>OY744483.1:233421830-234621830 GCA_963556165.1 Tipula helvola
GGTTACAAGAGTCGTGATATACGAGCGCGACTTTGGGAAGAAGTTGTGACAGAATCGAGTAAGTACCTAGTTAACATTTTTAAAAATTGAAAAAAATTAATTCAATTTATTTACATATTAATTTTAAATTGATTTATTTTTAGAGCTGAATTACCAAGGAGAGGCGCATGAGTTACAGCGCCGGTACGTGGAAGCGCTAGAAAGAAAATTGACAGTATCACCAAGTACTTCTGTGGCCACACCACCGACTCCCGATTCCATAGATATGTTTTTGGGCTCGTTAAAACCATATTTGGAATCGATGAGTTTGACATCCCGGTTGAAAGCGCAGCAAAAAATGATGAGCAGCCTAATCGAGTCGCTACAGGAGGAAGAGGAGAAAACAAAAAATTGAAGATAAGTATAGTTTCAAGTTTTAACATTTTTTTTTGATATTTTATTGTTTTTTTGTTTTTATTTCATGGTATTGAAGACGTGCGTTCACCAGCCGCTGAATTATTTAAAATATTATTTATGTTATTATTAACAATATTATTTCTATTATTATTAACAATATTATTTCTATTATTATTATTAACTTATTATTAAAATAACATTTTTTGTTTTTTAAGGTTTTTATGCCTAATGGAAACTACCAAATAGTTTCCATATGTGCTTTTCCTGAAGTAAAATAATAAATTACTTTAAAACAATATTGTATCTTGGTAGTTTTTTGTTTATTAATAAATTAAATCAATTTAAAATTTTAATTGTTTTATTAAATGGCTCGAATGAAATTTGCTCCTGATTATTTCATAATAACGTCTTCTACCTCCACTGCTAAATATATGTACATATGACCTTTGAGTTTTAGAGATCACATCGCTCAATTGAATCAATTTTTTTTGTAATATTTCGGCAACTACAAACAACCATAATAAGCGTAATAAGCAGAATTCTAAAAACTCAAACGAATTTGAGTAACTCTTAATTTTAAAACCGTTTTCCTGAATAATGCAAATTTTAGAGTTATCCCCGTTTAAATTTTTACCACAGATTTATTTCCATTCAAATTAAAAGTTCTTATTACAAATTGAATTAAAACACATAATTTAAGGAAAAGTACATATGGAAACTTAAATTAAGTTTCCATTAGGCATAAAAACGTTATTAATTAATAAAATAAATATATATTTCAAAACCAAATTCAAATTCAAAATCAAAATCAAAAATAAATATATATGTATGCTAAAATATAATTAAAAACTATTTGTACATAACACTAATCAGCACCTAAAAGTAAAAAAAATTAATTAAAGCAACTTCAATATTTTATTAAATATATGAAACAATACTAATCTTAGTTTCTTATATACACATTTGGCCACATTAAATTTTGCTGTCCTGCCATTCCACTTTTCCCTCGCCACAAAAATATTCGGCAAATTGCTCCCGTACTTTTTTCGCAACATTTGTTGAATTCCTTGAATTGTTTGTGAGAAGAGGCACTAGGTTATTTTCAAGGTTATTCCAGGCGCCTAAAATTTTATATTTTTGATAGATTAAATATCGAATAATTAAATTTAGAATTTGAATATTTACCTGGTACTACAACTCCTCCTACTTCATGATTTATAAGATCTGGTGTAATATAATATTTATTTTTTTGCCTCAACCAATTATGTAGGCAGACACAAGATTGGATGATATCCTCGACTAACACCAGATCCGCAATTATTGGCGTTTTAAATATTCGCCATTTGGCACATAAAATCCCAAAACAATTTTCAATTATCCGACGAGCTCGGCTAAGTCGGTAATTGAAAATTTTTTGTTGTTTTGTTTGCTTCGTTGTATACGGCTTCAACATATTTTCCGTCAGAGCAGAGGCGTCATCGGCAACGAAAACATATGGAACAGCTTTGAAGCTATCTGAAATATCCCTTGGATCAGGAACGCTGGAAATTTTTTTAGAATATAATACAAGTTTTCAAAGTTTTAAATTCACATAATACTTACGGAAGAATTTTATCGTAAAACCGTTTCCCAAAACTGCTTTCTCTGAAAACTCCTCCATCACTCTGGCGACCAGCAGCTCCAATATTACACGTAATAAAGTTGTAGTCGTGGTCACTAATTGCCATTAAAACTATGGAGGAAGTTTTCTTATAGTTGTAGAATTCGGAGCCGGAATTCTTTGGTGCCTAAGTAAAACAAAAAAATTGTACACGTAATTTTAAAATACATATTATGTATATGATAATAAAATAATGTTATTTTACATACTTGGATTGTCACATGCTTTCCATCGATTGCCCCTATACAGTTATGAAAGTTCCATTTATCTTCAAATCCAGAGGCAACCGTCTTAAAATATTCCGCAGTAATTTTAGGAAATACGATTCCTTTTAACACTGCTGTTATGGCCTTAGTTGTTTCCGTCACGATTCGGTGGATACTGGTTGGTGAACATTTATAGGCAATAGCCAAGCTAGCTTGCGATTCACCCGTCGCAAGATATCTATTTCACATAATAAGATTAATATATTTTAATATGATTTATTTTATTGCTTTTATTTATTACCTTAACGTCACCGCCAGCCTTAAATTAGGACTCAATGGTTCTCTCACCACGGTTTGTTTTATAATTAATGGCGCAATCATGATTAGTAGTTCTTCAAATTGCGCGAAGTCCATCCTGGTATAACTATAAAACAACTACGGGTCTTTTTGCAGCTCTTTAAAAATACAATTAAATCCGCCAGTTCTATCTCGCTCCAAATAGTAAGGCCGCACCCAATATTTCCGTTTTTTTTTTTGATGCTTCATTTTGCAAAGTTTCTTCTGGCATGATGTTTATTATGTTTAAGGGATCCAAATAATCAACTAAATCGGTTTCCAAATTATCCATCGCAAGTTTAACTTTAATTTTTTCACAAAAGTAAATAATTTATCGAAAATACAAAATAAACACACTCAATGAATTACGAAAAATTATGAAATTTATTGGTTATGTTAACGAAAATCTGTCAAACTACAACCATTTAGTTTTGCTATAAAAAAAATTACTGTCCTTGTCACTCTAATGGAATTTTTGGTTGTCTTTACTCCTCTGTGTTTTTCAGTACTGAATACTGGTCAGTAAGATTTTCTCATGGAAATCACGCTTTAGTATACATTTCGTTGTGCTTTCTCAAGAGAGAATTGTAGAAGGTTTTGGAAAAAACACAAAATACATACTACCTTCAGTAGTCGTTCTCATTGGGCATATCCACACTGGGTCTCATTTGATACTGGTTTCTGGTATCAAAATACCAGTCACATCCACACAGTCTCAAATGAATTTATTATTAATTTATTTATTTAGCTAGAAGCTATTAATATATTCAATATTTGCTTTACATAATTATAATAAATTTAACAATTGATATTTATCTAAGAAAACTTAATCTATATTTTCTCTTACAAATTTGACTAACAACCTTAAATATATTTATATTAGGGCAAACTTTAACATCACTCTTTATTTTATTAAATAAATCAATTCCCTTATAAAACAAAGTATTTTGATTTTCAGTTCTTTTAGAAAATGGTAACAAAAATTAATCTCAATTTCTTAAAGTATAATCAGTTTATTACCAATAATTACTCCTATATTAATTATTGCTTGTATACTATTCTTTGATTTACACTCATAAAACATAATGTTTCCAACATATTTCGAATACTTGTTGCTTTTGGGACTCGCATCGCTTTATTCTGAAGTTTTTCAGAATAAAGTTGTCTTTCACATTTTCATCAACAAACTCAAATTCCCTCCTAAACATATTTTTGCTGGCAATATACAGTGACTCTCATTATTGAACACGATTTCATAAGGCGCTAATATTTTATTACACCAAAATTAAATTAAATTTGTTAGTTTTTCCTTTTTAAATTCAACAGTTTTTTAAATATTTATTTAACAAATAAAAAAACAATTCATTTTCAACATCACAAATATCAATAATAAATTAACATAAAAATTATTAGGTGTGATCAATTTTGTGGTTAACTGTAAAGTTTTTTTTATTTCCTGAATAATTTGAAAAAGTGGACATGAGCCCTTTCAAGACTAAATGATTCAATTATATCATTTTAATTTCATGTACATGTCGCTTGTATGAAAGATCTCTATCTGGTATTCTTTTCTGTGATTTAAATAAGAATTTAACTAAAGTTGGTGAAATTTAATATCGATACTGTACTTGTTTAAGAATGGGATGACACTGACATGACTGTATAATTGTTTAATGTATGAGAAAACATTATAAATAACATAACTGAAAATACCATTATATTTAACTGTACTTGTTCTGACTTTTTATTATACAGTTGTCTACTACATTATCATGTATTTTTGAAGCAAATTATGACAAGAATAACTTGGAAAAACTTTTCCAGCCTATATTCTACTCTACCTACTAATATATTTTCCATTAACAATCAATTATTATTAATATTATTTTATGCAAGTTTCATTTTATAAATAATTTGATAACATTAAAACATTTAAATTTTATTTAAGTTTAAAGGAAAAAAGAAAATTTTGTAGAGATATTATTCTATTGTTTTTCTTCTTATTTGTTGGAATAAAGAAAACATTTTTTTTTTCAATAATTTTTCTTTTTAGTGATGAACCATTCAATTTCTTGAAATTGGTAGTGTAATTGTTAATTTTGTTAAAAAGTTTAATTTATAAAAAGTTTTTTATGCTATTTTCTGATTGGAAAATTGTCAATTTCATGAACACAAGTTTCTTGTATAGATTATTAATTTATTAAACATTTATGACAAAAGCATGCAGTATAATAGCTGATTGTTTTAATTTCTCTTTGACGAGAATTGCATGTTTTATAACTTTTTTTTTAATATTATTGGATTCTTTTTTCGATTCTTTTGACGGAAGAAGGAATTACAAAATCAATTTTGTCGTGACCAAGGAAGATTTAGTAAATATATTTATTCTGCGAAAACCTATCTTGTATTTTTAGATGTTTGAATAATTTATGATATCAAATAAGATGTTACTAACCACTTCTATGTTACTGGCAAAATTGAAAACATCATTATGACACAATCTTTTGTTATGTTTTCAATCTATAGTATAATATGAACATCGTTATATTTTATTGCCGTGGACTTTAAAGAACAAACCAAACGTAATCGACATTCGTACCAAAGTTTGTATTTTTCACAAACTACATTATTACATACAATTTTAGAAAGCAAAGAAAAAAACAATAAGAAACACAATATTTTCATTATTCTTCTCATGGTGGTGAAAACAAAAAATAAATCCACAAAAATACTGCATCAAGCACAAAAGCAAAAATAAAAAACAAGAAAAACAGCTGAAACCTCATTTAAAACAAGGAGATACCACAAACTGGTAGAAAAAATTTGTTAAGATAAAAATGTTTCTTATACATAGTAATATAACGTAGGTATTCCTACTTCTTCTTCTAAAACATTTGTAAGTTGTAAAGAGCAAATCAACACTCAACAAAAATATATTTTACACATATCGGTCTATTGATTTGTATTACCAATAAGTGAGATTACTCGTGAAAAATATTGCAGTTCCTGTGGGAGAAATTAATTATTTTTTGAACTTTCTGATAGAGATATTTCGAACTAGATATGCAAAACTGTTTTTTTTTTGCTGTCTGCATAGAAGTACTGTATATCCACATACATTTGTTTGTACTACATATACGATTGTATATATCAGTTTTTCTGGCATTCAATGAAACATGCGCAAATTTTGTGAAAATAAAACCATTTCATTGTCGTTATAACGTTTTTTTTTTTCGTTTTGCTAGCAAAATTATTTTATTTACAAAATATATACGTACATAATATAAACCAAAACAAAAAAAAAATATAAAATTTAATCGAAATAAAACAAATAATTTTAACTTTCTACAATTTTACAAACAGAAAGAAAAAAACTGTAACAATAAAATAAATATTTTGTTTTTAGGAATAACTAAACTTTAGTTTTAGAAAAATTAAATTCATAAACAGTTGTGTTTTTTTGAAATAAAATTGAATTGTTTTATACCTACGAGTTATTTCATCTCAATCTAAAGAACTCATGTTATTGAATCTCAGTACAAAATTTCATTATAAGCAAATAAAATAAAAATAGTATTAGAACAATGGCGGAAAGGTCTTAAAAGTCGGAAGCCTACGGAAACTGCACCTCATATCAAATGGTGATCTTTATGGATCCGGTCACAAACGAAAATGGAAGTTAAGAATTCCACCACGTTATTATTGTAGAAGCTTTTATTATTTATTTTGTTTATAATTATTATTAGTTTTTTACTTTCGCCTCTACAACGAAGTAAATGCGAAAAAATTGTGTTCCAGATTTGCACATTTTTAGACGAATTAGGTTACCAGAACTCCAAAACATCGATTAAAAATATGTCGTGTTCGACCTTCTGGTCATACATTTTTATTAATTTTGTTTTGCCTCCCGTTTTTATTTTCACAAATATTGATAGTTTTGGTCGAAATTTTGTACAAAAATAGATTTTAGTATAAGCAGATTATTTTAACTTTTGGTTCCATTCGAGTTTAGAATAGAACAGGTTGTAGTGGAGGAAAAACTGCCAAATAGATTTTCTCAAAAACGGGGCCGATATTTTTTTTATGCTGATGATAAATGTGATAATCCATCAACTACCTGTTCACAATATTTGAAGTCAAATGAAGCATTGCGTGGAAGTCATTTTAACCCTCTCAAACGCCTTGTACAATATATTGTACATCAACTTTCATCTCTTCGACCAACCGTAATTTTTAATTTTTGTCTCATTTCTCTTGAGCGATCGTTCTCTTATGTATTTATGTTCACACTACAGTTTTATGAGCAATCCCATATCATAGCAGTGCATAATTGTGCTACGTATTTTATTTTTGGAAGAAATTCAATTTTAAATGGCGTTTGAAAGGGTTAACAAAAAGGAATACAAAAACCTCGATATAACGGACTAATTCGGACGAAGGAAATCCGTTATAGCCGATTGTCCGTTATATAAAAATATATAATTTTTTGTTTTTGCAAACTATTACCAGAGCCTTCTAGAGTATAGAGCCATAATCATTATGACGTATTTTTTAGAAGCTTTTTCAGTGGTATAACTTTTCACTGATTTCCATAGGAATCCATAGTAAAAACGGTATTTTTTAGCTTCCAGTTTTTCAATGAAAAAATCAAAAATGTTACAAAATGTTTATACAAAAGTGTGTAGCGAAATGGTTGTCAAAGCCGGATGCTGTAATCACTTGTTAAACTCAGCTTGCATCCAGGACCTGGAATCCATCTCGCCAACAGACATTCCACGATCACCACCTGCAGCTTTTGTCGGCTATAGCTCAGTGTGGGGTGGGTGAAGGTTGGTGGTGTCTCGTAGAACTTCATTTTTGCTGCCGTACCTGGAACTAAATATTAATATTACACCTCACCGCCCGCTCTCATCCCATGGATGTTCATCCCCCTGAAATTTACTACCACATGATTAAATTATTTAAACACATTATAATATTTATTTCGTTTGCTAATATGTACATTATCTTGGTCATAGACCATGCTAACATAAAAAAAACTAGGTTCTTCTGTGTTTTTTTTCCCTCGATATAATGCAACGAAAACAAAACTTATATATATACAAATCTACAATGAATTTCTAATCTTTCTTTCAGCGCACACAATGCGACCCAAAGGAAACTTTTATTAGATAAAATTTGATTCATCTAATTAAATGACAAATACGATCCCACGTTGTCCGTGAAGAGTTCCGGGAGCTCGCCGAACCCGCCACTGACTCTAGAAATAATAAAAAAAACACACGTAACACCACCTTTTGGCCGAATGTTACCACACACAGAAAGATTAGAATTGATAACGAAACACAAAAAAAATTACAAAAAAAAAATTATTAATAATATTTACAATAATAATAAGTTAAATAAAGAAAAAAAAAAATTTATTTTTGATGTCACCCTATTTTTCTTCCGTCAAGCTGGGCTTTATTACCACTGGAAACGTCGCAGGAACCGTCCGGGTTGACTACAATGGTTAAGCACAGCCTAATTCGCTTTAAACACGAATATCGGATGCTGTGTGCGTATCTGTTGAGGCACTGGATTATTTCAACTTTATTTGATTTTTTTGTTATTTGTTTATTAGTTAAACATATCCATCCATCCATCCATATTAACTACATATGTACATGTATAGATCGGATATATGCGAACCGCTAGCGAATTTATTTTACTTGGGATGTAATTAAATAATATTCATATTATCCTCGCCTAATACAAAAAAATTTGACAGACGCGTGATTCCACAAGCATCGGTCGCACACTTCCATAAATCAATTTCCCGAATTTATTTGCACTCTATGTATTGTAATGTAACACAACTCAATAGTAGCGTTTTGTATTCGTGTCCTGCCTCTTCCACGCTCTCATCCAAAAAAAAAGTTTTTTTTTTTTTTTATTAATTTTGTTTCTTGTCAAAAATTATATGACGCCAGCGCGCAAATGTCCAATGTGCTTAATAGCTGAACCAGCAAATCATATTGAGCATGACCGACAGATGGCAACTCGACATCGTCAATTACCCATCAACCATATACGCATAAAAAAAACCCTGTTTATACGGTAGTTGAGTGTGTATTCGATTCCACTCAACTCTCCATTTTTTTTCGTTGTTACTAGATATTTTATACGGCATTACACCGCCATACCATACCAAACCTATAACGCTCCGTCGTTACATCGTGGGGACTACTCACACCCTGAGATGTCTCATAAGCTGGGCCAATTATTAATCCTTAGTATGAACATTGTAATCGCTTCATTTTTTTATTTTACGTTCGAATATCTTTGGCGTGGTAAGTGCCCATTAATTTACCTGCTGCATCCTGCAAGGTGAAAGCAACATTACCAACTCTTGCTGTAATGATAGCGGGTACAAACTTTGGTGCAAGCTTCGCTGAAAATTGCCTTGCCGCAGCACTTTGGGTATATGTCCTGACAAATACACGCTGTCCAACTGTCAGTTCTCGCGGTCTACTTCGCATGTTGTATTGACGTTCCGACTTGCTATGTGCCTGTTGCAAATGCTTAATTACATTTTGATGGACCAAATCTAAACGGGCCGATCTTAAATTTAGACTTGCTTCGTGTTCGTCCTCGCACCCTAGCAACCGTCGAAGTTCATATTCCGACCCGTGAGTTATCATGTGCTGACCGTACACGAGATAATGGGAGGAATACCCTGTGGAAAAATGAACAACATTTCGAAGAGTTGATGCCACTTGGTCGAGATAGACATCCCAATTGATGTGATTTTCGCCCAAATATGCGCGTATGGTTTGAAGAATAGTCCGGTTTGTTCGCTCAGAGGCGTTACTCTGTGGAGAATGAAATGGAGTTTTTATATGGTTAATTCCATATTTATCCAGGAGATTTTTGAACAAATTCGACTGAAATTGTCTGCCGTTATCGGAAAATACAATCTCCGGAATGGAAAAAAGCAGAAATATTTCTTTTTCTAGGTAATCACATAAAGAGGTGGACGATGCATCTCGAAATGCTTTGAGGCGTACAAATTTGGAATAATGATCCAACACGATTAATACGCACGTATTTCCATTCCGAGAGCGCGGATATGGACCTAAATAATCAATAAAGATTTTCTGGAAGGGACGCGTAGTTACTGATGACCTATCCATTGGTGGTCGTAAAGTAAAATTGGCGGCTTTTGACATTTTGCAGGTGGAACACTCACTCACAAATTTTCGGACGTCCTCAGCCATACCGAACCAAAAATAATACCGCTGAAGTCGTTCGAGAGTTTTATAAATGCCCATATGACCCGAGGAAGGTGGTACGTGTGCTAATTTGATAACAGTTGGGACCAGACCCTTGGGAATGACTAATTTCCAATTTGAAATATCCGTGTGCGCATACCGTATACCAAAAGCCCGAGATATTAGTAGTTTACCATTGTCGACACGAAAATTAGAGGCAGTATTCTCAAGATTTTGGTACTTTTCAATCAGCTCTAGGTATTCCTCATCAAGAAACTCTGGAGAGTTCATATCTACCCAACATGTACTACTATCACCAGAGTTCGATGTACCCGACAATGTGTCGCAAAAAGCGCGAGAAAGTGCGTCAGGTACAACGTTGAGCGGCCCCTTACGATATTCAATATTAAATTTATGACATTGTAGCTGCAAACTCCATCTAGCTAGACGTCCGGACAGATCCGACATATTCATTAGCCAGCGAAGGCTTGCGTGATCGGATATTATAGTGAACTCGAATCCTTCGACGTAATGTCGAAAATGTTTAACGGAAAGGACGGCGGCGTAACACTCCAGTTCTGTTACACTATATTTTCGTTGTGTTCCATTAAGTTTTTTCGAAAAGAACGCTATTGGGTGTTCAGCTTCATCAATTTTCTGAAACAACACACCTCCCACTCCTCTGGAGGAAGCGTCAACCTGGATGAAGAAAGGTAATTCAAAATTCGGATGTACAAGAACTGGGGCGGAGGTGAGTCGCTCTTTTAATATTTTGAAGGAGTTTTGTGCTTCATCGTTCCATGTCAATTTAGCCTTAATTTTTAGGAGGTCAGTGAGTGGAGCAGAGACTGAAGAAAAATTGGCAATGAATCGTCGGTACCACCCACACATACCGAGAAAACTCCGTAATTGCTTTACCGTCTGTGGGAGTGGGAAATCCTGAATAGCCTGCACTTTATCCAAATCTACACGTATACAACCTTCACCAATTACGTATCCTAGGTATTTTAATCGTTTCAATACAAACTTGCTCTTTTCTATATTGATTGTGAGGTTGGCCCTACGCAACCACTCAGCTACCCGTCTCAGAAGCACAAGGTGTTCCTCAAAAGTACTCGCTGTGACCAGAAGATCGTCAAGATAAACGAAAATTCGGTCGTGATACTCAGGAGGAATCACCCTGTGCATCAATCGACACATAGTTTGTGGTGCGTTGCAAAGCCCGAAGGGCATCACGGTGAACTGGTACAATGGCCTACCCGGTACCGTAAAAGCGGTTTTACATTTGGCATCATTGTCGAGTGGTATTTGCCAGAACGCGTCCTTCAGATCCAAACTGGATATGAAGTTCGTGTTCTCCAAACGACTCAGTAGTCCATCAATTATTGGTAGCGGATATGCGTCTTTCACCGTAACCTCGTTTACCCTTCGGGCATCCAGGCACAACCTCACTTTACCATTCGATTTTTTTACCAGAGTTACTGGTGAACATCAAGGACTTGAGCTTTCTTCAAGCACGCCTAAACCAATCATTCTGTCGAGTTCTTGGTTCAACACAGCCTGGACAGCAGGCGATACCGCGTAGTATCGTTGCTTCACAGGTATAGCTTGCCCGGTGTCTATCGAATGGCTCACAAGGTTTGTACGTCCTAGACCCAGGTGGATTGAAGAAGGAAAGGGTGTTGGGGTGAAAGATCATTGCGAAACGAATCTACAGGTTCGACAAGGCTATCGCCATCAGGTAAATCATCAGGTGGAGGTGGTACGTGTAATTCATCAACCTGAATTTTGATATCAAATAGTTTAAAGAAATCCATTCCAAGATACAAAGATTGTGACAAATTTGGTGCTAAAAATAAGCGAAGTTGTTTTTCTCGGTTATGGAAGCGAATCTTTACTATAATATAACCTAATATGCGTTCTGTCGCTCCATTAGCAGTAGCAACTGAAGAAGGCGAATGATGAAACTGAAGTCCAGCAATTGATAATAGTTTCTCACAATCTTTACCGAGAAGACTAACATTCGCTCCTGAATCAAGGAGACCTTGCATAGGTTGGTTAAAAAGTTCCACAGTTACATACGGCCGACCATCAATTTCGGTGGATATCAAAGAACTACAAATAAGTTTGCGCATTTTACGTTTTTCCTTAAAGTATAACCAGGCTCGATGAAATGGATTTTTACTGATACGAACAGATGAGTTGAATTTATTACAGAATTGGGAAAGATTATTTGAAAAGTTTATTTCCCCTGAAGTTTGCGCAGTTCCGAATCCGTGTTGGATGCCGCATCTGCGAACGATATGGTTTTGGTCGGGAAGCTCGATTGTTGAGGGTTGGACTCCCGAGATATCCATTCCCTCCTTTGCCAGTTTCCCTGGGTTGAAGAATTGCATGTTACGCATTCAGCATAAGATACATTTTCTTTTCCGCAAGTTAAACAAAACTTCCTAAGGGGAACTTTACACCGACGAAAATAATGACCTGGATTCTTACAATTCCAACACAAACGATTACCATATGATAACTTCGTTTGGTTTTGGTTATTGAAAGAGTTCTGGCCATTGCGATGATAATTATTAATCGCACTTAATTCAGCATCATAATTGCCAATGGGATGTGACTGATGAAAATTCTGAGATTGCAAACATGTTGAATTGCTCGACACTGGGATTGGTAATGCTGAAGAAGCCGTAATACTCTCTTGCTGCGCATGAACGCGCTGTACGTATTATTAGCGACTGGAATTACAGAGTTAATCGTGTCAATGGACTGCCGGTTGGAACTTGTGCTAGTCCTGTTAAGCTCAACAGATTCTACTTCATGGACAAATCGATCTTTCGGGGCGAAGCCGGCTTCGGGGTTAATTCCAAGTTCTTGCCATAACTGTTCTACTTTACGACATTCACTTGCTAGTTGGTTTATAGACTGAAACTCTCGATCAACAAACTTTTCCCTTAACCTTGGACGCATATTATTCGTAAGGATTGACAGAATTTCATCATCCGGAATCAAAGTTTTTGACTGTAAAGCGATCTTTTGGATCTCGTCCATAAACTCAACAAATGTTTCCTTAGGGTATTTTTGTTTCCTCTGTTCTAACATACGTTTTACCTGCCGCTCGTTAAATTGGGTCTGAAATCGATCCACTAGATAATGTTTTAAACATTGCCAACTGATATACATATTAGAATGTCGTTGCCGAAAGGTCCAATACCAATCTAAAGCGTTATCAGCGAGGAAACAGGAAGCGATATCAACTAGACGATCTAAGGGTATGTTAGATGCATTTGCCATGTGTTCCACTCGAAACACGAAACTTTCTATGGGTATATCTGACGAGGTCCCCCGATATTTTAAATTCCATGAAGACAGCGTACGTGTTAATATGCGGTCATCACTTCTGTCATGATTTTGTCGATTATTAACATTGTTATTACTATTCACAGTTGATTGAGTAACCATGTTTAATTTATTATTGAAGTTATTCAATAGTGTATCAAAACTGGCCATCAATTGCGGAATCATGTGATTTGGATCGGCACTATGGTTAGAATTATTGTTTTGCTCTGAATGATTCGGTAATGCTGAAGTATTACGTAGTGTACGTACGATTGGATCACATTGCGGTGTCGCAAATAGAGAGCTACTACCGACTGGGGGTTGATCTCGAAAATTAGATGAAATTTGAGATTCTTCTACGCCTCGTACATGCCGAAAATCCGAATTATGTGACACAGTTTGAGTGAAAACACCACTAAACAGTGCATCTATTAAACCTTCATTAATTTGATTTATACGCACTAAAAGTTCACCTACTTCTGGGGTATCCAGATTAGCATTATTCAATCGTTTAAGGCGACTTTGAATATGCAAAATACGGGACTGACATGCTTCAAGATGTTCGTGAGTTATGCTGTCTGCTGCCAAAGCCGCTTGAATGCGATTCAATTTTAGGATACACAGTTTAACCTCGTGCGGACTATTTCGCATAGCGCTGCGATGTGGTTGATTTGGAGTGAGAGTAGGAAATCTCCTTTCTTCCTCCACTCTCGCAGACAATAACTCCAACGCCTGTGGTGTATACGGAATGCCACGAATTCCCAATTCAATTTGGAATTCGTCGTTCTCCAAAAGCCAAATTTTCATGATTTATTATCCAAAAGAAAAAAAAAAATCAACTAACACTCAAAAAAAACACAAATATGAAAAGATAATCTATACAATAAATAGGACCCTGTAATGGTTAAATAAATTGTTAAATTTAAAGAAAATATAATATAATTAAGAAAATAAATTTTACTATCGTAAACACAAAAAAAAATTTTCCGAAACAAATAATTTGACATAAGTATTCAGGGGATGAACAAAGCTGATACGGACGAAAAGATGATTCCACTTCAAATCTTTAAGTTCTATTGTATAAACATGAACTGAACTCTAAATGTCTACCAATTACCCAACAAACAAATCTACCTTCTATCAGAGATATGTTTGTAGGCTTAATAGTTACACCAAAAAAAAAAAAAAAAAAACATAGGTGTCTCTCACACATTGCAATCATATGAATTATTACAGAAAACAAAGTGCTTATTAGACTTTTACTATGCCTAATCATCAGAAATTGACGCTATTCTTGAAGAATCATATCATATGCTTCAAACTCAACAATTCATTGACAGAATAGCGATATTGAAGCCGATTGACGCGCACAAAGAACACTCAATTGTATGAAAAAAAAGTAATTGATTTGAATTAAATAAAAAAGAGAAAAAAATTGAAAAACTAAGTCAAGTATGCGTATATCACGCAGATAGAATCAAAGTATTACAACCGATACTACTGATCACGAATAAGTTAACTTAGAAACAAGAATTACCAAAAGTTAAACTGACCTGTTATGAATATATTACTGCCATTTACCTTGTATTTGCAGTTTTTTAACCGTTGTTTGGGCGCCACTGTAGCGAAATGGTTGTCAAAGCCGGATGCTGTAATCACTTGTTAAACTCAGGTTGCATCCAGGACCTGGAATCCATCTCGCCAACAGACATTCCACGATCACCACCTGCAGCTTTTGTTGGCTATAGCACAGTGTGGGGTGGGTGAAGGTTGGTGGTGTCTCGTAGAACTTCATTTTTGCTGCCGTACCTGGAACTACATATTAATATTACACCTCACCGCCCGCTCTCATCCCATGGATGTTCATCCCCCTGAACACATTGAATTTACTACCACATGATTAAATTATTTAAACACATTATAATATTTATTTCGTTTGCTAATATGTACATTATCTTGGTCATAGACCATGCTAACATAAAAAAACTAGGTTCTTCTGTGTTTTTTTCCCTCGATATAATGCAACGAAAACAAAACTTATATATATACAAATCTACAATGAATTTCTAATCTTTCTTTCAGCGCACACAATGCGACCCAAAGGAAACTTTTATTAGATAAAATTTGATTCATCTAATTAAATGACAAATACGATCCCACGTTGTCCGTGAAGAGTTCCGGGAGCTCGCCGAACCCGCCACTGACTGTAGAAATAATAAAAAAAACACACGTAACACCACCTTTTGGCCGAATGTTACCACACACAGAAAGATTAGAATTGATAACGAAACACAAAAAAAATTACAAAAAAAAAATTATTAATAATATTTACAATAATAATAAGTTAAATAAAGAAAAAAAAAAATTATTTTTGATGTCACCCTATTTTTCTTCCGTCAAGCTGGGCTTTATTACCACTGGAAACGTCGCAGGAACCGTCCGGGTTGACTACAATGGTTAAGCACAGCCTAATTCGCTTTAAACACGAATATCGGATGCTGTGTGCGTATCTGTTGAGGCACTGGATTATTTCAACTTTATTTGATTTTTTTGTTATTTGTTTATTAGTTAAACATATCCATCCATCCATCCATATTAACTACATATGTACATGTATAGATCGGATATATGCGAACCGCTAGCGAATTTATTTTACTTGGGATGTAATTAAATAATATTCATATTATCCTCGCCTAATACAAAAAAATTTGACAGACGCGTGATTCCACAAGCATCGGTCGCACACTTCCATAAATCAATTTCCCGAATTTATTTGCACTCTATGTATTGTAATGTAACACAACTCAATAGTAGCGTTTTGTATTCGTGTCCTGCCTCTTCCACGCTCTCATCCAAAAAAAAAGTTTTTTTTTTTTTTATTAATTTTGTTTCTTGTCAAAAATTATATGACGCCAGCGCGCAAATGTCCAATGTGCTTAATAGCTGAACCAGCAAATCATATTGAGCATGACCGACAGATGGCAACTCGACATCGTCAATTACCCATCAACCATATACGCATAAAAAAAACCCTGTTTATACGGTAGTTGAGTGTGTATTCGATTCCACTCAACTCTCCATTTTTTTTCGTTGTTACTAGATATTTTACACGGCATTACACCGCCATACCATACCAAACCTATAACGCTCCGTCGTTACAAGTGTTCTACATATCTTTAGCACAATATACAAGAAGGGTATATTGGTATTAAGTAAATATTAATTGCAGAAATTTTAAAATTAAATTATTTCTAAAATATATTTCTCGAACTTTCATTTTGAAAAATACATCAAAGTTGGCTCTGACGAATTAAAATAATACTTGCTAAATTTATATTTAGTTTTACTAGTGTACGCTAGATGTCTCAGATTTATACAGAAAAATACGAAAAAGATTGTTTAATCACAAAATTATGACACGTTCTTAATATTTTGTGAATTTGTTTTGCTTTTCCTACAACTTTTGAACTGAAATTTCCCCAAGTGGCAGTTTTTGGTACGATTTTTCAAAATGTTTACTGCCCACTGCCATCTATGTATATTGACTTATTGCACACGATTTGTAGTAAGCTTTTCATTTTAATTTGACCAGAAAGCTGTTGTTATGAACTTTTTTTTATATTTTGGTTTAAATAAATCAATTATTACAAGAAAATGAAAACGATTTACTTAAACGAGATTTATATATTATGTTGAAATTCAAACATTTATGAAAATGTTTCAGAAATCATAATTAAGAATTTGCAACGTTTTCATTTACAAATTTGTCTTAAGGCTGTATGGTACTCATTTTACCAAAATAAGGGTATCGTAAAATTCAATTTGTGGCTACAAATATTTATCAATTCACATATTTTTATTTATTGACAAAGCTTAAGGTATTTCTGAGGGATTAATACAGGATTATTTAAAAATTATTTATAGTTTATCCGTAATAAAAATTCAAAGTTGACGAAATTTTGGATAATGGTGCTCACGGAAAATTCAATTTTCTTAAGTATTTCTCGCTAAACCGTGTATATCTTTTATATTGACCTATGCAGAAAGATATTTTTGAGGGATTAATTCACGATTATAAAGATTAGTATTAAAATAAGAAAGATATAATCAAAATACTAAGAATATCGATATACTTATCGATACGAAAAAATTCAGTATCGATAAATAAATTTTTTTTTGTCAAAAAGGGATATGATCTCGGCTAATTTTTGATTTCCTTTTACTCTACGAGATGGCTAACCCCAAAAAATGGTAAATGTCCAGGATCTTATCGTTTTACAATAAATTATATATTGAGTTGCCATAGAAACAACGAAAATAAATAACCGAAATAGTATATAATTCTATTCCGGAAAAAAGGGAAATAAGACAAGTCGACATACAGTTATATTTATTTTACATCAAAATAAAACAAAAAAATAAAACGATATTTTTTTTTATTATAGACACAGTTTAGACCCATTTTTGGACATTTAAATATCGATACCAAAACAGAAATTTTTTTTGAGTACCATACAGCCTTAAGAAAAAAAGTGATTCCCCATATGTTTTATGTGTTTTACCATAGACAATCATAATAGATCTCTCATTTGACTAAAAACAGAAAATAAAAACAAAAATTTTCCATTCAAATATTATCGGTGTATTGCATATACGTATTATATTTGCAACGCATTCTAAAATTATTGCCTTATAAAATACACAACACAACGATACATTGGAATTATCAGAAGTTTTTGTTTTTTTCCTTTAGTTACTATGAAATGAGAAATCTAGTATGAATGTCTATGGTTTTACTATGGAAATTTTCGTTTTTTCCTCGTTTCTAATTCCCTTATAAAAGCTTCGTTTTTTAGATTATGGCTTGTATAATCAAGGTTGCTTGGCTATTACCTATGTGATCTAAATTGAAATAAAACAAACAAATATTAGCAAAGTTTATTTCTAATATTTTTATCATAATTTCTATACTCCGAGTATACCTAGTATTTTAAACTAAACAATACAAAATTAAAAACTCCTAACTGATAGAAATGTTTCCCATTTATTCATCTTCGGATAAACATACACCCTGCGCCATTGAAATGTTCGGTTTGAATTTTTAAAGTAAATTTTGGAAATACCACCGTTTGCTTCAAAAGTAGATAGCAAAAATGATAGATTCTGATTATCAAAACAATTTTTACACTATTCCGAATATATTCAAATAAAAAGAACGGTAATCCGACATTTTAGACCTACATAACGTCGAATAAGGAATATTACCGCCCTAACTCGTAACAATTTGGTAGGTCTTTACAGTGTTTTTAACAAAGTTATTTCAATTGAAAAATAGTTTTTTGTGGACAATGGTAATTTTTATTCAAAATAAGAATTAACAGAAATAAAATAATTCATCTCAACCAAAATATTTTGAGAGAAATTGAACTTTTTAAAATCAATGATTAATAATCCAGCCCTTGGCTTTTATGATGGCCATAAACCCGATCAGCATTGAATTCTAAAGTTTGATTGAATAATATATTGTTATTTCTTCAAACAAGACCTTTTCTATAAGTTTTTTCCGCTCTTTGGCACTTTTCAGCTTGAAATTTGTAATCTTCTTTCCCATAAAGGACCAAATATTTTCAGCAATATTGAGGTCAGGACTATTTCCTGTCCAGGGAAACGACTCAATCATCAAGCTATTTTTAAATTCGGCTACCTAAACAAAATAGACATTAAAATTAACCATTCTTACTTCACAAATAATATCAATAACTCACGGAGAGTAATCGTCCTGGAAGAGTGGAATGCCGATGTATTGAGTCAGGTCATCAATAGTCACGATTCAGGTTTCGATAATTTTTTTATATTTTCCTCCGTTTTCTGAACTATCCAAAAGGCATAGTGATCAAACTTCAAAGACTGTTATGGCTCTCCAGGCCATAACATATGGTGAATTTTTCACTGTCGGCGAAATACATTCTGTTAAATACCGTTTGCATTTTCGTCGCCGAACCCTTGTCCTTACATCGGGTCCAAAGATATTGAATTTGGATTTATCCTAGAATATGAACCAACGCCAGTCCCTGGGCATTCAGTTTTTTCATTCTATTGCGAATTTGAGGCTTGCAGCTGCCATTTTTGCTGTCAGTAATGATTTTCTCGCAGGTCGACAAGCATATAAACCAAGTTCCTTTTAATAGTATGAACTGAAACAGTGTCGGTTGTTGCTATTAGAAGCTAACTTCTCAGCTCCAAAGCCGTAGCAAACCTTTGCTTAAGATCTAAATATCTGAAATTCGATTTGTTGAAACAGAAGTTCTCCTCTTTGCATCAGAGCCAAATTATCGTTTGATTTTCGGAATAGTGCCTTAAAAACTTTCTAATTGCTGTTTGGCTAGACTAAATTACTCTTGCAATTTGTGTATGTGTGTACGCTTTGCCTTTGCTTGCAAAATTTTGGCTTTTTCGTTAGCATTTAATTTAGAGCGACACTTTGTAAAATTAACTCTTTGACTACTTAATTGAAACCGAACGAATATTTCATCCTTAGTTTGGTTTTAAATACCTAATAAGGCGTGAAATATGCTGACAAATAAATAAACAAAAAAAAATAGCGAATGAGGTAAAATCTATGAGAGAATTGCATGAAATAGTAAATAATCGAAATCGAACATTTCAATGGCGCAGGGTGTATATTTATCATACTCGTATGTTGCTGAGGTAACGTATGTTTTAGTTTTGATGAGCTAGATTGAAGAGATACAGGTTTCAGAAAACTTTTAATTTTCGATTGCACCTTTGATGTCCGCTGTTTCTTTACAATTAACTCTCTAAAATTCAGACAATAGAGTCATAAAAGTGAACATCATTATCTGACGAATAGTCAATAAACGCTTCTATATGGTCGAGATGAGATTTCGAAACTGAAAATTTTGTGTTTGACCGGGTTTAGTGCTTCTTCATTGGTATCATCACTCCCATTTTGATCTTGCAATGCCATTACCTCAATCACTGCGACACATCTTCCACCCCCCATTTTTACCATTATCCTGTACAATTCTGCTGTAATCGGTTACTTCTAGCCCTTCTAAATCTATATACGTCGGCTTCTTCATTGTTAAGCAATTTCTTCAAACCATTCTCTAAAGTTCGATCTTTCACTTCATTCTAGGCTGCCCCAAAATTAACAATTACTGATTTTAGGTTACAGTTTTGTAAATTTTGTAAGGTACACTGCCTTCCAGATTATTCTTCATCAAATTCATCTGGTAGCATAATTACCACTCCCTCTAGAAATTTTTTGTGGTATATAGGTTTGGTGGCCAGAATTATTCCTTGGTCCATTGGCTGGATAAGTGAAGTAGTATTTTTGTACTGGATAAGTGAAATTGTATATAAATATAAGTAATAATACAATTCTGAAAAAAAATAAGAAAAATGTCCGGATTATCTGAAGTTCGGTATATCGAAGTTTTATAAATTTGTTGTTCTGTTTTCCCAGGCAATGTCGAAAATTTTATATAATAAGCCACAAATATTTTTGATTTTGCCACTTTCTTAATGTGATATTTATTTTTATATAATAATGTGATATTATTTTATGTTACTTATTTATCAAATTTCTAACAAACACTCAAAATTCGTTTTTTTGTGTTTTGTTTAGGTGATAATTCGTCATAATAAAATTTATATCTTATATACGGTGGTGTTAAAGTGAAGTTTTTTGAAGAATATCAAATTCTTTCTCCACCATCATTGAAACTAGGCAACAATCTTTTAATACTAAAGCTAGAAAACTAAGCGTATTGCTTTTAAACTTAAACAATGTAATCGACACTAGAGTCAGTGTTGGCCAACGACTGTGTAACAATCGTCTAGCAACGGTCGTTACTGGTTGAAATGACCTTACATATTTCAAGTTTTTCATAAAGATTTTTTTGCCTTTTTTCCAAATTTACAGTATGATCATGAACCTGGTAAATGATGTATTTGTGAACCAAACAAGTATTTTTTTTTGTTATGTTGACCGCTGGCATATATGTAAGCAACTAAAAATACATGATTTGTTAACAAATGTTTTTGTTGTTTTTTGTTTATGTGGTTACTACTTGAGGTGGTTGATATCAGGTAATGGTAAAAATGATGATCACAAAAAAATTATGTTTTTTTTTGTTTTTGTGTTTTTTTTATCAATTGAACTGATAAACAAAAATACAATAAACTAGGGGACCCCTGTGCAATTACACAATTTTATTATTTATATGAAACATTTTTGCCATAATAAATACAAACATCTTCTGCAAAAGGAATACTTCGAAATTAAAAAAAGAATGTACTCTTAATAAAGGCCGACATTAATCTGAATAAAAAAAAAAAATAATTACATTAAATTGAAAAAAAAAAAAGACGAAGTTATCGGGAATCGAACTCGTGACCTTTAACTTCATAGCGCAACGCTCTAACACATGAGATATTGAACTATTGTTATTAAATGATATATGAAATGGAAAATTTTAGCTTAAGAAAATGTTGAACATTCTTGTATTTTATATAATACTAGCTGAGCCCGGTCCGCCTTGCTGGCCCTAAGATGAACAGCCAAATGAACAACAGCAGGATATCGCTCATGAATTGGAAATGAATAAATTCTCCAAAGAGCTTCATTAGTGCTAATGTAGCGCCCCATTTGATATTGGGCGATTTCATCATTGCTGTTGTCACCAGCTACTCCAAAAACAGCCATATCACTGCCTTTATTCACATATTTTCAAATGTATTTAATCGACTTCACAGAATTACAGTACTCAACATTTATGTGAGCCTGAAATACTTTTGACAATAGTGGAGAATAAGAAACAATCCAACGATT
The DNA here is from genome assembly GCA_963556165.1 of Tipula helvola. NCBI lineage: Eukaryota > Metazoa > Arthropoda > Insecta > Diptera > Tipulidae > Tipula > Tipula helvola. Next base: position 233,443,881 of record OY744483.1, read on the forward strand.
ATCAACTTCAATGTCTTGATTGCGTATTTTAATTGTTGTTGTATGGCCATTCTCCTCCGGTGACCGACGTCGGTACAACGGGTTTCCGTCGTCACCTGTAATTGTATCCGAAGTTAATGCTCTTGGATACCGTTTTGTATATTTTCCATCGATCATGCATGGTGAATTCATATTTATTTGACCGCAAGGGCCATGGATCATATTTTTCGTGATAACTTCAAATAATTCTGGATCTGGAATTTCAGCTGATATAATGTTATCAATTTGATCGGGTATTATTTTACGAACCAGCCATATCAAGATGTGCGCATGCGGCAGCCCTCTCTTTTGACATTCAATCGAATACATCCAGCAACGCACCTCTCCAAAAATTCGCAATTTGATAATCAAATTCATCAGTGCTTTTACTTTCTGTCGAAATACACGTGCTGTTATATCGTGTCGATCTGTTGGATTCTGACCATCAAATAAATTGTTTTTATGTCAGCCCACTGTGGATAGCAGGTGAATGTTATGAATAGGTCGGGACGACCATTGCGTATATTCGTGCATGTGGCGCGGACTGCCAACATATGTCGATGGTAATATTGTTAAACGTCCGATATCATTAACATTACCATCATTCACTATTGCATCTCGCAAGTGTATGTATTCTTTCGATCGCAATTTGGCTTGATTGAATCGAAGGTAATTAAGGCGTTCTGCTTCAATTTTCGCATACATGTCAACAGCGTATTGGTGGAAAAGTTTGCCACATCGCATAATAAAGTTGTCTTCTTGTGGGCGAATCTCGAATCTATACGAATAATAATTCATCCCACTAACTTTTTTTTCTACCTCACGACCTATGATGAATACATTATCAGAAAATTAAAATCATGTCTTCTTGTTTTGAAATAAATAAATTGAATTCATATATATTTTACCGGTTCGTGGATCTATCATTCGTATATTGATATGATAGCCGTCGTTACCTTTGCAGTGCAATGATGGATATTGTTTGTAATGCATCATAGCTGCGGTGAAGCTCTGAAACACGCCGTAATTCTTCATTTCTTCGATGTAGCACAATATCGCGAGATTGAAACGGGTCTCCAATAATTGCAATGGCCACTTCATCAATTTTTGGTGCATTAAATCGTCTCGCATGCTCTCCAAAGGGCATTTTGTCAGCCCTGATAACGATTCTGTGATCATCAGATGGTATACGATCGACAGCGGTTTTAAACAATCGAATTAATTCATTGTGCTGATGTAAGAATGTTTGAAATTCAGAAACAATTTGTCGCCTTGCACGCGCAGCAATTGTACAACGCCGATCCAATTCATGATTTGCATCTCCGATAAATTGATTTGCAAAAATTGATGATCATCATCACGATATGTCAATAAGGAACCAGTTCGATGATAAATCTTACCTTGAATCTGTAATATTTATGAAATGTAATTAGATGCTGGTTCAGAATTCTTGAACATAATTAATCACCTTAAATGTCAGCATGAAATTGTCTCTTACAATTTTGGTCGCACCAAAAGAAGTCATTTGAAATGCCGCATTGTATTCTTGAATGTGAGACAAAAAATGCTTATACGTTTGCGACGTTCCAAAAATGAATGAATGAAGTGGATCGGGGATAGATTCAAATGCTGGCAGTCTCACTTTGCCATTAGCACAACACATGCCAGGCGTTTCAACTTGAAATTTGGCTGCATCACAATGTGGACATCTCACCGTCATTCCACCAATATTGCCATGTTCACTATAATCATTTTCGCTATTGTAAGCGCGAAAGCAGCATATTCCATCTCTTGCATCTTGCACAGCACGACGTGAAAGTCGTGTCGTTCGTCTCGATGCTGGATTTATGGATTTGGATCTGTCGATCTATGACGACGTGCGTTTCGTACTTGTTGTACTTGATTTTGTTGTGAGTGTTCCTCTACACTTTGCGCTCTCCTTTGATTAAATCTATAAGTAGAATTACGCGTACGTCGACCTATAGTTGATCGTCTTGTTGGTGGCATTTTTTTTTTGTAAATCAATGAAATTAATTCAATATGAATTAAAGATCGTTTATTTAAGAATAATTCAAAAAAGTATTGTTGTTGTGTGAGTGCTGTTATGCGTTGCAACCAATTAAACAAATTTGTTTTGTTTATTTGAAAAATATTTTGCACTGAACACACTTAAAATCACTTTTTATTTTGTTAATACTTACCAATATTTATGAAACTCAAAAAAAAAATCACTTGTAATAAAATTCCAATTGGAAAGCAGCGAATGTATGTCCGGCTGTATCAGAGTCCAAGAGTGAAAGAAAGTGATTGGCAAACATATGCATTTTGATAGGTTCATCTGTTTGTCATTTGTATGCTATCAATCAAACGAATGTGTGTATTTATGAGTTTGTGTATTAGTTTGGATCGATTTTTTTCGTTTCTATGACGACGTGCGTTTCGTAATTTCGAGATATTCGCAATTTTTCGATTTTACGTGTATTTGTTGTTGTTTTACAAAGAGCGAGTTCATTTCAGGAAAAAAATCATAACTCGAGAATGGCTAGACCGATTTTTGATTTCAAAATCAACTAACCATCATCACTCCTCACTGCACCTTCCCTAAAAATGTTATGGCAATCGGTTGAACCGTTCTTGAGTTATGGAGTGACAATCAAAATGTACACTTCTTTTTATATATGTATATAGATAGATGTGTTTGGAAAAAATTGATGAATTGGAAAAATCGGCTTAAAATTAAAATTAACTTTATGATTATGGTGGGGGTAATTCAGTGATTTTCGAAACACCAAATTTTGTATATATAGTGGTCGAAAATCTCTGAACGGGAGGCTCGTTTTGAGACTTTAGTTGTGATCATCTGAGACTAGTAAAGACATTGAAATATTAAATAAAAGGAATCAGTGTAACCTCCTAAAAGTGACCACTGAAGGGACCGACCAAATCTGGTCAAAATTTAGAGGTGGTCACTTTTACTAGAAATTCCAGAATAGTTGTCCTTGACATTTATATAAGTACATAAGTAATTACAAAATCACATATACAAAAAATATAAAGGGCTGAAACCTCACGAGGTGATCAGAACTTCGGTCTTTGGTATCTTCAATAATGTCATAAAGTTGGTGTGACAGTTTTGACATTATTGATTTCTATTTTAACCAAATTATATTTACTTATACAACAACAGACAAACAGGTCAAAAGCTTCATTAACATGGGTACAGGCATCCAATTTAAAACGAAAAATTGTATTCTAGAACTTTATACCGAAAATTGTATAACAAACTATACTGATACTTCTAACCGTTTAACTGACTATATTCCAGGAACTTATCCAAAAACTCATTTTAGAATCCCATTTACAAATTGCATGTCAAATTTCATAACAAACGGGTAAAAAATAACTAAGTTCCAGGATGGAACAAAGCCATATTCCAAAGCTTTATCCAAAAATCATTTTATAATCCCATTTCCAACACACATATCAAATTTCATCATAATCGGTTAAGAAATAGCAAAGTTCCATCATACTTGGCCATATTCCTGAACTTCGTCCAAAACTCATTTCAGATTCCCAATTTGAATACACATGTCGAATTTTATCATAATCGGTTGAGAAATGGGCAAGTTCCATCATATTTAGCCATATTCCAGAACCTGATACAAAACTAATTTTAGAATCCCATTTCCATTACACATGTCGGATTTCATCATAATCGGTTGAGAAATAGCCAAGTTCCAACATACTTGGCCATATTCCAGAACTTCATCCAAAACTCATTTTAGAATCCCATTTCTAACATACAAATTAAATTTCATAATAATCGGTTGAGAAATAGACAAGTTCCATCATACTTGGCCATATTCCAGAACTTCATCCAGAAATCGTTTTAAAATTCCAGAACTTCATCCAAAACACATTTTAGAATCCCATTTCAAATACAAATGTCGAATTTCATCGTAATCGGTTGAGAAATGGGCAAGTTCCATCCTACTTGGCCATATTCCAGAACTTCATCCAAAACTCATTTTGGAATCCCATTTGTAACATACACATTGAATTTCATAATAATCGGTTGATAAATAGGCAAGTTCCATCATATAAATAGTTTGTTAACTATTCACTACATCCAAATCCAACCCCAACTCAACTCCAACTCAACTTCAACTCAACGCGCAAATTGACCCCTAATTTAACCTTCAAATCAATTCCCAATTCAATGCCCAATTCAATAATCAAATAAGCATGTATAAAAAAATCGTAAATATTTATAAAAGCAGGTATTTTGGGTCAATTCGTATGGCAGGTACTCCACCCCTTTGACGTACAGTCTCCAAAAGCTTTTCAAATCTCCGCCTTGACCATAGAAACAGATTGGCGTAAAAAAAATCCAAATCGGACAAGCCGTTCTCGAGATACCATGGGTCCAGACACACAGACACACAGACACACAGACACACAGACACACAGACACACAGACAGACGGACGGACATTTTTTTTTTTTGCATTTTCAGACTCAGGGACTTTCAAAACGTCGAGAAAAGTGGTTTTGGACCAACCAAATTTTTCGTCATTTTTTGACAGGATTTCAATACTTTGGTCTTTTTAGACCGAAGTAATTACATTTATTTATTTCAAGATACATATTACAGTTTACAGCTCTATGTTTGCATTTACTTAATGTATGTTTATGTTTCACGTTATTAAATTTCTTTAACGGTAACTAAATTATAATAAAATAAAATCACATTTCAATCCTAAAATTCTCACAAAAAAATAAAAATTATAATAACAACTTTTCGAAAAATAGTCATCTATTGGCTTTTGAATTTTTGGCTTTCTAGCTACAAAACCTTCAAAAATGGTTTTCCGCTTTCTAAATGGTTTCAAACATTGCTGGGCACTTCTCTTTTGAAAAACTTTTTAATGACTGTAACATTGCAGCCACGCCCACCTGTGATGGTAGGTTTTCCTAATCTCTAGCTTGTTCGTCATCTGCTTCACTTTCTGAGCTACAATTTATTGATGACGACACAGTTGAATTGTTTAATTCAACGAGTAAGTACTGACTGAAAAATTTGGTTGGGATCTGGTTCCTCGCATACACACATGCCTTCATCAATAGATAAAAAACTTCGCTATTGAACGGGTGTATCAAAAAAAAAATGCTTGAAGTTTTTTATTTTCCTTGGCCTAAAGGCTGGATTACCGGGGTTGTGTTAGCAGGCAGAAACTTAAGTGTGTCATTTGATAAGTTTTCTATTCGAGGATGTGCCCGGATAATTATCTAATGTAAGTAAAATTTTTCTTTTTTGCCTTTTTATTTTACGTTTAGCCATTCGTCAAAAATAGTTACGGTCTTCCATGGCTTACTGTTAAAGCTCCATATCACCGTACATCTTTTAAAATGCACGTGTAGATTTTGATTTTCCTATAACAAGAAGTTTTTTCAATTAACAATTTTTTTTTATTTTACTCTAATTTTTTAATTAATTCGTGTAATTTCTAATATGCAACCGATCCACAAGATTATTTTAATGTGTTTTACAGATAACACGTAGAAGTATATTAGTATTTACGAACAATTATTTATCACCCCATACACTGATAGACAGGTTTTCAATATTATATTTTTTTAATTTATTTGAAGTTACTATTTCCGAAAGATTGTAAGAGAACTTAATCCAGTTTCGAACTGATGAGCTTATGATAAGCTTACGAATACTTATTGAGGAACCTAACTTATTCAAATTAGTATCCTGGCGAGGTGACTTATTTTCTACCTCTTACAAAAAATCTAAATTGTTTTTGAATTTATGTATGAAAATTTGTCTAAGGTAGTGTAATATATACAAAATGAAAATTTGTTTTTGGAAACCGTACACAAATGTACATATTCCGTAAGATTTTTAATTTTTCAACCAAATATAATTTAGGTCATCAAAATTCATTAGACACGTTATTATCACTAAATATACCTACGTGAAAGCGAATTTGTTTATTATATTGCAAATAGCAATATGTTTTATTCAAAAAATTAAACAACAAACAATTTTTTGTTACTGCTGTCAAAATAAGTACATGAAATCAATTCGAACAGTTTTTCATACTTAAGGCATTGCTCATGCAAAACGGAAAACCGGCATGTAAAACCGTCAAATCTAATTTTTGGCTATGTTGTTTCACTTTGCAATATAAAAATTATTAACAAATAGTTTTAATCTATAAGTTCCACCTTATTCTAAGAAAATTTTATTAAAATTGATTTAATTTCATTCAAAAAGCCCCAATTTTATGTTTTGCCGGCCGTCAAGCAAACATCCGTCCGTCAAAATATAAAATTGGAATTTTTTGAATGAAATTAAATCAATTTTAATAAAAAATTTTACAAATAAGGTAGAATTTATAAATTCGAACTATTTTTTAATAATTTTCATATTGAAAAACAAACAATTTTGTCAATAATTGCATTTGACGGTTTGAAATGCCGGTTTGCCGTTCGTGCATGGGGCAATGCCTTTAGGGCATGAAAATTATTAACAAATAGTTCTAATCTATAAGTTCCACCTTATTCTAAGAAAATTTTATTAAAATTGATTTAATTTCATTCCAAAAGCTCCAATTTTATGTTTTGCCGTCCGTCAAACAAAAATCCGTCCGTTAAAATATAAAATTCAACAAAAACTCAAAATATAAACAACCAAAATTTATGCAATATTTTGGTTGATAGAATATCGAAAGATTAAACATAATAAAATACATACTCGTAAATTCATAAAAAATTAATTTATATTTGATAAAACAATTTACAAAATATTCCTTAAAACAACAAATTTAAAAAGTTTAATTTCTAAAAACAAACAAAAAAAAAAATCGACCCTTCGACCCATTCGGCCCTTTGATATACGGCCCTTTGAAATTCGGCCCTCCGACATCCGGCCGTTCGACATTGGGCTAGTCAATACTTTAGTCATTGTGTACATTTCACATTATATTTAACCAGTGTTGTGAAACGTTATTGTAACGTAACGTAAAAACGGAAAACCGGAATTTAAATTTTATACCGTAACCAAAACGGAAACGATATATAATCCATATTAACTGTAACGAGAAACGTAACAAAACCGCTATTTTTTTTTAGGTTATTACGTTACATATTTATATTTTATTTTTATTTTTTATTATATCATATTCACCTTGAAATTTAAAAAAATGCAAAACGAAAACAAAAATTAAAAATACAGCTGTTGCAGGCAATAAAATATAAATAATTAAATATATTTCTCCTTTTCGTTTTCACCCACGGAAGATGGAACAGACATATTTTTCGAAATAAAAATAAATACAAATTTTAGTTTGTTACAGTTACTGACTGTTAAGGTAAACATAACCTCAAATCGAACTCGACATTAGTTGAACGCAGTCATTGATAGTAACTAGTCTAATTGAATTATATACATATTTGAAAATTACAAATTATTTGATAAATAAAAAACAAGAAATCAAATTATTGTGTTTACGTATCACAGATTTAAGTTATTTAACTAACAGAACCTAACTTGTTTTTCCGTATTTAAACTGAGAAATTTCGGTAAGACTTTGCATAATGTTTTAGTAAATAAAATAAATAATAAAACTAAATATTTCAGTCGATACATGCTTTCGAAAACCGCGTTGATTGTTTAGATTATAGTAAAATTAAAAAATGTTGCTTAGAATTTGACAACATGAATATCTTGAGCTTCTACAGTTCTATAGTAATTGCTTTGCATACATACATTACAAAAAGATCTTATTATATTCTGGTGCTAATGTATTCATTTTCATATTTTTAGCTGTTAAAATTAAATAATACTTTAAGATGGGACGAATTAAAAATGACAACATGAATTTTATCAGAGAGAAATATCATACCACGGAATCTAAAAATAGCAAGTGTACGTTGTGTGATGTTGAAGCACCCGGTTCACATACAGGAAATTTCAGATTGCATTTAAAAAGAAATCATCGATCAGTGTTTAATGATATTGAAAAAGCGATGATCGCTAAGAAAAGTAAAAATGAGCAAAAAAACATCGACCACTTTGTTATAAAAGAAAAAAATTAAAAAAACAATATTTTTCTTAAAATGTCGGAGGATTATTTAACAGATGCCTGTGTCGAGCTTGTTACGATAAACGGTTGCCCTTTGAGACTCATGGCATACAGTGGATTTAAAAAAATTATAGACCCGATCACAAATGCTTTGGGAATATCGATAAACAGATTTAATATACGAGAAAATATTATTGAGAGGGCCAAAATAATTTAAGAAAATATTAAAACTGATGTGAAAAATAAGCTGATAAGTTTGAAAATTAACACAGCCACGAGATTTGACAAATCCATTATGAGTGTTAACTTTCAATACATGAATAATTTTGAAATTAAAGTAGTAACTCTTGCGATGAGCTACGGCGGTTGGATCGGGAGGTACCGGGTTCGAATCCCTATAGGGGCGGGATGCAAAAGGGATTTTTCATCATCTGATTACGATCGGTGATGACGATGAACACATCTATGACCCCCTGTTGAGAGTGCGGAATCCATGGGCCGACCCACCTTTCATGTCAGTACTATAGGCTGGCATGAAGCAATGCAATGTGCAGGTGGTTTAAAACGAAAGCGGGTCTATAGCCGTACGTCCTCGAGTTGGCTGGCAACGGCGTAAGGTAGGACGTTAAAAGGGAACTGCGAAAGAGTTGGGAGTGCCTTGAGCCCCAGAAAAGATTGTAGAGATAGAAACAAACAAACAAACAAACAACTCTTGCGATGAGAGAATTGACGAAAGCTCACACTGGAGAGAATATTGTCGCAATGATTATGGAAATATTGAGCCCATATGAAATAAATATTTGCCAAATTTAGAGTTAGTTGAGCAATCAGACGTTCCTAATTCCTCATGTGAAAGTGAAATATCAGACGAGGATTTATTTGAATCGTTTTTAAAGGAAAATGACACCACTTGTGAAACATTACAGTCTACAGCTACACTAGATACTGAAACTGCCGAAACAGATTACCATCTTCCGATGACGTTTTAAAATTAATGACGGTTGGGGCAATAATCTCGATGACAACAAATTACCATATATGGAATTAGCGAAAGTGGTTTTGGCTGTACCAGCAACGCAAGTTTCTGTCGAAAGAACTTTTTCCATGCTAAAATGGATTGTAAGTGAGAAACGGACTAACATCGATAATGATATATTAGAGTACATACTACTTATTATAATGAACAACAAGTTCAATTGAAGTACAATCAAATAATATTTTATGATATATGTATGTATGTACAGTAGAGTCTCGATTATCCGATGTGGTCGGGACCGAAGACAATTCGGATAAGCGGATTTTCGGATAATCCGGAAATGCTCTGTATGCACTGTAAAATGCTCTTGCATTTTATGGTGGTTAAAATAAACATGATATTTTGAATTTAAATTATTATTTTGAGTAATTTCAATGTTTTATTCATTCATATTTCACTAAACATACATATGTGTAATGTGTAAATAATAAAATAATTAAAAAAAAAAAAAATTTATGTATTTTTTTGTGTTCGGATAAAGCGGAGTTCGGATAAACAGTATTCGGATAATCGCGACTCTACTGTATAGTCAAAATAATATCTCGCTGAAAATTCCTATTCTTTCATTTCCGAGTAAATACAACAACAAATTCATTTTTTGTTATTGTTTTACTCGAGAATGAAGGAATAGGAATTTTCAACGAGATATTATTTTAACTATACATATTATTATCTTGTATTTTTCTAAATAATTTGAATTTATTCTATATTATTATTAATTATTTAATATTTTGTGATGATTGAATTTTTATTTTGCAATATATGTATATTATATTTGATTATATTTTATTTTATATACTGAAATTTTATTTATAATTTTTGTACTGAATTTATTTATTTGAATAAAAAACTGAATTTATTGAATAATATTATGTAACAAGTTAATTACTATCCATAATTCATTTCCCAGTTATTACTTTTATATTTTATTTGTTCATGAGTGATGTATAACGAAATCGTAACAGTAACCGAAACGTAACGAAAACGTAACGAAAAACGTAACCAAATTAATTGGTCGAAACAATAACTGAAACGAAAACCGTTATTTTAATTTATAGAATAACGAAAACTGAAACGAAATTAAATTTGATTCGTTTCACAACACTGCATTTAACATAAATAATAAGCTTGTATTAAAAAACTCAACTGCGTATTGTTTTTAGGAGATGTTCTCTGGCGGGTTTATTAAAAAAAACTAGTCTGTCTATTAATTTATAATTTATTCTTAAACTTGAAAAAATTTTAATTTTTTTTTTTTTTTATTTAATATTTATTTTCCAAAAAAAAATACGTTTTTTTATACAGTTTATTTATTTAATTTGTAGTTTCTGATTTTAATTCCAAATTTGAAATTAAATTAATTCGATTTCATTTAAGTAAGTATTTAAGTATTTAGAAATAACTAATTAATAACGATTTTAATTTCGACTTCAATTTTCATGAAGTCCCTTGGAACCTGACTCAACCTTCCAGAATATTCAAGCATCTAGCGGATTTGTGGTTTTTGGAATAGTTCTTTCTTGAGCTAACCTTTATCTTTATCATATGTATATGTATAACACTATAATATATGTGTATATAACAAAATACCTATTCCATACATAGGTGTATGTATCACGTACCAGATTGAAGCTGCGTCTTTTTATTGTTAGGCTGGAATACCTATGATACAAATTTATAATCCGTGCAGGTTATTATTTTGAGGCTTGACAAATTTAGTAATTAATTTGCTGTCTTGACAATTTAGATGCCTAATTTAATTTATTTTTAGGGAGTTACGGCCTGATTTTTAAATTAATAATTAATTTTGAAATAAATGAGGATTCACTATAAGTCTCATAGAATAGAAAATGAAACAGTTGGTTACTAAACATGATTCCGCAATAAAATAATCGATAAATTTGTTTTAGATTAGAAGCACATAAAAAACATGGCCGGATTTCCGGAAACATTAAGCATCCAACAGATGTTGGTAGTTTAAAAATTGGATTGCTTTGATTTTTGTCTTCTGTTGATTTACATAGGCACTTCAGTTCGGACTTCATACTTCAGAAACTAATTAACGTCTGGTGGCATTAATTGTAATTCATTAGAGGAAAGCGTCTATCCAAACTTCTATAATCTTAGTGGCAGGCTCCGGAAATGCTTTATTTATAGTAGTAGTTTGGGCTAAACTGTAGTTTCAAGTTGCGACAGCGACCAGTATGTCGTAAATCATTTAAATAAGTAGCTGAGACTAATTATATTTATTATGTTAGGTCGTCTGTGAGCTACTGTTTTATAACTCTTAGTAGAATTTAAATTAATAATAATTACGATTTTCAGAAGAGATCAGACCCAGCAAACTATAATAAATATTATTTCAGAATGCAGTTGTTACCACAAAATTAAACTTAGATAGTTAGTTAATAATTAGATTTAGACAGCGCTTAATTATATTGCTACAACAAAGGTAAACAGAGAAAGAGAATAAAAGGCAAAGAGAAACAGGCACTAATATTAACATTAAGGTTGTTTGTAGCACTTACAAATTAATTCGTAACAGGTTTATAGAAATTAAATTAAACTTAAATTTAAACTTAATTGGTTGAGAGTATGATTAGTTACGTATTATAGTTACATATTTAAATTTTGTTTGTTTGGTTCGGCAGAACATTTTGATTGTGGTTGTGTTTATTGAAAAAAATAAAATCGGAATGGAATCGAAAAATCGTAAAATTTCAAATAGCCAACTCGAAAGTTCTTTTTCTATTGTAGAAAAACCTAAAAAAAATAATTTCGTGTAAACACAACCTATTGTATGTAAATAAACAACAAATTAAATTTGAAACGTCAAAATAAAGTGTTGCCGTTCCAAAATCAACTGCAATAAACAGAGGTTGGTTTTTTTATCCGTGTTTATACAATCGACGAAAAAAAAATCGTCGGTTGAAGATTAATCTCTATCACCGGATTTTTATAAATCTATCCGTGTTCAACAATCAAGCCTAAGTGTTTATGAATTTTATATTTTATTTATTTAACATATTTATTAAGTTAATATAATTACAAACAATTAAATTTATTTTTCACCACCATTTTGTGGAATTTTAATCAGCGCGCGAGTTGGGCGGCATGTCACCGTATTGAAATTCGAGAGCAGACTACTGAAATAAAAAATAATTTATTTTTATTTTGTGTTGTTTTTTCATATGGAAGAGGCAGTAGTTTGTTGGTTGTATGCGTTGGTTCCCAAATGGTAATGTCAACGTTGAGCGGCGTGAGACGTTGCATTGGTGGTTGAGTGAAACTCAGACGCCAATGTATGTGAGTGATACGCAAGAGTGGGCCGCTACAGGACTCTCTCGCAAGTGATTCCGCTCGAAGCGAAATATGGTTAGTTTAGGTCTGTCTGCATGTTCAGATATGCTGAACACGGTGTGGTGATGCACTGTTGAAATGTGTCAACTCGTAAGATGCATTAACGGAGGCGATGGGCCAAAACAGAGTCAAAGGGATGAGAATGTGGTCCGTCGATGCTCGCCTCAGTGAAGGAGGATGTTCGTTGAGGCCCACACTCAATAGGATGGGGGCAGGAGGCATCGACCAAATATCGGTGGGTACCTCTTATCTTCCTTCACTGAAGTGTGCTGTGCCCAGACAGAGCTGTCTTAAGATGTCTGGTGATGCAAGCGAGTGTGTGTGCATTCAGTGCCGTGCTAGGCAGGTGCTAGGAAAAACTATAATTTTTATATTAAATAAAATGTGATTAATGAATTTATCTGCGATTGTACAATGAAATTTATGTAACTATTAGAATAAAATGACTTTAAATATGAAATTAAACTGATGAATAAACATTTACGTTAATGCATTTAAAATATTTTGTCTAATACTTCTTGTGGCTGTATTTTCTGGTTCGTTTGTTAAATTTTCTTCGATATCTATTTGTGCTGTTATAGATTTCTTTTCTAATTCGAACGGAACGTTATAGTGCAGGCAAATGTTGTGAAGTGCAGAGCAGACGTTAATTATCTGTGAAGCTTTATTGGGCGTATATTGAAGCTCGCAGGCTCCCAGCAGACATCTAAATCTCGTCTTTAGTAATCCAATGCTTCGTTTTACAACATTTCTTGTTCTTGAATGAAAAGTATTAAATACAGCTTCTCTGCTGCCTAAGTCAGCCGCTCGAAAAGCGGTTATAAGCCACGGTTCCAGAGGGTAACCAGAATCACCTATTAATGAAAATGTTTATTTTCAGTCAAATATTTAAACATTTACACAAAAACGTCTATATATAAATCATTCATGCAACACTATTATTTACCAAGTAGCCAATAATTCTCAGAATTAAAATTTGGTTGCAAATACTGATGATAGGTACTCAAACTCCATACCAAAGAGTCATGGGATGAACCGCCGTATCTGGAGTCAACAGCCACAATCCTCATGTTATGATCGCATACCTAGGTGGGAATAACAGAAATATTAAGTGCTTGACATTGTACCGATGAGTAAGCGTACTATCATGGTATTAATACTGTGTTTGCCCTTCCGGTTGAAATATATATGTTCGTTGTCAACTGGACGTATTATGTTAACATGGTTCCGGCTACGCAGCCTATAACACCAGGAAATCCAGTTTTATTGAAAAAAACATTTGTTACCATATCTTTGTCTGTGTTGGATTGACGGCACGATATCCATTTTGAGCACAATTTAGATTCAAACCCATTGAACACCTCGCTCATTACACCAAATATAGTCGATTGTGCCATTCCCACAAACAAATCCTGCCACACACTCTTCTGGTAACACCCTTGAGCACAAAATCTTAACATTGCAGTTATTTTTAAAACGTTTGGTATAGATGTTGCTCTTACAGTACGTATTGAGTAAGGAAAGGGTAATGCATTTATGACGTAATTTTATAAGGGATACAGAGCTTTGTAATGACTGGTGACGTAGAGGTAAGGGGGGGGGGGGGGGGTAAAAATTATCAAAAATTGGGTGATATAGTTTATGGTTGTCCATAATAATGTTAATTTAAATAATATTATTAAGTTTAAACATAATAAATAATTATTAGCCTTAACTATTATTTGCATTTAAACATTCAAAATGTAAAATTTAATTAAAATATTTTGTGTAGCTAGGGATGTCTTGACTTGTGTTTCATAACGTCTCGCTACTTTAATTACTAATAGTAAAAGTGACTTTACGTGTGGGATTAAAAGTGTAGTCTCACAACACGTACATTTTTATAATAGTAACAAAAACGCCAACTTTAATACCAAATAATAGTAACAAGCTACTTTTAAGATGTTTCGAGAAAAAATAAATTACTCAAACGAAACAAAACTGATAACATTTCAATACGTACATTACTGAAGAGTTTCAATAACAGAGTCAATTATTATGTTAATATTTGCAATTACCTTTATAAATTTCCGCGTTGGGGTAATTGACTGGAGTAGAGGTGAATCAATTGATAACATGATTAACCCATATCCCAAGTCCGACGCGACTTGACTAATGGAATGTGCATTTATCACGTTTATATTTTGGCCAATTTTCAAAAAAATTGGTTCTTGATCGTCCTAATTTTGTATGAAACCCTCACTAAAATCGATGATTTCATTTTCCACCCGCTTAGAAAGAGCTGTAGTTTTGTTTTCGCTACAAGAAACTATGATAGTTTCACATTCTTTTTCAAGCGCATCTTTCAAAGTTTCTGTATAAATTATAAGAAAATACATAACATAAAGGTATTAAAATTGTATTTATGCTTCGTGAAAAATCACAACTTACCGATATTATCACGAAGAATTCTACATGGTATTCCAGACCAGTCTGGCTATGGAGGAATGCACTTTCGCATTGCGGCATTTATTTCCTTTCTTTGTGAAGAGTAGTGCAGTGAGAAATTAATTACCCAACTAAGAGGAATGGCCATGCAGTTCGGTTCGTTATCTTCAATGATTTCGACAAAACAATGCATCCTTGGCTATAAAACTTATATTGTAATAAAAATATTAAAATAATATATATGAAAATAAACAATGGATAACATTTTTCATATTAAATCTTACAAAAATAAAAAAACATCTCTTAACATTCAAACTTCCATTTTATTTATCCCGTTCACAATTTTGTAAATTGTTTATTTTGCTGGGTGCGTGTTTTTTAAATATTGAGTTTAACGATAATTAATTATTTGAATGAATAAGTGGACAAAATATTTTGAATGGGCCAATACATTGGTGGATCAAAATTTAGGTGTGCCTTATAAATGTCTAGTAGGGAGGATTTCAGAGGAGTATCGTAAAAATCGAATTTATTATTTAGCCTACTTCCAAACACTCTAACTCCGTATTTTGAAAAACTAACATGTTCCATTGCTACAATATCATTTTGCGTACTCAAAAACCATCTATTAGCATTTGAATTATTCAGCTTAAAATTATTAAAAATAATCTACGTATCTTTGCAACAATTTTCACTTTTATTCTTTTGCTGCATCATATAATCGGGACATTTAATGTGCTCCGTGATTCGATTAGCAAGTTGTTCTAATGGTTTATACCCGGACCTTAATAATCGTTTTATGCCACCAAGCTTGTCTTCGAAAGGGAAAGCGGAAAAATTGTCTAGAGGACCAAATTTCACAACATCATCATATAGATGAAGCAAATTGTGTACATTATAGCTAATACTGCCAGCACCATAAATCAACGAGCACTTATGAACAAAATGTTGTAAAATTTGTACTGGCCAAACTAAATTTTTTTTCAAAATGTTTATTTGAAAGTATTAAAGTGGCTGACATAAGGCGTTCATAAATATTTTTTTTTCAAAATGCCTGGAGTGCAACTGGCGAAGCATATAAAATAAATGTGCGAAATTCAGAAGCTTTACAAAAATGTAAATCGTTAAAAGACCTACATTTTCGATTAAATTCTATTGGTTGTGTTGAAGAGTAAAACAGAAGACGATTGTATATCCTTTAAATTTCATTAGCTGATCATTTTGTGTAAAAATGGCGGAAATTGTTTAATCATATCAATAGGTAAGGTTTCCAGAATTGATTCGCCAGTATGATGATCTTCTTGCATTTTATTTCTAAAGGAACTGTCAGTCCTTAAAGTAGCAGATTTAGTTCTATGACGATCATGGAAATATTCACCTTCCGTTAAGCAACCACCACACTCAAAATATCCATTATGAGAGTTTATACATTTAATGTATGCTTTAGCAGGAGAGTCGCAAATAAAACATTCTATTTTGAGATCATATTTTACATAAACCATTCTTAAATATACCAGTTATTAATAAAATATTTGGTTCAGTGACAAACTCTTTTCAATATTCGTTGACGTTTGCTAGTTTAGATTGGCCTTTAAAAACACCCACCACAAAAGGAGTATTAGTAATATCAGGTGCTCTCCCTAAAATAGGCCAGAGTTGATCTTTCGAGCTTTTACTTATTGGAAGGCCGTCAATATTAAAATAAAGATTTATTTGATCTGGCCAATCGAAATTTTTTAATGAATTTAACGCATTCTCTAAGCCATAATGCCAATATGCTCCTGGTTCCAGGACAGTAATAGAACCAATTCGATTTTCGGTTTGTAAAAGAGTACGTGCATCGATGGGAAGGTTATTATGGCCATTTTTTTTCAATAATTTCAATAAAAAATTTAACGCAATGTATGATATTTTAAATTCAAGGGCCCATTGTTGCAGGTTTTCTCTAAAAGATTTTACAGGGGAATGAATACTCTCAGCATCTGTGTTTTCAAATATAGAAGAAATTTCAGATGCAGCATCGGATTCAAAGAGGGATGGTAAAATTCCTGCAAGGTTTACATCTGGAGGCTCAGATTATTGCAATGTATTTTGTTGAGGGAACGCTATAATATTTTCATTGGATCCCGAACGTAAACGTTCGCTGTTTAAATCTAAACTCTCGAGGCCATTTGAAAAAGTATCCCTATTTTTATTTGTATTATTTTTATTACTATCCACCAATGAATGCTGTAAAATACTTGGATTAAATTCATTATTTAGAATAGAAGAATTTTATTATTTAGAAACTTTTCTTTTGAATGTTCGGGGGTTTACATGCTGATAAATTTTCCGTTTATGCATTTTTAAAATTATGTTTGTTATATTTTACTGTTCTATTACTATTTCTCGAGCAATACGTTACACAAAGCCACGCAAAAGCTTTAACTAAAAGAGAATAACGGCTCGTATTCCGAAACGATAAAATACAACATGCGTTACTTTATTCTTCGGCTCCCCAAATTAATTATTATTGAAAATTAAAAATAATGTAACATATAAATTTTGAACTAAGAATCGAGCATAATATGAAACTACTCACAAAATATCCGTCACCATTAAAAAATAGCCACCTGTTCAATATAAGGAAGATTCTTTTCGGACAGGAGTATATCTAAGAGTACGTCGTTTATGTTAACAGAAAGAAGAGTGTATATGAGAACTTTTAATGTCCACACAAATAATCGACCAAAACTTAATCGCTGAAAAATCAAAAAATATCTCCCAAAAAATTGTTGTTTTTTGGGCTAAGCGCATTAGGCGATTTTCATATGTAATATACATCGACGATACTTTTATCAGACAGCACAAGCGCCAACTTTTGAAATTTCTGTTTTTTATGTCATTGGAAAGCGCTGATTTTGCTCTATAAGCGACTGAACTTGGTAGTAATTTGTAAAATGGAAGTGTTGTTATTATTATCACAATATAATAATTAATTTTAGATTCACGGTAAGTTAAATTGATTTGGAATGCTTGTGAAATTGTGATTTCTTGATTAAATATAAAAAAAATGTTGTAAGTAATATGAAATAAACAGAAATATTAATTTAATTTTTCCAGAAAATATGGTAGTTTGTGCCTTTTCTTAAACTTAATGCTAAACGCACAACCGACATTAATCCCATAGTAATTTTGGCGCATATTCATTATTGTTTTAATCAATTTATTATCAAATTTGAAATATTACAATTTTGCAAGTGATTGCTAAACACAAAATATTTCAAGATTAAAAATATTTCAAGATAAGAATACGTATTGGCACAGTAAAATGAACTCGAGAGGTAAATTATTTGTTACACTGGCATTAGCACAAAATAGTTCCGAAACCAGCACTAACAAACCAACCACTCCAACGAGATTATGTGACGAGAAGCAAGCTGATCAAATTTCAATATTTGCAAAGGTACAGGATGGTAAAACCACGACAGTGACGCCAAACAACCAAGATTTAAGTAACGAAAATATTATTTGTGTTTCAATTCCAAATAATATCGAAGCTGGTAATATTGATATTGATGATCAATTAGAATTTGATTTGTACAATGATGACTTGCAAGAAAATATTATAATATACGAGTAAGAGGACCAAGAAGAAATAATCTAAACGCAAGAGGATCTAACATGTAATACAAATATAATAAATTATACAGTTGATAATTTAACTACAACTACTTTACCGGATAATACGGAGCTTGTGTCAAGCACTTTGAATGAAAATACAGAATATTTATTTTAAAATAATGAAGTAGAAAGTGAGTCAATACAATTCGAAAAATCTCGCAAGAAATCAAAAAGATTGAAAAATTCCAACACATTTAAACGTAAATCGGGTGCCGAATATTTAATAACGATGAGTCAACGAAATATGCAGTAATATATGGAAATTTTTAAATAGGATAGATTTTCATGATTGGATGTCCATAGTCCCTAATACATAATTCTAAAATTAAGAGTGTTCACAAACCTTATATTAAATCAAATTGAAGACAATTAAAAAAATTAGAATAACAAAATCGAAAATATTGGTGGATACTTACACAGAACCTAATTTTAGAACTACAAAACAGAACTTCCTCTGATTGTCTATAATTCCAAATCATCTATTAATATAAATAAATACTACGATTTAAACCGTATGTACTCTAAAAATATCATCCCGAGATGTACTACGATGACTATAAACTATTGCAAACCAATATGTCTATTCGAGAGTCAACAAAATTAATATAAAACGTATTTTTGTTAATTTTTATTGCAATTTTAATTAATTGCTTATATTTTTATCTACATATTTTTATGAAGTGCAATCTTAAAGAAAATTTTTTGAAAAGCAAAAATTTGTATTAAATTAAAATAAATACCATGAAAAATGCGCAAGCGACCAAACTGTATTTTTATTTGTAACCTTAAAACACAATTGCGGTGTAAGACTAAGTTATGTAACAAAAATAATAGGTAATTGGACGTTTTTCCTTTTCCTGTAAAATTTCCAAAATGTCGCTTGTGCTGTGCGATAAAAGTATCGTCGATATAATATATACATATATATATATATATATATATATATATATATATATATATATATATATATATATATATATATACCGGGTGTTTCTTTTAAACTGAGACGATCAAATATCTCGAAAAATTGGTGGTTTGGCGTCTATTGGAAGGGGCTCCGTATCCTTCCAGTAGGCGCAAGTGTACGTACTGCCTCCTCGTGGCAACCACCGGTAACTGTAACCATTAGGCTGAATAAAGACTTTTGTGACAGGCTAAAGTACGGCGCTAAAGGAGAAAACCTTGACAAAAAATCCCTAATCTAAGGTGGAACAGCATATGCCGATGGATGAATGGCTGATAGGTTAATTAGTCTATATATGCGGACTCTGGATACCAGGCACCCTCCAGTTTTATTTAGCCTTCCTGTAGTAAACCTGGGTGACCTACAGGCGACTTTTTATTCCCAGCAACTCGCAAGAGTCAAATCAAAACGGTAGACGAGGCACGGGAAGGAATACACGGGAGTGGGTCTGCCCTCTCAAAGTCCTTGAGTCCCAATGCTACCGCTTTTCTAGCAGAAGTAAATGTTATTACATCTAGGAGGGAGAGCAATGAGCCCAGATAGTATGTAACGCGTGTAGAAGTATTTCCTACAGTAGACATCTAGGAGGGAGAGCAATGAGCCCAGATAGTATGTATCACGTATAGAAGTACTTCCAACAGTAAACATCTAGGAGGGAGAGCAATGAGCCCAGATAGTATGTCCCAGCAACTCGCAAGAGTAAAATCAAAACGGTAGACGAGGCACGGATAGGAATATACGGGAGTGGGTCTGCCCTCTCGAAGTCCTTCAGTCCCAATGCTACCGCTCTTCTAGCAGAAGTAAATGTTATTACATCTAGGAGGGAGAGCAATGAGCCCAGATAGTATGTATCACGTACCGGTCGGCAGTATTATCAGGTTCATTAAGAGCCTGAATATTGGCTGGACGGATAATTAAAACATCTAGGAGGGAGAGCAATGAGCCCAGATAGTATGTATCACGTACCGTTAGGCAGTATTATCAGGTTCATTAAGAGCCTGAATATTGACTGGACGGATAATTAAGTAGGGCTTATGCACAAAAGATCTTTTAGGTCGCAGTGCGGGGTGGCTTGAGCCCCCACATGGCCCTCAAGTAATAATAATAATAATAATCTCGAAAAATAGCCACTCTACGGAAAAAATGTCCATAATCAAAATTTAATCATACCGCGAGGGAAATACATTAGTGCAAGAAAATAGTCCCCCACCCCCCGCTTTGTAGGTGGGGCGGGGGTAACTTTTAAACTAAGATAGGAAGCCATATTTTTTATTGCAGATACGGATTCTATGACTAAAAGTACGTATGATTTGAATGAAATATTTTGTTCGGTTCATGATAGATGGCGTTGTAATCGACGAAATTCAATTTTTTCAATTTCTTCTTCTTAGAACACACGCATTCGATTCTGCAATACGTTTGAAATAAAAAACATCACGTTTTCATTGGAAATACTCGAAATTCGTCATCAAAACAATTTATTAATGTAAATGGCAGGTGAATAAAATAATTTTAGCTTAAAAAGAGTGTTCAAAATGATTGCCTGCGACTTCAATGCACTTATTAATACGCATATCCAATGATTGTACACAACTGAACAGTGTGTTTGGTTGAATTTCAGCACACGCATTTCTGATTCGCTCAATCATGTTCTCACGTGTTGTTTGTTCTTGTTTGTAAACTTTGTCTTTGAGATAGCGCCACAAAAAGAAATCTGGCGAAGTAAGATCTGGTGATCTGGCGGGCAAATTTATCGGACCAGCTCTACCGATCCAGCGACCATTGAAATCACGATCAAGTACCTCACGTGCTACCAACGAATAGTGTGCAGGACAACCATCATGTTGAAACCACATGTTCCGTCTCAATTCTAAGTTCAAATTTTCAAGTAATATTGGCAGTTCATTTTCCAAAAAGTTTCGTTACATTTGACCATTCAAGTTGCCTTCAATAATGTGGGGGCCGATGAGTTGGTTGCCAATTATTCCACACCACACGTTGACAGTCCAAGTGCGCTGATGTTCAACTTGGCGAAGCCTGTGTGGATTTTCAACACTCCAATAATGCATGTTGTGTCGATTAACCGTTCATGGTTTGTAAAGACGATTCATCAGAGAACATTACGCAACGAAAAAAATTGGGGTTTGTTGTATTTGTTCACGTGCCCATTGACAAAAAGTTACTCGATTTTGGAAATCAGCGCCATGAAGATCTTGGTGTAAAGACACATGATATGGATGATACTTGTGCCGTTTTAAATTCTCCAAACACTGGTGAGGGACAATCCGGAATCGGGAACTATTTCTCGTGTACTAACATGAGGATTATGAGTCGCTGCAGCCAATACAGCAATTTCATTATTTTCTTCAGTGACTGGTGCTCTACGGGTCCTCTTTTTCGGTTGAACATTTCCATCAGCAATAAATTGTTTGATAGTACGGCCAAATGAAGCACGTGAACGAATCCTATCCGGAAAACGTTGAGCGTAAATAGCAACAGCATTTTCAAGATTTCTGCCAGCTTCTCCATAAACCAGAACCATTTCAATTTCTCTGGTACAGTTAAACGGTCCATTCTAAAGTATTTTATCGTTTATTTTGCAATTACGAAAAACATGAAGATAAGAAATAACACAAACGTTAAATGTGATTTACAAAACTGAATAAATTGTTTTGATGACGAATTTCGAGTATTTCCAATGAAAACGTGATGTTTTTTATTTCAAGCGTATTGCAGAATCGAACGCGTGTGTTCTAAGAAGAAGAAATTGAAAAATTGAATTTCGTCGATTACAACGCCATCTATCATGAACCGAACAAATATTTCATTCAAATCATACGTACTTTTAGTCGTAGAATCCGTATCTGCAATAAAAAAATATGGCTTCCTATCTTAGTTTAAAAGTTACCCCCGCCCCACCTACAAAGCGGGGGGTGGGGGACTATTTTTTGCACTAATGTATTTCCCCCGCGGTATGATTAAATTTTGATTATGGACATTTTTTCCGTAGAGTGGCTATTTTTCGAGATATTTGATCGTCTCAGTTTAAAAGAAACACCCGGTATATATATCTTTATATATATAATTCTTCTGTGAGTGTGTATGTCACTGAACTTCTCTTAAACGACTGGACCGATTTTGATGAAATTTTTTGTGTGTGTTCAAGGGGATCTGGGAATGGTTTAGATTCACAATTTTATCCGCTGGACAATGTTTTTTTAATTAATTTTTAATTTATTAGTAGTTGTTGATTTTGGAATGTTTTACATTGGATCCGAAAAATGGTGTAAAAAATGTATGTGCGCACATCAGTTGAGAACGGCTCAACCGATTTGGCTCAATCTTTTTCTATTATGTTTGAAATTGCCAGGAGATGGTTCTTACGAAAGAAAATTTTGGGAAAATCCTTCGGAAAAGTCGGAAAATTCAGCAAATCGAAAAATTATGTTTTTGTATAGGATTGGCGCGTAGCTAACCAGATGGTAAAAACCAGATGTTTTGTAGAGGAGAAAAATTGGAAAATCTGAGTGGAAAACTAGGAAACTTCCGGAAAAACCCGAAGAAAATTGAATTTTTTTTTCAATGAAATTTTTAATTTTTTGTATGTTTTGATGACCGATTGGGCTTAATCTTTTTTTATTTTGTTTGAAATTGCTAGAAGATGGTTCTTACAAAAGAAAATATTTGGAAAATCATTTGGAAAAGTCGGAAAATTCGGCAAATCAAAAAATTATGTTTTTGTACGAGATTTGGCGCGCATCCAACCCAGAATGTCTTTTAAAAGAGAAAAATTGGAAAATCGAAGTGGAAAACTCGGAAACTTTCGGAAAAACCCGAAGAAAATTGAATTTATTTTCAATGAAATTTTGAATTGTTTGTATGTTTTGATGACGGATTAGGCTCAATTAGGCTCAATCTTTTTCTATTGTGTTTGAAATTGCCAGGAGATGGTTCTTACGAAAGAAAGTTTTGGGGAAAATCCTTCGGAAAAGTCGGAAAATTCGGAAATCGAAAAATTATGTTTTTATACGGGATTTGGCGCGTATCCAAATCAGATGGTCTTTTAGAAGAGAAAAATTGGAAAATCTGAGTGGAAAACTCGGAAACTTCCGGAAAAACCCGGAGAAAATTGAATTTTTTTTTTCAATGAAATTTTGAATTTTTTGTATGTTTTGATAACCGATTGGGCTTAATCTTTTTCTATTGTGTTTGAAATTGTCAGGAGATGGTTCTTACAAAAGAAAATTTTTGGAAAATCCTTTGGAAAAGTCGGAAAATTCGGCAAATCAAAAAATTATGTTTTTGTACGAGATTTGGCGCGCATCCAAACCAGATTGTCTTTTAGAAGAGAAAAATTGGAAAATCGAAGTGGAAAACTCGGAAACTTCCGGAAAACCCCGAAGAAAATTGAATTTTTTTTCAATGAAATTTTGAATATTTTGTATGTTTTGATGACGGATTAGGCTCAATTAGGCTCAATCTTTTTCTATTGTGTTTGAAATTGCCAGGAGATGGTTCTTACGAAAGAAAGTTTTGGGAAAATCCTTCGGAAAAGTCGGAAAATTCGGAAAATCGAAAAATTATGTTTTTGTACGGGATTTGGCGCGTATCCAAATCAGATGGTCTTTAGAAGAGAAAATTGGAAAATCGAAGTGGAAAACTCGGAAACTTCCGGAAAACCCCGAAGAAAATTGAATTTTTTTTCAATGAAATTTTGAATTTTTTGTATGTTTTGATGACGGATTAGGCTCAATTAGGCTCAATCTTTTTCTATTGTGTTTGAAATTGCCAGGAGATGGTTTTTACGAAAGAAAATTTTGGGAAAATCCTTTGGAAAAGTCGGAAAATTCGGCAAATCAAAAAATTATGTTTTTGTACGAGATTTGGCGGGCAACCAAACCAGATTATCTTTAGAAGAGAAAAATTGGGAAACGAAGTGGAAAACTCGGAAACTCGGATAGATTAGTGTTGAATTCGATGAAAATGGAATGGAATGTCCACTCAACTCAATCATCTATTGAGAATAGAGTTGAGTTGTTTGATTTTTTCTATCTTCAAAATCAATTTTCGTGAAGGACAAAAGTATTTGCTCGAAACGAAGTAATTTGGGGCGGGACGAAGTTCGCCGGGTCAGCTAGTATATATATATATATACAGCCATTCCACATGAATTCAAACACCCATACGGGGGCAAGGTGTGCAATTATTTTGAAATTGGGGAGATGGTTAATCTGGATAAAAAAAATATAAATTGAGTAAAAACTCTCTGGAATCAATATTCACGGAGTACCGTTATAATTCGTTTTTAACGAAACTCGAAAGTTGACATGTTTCAAATACGTGTATCTTAAGTATTTCTTATCAGATTTTCACGTGTGATAGCTCGTTAGAAAGATAATTTTACATACTTCATTAAATTGTATTCTTCCCATTTTGATTAATCCACTGTTTGTAAGACACAATTTTTATTTCATTATCTTCCATAAGGTGATTAAGGTGCTTCTCCATTTTTAACAACCATTATAGCTTCTCAATTGGTAACAACCACATTTTACATTAAAATAGCTTGTAAATAAATTAACTTTATTGAATGAAACTGTATACATAAGAAGAAAACATGAATTGCGTAGTTTGGAATTAATAATTGTACTGAAATGTTGCATGTCGCTCTAATTTGTTATGACGTTTTGTTCTATAAAACTCGAACGCTTTGAGTCTCCATCATGTAAGATGGCTTGTTGGAAAGGTATTTTCAAGTGCTTTGCAACAAAAGTAAAAAAATAAAAATAAAACGGTGCCTAGTTTGATTTTTCAGTAAAAGACTATTTAAAACTAAAATTCAATGGATATATTGTACATTAACATCAAAGTTTAATACGCTTATTTGAAAGTATGTAAAATTATCTTTCTAACGAGCTACCACACGTGAAAATCTGATAAGAAATACTTAAGATACACGTATTTGAAACATGTCAACTTTCGAGTTTCGTTAAAAACTAATTATAACGGTACTCCGTGAATATTGATCCCAGAGAGTTTTTACTCAATTTATATTTTTTTTTATCCAGATTAACCATCTCCCCCAATTTCAAAATAATTGCACACCTTGCCCCCGTAAATGTGTTTTTTTTGTCCGATTTCATGTGGAATCGTAATATATATATATATATATATATATATATATATATATATATATATATATTAGGGAGGAGTGAAAAATTTTTTTTTTTACAATTTTGGTACGGGGGCCTTTCAGAAAGTTACTTTATAGTGTCGTTAATGACTGGTTAAAATATTTTTAAAATTCATTAAAATTTAGCGGTGGTATTTTCCAATTGAAATTTTTCTTTTTAGCCGAATTAAACTAGACTTTCATTATACAAAAAATCCTGAAGTACATGATTCTTTAGAAACCGATAGAATACCGTTTAATAATTGAAATTACTAACATCTCGAATGCCACTCCTGTGATGAACGCCCACTATCCACTATTAGGGAGAAGAAACAACATTTTGGCCAATCACTTTTTACTTTCTTTTGCGTAAGTAAAATAAAGTACACAAATCATGAAAATGTTGAACCTTGACATTATTGGTAATTTATCGATTTTGGGGTCCTGCGAGTCCGAAAAATTAGGTTTCGAAGTGGTTTTTGTCGGTCTTTAAGTTAAAAATCTGCAATAAGTTGAAAAAACATACTTTAAATGGAAAATACCATCGGTAAATATTAATTAATTTTAAAAATATTTTAACCAGGTGGTTTTGGCACTAAAAGGTAACTTTTGGGGGGCCCCCCTAATTTTTGTTTTTTTTCACTCCACCCTAATATATATATATACATATATGTATATAAAGGGTCTTTCAACAAGAGCGCTTCAACTTTTTTTTTGAATAAAACACAAACTGTTCGACTTTTGAACTAACTTGTTTTTTTATTAACGAATTTGAACATATACATTTAAGTATGAAACTCGATTTCTTTTGCATGACCACCGCGTGCACGTTTTACGAAGTCCAATCTTTGAACCCAATTTTCGACCACTCTTTCGCATAAATCGGCCGAAATTCCAGCAATTTCACGTTCAATATTGGCTCTGAGCTCTTGCAACGTCGCCGGCTTATTGGCATAGACCAATGACTTCACATAACCCCAAAGAAAATAATCTAGAGGTGTCAAATCACACGAGCGCGGCGGCCACTGGACGGGCCCATTTCGCGAAATAACACGCTCATCGAACTTAGTTTTGAATAACGCGATTGTATCGTGTGCTGTGTGGCATGTGGCCCCGTCCTGTTGAAACCACATGTCGTCCAAGTCCATTCCATTCAATTGCGGCCAAAAAAAATCGTTTATCATATCGCGGTATCGATTTCCATTAACAGTAACGTGGCGATCGTTATCGTCGATGAAAAAATATGGCCCAATGACGCCGCCGGCATGTAATCCGCACCAAACAGTGACTTTTTCGGGATGCAACGGTGCCTCATGATCACGTGTGGGTTGCTTCCTGCCCAGTAACGCATATTTTGCTTGTTGACAAATCCATTTAGCCAAAAGTGAGCCTCATCGCTAAAGATGATTTTTCGGTGAAAATCTGCATCATTTTCGATTTGCTCTTGAACCCAATTCACGAATTGGCGTCGCTTCAAATGGTCAAACAACTTTAGTTGTTGTGTCAGCTTGATCTTATACGGATGTAGGCCAAGATCTTTACGTAAAATTCGCCACAATGATGTCACAGAAAGGCCCAATTGTTGCGAACGTCGTGTGAGCGACACATTCGCGTCTTCTTGAACTGAAGCCCTGGCGGCTGCGATGTTTTCAACACTTCGAGCACTTCTTGCTCTCGAGGGCACTGGAACATTATGTAGCGAAAACGTAGACTCAAATTTTGCCACTATACGGTCGATTGTCGAACGGGCTGGCTTGTTAAATGAACCGTAAAATGGCCGTAATGCTCTTAAAGTAGCAGCAACAGAACGATTATTTTGATAAAAAATTTGCACGATTTGCAATCGCTGTTCACGTGTGTAGCGTTCCATGATGAAATGTATACTAATGAAGTTTCCAAATGACAAAAGAACAATAAAAAATATGGCGTCGTTAGCCGTCCCTATCGGAAAAAAGTTGAAGCGCACCTGTTGAAACACCCTTTATATATATATATATATATATATATATATATATATATATATATATATATATATATATATATATATATATATATATATATATATATATATATATATATATATATATATATATATAAGTTACGAATTTCAATTCGGAGCGATTAAAAAAAATGAAATTTATTTCGATCTTTTCTCTTACAATTCCAAACTAAAACTAAACTTTGATAACAGAAATTTCTATATTCGAAAATCTGTAGTAAGCCGATTTTTTATGTTACTCTATTTTTTATATTAATAATTTTGTTGTAAGCGATTTTAAATAATCTAATTACAAAGGAATTTAAATGATTAAATTACGAATAATTATGTGGGAAACTAAATAGCACGTTGCAAATGAAATTAAAGTCACGTTGTACAGAATCAGCATTTTTATAACTAGGCTAGTGCTCCTAGTCGTTAACTCTTCCCCTTTTAAAGATCCACGGCCCGTGGGTCAGATATTTAAGTGAATTGGTTGAATCCCGAGTTGTTGAATGATCTCTGGTTGATGAGTTGATCTGTTCCGCCTTATTTTATACTGATGCACTCAGAGAAAAAATATGATAAATGAATGATTGGAATTACTTTGTTATGATCCAGGAAATCATATTCAACTATATTTGATATATCCTAATATATTATAATAATAAATATCATTTATCTAATTACTAGAATTATGTATGATAGATTTCATTAAAATATGATAAATGCAATAATTTTCGACTTTAATGATTGCAATAATCATGCCATATGATTTAATATTATCGAGACAATCATATAGTATGGTTTTATATATGATCTGCAATATTTAAATATAGTTAGAAAAATCATAATACAATAGAGTCTATCATAATAGAATTAAGTACATTTATCAAAACAAAATAAAGTTTATTGGAAATTATTTGTATCTCCTCGTGTTTGCTACGGTCATGTCAAATTGAATTTGTACTCTAACAAGGTGTAATTGTTACCTAATCTCGTGAGAAGTCCTAAATAAAGAAAATATTATAAGAATTTAAAAATAAATTATTATATTTAATTAATTTATTATCAACGTTAAAAGTTAAAAAGTGTTTTTTTCTAAAGTGAATTTTTAGTTGAACAAATAGTTATAAAACCTTATAAGGGTGTAATTCTGTCGTGCAGTGGAAAACTACGGCGCGTAAGTACACTTGTTTTATACTACAGAGCGTTAAACACCGTCTTGTTTATTGAACCATTTTCCTTTCTGAATATTTGCTCGTTCAGTGTTATTAATTATTAACATAAAGGGTCCTTCCAATTATTTAATGTGTGTAGGGAATACAGTTTTAAGAAAACAATTGTGCAAAAATAGTTTTTGAGAATTATAAATTCAATATTCTAAAATAAATTCAAAAGAAGTAAAATAGACATAATTTTGCAATTACATTTAAAACTTTATTCCTCTAAACAAATTTTTAGCCCTTAAAAATAAATTTATTCAAAAACTATCCATCTATTTCGGCTGAAATTGGCAAACCAATTACGCTTGTAACATAGGAACGTATCTGCGATGATAATTAAATATATCATCAATCGCAACATAAATAAATTGTAAGTAGTTTTATTAGAATCAAATTATAAATATCTTTTATTGAGGTTTCTTTAGGCTTTTTAAGGACGACTTTACAAAATTCGCGAAACTTGTACAAACGTTATTTTCAAAAGAGCTACACTGCCGTCCTGCATTAGGGGCATATTTCGATTCTACAAATAAATACATATCTTTCTACTTTTTTAAACAGCTCTAAATATCCTCCATCAAACGCCATAAAATCACGTTATTTAATAGTTAAGTTTGATACATAAGACATGGCAAACAAAAATAATAAATTGAAATTACACAAAACTACAAAAAGGCAAATGTGACTTTTTCTTAGCAAGGCAGCAGGAAACGTACTTTATTCCATCTTCCGGAGGTTACATTGCCAAAGGTAATACAATATAATTTGCATTAAAGTATATTATAGGAATGCTCAGTGAAGTTATTTTCATTTTCAGGAAAACTATTCAATGTTTACAACAATTACAGAGCTGACCTTTCTCGCTCTGAACCATCCCAAATAATAGTGAAATTTCAATTTTAGGTAAATTAATAATAAGCTCTTGAGCTGACCCATTGATCCATTTCCATGATGAGATTGAATATTTAAAATGCAGATGACGGCGAGGAGCTTTACGAGCATTAGTAAAAATACAATAATTATAGAAATAATTTATTAACACATATGTATATCATTTGAATATTTGAAACTGTTTGCCTCAATAACCCTTAGCGGCCACACGGAGTAACTAGTTACTCCAGGCTCAGAAAAAATGAAATTAGAGGTCTTAAACCTTTGAAATTGATACAAGTAATGACATCTGCCAGTAGTAGACAAGTGTGAGATGCGACTCCATTACATAGGAAGCCGAAAAAACGCGTGGCGGCGGTTTGAGCGTTCGATTTCTCGGCGTGGAGTAACTAGTTACCCCAGTATGGCCGCAACCGTTGCTCAGCACAGATCTTTTTTTTTCAAATCGACTTATTTGTGGTGTCAATAGACAAAATAAAGATAAGTATTTGATATTCTAGTAAAAAAAAAAAAAAATTCAATCCTCGTGGTTATGGAATCTTGTCCGTTCATGTGAAATAATTCAGTTCCATTTTTATATGATATTGTTTATTAAATAAATCTAGGGGCCCATCCACACCAGTATTTTTAACAACCGTATTCACCCTCGTTTATTTACCTCTCTGTCTACAAACCTAAATTTGTGGTGGGGATTTCTAATGCACTTTTGCATTATGAAATTTCTGGAATTCTCGTGTTGTAACAGATGGTCATCAAAAGCATCCTAAAAATTGACAACAACCAAGAAATTGGCGACCTGGAAAAAGTACCTTCTATCAAGCGCGGAAATGCTTACTGTGCGACCGAAAGAAGGACAAAAAACGCGTGTTGGATGTTCGGCCTGTAGAAGACCGGTTTGCGATGAACATCGGTTCCCTTTGTGCATAACGTGTGCTGGTGAATAAAATAGGATTCATAATTTTTTTTTGTTCAAATATCATAAAAATAATGTTTTTCTGTACGTAAATATGTATGTATTTAGAAGCTAATAAAACACAAAAAAAACAAATTTTATTATTTAGCCAGTAATTTTGCAAAATAAATATACTTTTTAAATGATCAGCGGATACTGTTATTTTTTATGGTTATGTTGTGCGTACAATCCAAAAATTTTAGCCCTTAATATTGAGAATTAGTGGAGTAATGTTATCAGTTTTTAGAATGCCATTTATAAATTTACCGATAAAAATCATTAGAAATATTGAAGAACTCTTCAACAAACATGAAACAATCGGTTAGAAGTCTTAAAACACCCATATGTCTTGTACAACTAGGTTTTTCACCGTGGGGTAATGAATTACCCCATGTGGCCGCTATGTGGCCTGGCTGAGGTGTGGCCGTTAAGGGTTAAAAGCGGAATTAATTTCTAAATTGTTTAGTTGCATAAATTACTGGCGTCTTATAACAATATTAATAAATATTTTTCCATACTATTTCCAGATGAGCATTAGTGCTACCCTAAAACTCCAAACATTGACACCTCTGAGCAGTGGAAACAAGTTTCCGAAAAAATTATTGATAAAACCAGATCATCTATGTATGTGTTTGGACCACGCCAAATTAATTTTTATAAGTGGCTAATTAAGGGCCAAGAATACTTATTAAATTTTCATTTAATAATTCGCTCTTTTATTAAAACTCTAAGGTAACAAAATTAATCTAAATTTCTCATAATTTTTTGCTAAGAAGGTGTTTTAAAAAAATGAAAATTCGCCACAATTTTCATATAATTATTAAATAAAAATTTAACAAATTATTTTTGATGTATAATTTAGCCACTTATAAAAAATATAAAAATTAAAGTTCATTTAATATGATTAACCAAATTAACCAAAACGTTTTATTTCCTAAGGCACATACGCAAACGGCAAACTAGAATTTCAAATCGATAAACCCAGTTTATGTCAAAATTGTTTCATTTGCAATATCAAAAATATGAAAAAAATGTGTTATAAGTACCATCTTTTTCTAGAAAAT
Organism: Tipula helvola; assembly: GCA_963556165.1. Lineage (NCBI taxonomy): Eukaryota > Metazoa > Arthropoda > Insecta > Diptera > Tipulidae > Tipula > Tipula helvola. The sequence goes on from OY744483.1 coordinate 233,475,727, forward strand.
TTTATTAAAACTGATTTAATTTCACGGACAAATTTTAGCTTCACTAAAATGTGAAATGATGGCAAAATATAAAATTGCTGTCTTTTAAATGAAATTAAATAAAGTTTAATAAAATTTGAAACAATAAGTAATAACGTTATTGTTTTAACTTTTATTAAATTTTGTTAAATTTTATAAAACAGCCATACTTTTAAAGTCCTGTTGTAAAGCTAGTATTAGTCAAGCAAAAAATGTTTTGACTAATTTATCTTAATTCAATAATATTTATATTTAGAGTCAAACGACGGTACTTCCACCGTACATTCTTGCACGGAAAGAGGGAAGGAAATTCTCGCTTTTCTAAAAAGGAAATTCCAAATTCATTTATAACTATATACCTATATAAGGTATTCGCGATATTTCAATTACAACAAAAACTACAACCTATTTTTTCTACAGAAACCAGTTGAAGCGGCCGAAATGGAAGGAAATCCGGAATTTCTCAAAATTATTTTTATACGTGAACCTTTAGAAATAATTCATGTGTGTTTCGTACATGTTTACGAATGCTTTAGAACCATTAAATACTACCTTTAATTGTTTAGGAATAAATGCTAACTATCCACCATTTTGCGAACATACATGGCTTTCATACAGAATGATTCCAGATGTAGTTGAAGATGGTGGTACAATCAGTTCAGTCGCCGCGGCCTGATGAGAAGATTGATTTTTCATAATCATAATCTAAAATAAATATTAACTTCAAATAAATTAAAAATTAGAAATATAAAACCGTATATTTTAGTTGTGTTCAACATTTGGGAAATTTAGGTTTCAATTATCATTATTACGGTTTTGAGATTGAATTTGTGGAGTAATTTAAAAAATCATATTGACTAAAAGTCTTAGGAAAACTTTGAAGAACTTACACGTTACAAATCAAAATATAAAAATAATTTCGTTTAGACCTCTAATTTGGATGAAAATAAATGTACATTTGATGAACTATAGAATATGTTTGTTATTTAGTAAAACATATCGATGGCTTAATTATCAAAAACCTTAACCCACATTTGTAAAATTTTTGGGAAACTCGCAAAGGAATATTATTTAGTCATTAACTCAATTATAATTAGTTAAATAAAATTGGACCGTGATATATTGTGATTCAAGCTAATATAAATAATAACATAGAAAGTTACGGTATGTTATTTTCTGCATTTTAGCAATAAAATGTCATTTTTGAAAAAAGTGTGGGTTAGAGGCACGTTATTAATTAAGCCAGCCATACATATATTTGTGTATAATATATATATAGCATATAAATATATACTTATATGGTATGATAGATGGTATCACAACCCGCAGTATACTTTATTAGTTGATATGATAAGAACTATCACAGCATCTGATGGGCTTTATCATATAAGCATAGTAAATTCAATTAATTTATTGATAGCAACTATCATAATATCTGAATGTCTTTATCAGCTCCAAATGATAAATTCAATTATATTATTGATACGATCCATCACAATAGCGATATATGTAATCATGGATATGGTTAATTCAATAATATTTGCATAATAACGTGCATAATTTACTAAATAGATTCAATCAATATAAATAATTGTATACATCAAGGTATGATTTTCTTAATCATTGCATCTAATCATAAATATGATGGTCACTTTTATGATCAGCTCAATCATATTTTTTCTCTGAGTGTGAATGGTCTTTTGTGTTGAGAAGATAAATATAGCTATGCAAATCACAGCTATAACTCCAAGGTCCATAAGTTCTGATACTTTATGTTTTGAGAATAAATTTTGAAGATATTTCACGTTGTTTAGGTGTAAATCGTGGAGGTATTCTGGGTCGATCTTGATGCCTTTTTCCGTTATGTTGGGCTGGAGGACTGATGGCAGGACTTGAGAGGTTCTAACCTCTTGGTTGATGAATGTTTGATTGTCGATTTTTATGATTTCGTTGTTATATTGTATTAAGAAGTTCCCTTTCAGATGTTTGTTCGTGTTGTTATTACTAACGGTCCCGTTAAAATTGCTTAGGTAGATTGTGTTTTCGTTCAAGGTCTCGATTATCTGGTTTTTATTAAATCGGTAATCACATTTAGCGTGCGTTTATTTATTTATTTATATATACAACAATTTTGAGTTAAATACCACCCTCATGATTCCACTCTCGGTTTTGAGCATATGCTCATTTACAACAGATTGCGGCGTATGAAGTGGCTTAACATTATTAAAAGTAAAAATAAAACTGCAAGATTATAGACCGGATCACATCACAGCTGTTCAAATGATTTAAATCATTCGCTTAGGAAATTCTGCAATTTTACGTTCAGCGGCATCACCAAGTGATCCGTATGATGGTAGCATTCTGCCATTGTCCTCGATTTGCAAATTCCAATTTTTTTTTTTTTTGGTACGAACTTTGAATTAATTTAACAAAAAAAAAAAAAAAAAAAAAAAAAAAATCCGTTCCTCTTATTAGCTGACTGATGCAATGGTCTCTCTGTATCTCTTCTAAGTTGTTCATTTCGCAAATTGTAGTTTCACGAAACGAATTGCATTTTCCAGTGATTCCAAATAGTTCGTGTTGATTAATGAGAAGCTCCTTGTACTCTAAGTGTATTTGTTTGTTCTGTTTGATGGTCGATCTAATGATTACATGATTATATTCCTGGCTGCTTGTCTTGCGTATCGATATTACATATAAGATGGTAGAACTTTTAACAAGCATCATCGGTTCCGCGTATTCTATTGCTTCTACTTCATTTGTGTAGGGAAGTGTTTCAATTTCCGCAACCAACCGTCCGATTTCTACTTTGTCTAGTAAATTCGTGTTAATTATTTTACCCTTTGCTAGTTGTGCGGCTCTGATGATTTCTTTGATTTCTTCTTTGACAATAGTGAGCCGGTTAAATAATATTTGTTGGATCCGTCCTTCAGAGTCTTCGTGTAGTGAGTCGACAATTTTGTTGTATTCGCTAAGGATTTTTTCAGCGGTGTTCATTAATGCGGTGTTAATTTGGTACTGTTCATTATTGTTGTTGATGAGTTCATTTTGACCGTTGACGATTTTGTCCCAGTCTGTTGCATCTGGGGATCCTGCAACCCATTTCCACGCTGTCCCAATCCAGTCGATTGATCGTCTGGTTCGTGTATTTTGACCTTTGAGTTCCGATAATAATCGGTTAATTTGTTCAACTTGGTGCATCAGTTGGGGTTTAAAGTTGCTTTCTCGATCAATGCGGTTGATTTCAGGTGAAATTCTATTTATTATTTCTTCATAGCTGGTCAAGTTGATGATGTGGATCAGCTTGAATTTCCCATTGATAATTCTTCCGGTTCCCTGCTTGAGTGTTACGAGCGGGTGATTGTATTCATAGATGTTCAGGCACGTTGTTGCTGTCCAAAGGCAGGGGCTAAAAATGATAGAGATAGTTTTCATTCAGCTATGTTTTTTATGTGAGTTTTGTGTATTTTTTTTCCGGATTCAGTTATCACTGTAACGTTGTTGTTTTTTGCAACAATTTCTTTTCTAAACTTCGCTTTGTCTTTTGATTGGATTTGTTTTATCGCAACGTATATCGTATCTCCAACCTCGTATGTTTTTGGTTCTGGTTTCCTTGAATTTTCATTTTGTAGCTTAAGTTGTTGGGAGCTTTGGATTCGTTGGATAACATCGGCGTTTACCTTATCCTTATAGTTCAACATATTTTGGAAGTTGATGCGATTGGTTCGTCCAAAGAATATATCACTGGGTTTTCTTCCAATGACTGAATGAATTGTATTATTGTATCTATCTACAGCAACGTTTACTTGCTCTTTTGTGGTTAGGTCCTTAAGTTCATTTTGTAGACATCTTATCAATTCTATGATGGTTGAATGGACTCTCTCGACTGTTCCATTTACATCGCTCTTTTGGGATGGCGTAAGATAAATTTGTATTCCGAGCGTCTTGATGTAATCCGATACCATGGGGCTAATAAAACTTGACGCATTGTCCATCACCATTACTCTGGGTGTCGTGAAGTAATGCAACACTTTGATGAGTTTATCTCTAATATGCGGAGCTGATCTGTTCTTAATATGGAAGAATTTCGTGAATTTCGTGAACTTATCTATACAAGTGATGAACTTTTCTTTCTTGATGTCAATAATGTCTATGTGGATAATCTCCGTTGGATAAGTCGGTATTGGTGTGGGTTGAAGTTTAACCTTTTCCAGGTGGCGATCATATTTATTGGTGTGGCAGATTTCGCAGTTCCGTGTGTACTTTTTTATCAAGTTGGCCATGTGTGGGAAGTAATAGTTTTCCAGAATTTGTTCTTTATTCTCCTTCCAGTTGCGATGAGCTCTCTTATGTTCTTGCTGAATAATGTTGAATTTATTATCTTCATTCTTGATGTCTCGTACGATTCTTTGAGTTAGGCGGATTTTGAATCCAGCGAAATGTTCTGTGTATAATTCTTGTAAAATTTGGATGTATTGTTCCGGAATCTTCACACCATTAATTGTTGTAGGGTTCAGCCTTTCTTTGAGTGCGTTCATCAAGGCCTCTTTAGTTATTTCCTGTAAGCTGATAAAATGTCTGTGGTAATTTGGATGTGGTTCTTCATAGCCGTAAACATTCTTATTCTCCGTAAAAATAAGTTGGTTCTTAAAGACGTTTATCGGTGCATCACAGTATGGAATCAAATCTGAACTATCCTGATCCGCGCTATGAATTGTGCCATCTGTTGATAGAATATTGGCCTCTATCTCTAGTCGGGATAGAGCATCTGCAATTTTGTTGGTACAACCAGGTTTGTAAATCAACTCATAGTTATATTCTTCTAGTCTTGACTTCCATCTTTTTAGTTTGGCGTTATGGTTTTTGTTACTTAAGGAGAATGTCAGAGGTTGATGATCTGTGACAATCCTAATTTTTTTCGCGCCATATAAATAGTTTCTTAAGCTGTCCAGAGCCCAAATAATGGCAAGCATTTCCTTCTCATTAACGGCGTAATTTTCCTCTGTCTTATTCAATGACCTGGAGATGAACGTGATTGGTCTGTCTTTGCCGAGTTCGCCTTGAGACAGTACAGCGCCAATTGCTGTATTCGAGGCATCTGTTGTCAAGATGAACGGTTTTTCGAAGTTGGGAAAGATCAGTATTTCCGTGGATGACAATAAATCCTTAATTTGTTGAAATGCGCGATGTTCCTCATCGGTAAAGGTGATTTTAACTTTTCTTGATTGGTTGGCCGGAATTTGAGCGTTTTCTCCTCTGGTGATATTTGTCAATGGTTTGGCGATTTTAGCGTAATCTTTAATGAAGCGCCTGTAATATGAAGTGAGTCCCAGGAATGATTTTAGATCTTTTAAGTTTTCTGGACTCTTAATTTTCCGAATGGCAAACACCTTTTTTTCATCGGGTCTAAGGCCTTGATTTGTTATAACGTAGCCAAGGAATTCCGTTTCTTGTTTTAGGAATTCTGTCTTATCGAGATTAACCCGTAGGTTGGCCTTTTCCAATTTCGAGGATATTCGGTCAATATTAGCCAGGTGTTCTTCCTCAGTGTTTCCTCCAAATATTATAATATCGTCTATATAGACGTAACATATTCTCCCTATATACTCCTTCAGAACGTTATCGATCATTCGTTGAAAAATGGCCGGAGCATTCTTCAATCCGAAGGGGAGTCTTAAAAACTCATATTTGCCGTTCATCGTTGAGAATGATGTTTTGGGTATGTCGGCTTCTTTCATCTGGATTTGATGGAATCCAGAAGTAAGGTCGATTGTCGTGAAATATTTAGAATTTCCCAGATTTGCCAGGGTATTTGATATATCTGGAATCGGGTAGGCATCTGGTGTTGTTACGGCATTCAATCGTTTGTAGTCGATGATCATCCTATATTTCTTGATGCCTGATGCGTCTAGTTTTTTTTCTACTACCCATATTGGGGAGTTGTACGGGCTTTTAGATGGTCTTATAATTCCATCTTTCAATAGTTTTTCAATTTGTTTCTCGACTTCGCTTCTCATGCTAACGGGGTATGGATACGATTTAGCATAAATAGGTTCTTCTGTATTCGTTTTGATCTCGGCTTTTATATCGGTGTCGATTGGTTCCATATTATTGACTGGTCCGAATAACGTATTGAATCTTGATAGCATCTTTTGAAGATTTAGTTTCATTTTTTGTGACAGATGGCCATCTCGTATTTCCAGATTATTCACTTGAGATGATGTTTTCTCCTTCAGTGGTATCTTAATATTTGGTGTTAAGAGTAAGACGTTGTGTTTCCTATCGATGATGGCTCCTAGTTCCTTTAAGGTGTCGTCACCGATTATTCCGTCAAATGATCTAAGTCCGGGCAGCACAAAAAATTCTATGTTTTTGTTAATTCCAACACTTTCGAAAAATTTTCCCACAATCTTCTTTGTTATTAAGATGGTCCCACCAGCGGACCTGATGTTGAATTGCGCCTCTGCGGGAATAGAATTTATTGCTAGTTCTGGTTTTACGAAATTTTTATTGGCTCCTGTGTCTATCAGGAACTTGAGAGTTTTATTATCTCTAGTTTTGTACTCTAGGTAAGGTACGCTAGAGAGGCTGCCATCATAAAATTTAATTCGGAGTTGTCTTCTTCTTCCTGTTCTTCTTCGGATACATTGATGTCCGAATTCTCGTTGATTAATTGATTGTATTGTTCTTCTTCATCGACATTTTCAAGGTGATAAATTCTTTGGGTTTTTCGTGGCTCGTTCTGATACGAAGCTTCGCGTTTAAATGCTGTTTGATAGTTAGCGTTTACTGGGCGGTTTTGGTAGTTAACTCGCTTTGAGTTAATAGATGAGTCTATCTCCATTGGTGTTGGTGGTTTAGGTTCAACTGGTCGAGGGGGCGGCATCCTATTATTTTGATATTGTGCGTTATGTTGTATGTTATAGGCCATATTCCGTTGTGGCGTGGTCATATTGTGTTGTGGCATTGGAGTATACGTAGGCTTCCTTGGTGGATTTTGATTGTTCGTGGGAGTTAGCTGATTTATTGGAGCTACTATTGGATTGTTAAAATTCCTTTTGTGTATTACTAAATTTCTAAAGTTTAGATTTTGAAATTCCAAGCATGAAGCGTATGCCTCTGGTAACGTCTGAGGTCGTTGAATGATTAGCATTTTAGATAATTCGCCGTTTAATCCTCGAATAAAAACGTCTAATGCCCGGTTCCGGTATGTTTCTATTAAAACTTCTATTGTATCGGGAGAGTATTCCTCTGTTTTTATTTTATTCACGATCAGAGAGAATTGATGATTAATGTTCGCGTAGAACTCATCTACGGTCATATTTCTCTGCATGATGCTACTGAGTTGGTGTTCTAATGTCCTAAGGTCTCTTTTGTCAGCATAATGCAGAGACAGGCATTTTTTTATGGAAGCCCAATCATCGCTAAAGATGTTGTAGGATATCAGAGCGGCATCGGCGTTGCCTCTGATCTTTTGCCTTATACTTTGGAGTATAGCTCTAAATATCGGTTTATTACGTACGATTTCGTAATCTTTCAATATATTTTCTACATTATGGATCCACGATATATATTGAGTGGGGTTGCCATCAAATGTTTGCAACTCCTTGACACAATCTGGGAGTCTACTAATCTCTTGTAGATCTTGTTCGGTTCTTGGTGATGTTGGTGCTTCTGGTTTGTGGATTACGGGATTCTCGAGTTTCAATAATCTCTGCTCGATTTTTTTTGATAATTCAATTTGAGCATTAACAGCACCAGTCAATTGTTGTATTTGATCAGCTAATATATCGATTTGCGACATTTTTTTTTTTTTTTTGTAAACTGAGATTATTACACTTTCTTATTATTCACTGATATTATATTTAGGATTTTTATTTTAGAGTTTGTCAAAAAAATATTAAAGTTAAATTAAATTGAATTTGTTACACTTTCTTATTATTCACTGATATTATATTTAGGATTTTTATTTTAGAGTTTGTCAAAAAAATATTAAAGTTAAATTAAATTGAATTTGTTATTATAGCTTTATTATGATATTAGGTACGTTTATTATTATTCACGTTTATATTACTTTTTGTTTTTTGAGCAAAATGAAAATTTTAGTTACACTTACATTAAAATTATCAGGATTTGCATTTCCTGTCTAAAGATTTGAGTTTCTTTAGAGGTTAGTTTTTTCCTTGCCGGATGGGTATTTTTAGGGATCAGCCGTCGGTGTGTCTTCTGTGTAGCTTCTACTGGGATAAGCCGTAATTTCCCGTTTGGAGTTCTGCGTTGAATATTGTAGAGCACCTACTTGTGGTACGGATTGGCGAATTATGTTATGTTCTTATGGTGATGACTTAATACGCGTAACTTATTCACTTTTTCCTACTACAGTTTCGTTACTGTGATTCACCAACTTTCACTACTTGCACGAGTTATTATTTTTAACTATGATGTGGCGGTCCCTGTTTCGGCGCCAGTTACGAATTTCAATTCGGAGCGATTAAAAAAAATGAAATTTATTTCGATCTTTTCTCTTACAATTCCAAACTAAAACTAAACTTAAATATAACAGAAATTTCTATATTCGAAAATCTGTAGTAAGCAGATTTTTTATGTTACTCTATTTTTTATATTAATAATTTTGTTGTAAGCGATTTTAAATAATCTAATTACAAAGGAATTTAAATGATTAAATTACGAATAATTATGTGGGAAACTAAATAGCACGTTGCAAATGAAATTAAAGTCACGTTGTACAGAATCAGCATTTTTATAACTAGTGCTCCTAGTCGTTAACTTATATATATATATATATATATATATATATATATATATATATATATATATATATATATATATATATATATATATATATATATATATATATATATATATATATATATATATATATATATCCAGAATTATACATTTATATATCCAGAATTTCTGCAAAGCAAAATATTTAATATTAAAGCTATTCAACATAATAGACACACACTGTTAGTATGTTAAGTATTCTTAGAGGTAACCGATTTTCTATTAAATATATTCGACGTACTCTTAACATACTAGTCGAACTCAGACATACTCCTGAAGAATTCTTAAAATAAATAAGAATTTACTCATGCTGAAATATTCATTCACTAAATTAATAACAGAAATGCTTAAGTTTACCGTTAGAATAATTCTCTTAAAGCGAAACAAAACCAAAACTATTTTAAGCAAAACGATACTAATCCACCCACAAACACAAATATTCGTTATCAAGACAAATTTAATGTTAATTATACTATTTAAAATTCACCTGCTTTTTATTTTTGAATGTATTTTGAAATAGAAAATATGTATATCAAAAAGATTTAATCATTAAATTAATTAAAAAAATTTCATATTATACCGTTACTAGAAAAAACAAAACTACGTTAAACAAAATGATACCGCCTGCCCTAATCCATTCATAAACACAACGATTTAACGATTTTAATATTAATTACATATTCACTAATTGTTTAATATTTATTATATAAAAGTAATCATAAAACAATATTATTATCAAATTAATAAAAAAAACTGTTTTAAGTTTACCGTTACCAACAAAACCAAAACCACGTTAAACAAGATGCGTACTAATTCAGTAATCCACCCACAAACACAAAAAACGGACGCAAGTTTAATACAAATCATATTAAGTATAATAATTATGTACCTGTATAATAATTATTAAATTTTATTTAATCCAAACTGATTAATCACAAAAATACACACTTCAATAAATTAAGTTTAAAGATAACTACTACGTGTTTTTTTAACCACAAACAAGTAAACCGTACTCGGGACGAATTTTCGATAATGACTGAGTAATATCAGAGCCTTCTAGAGTATAGAGCCATAATCATTATGACGTATTTCTTAGAAGCTTTTTTAGTGGTATAACTTTTCACTAATTTCCATAGGAATCCATAGTAAAAATGGTGTTTTTTAGCTTCAAGTTTTTCAATGAAAAAAGCAAAAATGTTACAAAATTTTTATACAAAAGTGTTCTACATATATTTAGCAGCAATATACAAGAAGGGTATATTGGTATTAAGTAAATATTAATTGCAGAAATTTTAAAATTAAATTATTTCTAAAATATATTTCTCGAACTTTCATTTTGAAAAATACATCAAAGTTGGCTCTGACGAATTAAAATAATACTTGCTAAATTTATATTTAGTTTTACTAGTGTACGCTAGATGTCTCAGATTTATACAGAAAAATACGAAAAAGATTGTTTAATCACAAAATTATGACACGTTCTTAATATTTTGTGAATTTGTTTTGCTTTTCCTACAACTTTTGAACTGAAATTTCCCCAAGTGGCAGTTTTTGGTACGATTTTTCAAAATGTTTACTGCCCACTGCCATCTATGTATATTGACTTATTGCACACGATTTGTAGTAAGCTTTTCTTTTTAATTTGACCAGAACGCTGTTGTTATGAACTTTTTTTTATATTTTGGTTTAAATAAATCAATTATTACAAGAAAATGAAAACGATTTACTTAAACGATATTCATATATGTTGAAATTCAAACATTTATGAAAATATTTCAGAAATCATAATTAAGAATTTGCAACGTTTTCATTTACAAATTTGTCTTAGGAAAAAAAATGATTTCCCATATGTTTTATGTGTTTTACTATGGAAATTTTGGTTTTTTCCTCGTTTCTAATTCCCTTATAAAAGCTTCGTTTTTTAGATTATGGCTTGTATAATCAAGGTTGCTTTGGTAATATACTTAAAGCAAAAGTGAAGCGAAATTTCAAAATGTGTCCAAACGTTTTTCAAATATGAACACACACTGAAATCTATCAAAAACGTTTTAAAACATGATTTAAAATACCAAAATTATAATTCTTCGTAAAATGATTATTCGGCTCTGCATCCGAAAGAACCAAAATATTCACAAAAAATATGGTTTCAAGAAACTCAAACAGGCAATGTTTTAAAAACGTTTATGAAAAACTGAAAACTAACTGTATATCAATTAAAACAAGATAAAACAGCATTTAATTTTTCTGCAGTAATTCTCAAATTTTCGCATTATTTTGGATAAAAACTTTTGGCACTTGGTCGTATCTATTAAAAAATACCATTTAGAATAAAAAAAAAGTTCAAAAAATGTTCCAATCGTTTTAAGGCATTATTTAGAATTTTCGTATGACCCTTTCAAAAAAGCTACACGAAAAAATTAAATCCGATTTCAAAGCAATTACAAATGTAATTGAATTTTTAAGTTAAAATATATTTTGTGGTACATACGATCAACTTTCAGACGATTTTAGCTGAAAAATTCGTAAACTTGGGTATTATTGCAAAAAAACATGAAATTTTTGTTTTATTGTCTGTGGATGTTTTATGGTAATAAAACATGATAAAATTATTAAACGTAATGGTTTAGTTTCAAGACCGTTTTAAAGAAACCAAATATTTTTTTTTTACTTTTTTACTTTTTAAGATTTTTGATTAAATATCCCAAAACCAATTCAATACGTTATAAAAGAGAATTTCAACTTCAATATTTTTGGTTTCAAATGAGTTTCTTTGAAAATTTATAAAAACGTTCTTAGAAAACTGAAGAGTATTGCTTAGGACAAGATAAATAAACACCAAAACGATCCGATTTCAACTGAAAAGAATCCAATTTTTTAACGTACCTTACTGTTTAACGTTAAAGAATCCAATTTTTTAACGTAACTGTTTAGTTACTTGATCGTTCTTGAAAATTAAATTCAATTAAATTTTTTATTTTAGTTTTTAAGAAACATTTGAAAAACATTCCAAAAACGTTCAAAAATTTCCATTAGGTGTTTTGGAAACTATGGTTTCATTTTGCTACCTGGGAAATGATATTTTTAAACTAAAAGATTAGTTGAGGGTTTAAAAATCAATTGGTTAAATATTTTTGTTTTATTTAAATATATAATTGTTTGTTTTCAACGTCATAATAAAATACTACGATCCAAATAATATTTGCTACGCTTTACCTATTTCTTATCTTGGTAGTCTGCATAGTTGATAGAAGCTATTCTCATACTACTAAAATATGAATAACTTAGTAAGCTTCAAATCCGCTAACTTATGTATGTAAATGTATGTACGAGTATATGTACGTAGAATTACTGTTAACACTCAAATTTATAGCAATATTATTATTAAATTCCAGCTTTACATTATTAAATTCCACCATAGAAATATTCATACTTGTACAATGTACATTCATATTTATGTATATACATTTTTTAATCTATATATCTATATTTTATATTATTCAGTTGTTTCCTTCGTACCAATAAATATCTTAGAAATAAATTGTAACTTTTTCAGAAAACATTTCGCTCCATTTTCATTTTTTGTTACTTAATTTTTGATTCATTGTTTAGATACCAATAGATAAAACAAATCAAATTAAACGATCCTTGTTTTCGTTTTTTTTTTTTTTTTTTGGAATTGTCTAAAATCTTGATATCTCAATTACTTAATTGGTTGGTTTTCTGTTCGATTACACTTGGCCCTTTTTCCATTGTTATTTTTCTTGAGGTATATGTATTATGTAAAGGGTATTGTTATCAAATACGTGGATACAATAAATTATTATCGAAATATCATTTTGACAAGTTCCGTTTCATTTTAAGGTTATGTAATAAGAATTTATTGTATACCACTGCAAATGCTTAATTTTCAGAGATTTTACTAATGTATTGATTTTCTTAAATTTTGCTGGTTTTATTGTACATATATTACAAATCATCTTCCAGACTCATATTCAATGGTGCACAATTATACAAGTTAGGTCTATAATAATGAAGTCTGTATGTATCTTCTATTCCAAACAAAATTTTGAACATTACAAAAGATTTGCGGTCGTTTGCTTTGTAGAAAATTCAATAGAAAATTGTTATCAATATTTTTGGCAACTTTTAATCGTATACGATAAAACTGAAGAAAATGTTTTATTTACAGAAATGGAAAAAACTCGATGTAATTATTCAAATGGGTTTTGCGTTTCCGTTTTAAAATTATACGAATAAAAAATCGAAAAATATAAAATACAGTTTCTTTTATCTAAACATAAATTTTTATTTTGTGTCTGGAAAATTATAGCTAGAAGATAATAAGGGTCGATTATTCGTAGGGAATAAATTGACACTTTCTTTGGCAAAACAAAAAATGTTTACACATCGCTTAACATTTATTGTTTTGATTCTAATTTACACAATAGCAATACAATTTTTACGGTCAGATCAATAACTTTGCTTCACCAGAGTTTTAATCCCTACTGAGTACCTAATGGTTTTAGCTGATATGAAAATTTTCAATAAGATTATATTTTTGTGTTTATTTAAGAAGTTTGGTTTTAATCTTAATTTCATTGGGATTCTAAAGATAATAGATAAAATTATATTATGTTTTCAGTTTATTGTAATGGAAATCTATAAATAAAATAATAAATTTTTTTTAAGAACAATGTTGAACCTTTATCACTCCAACTGGCAGAAATACTGCCTACCTTTAGCCAGCGGTCTACTCCAACCGGCAGTGTTACTGCCAGAATTTCGCAATGATATGATCATAGAGTTATAAGTAATATACTATATTTAACCCTCCGTGTGTACACTGGGTCTTTTAGGGAACAGTCGAAATTTGAAACTCAAATTTCCCTCACATGAGTAGACGGCGGGCTTCGGTTACATCCTCTAAAAAATCTGGGTAATAGTCGGCACTAAAGGCGGAAATGACGCCGGGGTCAGTTTACTTGCAAACGCCAGCCAGTGCACGTCATGTCCGTTCCCTAAAAGGGTCAGTGTACACACGACGTCAGTATTTTCGAAGGTAAATGAAAACAGTGTTTTTTGCGTTTCTCGTAGTTTTTCAGTTTTTTCAGTTTTGATGCTGTTTTGGCTATTTTTTACGGACTTGTAGCGGTTCACCCAATGAACCACTACAAGATTCATTCATAATATTCCTCCGGCACCAACATGAGCTCACCGCGCATTGCGTGCCTTCGTTGTCATCCGGTACACATTTTTATTGTACGTCTTCTGTCGGGACCAATCAAAAACTTGAAAACAATAAAAACACACAAACAACAAAAGTTAAAACAAAATAAAATTTATTCAGTCTCGTCTCAAATTTATAAACGACAGCACGTTGGTTCTTAGTGTTGCCTTTCGGCCATATTTTTAGTTTCGCGTTTTGATGGTTTTAAATAGTAAAATACAAAATTGTTCAAAATAATAAATTATTTACAAAAACTAAGTTTGTTTGCAGTTGGAAGGAAAATAAAAAACGTTTTCTTGTGCATCGTTCGAAACGCCGGTTTGCGATAATCATCGAACGCACTTTTATCACAATTGCGCACTGTAACTTCCTTTTTTGTCGCTAATTATTTATTATTAGTATTTTATAGTTTTTGTATTTGCAACAATAAAGACTCATTTTGTACCAAATAATTACCGCTCCATTTATTATGGCATGCCTGAATCCGTAAACTATTCCCCACTTTCAGGTGCTTAAATAATTCAACTTTTGGAGCCCACGCCAAAGACACTATATTTTTTTGAAAGCTCATAGTCTAAGCTACAAAAGCCTATAACCGTTTTTTTTAAATATTTGTTTAGTGTAGTTACGAATTTTGTAACAAAATTCGATTTTTTTCGTTTTTTTGACTATTCTTCAATTTTTATTACCAACGGTTTTAAACTTAGGATTTTGGCAACTTCTGGGCCATATAGTAGACATTTCAAGAAGTAACCCAGAATTTTTTCAGATTTTTTGAAAGCTTAGAAAACTTATAAAACCCAACTGTTCCCTAAAAGACCCAGTGTACACACCGTATCTCAAAAAATATAGTGTACACACGCAGGGTTAATTATTACTTGTGAAGAACTATTACAAACAAAATATGAAAAGTGAAGTGTTTAATCTTAAAATGTCGTAACAACACTCGCCATAAGTTACCTGGAATTTCTTTTCATTGATAAGTTGTATTCTGGTTTATATACATATAACGAAACTAAAATTGTGATGTAATTATGGTGATTAGGACCGTTTGTTGTTAGATGCTTAGGAATCTTACGATTTGTTTACAACTATTTTTACCAGATCCGCACTAACAGTATAAAATAATGACGCGTGTTTAGAAAAATTTTTTTTTAATAATAAAATTAATTTTATTAAAAAATGGAACTAAATATTAATTATCCGTGTATTTCAACTAAAATAAAAACATTTTTTAAACTTTAATTATTTTACTTTAAGCAACCCACTTCATTTCAATGCATTGCATAAAATTCTAAATACGGCCCTTAACTATTTTAGTCTATCTCTTTTGTACGGACAATTTTTGTACGCTTGACGTTTGTTTATTTCTTCTCTATAGTTTTAACCTCTATGGGTATGATTATTGCGTTGCGTTTAGTTCACTGAAAGCCAGTGCATCGTACAAATCGTACCTGTGGAAATATCCGCCGTCATTTTCAAATAAAATATTTAATTTAATTTTATAATTTCTAACATTTTTTTCATGAAATATAAATTTTATAAATGAATGAAGAAATATACAGTAGTGATGATAAATTTTATATTGAAGAATTTCAAAGTGATATTAGTGATTCTGACAGTAGCATTATTGAGGTTAATACAGGGAAACGAAATTATCATCATAGCTCTCAAACAGATTCAGATGCATGATAACCACTTAAATCTTAATAATAGCGTAACAAATAAGACTAAACTGGTTGCTCTCCGATGAATATATTGGAAGTTACAGTTTATTATTTGAGTGTACTTTTTTAACCAAATTTTTCAAACACCCTGTATCTCAAAGGATATCAAAAATAGATCCCCCCTCCCCATACGATTTTTTTCTCAGAATGAACCAAGGAATCACCCTTTAACGGATTAGCATCCCAAACCCGAACACCCTGTACATAAGTAGATACTCGCATAACATGTGCTTGTGTAATAGGTTGGGCCGATTTTTTTTTTTTTTTAATTTGATTGGCAATAGTGCGCAAAAGCTGTGGAAGGTATTTCTCATACACATAATTTTTTTTAAATCTTAGTCGGCCCCTCTCAGCCCACAAAACATTTTTTTTTTTTTTACATAACGAGGAAAATCACCGATTTTTGGTTAATTATCTACTGCACATGCCCATATCGCGGATGATGCATTAGTGCGCATGCTCTGCGCATGCATATTAGTAATTTAGTAGTGTTTGTGTTATAGTTGTATTCGAGCTCAGTTGTGTCAACTCATTTTACTCGTAAGTTATCGTTTGTATTAAACTGCAATTATTTTAAATTTTATCGTTGTTTTGTAGGTATATTGTTGCGAAACATATGTATGATATATAAATAAACGATAAAGTAGAAAACTGTATATTGTTTAGGTTGTTTCCCAATTGTAGTTTTTAAGAAAATGAAGATAATTAAGAATATGTAACATAGGATAATAACCTTATGTGAACAAGGAAAAGGGTACAACATAGGGTATCATACAAAGTAACAAAACAATAAAATTAAGTAAAATGCAATTGACGCATGAAATTGAATAGTAAGTAAAATAATGGAAAACAATAAAATACAAATTAACATGCGTAAGATTATGTCTGGGAATAATAAAAATATGGAACATAAATAAACCAAAATAAATGAAATATGAATGTTTTGTAATAATTAATATTCAATAGGAAATAACCCAAAAAAGTAAAGAAATATAATGACCTAAAAATAATTAAAATACTTGAAAATGAAATTAAAATGAAATTGACATAGTGTTTTGAAAAGAAATTTATGATGATTAAAGAAAACTGAATTATTTTAACATACTTTAAATATTGTAACTCTAAGTAAGCATTATCAGCATGATCAATAATATATGTAATATTTGTATGTGTTGTGTTGTAAAACGCATAACATTTTAGTATATACTTAAGAACGGGAATTTTAATCCAAATCAATTCATTATTAATTCTGTATTCAAAGGAGACACTGTCACTCTCCATAAGATTCAAATAATAAAAAAAAGTAACAAACAAATTAAAAAGTATTTCTAAAACGTTCGAGAAAAATTCTGCTGCCTGAACAACTCTATCAACTTATTGGTAAGTATAAACTAACAAACACACCAACTAACACTGCTAGCCCGAGAACTAATGCAATCAGATAAATATCAAGACAGGTGGAAACGCTTATTAAATGTTTATCCTCTTTTCATTAAGCAATTAACAAACTTATTTCTCCAGTAAGCCCGTTTCAAACCTAACACATAGAAACGGCTTGCCATCTTTAATTGTCAACAAGAACTCAAAATTAACTTCAGTATTAACCTCGCTCAGGGTAGGCTCTGAATAAACCGCGTTAATATAAAGATTTCTCAGCAGCTCGTTCAATCAAAGGTCTTTATTTTGATGGTCGCAAAGATCAGACTTTAATTCAGGTGGAGGGACGTCGAGAGATAAGATGCGAAGAGCACATTTCACTAGTGGAAGAACCGGAAAGCAAGTATTTTGGACATGTGGTAGTTTAAGCTTCAGTTAAATCGGCGGCTATAACGCGTGAGATGGTATGTTACTTGCAAAAATATAAAATAGATTTTGCAAACTTAACTGTTCTCGTGTGTGATGGCACAAATGTCAACACTGGGTGGAAAGGGGGCGTATTACGTTTAATAGAAACCCATGTCGGTAAGCCTCTTCAATGTAGTATACAGTCCGTTACAGCTAGGGTTTCTGATTCGGATATATCCGTAACCGGTATCCGCGGATATTTGTGACTTTAACGGCATCCGGTAACCGCGAATATTTTTCAACGGTATCCGAAAATAATTTTTTTTTAAATAGTTTTAATATTTTATTTAATTTTAATATAACATTTAACCAGATATACAAAAATAAATCTCATTGTCATGAGTTTTATTTATAAATAGATGCTCTTTTTTGACAATCTGTTCCTTTCAATAATGTGTTAAAGTTAAAGTATTCAGCACAATATACCTTACTACGATTCCCATTAGTTGTTTAAGTTTTCCTCACCTTCCCTGTTAAATGTGAAATATACTATATTTATGTACTAGGTTATTTTTTTCATTTTTCACGCTCATTTTATTGTAATTCAACAATTCAGAAGCACTACCCTATTAACGCACATAATAATCTTTGAAAGAATTAAACCATGGATTTGAACTACTCCTGGATATTAAAATTGGCTGGAACTCGGTAGCGCCAATGTTAGAAAGTTTCTTAAAGGTAAATATGGCCATACTCAAGCTCTAAAAGATTTAAACGCTTGGCCAATCTTTACATCTAATAAAACTGGCCGAAGAGACGCCAATCTTTCTGCTGCTTACGGTGTTTTATCATTTTTAAGAAATAAAATGGAAGCAATTAATTCCGAAATAAGTCGTGATTTGCTTAAATCAGAAGGAATGAGAATTACTCTATGAAAAAATGACGATATTTCAGCGTTAATAAAATGTCTTGTTAATCCAAGTGTGAATCCAACTAAATTAGTTTTTTAGAAGGATGATGAAGTAGATCATTGCAATGAAACTGCTTTGACTGTTGAATCAGATTCAGAATTAAAAGAATCTTCAATAAAGCATCTTCCGAGCATCTTCAATAAAACTGGTAAAATAACCCTAAATCTTGATTTATCATATTTAAGGTATTAAAAACTGCAAAGCCAACATCGATAGATTCAGAAAAAACCTTTTCGGTTTCAGGTAATTTTTGCACTAAAGTTAGGTCCCGTCTTTCCTGCGCTTCTTCTTCCTGCGAAAAATAGGTATTAAAAATGTAATTTATTCTTAAAATCGTACCTGTCTTAGGTAATTGAATTCCATAACTTATGTTTATGTGATCAAAATTAATCTTTTATTATTCTCTTTTATTATTTAAATATATAAATATGAAATATAAAAAACTATTTACATAACTTTAACTCCTTTTGTTTATTCTTTACGGTTATCCGGTATCCGTCAGATACTTCATAAACTTCAATTCAATACCCGCGGTTACAGAAAATCCGGATATTTGGAAACCCTAGTTACAGCAGATTAAATCCACTAAATAAAAAAATGGGAATTCCCGAATTCATCTCTTTTGGATTCTATCGCTATTATTTTTTCTATACTGAAATGTAGATAATTTCATCACTAATCAAATGACTAAAAATTTGTTTTCTAATTGGCTTTGGAAATGTTCCTTTTTTTGATTTTTCATTTAAACATGGTAAAAAAATTTCTTTTTTATTGTTACACGTGAATAAATCCAGCTCATTTTCCTTTCTTTTGTTTAGTTTTATTAAAATAAAAAATAATGAATAAAAGTTAAATTAGTTTTGTAAATTGTTTTTTTTTTTAAATTGGGATAAAATTAAAGCCTAAACGATGTTGAAAAGGGAAAAATTAATGCTTACCACGATCAAAGCCATCCGAGCCGGTTCATAGCCGAAAAACTAGGCCGAAGTCATACTGTTGTGCTAAATTATTTAAGAAATTCTGAAAGCTATGGAAAAAATATGAAAGGCTGTTCTGTTTTGAAATTAAAACCGGTAGATAAGCGTAAAATAATTCGTATTGCCTCCAATTCTGCTCTATCTGCTCGCAGAACCAAGGAGAAATCCGGTGTTAATAAAGCCAAACATCTTAAACGGATGAAAATTAAGAAAAAGCCACCATTAAACGAAGCTCGAAAAAACAATCGGCTTCAATTTGGGAAAGAGCATATAACATGGAATAACCAGTGGTATAAAGTCATATTTTTGGATGAGAAAAAATTCAATTTAGACGGGCCCGATGGTTATAACTATTATTTTCATGACCTACGCAAAGAAGAGCTAGTTCTCAATCGACATCACAGCAGGGGAGGAGGGGTTATGGTCTGGGGAGCTATTTCATATTATGGTGGGATTGAGTTAGCTTTTCAAAATCAAAAAATGACAGCTAAATCGTATTTGTCTATTTTGGATTTAGCATTTCCAAAGTTCCAACAGCTGTTCGGACCACTGAAATGGACTTATCAGCAAGATGACGCTCCTATCCATACGGCAAGGATTGTAAAAGGCTGGATTTCCAAGAAAAACGTCGATATACTTAAATGGCCCCCGTAATCTCCTGATTTAAATATTAAGGAAAACGTTTGAGGATGGCTTTCTCGCAAGGTTTATGAAGGTGATAAGCAGCATAATGAGTAGCAGTCGCTTATTGAAGTCATCAAAGCTGCTTGGGCCGACATTTCTTTGAATTATTTGAAGTCGCTATACGATTCAATGCCCAATAGAATATTTGAGCTTATTTCAAAAAATGGAGGCAGCACTCATTATTAAAATAAATAAATAAATGTATATTATAAATAAATATACTTAAATATTAAAAAAAAAATTATAATTTCATAAAAATATTTCGTGTATTTATTTAAATTTTGGCGTGGATTTATTCACATGTACAAAAAAAAAATGCATTCTTTTGGTATTTCCCAACAAAATAACAAATTGTACGACTTAAAAACTCAAAAAAAAAAAAAAAATTTCAGCCTTTTACTTTAGTGATAATGTTCTTTAAATTTTAGTAAAAACCCAAATAACACGGGGGTTAAAATTAAATCATACAAGGGTATTTCCAACATTGTTTTCATTGGATTTAATCAACTGTAATGGACTGTATGTCTCCTTCATGCAAACGAACTGCCACTTCGGCATTTAGTGCGAAAGTTGGATGGTCGCACAAAAGGTCCATATTCTTTTTCTGGATCCATATAGGAGCACAGCTGAGTGAATGTGAGAAGAAACCGGTGATAAAATTTCAACCTATTCAAAGTATGCCAACAAGGTGCCAGACATTTGTGGAAGATGATTGAATTTTCTCGCCAGTTTCCAGTTGATGTCAGAGAAATAATTCACAAAGTGATTTCGACCAACGCTTACTTCGCAACCCGGAAAATTTGTTACTTGCAATGATTACAGATCCTGAAAATAGTAACATTAGGGAGCTGGGCATTAGAAGAATAGTCAAAGCTATAGGCTAGAGAAGCCGCATGGAGTCCGTTTCTTTAAAGTGCCTAAAATAAATTTCCAAGCACCAAGTTATATGTAAATGATTAATTGGCAAGAATTTCCTGTAACTGAGCCGCCACTTACCATGAGTATAAAGGATGAAGATGTACAGCTAATGTTGAGCGAGAAGAATGTTCCCATTTTATTTATAGACAAATTTTCCTTGTCACACACAAGCGGTTGAAAGATGCGTTAAATTGGTAACGGAAGCATCTTCCAAAGTATTTGGCGAGGAGTCGAGAGACGGATACATTCGGGCAAGGTTAGAAGCCAGAAAAAAATTACCTTCGTTTGAGAAAAAACGACAGTACTACTCTAGTGCTGAACAATGATACCGATCAATTGTGTTATTAAGATATGTGAATTAAATTACTTTCGAAATATATAAATTAATTAAAAAACTATGGTTTTATTTCTTAATCCAACTTAAGTTAAGTTAGCGGGGCTCGGATAAATAATTTGCTACACCATTACGGTTTCTTATATATGTATGTTAAGGAACAAATTGCGCAAATATTAAATGCTGCCGCAACCTAAAACAAAAAATTCTAGGGGGTCAACTCCAGGGGGGGCGGCTAAATATTGTCAAAAATGGAAAACAAAAATTTAGTGAAATTATTAATACTCATTACACCTTTCAAACACTACCCATGTATAGATTTCGAAAAAAAATTTGTTTTCATCCTTTATCAGCCCAGCCTACTGTATAACTAAAGCCAAACGAAAACATTGTACATATATACCTATGTATGTATGTATATACGAATTTTATTTTCTGTCGTAAGTAGAACGGTCATTGACCTTTTATACATATATTGATGATCATATACCTTGTTTCATTTATTGCCTTTTCCTATCCAATGGAGATTAAAAATGTACAATTGCGATTACTTGCGAATGCTACATTTTATTTTATAGATTGGAGGAAAAATCAAAATTGATGAACAAATTTGAAAATAATTATCACATTTTGTACATTAACAAAAATTCATTGGCTTCATATTGCATAAAAAAGATGCTTTGTTTTCTGTTCATCCTTTTCGATTTCTATGAAAATGAAGAATATCAATAGCGACCAAGTAGGCTGGACTAAATTGCAACGTAAAATTTTCTGTGTTCCCTAGGAACATAGTATTGATGAATTCATTGATTAATTCATTAGGAAATTCTTGCTTACCAATTTAATGAACGATACATGGTCTTGTGATGTGAATTCACTTATTTACTTTCCTATATAATCCTCTCTTATAATGAATGCATTGATGAACAACGTGTGAATTTCATTTGGAATTACTCTATTACCTAACCAATGAATTCATTAAGGAATTTATAAAGAAATTTCATGAGTTATTAAACCAGTGAATTCATATATAACTTCATCAGAAATTTCAATAGGAATTTCATCAATGATCGAACCAATGACATAATAGCTAGGTATAATTTTAACATTTAAAGTTTTTATTTTTACTGGGAAGCAAAATTCATTTATATGTACATAAATAGATTTAATTTTTAAATTTCTAAGTTTATTTTTAAATTCATTTCATATTTCATTCATTAAAATAATATTATTTTGTTTATTTAAATTTTCTTTTTTATGATTTTGATCCTGCTGTTTAATCCTAAGGATTCAAAAATTATTTTTAAAATAAAATGTTTAACCAATTGGTATTTGGTAACTAATATACATGCGTACCGTATTTTAAGCTAAGCTATTTGATTTATTAAACCAATTTCACACGCTATTGGAAATGAATTGATCAATTTCAAAAATGCAGTTTTTTTGTGTGGAATAATAACAGTAAAAACAAAACATTTGTGTTTTTTTGATTATCATCATTAAAATCATCATGAGGATCACCGAAAGGCTCATCATATGTTTCCTATATATTTTGTGTGTCACACAATTTTTGTTTTATAATTATTATCATGATACTCATCAAAAGATTCATCAGAAGTATCATCATAATATTTACATTTTTATTATTACTCTTGTTCGTTGGTCTTCTTGTATTTATTAAATTAATTTCCTTCGGCTAATTATAGACCAATTTTTAACTTTTTTTAAAATTAAAGTTTTATTTATTTTCCCAAATTTTCGATGGTTCGCATCATTTTCAAGGGTAATTATACTAAATGACAAATTTCATAAAATTATTTACACATAAAAATTATTTACAAACAAAAACAATCAAATTATATACAATTCATACATACAATATTTTATAAAATTGTTCTTATTTTTTTTTTGCAACACACTAATTTTCTCCTTTACAAAAAAAAAAAAAAAAAAAAAAAACCTTCAAAAAAATTTTTTAATTGACGAATGGAAAAAACATTTTATTTTACAAACGTCCTTGACCTGTCTACTTAATTTATTATTTTCTATACACAGCTGATTATAGTAAATAAACCGTCCAAAAACTACGTAGATTTTTTTAATTGATGGAAATCAAAATGAAACCAAAAAAAATTTAGAAACACGTATATATACCAAATCACACATAATTTTGAATAATATTTTTATAATTTGCTTGCAACCTATTTATATCTACTTTATAATTTACCGGGTTTTTTGATGTCCATATATGGCAAGCCTCTTTGAACCATCTTTCACTTTTCTTATTTTCATATTCCAATGTGACCGAATTTTCAAAATCGAAATCATGCTTCTTTTCAAAAGTATGTTTAACCAAAGCTGTTCTGTACTGTGAATGTGTTCTGTCCGGGTATTTTTTAATATTGTCCACGTCTTTTTTGTGCTGATTTATTTTTTCAATTTTGGTCTTACCTGTTTCTCCAACGTAACATGAGTCGCAATTTTTACATGCAATTTTGTAAATTAGTCCGTTTTTTTGTTCACTTGGAATTTTATCCTTTAATTTGGTGTAATCGTCACTTGCTTTATTTATGATTTTGTTAGCCATAACCAGTTGTTCCGAATTTTGTTTCAATGTTTTTGTAATTTTTTCCGTCAAATGAGGTATATAGGTAATTGCTCCGAATTTAATTTGTTCACTGGTAGATTTTTTAATTTGGTACGTGTACAATGTTTTTGTAATCAATTTATTAATTAAATGTACAGGATAATTATTATTTATTAAAATCTTTTTTATTTTTGCCAAAATATTATGCCTAAAATCGATGTCCATCAGGTAAACTCCTCTTTTTATAAATGAATGTGCCACATTTATTTTCATTTTATACGGATGAACCGATATAAAATTCAATAATGAATTTGCCGCAATTTCTTTTTTATACCATTCTGTTTTTATAATTTGATTGTGTCTATATAATTTTAAGTCCAAGAACGAAAGGGAATTGTTATTGTCTTCATTTTCAACAGTGAATTTAAGTTTATTATGAAATGAATTAAATAGAATTTTGATATTGTCAATATTTGATTGTGTAGTGGCCAAAATAATGTCGTCAACGTATTTAAAAATGAATGTTGGTTGTTTATTAAGTAATGGTAATTTTTGACTAAATAGTTTTTCTAATACAATGTCTGCTAAAATTGGGGACAAAGGATTACCCATCGCTAGACCAAATTTTTTTTATAAAAGACGTCTTGATATTTAAAATAGTTATTGTCCGAAACGCATGTGTCCAAAATATTCAAAAATTCTTCTTTTGTCAAATTACAGTCCGTCTCAATTTCATTCCACCTTTCACTAATTGCCAATTTTGCGACGTCTAATGGTACATTAGTAAACAATGAAACCACATCCAAAGATGCTAACACATCGTTATTATCAATTGTTACATTTTGAATTATATCTTTAAATACAAACGAATTTTTTATATTGTATTTACTACTTTTTGTTAAAGGTTTCAAAATATTACAACAAAATTTTGATAAATTGTAAGCCGGAGAATTTATCGTTGAAACTATTGGTCTTAATGGAATATTCTGTTTATGTATTTTTGGCAATCCATATATTCTGGGCGGTAATGGGTTATTAATTTTTAAATGCAATTTTTGTTGATTATTTATTAGATTTTGATTTTTTAGATTCTCGATAATTTTGAAACATTTTTTGTTAATTTTTTTAGTCGGGTCATTATCTAAAATTTCGTAAGTGTCTACGTCATCCAAAAGTTCAGTCATTTTATTTTTGTAATCTGTTAAGTACATTAAAACTGTCTTGTTGCCTTTGTCAGATTTGGTTAAACATACATTCTGATTATCTTTTAGAAATTGTTTCGCTACCTTTTGAGCGTTCATTAAAATTTTATTTGTTTTCGAAATTGTCGGCGGTTTCTTTAAAGCTTGGGTTATTTCGTTTGTAACCATCGAAAATTTGGGAAAATAAATAAAACTTTAATTTAAAATTTAAAATTTTTTTTGGTTTCATTTTGATTTCCATCAATTAAAAAAATCTACGTAGTTTTTGGACGGTTTATTTACTATAATCAGCTGTGTATAGAAAATAATAAATTAAGTAGACAGGTCAAGGACGTTTGTAAAATAAAATGTTTTTTCCATTCGTCAATAGATTGAATGCTAGACAACTTCATTGTGATTTTTTGTGTTAAGGAAAACAAATAAACGTCAAAATATTGTTCATATCTTTTTGTATGAAGTGGCACAGATGCCATTTTATTTCTATAATTACAGACATATATTAAATATTTTTTAATAAAAATTTAATTGAAATGTATTCATTTTATGTCATTTTAAGATAAGCAAGTAAATTTTTTTGTGAAAAGCGTGTGAAAAATTAAAACATAAAAAGAAAGCAAATTCGTATTCTTTAGGTTTAATCTTGTGCCGTTTGAGTTTTTTGTGTGGTTATTTTTATTAAAATTAAGTTATTTTCAAACATTTTAAGTTAGCTTCATATAAACTGCTGTTTGTTTTCCTTAACACTCAAAAAAATTTAACATATTTTGGCTGTCAAATAATCAATCTATTAAAAAAATTTTTTGAAGGTTTTTTTTTTTTTTTTTTTTTTGTAAAGGAGATAATTAGTGTGTTGCAAAAAAAATAAGAACAATTTTATAAAATATTGTATGTATGAATTGTATATAATTTGATTGTTTTTGTTTGTAAATAATTTTTATGTGTAAATAATTTTATGAAATTTGTCATTTAGTATAATTACCCTTGAAAATGATGCGAACCATCGAAAATTTGGGAAAATAAATAAAACTTTAATTTTAAAAAAAGTTAAAAATTGGTCTAATTAGCCGAAGGAAATTAATTTAATAATTACATTTTTATTATTTTATAAAAACACAATCAAAGCAATCTTAGTTAATTGTACGCGTGTAAATTTTTTGTAAAATAGTATTTGTGAACTGATGAACTTTTGTTACCAGGGTTAATGCATACCAAT
Source organism: Tipula helvola (assembly GCA_963556165.1). NCBI lineage: Eukaryota > Metazoa > Arthropoda > Insecta > Diptera > Tipulidae > Tipula > Tipula helvola. The sequence goes on from OY744483.1 coordinate 233,502,178, forward strand.
ACCAATATTATTGTTGAAGTCGTCCACGATCGTTGAACGATAAATGTTGAAGTCGTCCACGATCATAAATACGCCTGTTGATCGTAAACAATTGATTGTGTTAGAATTGAACGTGAACAATTGATGGTGGATCAATTGATCGTATGGACAATTGATCGTGTATCAATTGATCGTATGGGCAATTGATCTTGGATCCATGATCAATTCCACGAACTTATTTTTTTTTAAATATTTTTTATTTTTTTTATTTTGTTTATTGATGAATTATAGCAGATAAATCTTGTCCTGTGTTGATGTAACGGTTTGGCATGTAATAGGTTTAAAATAAATCAAACAATAATATTTAATTGTAATAGTTTTAATTATTCATTTTCATTAAAAGTAAATTTAGTCTTATATATTAAACATTTTAATTAACAACTCATTTTTGAAATATAAAAAAAATTGAAAAAATGTATATTTAAATTTGTAATATCTAAAATATGATATTTAACGCAACTGCCTCCAAAAACTCTAGGGAATCCATGCTGTTGAAAGAAAAAACAATTTTTAATATCGGTTTTTAGCCGGTAGCCGAGCATCGTGACTTAAAAACTGTTGTAATATTTCATTTTTACTTTGCTCTTGCTCTAGCCTAGCATATTAATAAATTTCCATATTAAAGGATGGTTTTGGTGTTTCAGTTCAGCAAATCTATGATGCCAAACTTCAATATGATTATTTGTTTTGGGTAGCTGAGATTTGTTATATGTATATGTTCCACATACTTATTGAAAACTGTCCCTCTTTTTTACACCACGTATATCTGTATATCTAACAAATTGCTTTCCAAAAAATCGAGGAAATTCTCACAATTATTGGGCATTATTGACGATAACTTGATAAAATATTGCTCCACATCCGTTTCTTTGGCGTAAGCTAACGCGGCAATCATTCGAATTAATTTTGAAAATTGTGGGTCCAAATCATAAACAGAGAAAGCCCAAAATCATAAATTTTCAAGAAGCAATTAAAACGTTCTTACGCTCATCTTTGCAATTAAATAATTTATTCTTTTGATAGAAATTTTTTTAAGACTTTGCCTTTTTTATTTACACAACAATTATTTTCAAAAAAAATTTCGGATAAAAATATATTGGAGTTACCGATTTTTCTATACCAAGTACAATATTTTTAATTGGAGTTAAACAAATTGCATTAACGTTTTTATTCGTTAAACGAATAAATTTATTTCAAATATATTAATAAAATAAAACGATATAAAACGAATTCAACAAAATTAAATAATAAATTATAGTAAAAATTCAACAATGACTAAAAATAAAAATAATTTTTGTATCACAAAAATGTAGGAACCTTATTTTCTTGATTTATTCTTGATGAGGCAGTTGGTCATAAAATATATGATAATCTATAGGCATCGTATTTTACAATATTTGCAGATGGTTGTATTTTATCTTCTTAAGTTTAATGTTAGATTCATACAGCTGTGTTAGATTCTCCATTGTAACCCGAAACATTAATTTTTTATTATAATCGCCGTAGCACAGTGGTTAGTATGCTTGCTTTAAGCTCCGGAGGTCCCGGGTTCGATCCCCGGCGGGTGATGAAAAAAGCACGGCTGGTTATTGGTTGGATCAATGAATTAATCACTCATTATCTGTTAAAAAATGATTACGAAACTTCATCATGAAGCGGCCAAATTCAACTATGCGATGTAGCGAAAAAAATGTCTAAATCCACGATCTACCAGAATGCTTGTAACACAGAAAATCCAGTTAATTTCTTCTTTTCTTCCCATTTATAACTCATAAATCAAACAGTTCATTTCCAAATTCAACGTAAAATTCAACAACAAACTTTCCCATAATTACCAAAAATATATTGCCATTTAAATGAAAAATTATACAACATCAAACTATTAATATTCCATAACTAGCCTGTTATCGAATATTATAAATCAAAATATAAGTCAGGTACTTGAAATTTGATATAACTTTTTCCTTTTATCATGATAATATGATTAAAGTCAATATATTATACGCCTTAATATCTCTTGATTGGTTAGAGATAAATACAAAAATCTTAAACAATCGAAATAGCTATACCAAGAAAACAATATGAAGAAAATAAGTCCAAAAACAGAAATTCTTTTAGAAGGTGTATGTGTTGCTTTTAGGCAACCCCAATAACATGGTAAGACGTTAAAATATCCAGAAAATATAATTTATTAGTTTCAAGATTGTTCATGTAAAATAAAAATACGATAAGATAAAATCAAATAAGTTTTTCGAAATTAAGGCATTTTCGCCTTCTAATTTATCTTGTTTAAATATGGTTTACGGTAGATAATACACGAACGAACAGTCAAACAAATAATTCATGTACTAAGAAAATATAAATCCTATTGTCGCAATCTTACTATTTTCTATCCAAAACGTATCGTCTGCTATCAATAAAGACAGCAAAAGGCAAGTTTTCGATTTTTATTTTAATTACTACTTGTTATTGTAATTTAAAAATATATGAAATAATTAACATGGAATTATGTAACTGTGACACACAATAAAACTTTTCATAAATACATACATATGTACATTTTTCGTAACCACTATCAACTATGTACATATTATGTATATCTGAAATCATTTTTTGGTTAATTTTCCTATTAAATATGAATATAAATTTTAACGAATAAAACTATCTCTTTCCCGAAATGTAATTAGGAAATTCTAAAACAAAACTATCTTTTTTTTGTTTGTTTGCAAGAAAACTATAAGATAAGAAAAATATTTTCAAAATGAGAAATTATTTTGAATTTTCTATTATTTTGGTTGTTACGTGACTTTTCTTTTAAAATGATTTAAAAATAAAAAAAAAAATTAAATTAAAATCATCTGAGGAAAAATGAGAAAATATTTTTGGAAAGTTGCAATTGTAGTTATAAAATTAAATGACGAAAAAATAAATATCAAAATGAAAACAAATTCCTTGAGTTAAATAATTAAATTGTGTTTAATGTTTATGCAGATTCGAAAACAAACAAAAATTTTCTAAAGTTTTTGTAAAACAATTTGGGAATTATTATTTTAAAATCATATAACAATATCGTTTAAGTTGGTGAATATAATAGTTAAAAAAAATATTATTTTTAACACTTTAAATAAAATAAATAAAAATTAAAAAGCAAACGAAATTAAATTATACAAACAAAATTGTTTGTGTAGTTGTGTGTGTATTCTTTGGCGATAATTAAAAGTCTAGAGTATAACGCGTGTGAAGTACTTCCTAAATCTTTCCTAAACACAAAAATGTTTGAAAGGATTAGTAACCAATCAATATTGAAATTTTTTATCGAGAAATTGAAAGTAAAGTATGAGAAGCACGCGCGTTACTAAATAATATATGATATTTTGTCCGGAAACCGGAGTATGTTAATAAAATATATATTGGTCCATTCGAAATTTGTGCAAAATTTGGGGATATTCTCTTGGAGATAAGTGGGGTTAATATGACAAAATTACCATCAGGGCATGTTGAAATCAAATTGAACGGTGATTGTCGCACATTTTACTTTACTAAACCACTTTTCATATTTTGTCCGGAAATCCGTGTATGTTAGTAAAATAAATATTGGTCCATTCGAGGTTTGTGCAAAATTTGGGGATATTCTCTTGGATATAAGTGGGGTTAATATGACAAAATTACCATCTAACGCATATTGAAATCAAATTGAACGGTGATTGTTGCACATTTTACTTTACTAAACCACTTTTCATATTTTGTCCGGAAATCCGTGTATGTTAGTAAAATAAATATTGGTCCATTCGAGGTTTGTGCAAAATTTGGGGATATTCTCTTGGAGACAAGTGGGGTTAATATGGCAAAATCACCATCTAGCGCATATTGAAATCAAATTGAACGGTGATTGTTGCACATTTTACTTTACTAAACCACTTTTCATATTTTGTCCGGAAATCCGTTCAATTTGATTTCAATATGCGCTAGAAAGTGATTTTGCCATATTAAACCCACTTATCTCCAAGAGAATATCCCCAAATTTTGCACAAACCTGGAATGGTCCATTTTGAATTTTATTAACATACTCCGATTTCCGGACAAAATATAAAAAGTGGTTTAGTAAAGTAAAATGTGCAACAATCACCGTTCAATTTGATTTCAATATGCGCTAGAAGGTGATTTTGCCATATTAACCCCAATTATCTCCAAGAGAAATTCCCCAAATTTAGCACACACCTCGAATGGACCAATATTTATTTTATTAACATGCTCCGATTTCCGGACAAAATATTAAAAGTCGTTTAGTAAAATAAAATGTCAAACAATCACCGTTCAATTTGATTTCAATATGTACTAGATGGTGATTTTGTCATATTAATCCCACTAATCTCCAAGAGAATATCCCCAAATTTTGCACAAACCTGGAATGGACCAATATTTATTTTATTAAGATACCCCGATTTCCGGACAAAATATGAAAAGTGGTTTAGTAAAGTAAAATGTGCAACAATCACCGTTCAATTTGATTTCAATTTGTGCTAGATGGTGTTTTTGTCATATTAAACCCACTTATCTCCAAGAGAATATCCCCAAATTTTGCACAAACCTGGAATGGTCCATTTTTTTTTTTTATTAAGGGGACGCACCACCTTCAAAATTGAAAAACAAAAAGTTTTTCAAAGAATTTTTTTTATTGGAAGAAAAAGAGATATCTTAATGAAACTTTCCATTGACATTTTATTTAACTGAAAGTATAAAAAAAAATTTTTTTTAGATTTTTTTTAGCCCACTGTCGTCTGCTATAACGGTTTTCCAAAAACACTGAAAATTCGCGGCGTGCATCATAACTGCTCTCAGAAACGTTTGAAAAAAAAAAAACGGGGTTTTATTCAGCATTAAATCGCCCTTGGAATGAACTAAAAAAAAAAATTGGTTGAAAAATAAAAAAATGGCGGCATTTTTTTCGAAAATGCAGCTTTTTTGTCCCCCCCAATTAGTTGTAACTCAAAAAATTGAAAGCCGATTATTCCTTCCGTAGTTCATTCTGAGCAGAAATATATGTAGATCAACGTGTTAAAATTTTAGAACGATTGGATAAGTAGTTTTTTCTCAATCTTGCACGCCAACTTGAAAAACGTCATTTCGAGATAATCGCGTTTAAAGTTAAAATTTTTTTTTTTTGTAATAAACCTTGTTACGTGATGAGGAATAGGAAGGTGGTCACCTGTTGTGGGAGCAGCACAACCAACAACCCAGTTTGGGGGACCAGAGATATGGAACTCGAACCCAAAACACCAACTCACTTCAGTAGCCAAGTTGCCTAGGCTACTCCTAAAAATGAGTTGGAATCAGGAACGAGTCCTCACCCGGTCATCGCTGAACCCCAATCCAATCATCCACTACGTGCCTCACGTTGCCGTGGAAGACACCCTTGTAGTGGATGATGGCCGAACTGGACCGTCAGCTGTGTGTCCCATTCCCATCACGCAATCAGAATATTGTCCACGGAGTCCTCCACCTGCAGCTTAAAGTCCGGCTAAAACTCAGTCCCGAGGGTGTAGGTGGTATGGTGGAGGCCCATCCGCAGATTACGTCGCTGCTAAAATTAGGTTGCACAACACTTCACCTATACTCACACTAAGAAGTTATCAACACACACATCCTCCCACATCCTCCTACCGATTTATTTATTTAATTTTTAACAATATTTCTTTTTTTTCTATGGAAACACCCATAAACCCAACAAAAGAAAATACCGAGAAGATGATCTTCCTGTTGTACCGGTCGTTACAGATGGCACCAGGTGGAACGCGTAGATAGTATGATACGATGATCCACAGGAACAGAGCTCTATACTTGGGGATCACTGTAACGAAACTTCCAATAGGAAGAAAAAACAAACAAAAAAAAAAAAATTCGGCCACACCAACTTGTGTACCTGGCCCCACCAATACCCACCTGAAGATCCTCTTTCCGATACTCACGTTGTGGTGTTTTTACTGGCTTGTTGAAATTGTTGAAGAACGTAATCCGTCGCGGGAACCGCAATCAGTCGCAGGAACACAGCAGTTGCAGGATCTTGTTGTTGGTTATGTTGTTTTTTTTTCCTCTGGCACTCGGGACAGTTGTATTTGGTTTTCTTTTATTTTTATGTTATTATTCTGGTTATTTTGGGACCACTACCACGTATTATTTTATGTTGTAATTGTAACACACTACACTCTAGATTTGTGTTAGTATGTATTTATTCATCTTTTTCATTATGGAGTCTTTTTTTTATACGTTTATGATTTTTATCTATTCAAATTATTATTTATATTACATATTATTTAGATGATATTATACCACGTTTACACCATAGGTACTTTAATAGTTAAATACTTATTTGCTAATATACTATAATTCTCTTTCAGTTTACACCACAAAATATTCACCCTTATTATGAGTGTCGAATCAATCGATAGTCGACAGAGATTTGAGTTGTCGTTTTGATTTTCATTTGGTATTGTATAACCAAATCGAAACGACTCAAAAGTGTTGCCATATTACAATTCAAATATAATATCATATTGTGAATAATTTGGTTAACTTTGCGATTGTAGATTATGTTTTAATATGGCGGAATGTCAAAACAAAAATATAATAAAACGATGTCAAATAAAAGTGGTTCATATAAAATGAATTTTTCGGAAAATTTAGTGAGTTCATTTGAATTATTTTTTGAAGCTGATGAAGATAAACATCTTCAATTAGCTTTAAAAAGGAAAAGAAAAGTGTTAAGGGATTCGTCAAATCCATTAGGATTACATGACCAAACGTAAGTGAATAATTTCAATCACTTGTTAAGTATTTAATTTTCTTTAAAATTTCATTTAGTTTTCGGCACTACTTTAGAATATCTAAAGCGTGCTTTCAGGATCTATTAGAAGACGTGAGCATACATCTAACAGTACAAAGGCGCTTATCATCTGTGCCAAATATATTAAAACTGGCTGCATTGCTTCGGTTTGTAGCGGAAGGTGGATACCAACGAGGTGCTGGTAATGACTTCAACTTGGGAGTGGCCCAACCTACTATGTCATTAATTTTAAAAGAAATACTAACAGTGATGGAAAATCACATCTGTCCGAAATGGATTAAGTTTAATTATTCTGAGAATGAAAAACGAATTGCCAAGCTGTACTTCTTCCAGAAATGTCAGATCCCAGGTGTAATCGGATGTGTTGACGGTACACATATTAGGATAATAAAACCAAAGGAGGATGTGCAACATTTATATTACAATCGAAAGGGGTATCACAGTCTTAATGCGATGATAGTAAGTATCTAAAGTAAGTTTTAATAAACAATAAAATCAATAAATAATTAATATATCTTAGGTATGCGATCATCAACAACAAATTAGATATATTAATGCGAAATATCCCGGTGCTTGCCACGACTCGATGATTTGGAACGTTTCTGGAGTAAAAAGGAATATGGAAACATGGTATGATAATGGTGATAAAAACTCGAGGCTGCTTGGTATGATTAATTATTTTTGACTTATGTATTGATTCATAAAATTTACCATGCATATATTTGTATAGGCGACGCAGGCTACACTTTACAGCCGACCTTACTAACGCCAGTTCGCGACCCTGAACACGGAACTCCAGAATCGCGGTTTAATGAAAGCCACAGCAAAGGAAGAAATATAATAGAAAGAACGATAGGCCTGTTGAAAGCTCGATTCCGTTGTTTACTCAGCGCAAGGCAGTTACACTACACTCCCAAAAAAGCAACACAAATTACAAATGTTTGTGTTGCTCTACACAATATGTGTATAAAATACCGGGTAGAAGAACCAGATAATGTGCTTCTTGACAACGAGGTGATCAATTTGGATGAAAATGAAGTTGTAGATGAAGCTGAAATAGAGGATGGAACAAATGAGGCCATTACCATTAGGAACAAAATAATTCGTTTATTTCAATAAATTTATTTGATATAATCCAAAAAAATTAAATAAAATGGCTTTAAATTAAAGGTAATTCCGTTACCACATATCACATTTCAATTTTGAAATTGAATTACTGCATTGTTTGCTGTAATTTTCAATTGCTCTTTGCACTTTTAAACTTTCGGTTTCTTAGCTTTCTTCTGTTTGAGTTCTGCTTTATAGAGCTCGAGTTTCTCCTTTTTGATCTGTATTGTTTCCCTTAGCAGTTTATTTTTTTCTTTTTGCAACTTATATATTAAGCGTAAGTATTTATTATTTTCAACTGAAGATTTATATATGTTTTCTTGAAGCTCCGTTTGTTTTTTTAGCAGTTCAAATCTTTTCTTTGTCCAATCAATTGTAGCACTTTTAGATTTTTTCTGTTTTTGTTGACTGTGACTACAAGAAGGCTCCACATTTTGTGTTGCGTCATCAATTTGTAACTGCCCGTTACCTCTTTCCATTTCTATTTCTATTGGTATATTTTCATTAAATCCGAAGTCGGTGCCAGGTGGATTTGTCATTGTATTTAAATTCAACAAATCTATGACGGATTCTTCCAATGCTGAGAAGCTGACAGTTTTGTTTGGCCCACCACCCGTTTCATTTAATTCGGCTTTATTGCGAACCAATTTTTGGCGGATTTTGTATTTTAAATCTGTCCATACCTGGAATAAAAAATGTAACTAAATGTGATTGCATTTATTAAATATGTACATATAACAGTAAACCTTTATCCACCCAACCGTATCACGTGTTGGTGGCCCTAAACTGTTTAATTCTTCTTTAAAAAGTTCCCATCTATTTTGTACATTCTCCTTAAAATCAGTCCCAGATTTCACTAATCCACGCGCTATATCCGTGTTTTGCTCCATCAACCGCACCAAGCATTCGAATTGTGATTTGTTCGTAATTTTATGCCTAAAATATAGAAATTTGTTTAAATAGTTTAATTTTGTCGTACATCATTATTATAAATAGATATATTAATAAATAAACCACCAAACTTACATTTTCATATTAAATTCGTCATTCGTCGTCAACAAAAATGGCATCGACTGAAAAATGACATATCGATCGACAGATGGCGATTGATATCGACATTCACAATCACAATTTTGCGAAATGATGCGATATCGATGTCGATACGACATTTACAATAAGGGTGATTATTTTGCTATTTACGGTGTAACACCATATTATATTTTATTTGTTTTGACAGATAATATACAACTACATTATTTATTTGATAAATAAATAATTTCGAGATTTTTAGAAGTCATTTATTTTATTGTGCGCTGAAATTATTATGATTTTCATATATTTCTTTGTTCTTATTTTGTTTTGTTTACCCGAAAAATCTCGATAAAAATGAACAAAGAAATGACATTTCAGGTAAAAACCTTGTTTTGTTGTTTTGTTTTACGTGGTATACTTTTTTGATACCTATTATAATGAAATAGCAAAAAAATATGCGATAAAGTATTAAAGTATTATACTTTGCGTTTACATCATGATATTTTTTTGCTACATACTTTTATGCTACTGGTGTAAACGTGGTATTATTTATTATTAATATTATATCACGTATTAATTATATACATGTGGTCACACCAAATACTGCTTGAGTACGCAACCAAAAAAAAATAATGCCATCTGCGCTAAATATACTCAAAGTACAGGAAAAAAAAGAAAAACCCCCCACCAGCTGGTGTTGGTGATCTTTATTTACGTTCGGTCGGTGTTATTGTTGTTATTGTGCGTTTGTGACAGGTAAATATTTTATTCATTTTTTTTTTGTTTGTTTAATTATTAATTGATTTAAAAGATGTGTTTATTCATTAATTCGCGGTTTATTTCTTTTAGCAAATATGGGACAGTAAAATGGGAAAACGAATGGATCAACAAATTAAATTAAATAAGTAAAAAAAAATATTGATTGATGGTAAGAAATATATAACTTTTATTTTAATTAGAGATATGTTTTTTTTTTGTTTTCATTGACAGATAATACAGTCAGCGAAATGAAGATACGGTGCGTAAAGCAAAAAAAATTGTAGACAAAAAAATTAAATAAAAATAAAAATAATATTTGAAAATTAAAAAAAAAAAATGTGTCTATATTTTATTGAACACGGGACGATGCCTCGCCCCGTAACAACCTTACCAACATATAATCTGCGATGCCTGCACCATACAATATACCTTCCTCTCAAAAATTTTCCCTCTACTTTTAAAGCTGTTATGTGAGAGAATAACGTATTATATGCATGTATATATAAGCAGGTGTTACTAAGGCGGATATTACATTATCACATTTATATAGTTATATAAATATAATTATATTTTTTTACAAAGGAAATACTGTTATATTTAGCTTCAAGAAGCTAAATATAACAGTATTTCCTTTGTAAAAAAATATAATTATATTTATATAATTATATAAATGTGATAATGTAATACCCGCCTATGAGAAAGTCGGTGTAGCGATACAGCGAAGTAGACCAAAATCGTAAAAAAACGACTTTGACGCCCTTCGCAATAAATAAAATAAAAATATAAATAAATTTTTTTTTGAGATTTTCATGTTAAAATCATGTTCTTAAACGCTCATTCTACCATATTCTATCATAAAAAAAATTTCGATTTTTTGAAAATTTGAAGGTGGTACGTCCCCTTAAGATACTCCGATTTCCGGACAAAATATAAAAAGTGGTTTAGTAAAGTAAAATGTGCAACAATCACCGTTCAATTTGATTTCAATTTGTGGTAGATAGTGAGTTTGTCATATTAACCCCACTTATCTCCAAGAGAATATCCCCAAATTTTGCACAAACCTGAAATGGTTCATTATTTATTTTATTAACATACCCCGATTTCCGGACAAAATATGAAAAGTGGTTTAGTAAAGTAAAATGTGCAACAATCACAGTTCAATTTGTGCTAGATGGTGATTTTGTCATATTAAACCCACTTATCTCCAAGAGAATATCCCCAAATTTTGCACAAACCTGTAATGAACCATTATTTATTTTATTAACATACTCTGGTTTCCGGACAAAATATCAAATGTTATTTAGTAACGCGCGTGCTTCTCCGACTTTTCAATTTCTCGATAAAACATTTCAATATTGATTGGTTACTAATACTTTCAAACATTTTTGTATTTAGGAAAGATTAGGAAATACTTCACACCCGTTAGAGTATAAATAGGTAGTAAGTCTAGAGTATAAATAAGTAGTAAATATATTTTATTTTATTAATATTGATCAATTATTAATTTGAAAAAGTAGAAACAAATACATTTAATTCCTAAATTACTTCGGCTTATGGTAACTAAAATAAGATGTGAAGGGTTTTGTTCTGAAGGCGTCAAGGTATCGCGTAAATATAGCATCAATGTTGGTGCCATGTCGTGTTGTTGAAATCTTAGGATCATTACTGATAGTAAAATTCACAAAAATTGACGTTGAAGTCCCCACTTAGAACCATTGGTAACTTATCTTCGCCTCTGCCAAGAAATTCTCTTCCGGCTGTTGTGTATGGCCATACTAACCATTTCAAAAAATAAATAATACGTCCATTATTTGATCTGGAGTTATATAAATAGTAAATTATTATTAAAACAATTTTTTGTCGTTTTCCATTTAGCATTCCGCAACACAAAACTCACCAACTGATGCCACTGCGGATCTTGTAAATTCAAACTGTTTTACAGTCATATCGATATTTTGGGTAATGATGTTGGTAGTGTCATTTGCATTTTGATATATGGCAACGCCTCTAGCTCTAACGTTTGATCGCTTATACCGAATTATACAATTGAAATTAAGGATACTGATTGACTCTTCATTGAGTAACCAAGTTTCATTTAAAAGAAAAACATCCGATTTTTGGACAATGAAATCAGTGAGATCAATGGAGTGGAGTGGGCACGAAGGCTTTGCCAATTAAAACTATATACTATCAATTCTTTTTTGTGGCGAATAAAATCTAACATATCTCTGCTGATAGCCTGTAATCGATTAAGCGAAAGTTTACGTAATTCATCTTGAAGACTAGTTATAGCTGTGGACACTGTTCGACTATGATAGAAAGTTTTGTCATTGTTGTAATATATAAACCTTGAATACTAGTAACCCGCGTCAAAGCAACATACACTTTTGGCAATTGATGTTTTTTGCCTATTCATAAACGATTTCAGGTTATGTGCTTCCCTGAGATTGATGAATCGCAGTTACATGTCGAGCCACTTTTTTCTTTATTGTTTGACCAATCTTTAGAGAGTCTAAAAAATCAATTCATACAACGTTCACTTCTCCTTCATCAGTACGTTCAATATGAACTAATTTCCCAACAGCGCCATTTGCTAAGCCATCTGCCACTTTGATGTTTGTTGTGGTCATATAAAAAACATCACGCACAAATACTGTTTAATAAGGAAAACGTCCATTATGTTAGACGTTGCTAAACATACTACATACCTAGATAGATTTTATGCTAACATTTTTTTTTTCTTCCACAGGAAAAATTTTGTTGTTATTTTTGTAGTTTGTATCTATCCGATCCGATACAGATTCAGTTGATAGTTTGTGTTTTTGCACTTTTGCAGATTTGACACTTTTAGTTACTAAATTTTTTTTTATTTTTCGAAATTTGTATTTTATTTCACTTAATTAAAGCGCCCCTATCTGCGAGGGTGTCTTTTTTCGAGGGTGGGCTTTTCTTTCTCGTTTTCTGCACCGGATAATTTTTTCTTTCATTCCATAGTCTAATAAAACACATAAAATTAACGAAACTACAAAACTTAAAAGTTTTACTGCAAATTTTTATGTTGATTTTCTAACCGGCCACTGCACTTTACACAATAAATTATTATTTTTAAATATCTACTTAAGTAATTAGGCGGATCCGCTCGAAACGCGATATTTCAAAACACAATATGGTACAAAACGCGATATTTTAAAATGAAAACTTAAAAATAATAATTATTATTAATCTTCCTTCATTTAATAAAATTTTCCTTCACCAATGACTAAATTGAACATGCACGTACGATCAGAACTAGGAAATCGCGTTTTGAAATATCACGTTTTGAAATATCACGTTTTGAATTATCACGTTTTGTACCATATCGCGTTTTGAAATATCGCGTTTTGTGCTATATCGCGTTTTGTCAAATCGCGTTTTAAAATATCATGGGACCCGTAATTAGGTTAACCCCACGATACAATTTGTTACCCGTTTCCATGAAGGAGGTTGAGTTAGATTGGATTGATATTAGGTTTTCGTTAAATTTCAAAATGGCGTCGATCGTTTCCATGGGATTACAATATATAAATGCACCTAAGACTTTTGTTGTGTTTAATTATTGTAATATATTACATGGTAACCATATATTATGGTGGTAATAATAAAAATCCTTAATATATTTCGCCTTGCCATTTTGAATTTCAATTCTACTCAACTCAGAAATATTCGTTGAGTTCGATTAATTCAACGAAAATCAAACTCAATCCCGTTTCCGTGAACGCTAACCTAGGTTCAACCTACGTTGAATTCTACAAGTTCCATAGTAATATTTCGATCAACCCAACATACGTATACTATTTCCAAACCAATACAACTACTTAAACCCAACGAAACTTGGTTTTGTGTGTATATTATGGTTTTGGTCGCATTACTTTACTACTAAAAGGCTTTTTTCAAAGAATTACTCGAAAAAACCAATGAAATATTACTTTTGCAACTATAAAAAACATTTGTGTAACTATTTTGGCGCCCTTTTTTAAATGCGCCCGGATGTTTTGCATCTCTTGAATCCACTGTAGAGCCGGCCCTGCACTGATCACTTATATTTTGTCAATAATTGTTATGTTGGGATTCCTGTTGGAATCATACGTTTTTTTTTAAATTTCTATAATATGGCGGTTGTGAAAAGTTCGATTTTGAAAACTTTTTATCCGAATTTATTTTCAATTTTGTTGTATATTATATAATTTTCCGGGTTGGCTACAAAATCTCGGTGCTACAAAATCTCTATGCTACAAAATCTCGGTTTTTATAAATTTTGGCAAATGGGAATACCTCAGTATATTTTCAAACGCGTTTTTTTAAAACGTACAATGCAATCGGGACCGGTGCTGTTATCTACCTGTAGCCTAGGAATAACACTTCAAGATCCTATACATAGTTTCGCCCGCCCGGCTTTAGTCTGCTCTTGACAGTGGTGAGAAGTTGAAGTTTCGAAATTATGGGGTGTGAAATAACCCGTGTGCCTAGCATACGTATAATTTTTTGTATAATTTGAACTTTTATTTTGTCGTTGTTTTTTTTGGCTTAGTGCGTAAATAGTGTGAGTAATAGTGCGAGAGAGCCTTGTTTTTTTTCTTTAATGAATATATATATATATATATATATATATATATATATATATATATATATATATATATATATATATATATATAGATTTGTATTCTTCATCCATCACCTGTATTCACCGAGTATTCACCCCTTTAATGATTGTTGAGTCGATCAACAATCGACACGACTCTGTGTTGCCTTTTCTTTTTTCGTATTGCTTTTATCCAATGAAAAAATGAAAACACAATACACGACTCGACAATCATAATAGGGGCGATTACTTTAGTTACGCATACACCTAAAAAGAATAAAATTGTTCTGATAACCTCATCATTCGTCACAAGTAGACTCGAACGGGAAACCAGCATTAATTACTCATTATAACAAAACTAAGGGCGGTTTTACCGTTACCCGGAGAATCGCCGGCCAGTGAGATTTTTCTTCAGCATGTTGGACCAGGCGGCAGTAAATGCTGAATTTGGCTAAAATGCAAATTTGTTAATGAAAATAATAAGTAATAATAATATAGTCACAGCCCAATACTGCTTAGAACTCTTCACATTCACCTAGCAAGAGATCGCCTACAAAAGGGGTACACGACATTTTCCTTACGTCAAGATTTAAAACTGGGGATCGCAGGAATACTGGGCATTACTAAGGATAAATCAAAGAAGCTTGAGATTCAAAATCACAGTAAATACTATCGATGTTCACTTTGCCCGAGAACATCAGATCCTAATACTAAGTATGGGTGCCCATCGTGCCTACGCCCTACGTGTAACAAGCATCGATTGCCTTTGTGCGTTGACTGTGCTTATGTAGAATGTAGATTGATACTTTTAACAATTTTTTTTTTCTTTATTGGGTTTGAGCTCTTTATTTAAAAAATTATTTTATAGCTTTAGCTTTCGAATCCAATTCGGATTCATTCTCAAAAGCAAAATGAATTATTTTTTCCAAAAATTGTTTCCTTTAATAACAATCACTAACAAAATCACTAAGAAACATGTCTAATTATGCATTTATTTACCGGTTGACCACCATTGGCTAAGTTGTAAAACCGTTCAACAGATGTCAGGCACTTTGCGTTAAAAGGCAAATAAAATTAAAAATACGTTGGCTTTGTCTCTTATATGGAGCATCAAATTATTTTTCTCTTTTAAAAAAGGTTGTACATTTGAATAAAAATAAATTTGATAAGACAAAATCAAATTAGATGAACAAATCATATGAGTTTCCGATATATGCGTAATCTTCTACAATGTTTATTGAATTTGCACTTGATTTAATGTGTAGCATTTCCAAATCTATCTTTTTCTAAAATTGTTTTGTTTATCGAGAATTTTGATATTATCTAAACTGATTTGGTGGTTTGTATCTTTCAAATGTCGTGAGAGAGCACTAATGCTATGAATTTTGATCTTTATTGACGTCTCTTCTGTGTTGGTAAAATTTTTTTTCCAAAAATTGTTTAGTCTGTGCTGTATAAGTAGCGTTGCAACTACAATGGACCTGGTACACCACATTTGATTGTTTCTTTAAAGGTATGCTATCTTTAATTTTAGAAAACAATTCGTTGTTTAACCTTGTGGCTACCCGTCCAATAATTTTGCAATTATAATTTTTGAAAAGATTTTAAATTTTTTCGTAAAGATTTTATACATAAGGAATGGCCAAATAATTTGTGATATCATTTTCTGGTCGGGAAATCGGATTTATGTGAAAATGTATTTGTTTCCAAATTATGTTATTTATTAATTTTTCAGGATACTGATTGCGAAATAATGTATCTTTCAAAATTTTAAGATTTTTATTGTGAAATTTAGTATCGGAAAGTTTAAGAATTATTTGGGTTAACATTTTTATGGTGTTAATTTTGTAAGATGTGGGAAGCCAAGAGTGAAAATTTAGATATCTGCCAGACCAAGTATCTTTGTAGTACCAATCACAGGAAATTTTGCCGTTTGGTTCACGAATCAACAGAATATCCAAAAATGAAATTTCGTTATTTGTTTCTCTTTCTAAAGTTAATTTTATTCTGTTGTTTTTTGAATTAAAAGCTTCTAAAAATGTATCAATTTTATTTATTGGTACCGCTGTAATTATATCATCGACATATCTATAATAGAACAAAGGTTGGACGTTTAAAGAGTTTAAAACTGAAATTTCTAAATTATCCATTAGTAAATTTGCAATAATGGGACTTATTGTTGAACCCATACATATGTAGGTGAACCAAAAATTTGTTTGTAAATTTTGTTATCAAAAGAAAATTCTGAATTATTTAAAACAATATCCAAAGCAGTAAAAAATTGTATTTTTGTTAATTTTGATTTAGAATTTCTTTTTATATTTCTCCAATTTTGACTAATAATATTTTTTACAATTTGGTTATCGACATTAGTAAATAAATAGGTGACATCTAAAGAGATTAACAGGAAATTTGGAGGGATGGTTACATTACTAATTTTATTTTTGAAATATTCAGAATTTTGAATGAAGGAATTTGTTTTCCCGACACTAGGTTTTAGAATATTGCCTAAATATGATGATAAAGAGTATGTTGGACTGTTTATGGAACTTACAATTGGTCTGAATGGTTGTCTGGTTTGTGAATTTTGGGTAAGTCATTAATTTTGGGTTCACTGGTGTGTAACTTGTTAATTTTTTCTTTGTGGTTAAATTTATGTTGCCTGATTTCTCCCAGTCCCTTACTAAAGTATTAATTTTTGTCTGTATTGGCGTCGAGTTGTCCTTAAAAATCTGTATGTAAGTAGTATTGTCATTTAGTAGGTTGTACATTTTATCACCGTAGTCCGTTCGAAAAGTTAACACCGTTGTCTTGCTCTTGTCTGCCCTTGTGACTAAAATATCTGGGTTGTCTTTTAAAAAAGTCTTTGTTGATTTTAAGTATGAGACAATTCTTTTTTTCCAGAGCTGTTAAACTTCTTGTATTCGTACTGTTTTTGTAATTTGTTATAACGATTTGTTATAAACTCGACGAGATGGAAAAGGAGCAAAGCTGTAATCTTTATTGTAAAAAACATATAAGATTTGACAAGAAGTTGGTGCAGTCAAACGAAGCGTCTAATGGAAGAGCCAAAAAGTTGGAACCCTTTTTGCTGTTGGTGTTTTTCTAGGAAGAAGTGTCCAACAATTACTTTTCGAGCTGATTATTGTAAGTAGAAAACTGAATGGCCGACAAGGAACAGTTTCTTGTTTTGTAACGGAACTATAGCGGCAGCACATCCTAGAAGCATGGATAGCAATCAGTGAAAAATGGGGGTTCAATTTAAGCCGCTATTGACAATGATTTCCGTTCAAAATTAATTGATGTGCTAAATTTACTCTAATAATAAAAAAAAAAACTCACAACAACAAAAAAAAATGAAGAACACGCTAGGCTTGTTATACATTTCAAGACCACATCGCACGAAGCACTTCACCTCACCATAAGAAGAACATTTACCACATTATAAAATTTAAAGAGTTCACTTCACTTTTTTTTTAACATGAATATAAGAATTTATTTAATATTTTTATTGAGCGTTTACAGTAAGGAATAGTTCACATTTGTACTAGGCTATATGATAATCAAATATGCTGAATAGAAAATTTATGAAGCGAAACTTAACGGAATATATTTAGGTGAAACAAAACTACGTACGTATTTGATAATTATTACAGAATTTTCTTTCGCGAAAGCGTTACATAAAAAAAAATATTTAATTACTCACCATACTCATAGTCTGCATCCGGAGAGCTCTTCCGTTGCTTGCTGTGAAAAAGGTTATTATTTTGGTAATTACCAAATATTTAGGTATTTACCCCAAATTGAGTGCAAAATTTGCTTCACTTTTATCCTTTGTTTTTTTTAACCTAAAACCGGTTTAAAACCGACTGAATTTAATTAACATTCTTGAACTATTGAACTATGAATTTTTACGTATACAATTACATTAATACACTTAAATAAATAATTTTCATTTTAATATTTTAAATACTAAACACTAGTAGGTTTTAAAAAAAAACATCGCAAAATATGTACACTAAACACAATCTTTTAGTGGTAAATTCGTGTTGATCATGACCGCCGTTTATACACATCTACAATACAGAGGTAGTATAGGTGTTTTATGTGAATATACTCGTAGTATAATTTGGATGAATGTTATTCCTTTTTGTATGATAAAAGTATCAAGAAAAAAATAAACTTCTTGTGAGCCAATGTCCGGTAACCACCGACAGACCTCTCGAGTGGCATGCTATTTTTAACTGCCAGATAACTGGATTTAGTTATATCTGTGGTAAAAAAAGGAAACCGTTTTGCGTTACTTTTATAGTTACCCGAAAATCACAAAAAAAACACACATGAGTTTATCTTACCTATTAAGATTATAATTGAGCTGGAATTCCAAACTCAATTTCACTTGGATTATGGGTGTTATAAATATTATTTTCTGCTTTGCAGAACAATCGCACCATCCAATAATACAAAATATTAACTTATTTTCACTAATCCACTGTGATGATTTAATTTTAATTTTGTAGTCTACTGCTACAATGGTCACACAAGAATGATCGATTCTACCTTGATGTCGTATTTGGGTACAACACAAACACAACCGTTGTTCAGATTATTCATCTCGAGTAATAAAACAATTAAAAATTATTAAACTGGCTCATCATTAAATTCGCTGCGAATTCATTATGAATTTTAACAATTTCAGGGGTATTAAACCAATTTGACATATTTTCATTAAATTTTCAAAACTACCTAAATATGTTCTTATTTTAGTTTTAATAGAAAGTTGGAAAATCGCCTTTTTGTAACAGTTTCTGTTATTGGCGAAGTCAATGTGTCTATATAAACGTGACCTCACGAGAGAATGAGATTAAAACGTTCTTCTCAGTATACTCAGTCAACGTTCGATTGCAGTGGATACGTTTTGTGAAATTTTTCAAACCAAGCCGTGAAGGACACGGTGTCCCTTTGCGTTTAGTAAAAAATGCCTCGCTGCTCAATGGAATAGGTAAACTTATATTTATTTTAAGGCCTTTTTGATTCCTCCTGAAAATACATTGCTTGCGCCTTTTTCTATCGATTGGATATGTGAAAAGTTTACTGAAATTTCACACTTTCCATATTTTTGCGTCATTGTACACTTTCAAATTATTCTTCAAAAGTAAAACTGTCACAAAAAGTAACATAATTAAGGTGGCTACATCTTAAGGACAGTATTGAGTTTTGGGGCCATTCTGTGAAAGACCAACTTCACCTCTATAAACTTTAAAATTTTTTTTCAAAATCAGCGAAAAAAAAATGTTACGTCTCTTCGGTTTTATATTTTTCTGTACTGTAATATCTCGTTTTCCGGACTGTTTTTTCTGTACCGTAATGAGTCGTTCTCCGGACTGAAATCAATCACGTAAACATTGATTTTCGGTATACATAGTATGAAATAAATAATTTTATCAATGTTTACGTGATTGATTTCAGTCCGGAAAACGACTCATTACAGTACAAAAAAAGTGTCCGAAAAACGAGCTATTACAGTACAGAAAAATATAAAACCAAACAGAAAAAAATAACTAGGGTAACTTGATCATTTGAAAATCATTTGGATTGATTTTCTTTAAATTTCAAGCTGATGTTTTTACTTTAAAATTTAATTTTCAATGAAAAAATCTAATTAATGCCCCATGTAGTATGAAATAAAACGTTGTACGTTACACATGCGTTAAATGATCGTTACACTACTCGTTCAAAATTCGACATAAACGTCGAACTCCTAATTTAACCACTCATTTACCGCCCTTGTGACGTAAATAACTAATGATTAATTTTTTTACTGTTTCTTGTTCATTAACGTTTAATTTTATTTTTGTGTATTAATTATGCGTAGGTAAATAATTTTCAAAATAGGTGTGCTACAAAACAGTGGTTAGCCAATATACACCACGATTATCATAGTCGTATTCTTTGTCACGGCAAATATGGAACATGCAAGTTTTAATATTTCTTCTATAAATTCTAGACTACTACTATGAAAATCATCATATTGCAATGATTTTTAACGACAATAGTCATTGACGTTTTTGAAATGAAAACCTATCTCTTGTCGTTTTTGATTCGCTTTTTCCATCTGTTTCCAAAATCAATCCGTGAATCGAACAAGAAAATCGAATTGCCCGGTTTTTTTTATGTGTGCAATGTTTATGTTTTTGACGTCTTAAAAATTTCATTTATTTGAATGAAGAACAACAACAAAATGACAGTTCTAGTGAAAATGACAGTATTAATTGTTGTTATTGGTAAAAGAGGGGTAAATCTGACAAAAAGTCGATAGTCGACCGATTGATTTTATTGGACGAATCGAACAATCTGACCACTTGAAGTGCATCCATGCGGAAATCGTCAATCGCTCACTTTCTAATGGTGAAAACAAACGTGCGGAAAAACGCTTGCGTTTAAATTAGAACACACTACGTTAATTGAAATGAAATACATGTATTCCGCATAGTCGGCGTTTCTCCACAAGTTGTCTCTATTTCTAATTTAACCCTAGACCCGTGTACTATATAATTTCTTATTTATCGTGTACTGGGGCACGTAGTGTCCCATATAATTTATATATATAAATGTATACAGATGCAATGTGGACGACTTTCCTTTGCATTTAAATATATTTAATTCGCAGGTAAAAAGGGTTTGCTTACTTTTGAGATAAAATTCTGTTATTTGATGAAGAAAAAAAAACATTTGTAAAGTTTTTTTAAAATTTTGTTTATTTCAAAATATCGAAGTTTTATAAATGTTTTTTACATTTCAAAAAGAAAAAAAAATCACGTTGGAGAGTGGGCTCTTAAGCGATTTCTCGGAAGCTCAGATGATGTTGATGGAGTGTTCATGTCCATGAAAGTGCCATCGTAATTTTCTTCGATTTCTCCTGGTGCTGTATCCGAGGTATAACACTTCTTGGAAACTCGGATATAATGTTTTGTACATGTAGCTGTTCCGCATATATCACATATCGCTGTTGTTTTGTTATCTGATCGATTACTTTTCCTATCCATTTTGCATGATTCACACCGTCTTTTTCCTTTTGTGTTGGTTCGAATCGGAGGAAAACTCGTATTTGTGGAAATTTCATATCCAATCAATTTCATAGCGGTTTTTACAGAATTTTGCAGATTAGGATTTTGCATTCTTGTTTTGATATGGTTGGCCGCAAGTTCTAATGCAAGTGATTTCAGAAAGATCTTTCTTTTCTCGGATTTCTTTTTGCTAGAGTACCACAGTGGGTTACTCAGGTCGTACATTCTATAAGCACCGAGGGCTGCAATGTCCAGGAGGTTATAAAATAATGTAACAGGCCACCGATTTGTTTTACGTTTGCAGCTGTAAACTCGATTCATCTGGTCAAAGGTGTCTACTTCGCCCTTTGTTTTATTTTAATCTAATATTACTTGGTTTTTTTTTGTTGTTTCATCGACTTCTTCGCTGTGGTGCGCAGTTGATAATAGAAGCACGTTTCTTCTGGTATTACTGGCATAACTGACCAATTGCATGCATCGCGACAAACAAAATAAAGAACTATATGGTTGTCGAGCCTTTTTAAAATTCTTCTCTGGCAGTGTGAACGGCATTGGTAGCTCTGGTTTGACGGCTTTTATTGTGCCGACTAGAGTAGTGTTCCGTCCTTTTAATTCTAAAGCCAACGGCACAGAAGTAAAAAAGTTGTCCATTGTAATATTGACGCCCTTATCCAGATATTTTTCTGGTAACCGAATCACAAGTTCGTGAGATACTCCACGGGATCGGTTCTCACCTGGTTGCTGGCCTACATAAACTTCCCCATGTAATGGATAGTTTGTTATTGCATCGACTATCCAAAATATCTTAATTCCATATTTACCGGGTTTACTCGGAATAAACTGACGGAATGAACATCTTCCTCTGGTCGTGACTAATTGCTCATCGATAGTCAGCTCTTTTGATGGTTGGTAAGCTTCAGTCAGGGTTTGTTGAAATGTATTCCAAACAGGTCTTAACGCAGCCAGTTTATCTGTTTCAAGGCGCAGCGGCCTCGTACGAGAATCATCAAAACGAATAAACCGGCTCAGTTGCTCGAATCTCTCTAACGACATAGTGGAACGGTAGAAAGGCATGTGAGTTACATGAAACAAGTCCTTTGCTTCTACCTTGCTTGATTTTTCTGCACCAGCATATAACAATACAGCAATGTATGCGTATATTTCGTTTTCGCCGGTGTCATACCATCGACGTAATGTTTTTGGATTTTGAGATAACCGATTATTCTCATAATACCTTTTCGCTTTTCTGTTAGTTTCCAGCACAATACCTTGAACAAGGGCGGAAGGAAACAAACGTTTGAATGCATCACATTTGTTCTCAAATTTTACCAAACAAGCCGCATCGTATTTCAATCGCTCATTGCGATCTCTAATTACTCTCTGCTTTTCAATTGCATTGGGCACTGACCACCAAATATCTGAGTGCTTGCTGTTCCTTGCAGTATACCGCATCCCACGGTTTGGTTCAATGGGTTCCTCCTCCACTATTTCCCGTTGCCATTGCTCTCCACTGGATTGTTGCATCTGTACTTCATTGTTCTTGTACAATATCATCACCTACTTAGGTGATGATTATAAAATCAGGGGAATTATCGACGTCTGATAGTTCGCCATCTACACTATCATTACCATCCGAATCATCATCATCAATAACCCGTAGACAAACCTGGAGAATACCAGATGTATCAGCTACATCGCTGTGAACTTCACGCGGAGGATTGGCACCACCAATATCTATGGGTGCATCATCAACTTGGTTCATATAATTATCAAAATGTTCATCGAAAAACTCCTGTTCATCCGTTGTCAATTTTCGAATAAAACTTTGATTCAACAAATACAAAATACGGTTCTGTACTGCCTTATCCATATTATCAAAATAATTTCTTTCACTTACCACACAAAATGTTTTTTACACTATTGTTTACACACTAATAAAATTCACAAAAATGAATTTCCTTTTATAGCAAAAAGGTCTGTCAAAAACGCGTCTAATTTGCATAATTTTAAAATATTGTTCCTTTAAAGGCTCGTTGACACATAATTCGTTTATCATTAGTTTGTTTTTCCTTAGTTTTTATTCTTTTGTACTGTATTTGTACATACCTTAATGTAAATAGGGATATATGTATCCTTAGTGATATTATAAAAAGGATTATTTATGCTAAATAAATAGTTAAGTATTAAAAAGACATTTGTATTCGTAATCATCGAACTCATTTACCGGCCTTGTGATGTAAATAAATATTGTATGAAATATTGTATTCTTTGGTACATTGGAACATTAAAATAATTTGCATCGCACAATACAATATTTACTTGTATATTACTAAATTAACCAATAAAATAAAAATTGCAGAAACGTTCTGTTTTGTTTAATAAAAATTGCAATTTTATTAAATCACAATCAATTTAATTTAATTAAATAAAATATATACATATTCGATTTTGTACTTCAATAAATCAGATATATTAATTCAGTCTACTAATCAATTATTTTAATTTAATCGTTTCAATATTTATTCTATACAGGGTGGACTATTTTAGTTGCACCACCTAAATAATTCGAATAAAGCTTGTTTTTGAAGGGAACATAATTATTGGTGAAGTAGTTTCAACTTTATTTTTCTCATACAAAACTATAGGGGAAAGCAAAGTCGTAAAGGGTAAAAATGTTTCGGACAAAAGCTGTCTTTTTTTGGTTAAAAACAAGAATTGATTAAAAAAAAAATATATTTAGCATCAAGATCATCAAAAATAATTTAATTATGTGTCACAAACAACTTGATTTTGGATCAATTTTTTGGTTTTATGGTAAATACCCTGTACATTTACTTAATAATAAAATGAAAATTTTGTAATCAATGTACAAGAAGCAAATATTTTCATATGAACAAATAAAATATTTGAGAAACATTTTTTGGTAAAGTTTCGTTAAATGCAACGTGTACATATGTATGTATCTAAAAATTGAAGATAGACATAGAAGATGCTTTCGATATCGGCTAAGTGGCGAACCTATCGATCAAAATACTTTTTCGAAGCATCATCCGTTAAAACTAAATTCAGGCTTTAATTATTAATTTTATATCATTTCAAGATTTAAAAATAAATTTGAACCTACAGAATATTTAGTGGGAGGTTAATAGGTTATGTCCTATAGTAATACATATACAACTTAAAATATTTGAAAAAAATTTAGACAAGTTAAACAAGGATGAACTGACAATCTTAACTAAGTATTGGTCTCAAACGATTTTCGCCTTAGTGTACTTTAAGAGCCAAAAGTTTATTTATTTTGCCTAATCATTCCCAATGTGAAATAATTCTATTGAAATTTGTTCGAGCTGCTTCATATCCTGAAAATGTTGAATTTTTTGGCGTGAACGTAACAGTGTGCATTCATCAGCATTCGCTACGAATACATTGGAATTATCATACATACCCAGTTATATGATTGAGTGCTAGAAAAGCGCTAATTTAGCGGTCAAATTGAGCACGAGAACACCTCAATTTGAGCATCCGTTTATAATAAATTTCGTTAAAAATGTACGAATGACAGACGAACACCATTGAAAGTAGCGTAAAGTTGTGTTGATAATACGATTTAGTTCAGAAATTGTTTGATAGATGGTGTATCAATTTATTTCTGACTTTATGTTTACAATAAAACAATACTTCCAATATTTCAAAGTAAAATTTATTAATAATAATCCAAAAAATTATTTATTTATTGTGCATAATACATGACATGATTGAAAAAAAAATAGATAATTAAACAAAATAAAAAATTCCAGATTTCTGAATTCTAGCTATTTAAGTTTTATGAATTTTTTTGCTTTTTATAGACAAGCTTTTTATTATTCTGTGTTTAATTTATTTTTCGCAATATATATTTCGGTTTGTTAACCATCATCAGCGGACTTCTTAAACATTAAAAATGATTCCATATTATTAGATAAAACTAATTATAGTTATAGATAGTACACATAAATTTCACATTTAACTGTTTAATAATTATTAAAATTTGTTTGCAACTTAACTACATACTTAGGCTTAAATCATCAAAAATTCATTTTTGATAGAGAGAATTCAATAACTGAAGCTTGGATGACTTGAACAAGGGTAAACCATCAATACCTATGTCTATCTATTTGTTGTTCTATATCTATTTGTTTAGTACTATACAAAAAATCATAATTTAATTTTATTAAATTTTTCTCTATTCCGAAATGGTAGTATGCGTCTGGGTTTACTTTACGTGTTACTATTTTTCTACTAGGGTTCCTAAGGACCGTTTTGGAACGTTAATATTATATCCCCATTCAATTACCCACTCAGCAAATTCTACCGTCATTTTATTAAAAACTTTGTATTTTCCGAAAGATTTTCACTAATGTCTTCCTCATCTCAAATTAAAAATTCATCATTAATATTCTCGTCATCAAACCAATGACGAGAACTGGAATCGCCTTCAACATTCAGCTCAATCTCGTTATCCATTGCCTGTACTGAGTATAGATTCCGGTTTTGTGAAATGAATTGGTTTGGAACGGAATTTTTATTTTTCTCACATTTCGTTTTCTCGCTGAATAATTTCGTTCCACCAATTTGTATTCTAGTTCGCTTTGCGGGATTTATTTTTAGTACTAGTTCTAAATCTAGTAAGCATTTCAAAAATCGAAAAAAATTGTCATTTTATTTATTTTTTTTATGATTTGTCAATCAGCTCATGTGATTGAAGCGATGATTTTGCGCTTATTAGAATAATAAACGACAAAAATCCATGCTGTAATATACCATACGCTATATCATTTAAATGAATAAAGAAAAATCAAGAAAGGGTTGGCGAACTAAAATTCGTACACCCATAATGTCTTAGAATAATTGTGTGTACATTATTAAGTGAAAATAAAATTTTACTAATAAATATTTAATTTCATTTATTTGTTGTACATATTGGTGTTTTTGGTACATTCGCTGACGGCGATTTTGGTCTCTAATTCCACTTTTTGGAAGACCAAACTTTCCGTATATGCTTTACAATTTGTGTGAAAATTAAATGATTAATAAAAAATATATAAATCATCATTTACCTTCCTCGAGCCAAATCCACACTTTGCTCTAAACAACAAGAATAAATTCCACGGCACTAATAATTGTATTTCACCGTCAAATTCCGCAAAGAGAAATTTTGACGTTTCATTTCACAAAAACGGGATTTATTTTTTCATTCCACTGAAACGGAATGCGAAACTCTCGTTTAGAACAAAATTCCGTTCCACAAAATAATTCCACACAACCGGAATCTACCTACAGGACGATCAAGAAGCCGCGTTAGACTCTTCAGTCTCAAAAATTTAGGGGAAATCAAGCGGATCATAATTACAGGGTCATTTTAGTTGAAATAAATAAAGTTTAATTTAATTTAATTTATTTTTAATGCAAAAAATGTATATGTATAAAATAAAGTCTAATTAAAAATTATATTATAAAAAAAAAATTATAAATTTTGTTTCTTGATAATTTCATCTAATTTTCTCATTTTCTCTTCGTGCCGTTTTGCCCGATTTGCCTCCTTTTCGCGAAGAAGCTTCTCAATAGCCTCGAACCGCTGCTGTTTCAAGGCGAAGTATTTGTCTGTAATCATTTCTTGTGTGGTTTTTTTGCGTTTTCGGAATGTGGTTGGTGAGGATGTATCCGAGTCCGATGAAATTTCTGCTGATACTGTTGTTAATGGTAAACTGACGGATGAAGGTTGTGATGGTGGTACTGATGATGACGGTAAACTAACGGATGAAGCTTGTGATGATGTTGATGGTAAACTGACAGGTTATATGATGGGGGTGCTACTGATGATGATGTTGTTGATGATGATGATGATGTTGTTGATGATGATGATGCTGTTGATGATCCAGGCTATTTTTTCGAAAATCGCTTTGCTGACAACACATAATCCGGTATTAGCGAATCGTCCATACTGACGATCCAGCTCGCTTCCTCCTCTAAGCCCGACTCTATGCGCGTCTCTCCGCTCGTACTATTTCGATCAACACATTTTTTTGTCCGTTTCATGACGACGCGATACCGGGTGTCAACCTGACGATAGGTACATGTTATCCCGAATTCTTTATTTAATCCGTCCGCTACGAACTGCCGTCTGCCACATACATTTTTTATTTTTAAAATTTTTTAGTGGTCCAATTTAGGTAAAGCAATCGTCATACATAGTTAATAAATACTTCGATTGCCCTTCCGTCCACTTAATAGGCTCTTCGGAAGCAGTAAGCTCTTCCTGTAGCGAAGCTTTTTCCGGTACTTCATCATTACATATAAGCAAAGGCTCTTCAGAAGCACTTAGCATTGCTTGTGGCGAAGCTTCTCCCATTACTTCACCAGCAGCGTGTGTATCAAATTGCTCTGCATTAAAATTGGTGATTTTTGCAGTGACTTCATCCTTTCTGGTGTAATACTGCTCTAGAACATCAGCGTAGTCCGCCTTTACAATTATGCCGTCTGTATATATATATATATATCACTTTTTACTCACTTGTTTTATTTTCTAGGAAAGCCTTCCGTCGTCTTTATGGATAATGTATCCATCTGCATCTAATAAAATGTAGAAATCGGTCAACTGAACCACCTCCATGCCCAATTATTTGATCCAATTAAAATGACAAAACAAATCGAGACGCAAGAACTTTTTGTAATGTCAGATTTATTTAATTAAATTAAAATAAAAAACCCCACAACAATTTAAATTAAACACAAAATGATAATACAAGTCGATCGAGACACAAAAAACGCTATATGTATATTGAAAACTTTTTACAACTAAAAAAATTGACGTTTCTATTTTTTGTTGGTGTTAGTCTGCGGATTTGAAATTCATGAAAAAATCTGCATTTCGTAAAATTGATGCACATCGAAAAAAAATTGACGAATTTTGGTGAAAAGAACACAGTTTTTGAATGTGCATAAATTTTTTTTGACGATTTTGGGTGAAAAGAATTCAACATCAGAAAGAAAAAAAAATACAAACGCTTCACTTCGAAACCATTAAGCCCCTTCCAAATCGTCACAAAAAAAAATAATCCTACTGCTACCGAAATATAAATTTAAACTGTATAAAAAAATCTACTACTTAAACAAATATATGCATTCTGGGAGCACTTATGAAAAAAAAATATCAATCATATAGTTATAGTATATCGTCGTCCTAACTGTGAATTAACGTATTTGACACTTTTTCAAAATCTCATATCTGATACCAAAATGTTCGTCTTGAAAAATTGAAGCCGAATTCCCGCACCAACGTTAATTGACAATTAGGAGACATCTTCGTCCTAACGATGAACCAACGCAGGTGCAAAAATTCAGACAGAGTTTCTCAAGATGAACTATTTGGTATCAGATACGAGATTTTGAAAAAATGTCAGATACGTTAATTCACAGTTAGGACGACGATATATTATAAAGTATAATACAGTACATTGCATATACAAAAAAAAACTCACAATCCATACTTCCGGCCAAAGAGTACTCTCTGCTCGCTATGGTTAGGTTTGCTGTAAATTTCAAATAATTAAGATTGTTTTTTCCCTCCAAGTATGTACAATTTCTCCAAAGTCACAAGAAATTTCTCTTTTTTTCCTTTTTTTAAAGTCAGATGACTAAACTAAAAAACAAACACATAAAAACAAACAAAAAGTCACTGTAACGCCTGTCATTTCATAAATCCATAATTATGTTGTTGTTCTTAAAAAGAAATTTTTTTTTTTCAAATATGCACAATCAGCTATTATCTGCTACACCAGCGTATACGCTAACCGTTGAATTCCTTTCTAATATAATTCAGCCGTTCTTATAAGGTTGTTTAGGTGTGGCTAAGTAAAGGCTCAAAACTGGTGTGATAAAAAAATTGGAGACTGACCAAACTGCGCAGTTGTAACAAAATCCATAGAATTTTGTTAGCAGATCATAAAATCAGAGGTTTGGTGCGGTTTGTGTAGCTGGCTAGAGTTCACGGTGTTTATCGTCGGGCCCCCTACCGGGAGGGATGCTGTTTCCCAGTCGCGGAAGTGACCGACGCCAAAAGGAGATGGAAGGGCGCCCTACAGATAGACCTAACCAAGACACCCTTTGCTCGGACTACACATGTAGCGTGCCGCCCTCCAGCGCAGCCTGCCCTGGGGGAGCGAGCGGCACGCTCGGCGAGATAGCAGGAAGGGTCGACTCCTCAAGGGATCTACTCCACCAACACCTGATTATAAAAAAAGGAATTTATTTACTCATGTTAGAGTAAATAACTCAGATACAAATAACGTGGTAACATTCAACTCATTCAATAAAGTGACCGTATCAAGGTCACTTCAGAAATGAAACCACGCTACCAATTATCACAAAGAAAACAGTAATAAAACAAAGGCTACAACGAAATTCAAAATTGATCCAGAAATATCACTTTAACACTCTGGTAAATAAACACGGTTAAGAAAAAAAAATTTAAGCAAAGCACGTTAACACTATTGAAAAGAAACGGGAATCAATTAACGGAAAAAATTGAGCTTTAAAAAAACTTTAATTAAAATAACTGATTTGACTGGGGATGGTGCCACTTAGCGGACACCACAGGGAGCCTGAAATAGAATGTTTATATGATAACAAGAACAAAAAAATTTTACTAATGAAACAGTACTCCCCGACAGTCAAAGTCGGCTTACAAGGTATAAATATAAAGGGCTGAAACCTTGTAACGAGTAGTTCGTTACTTCAAAACTTGTTTGCAGTAATATACAATAGGGGTCTTTGGGATTGATTGTTGTAGTGTGATCAACGCGCAATAATTTATTTTTTTTGTATATCATTAGAACGGATGGTCATGGGTAGATGGCGTAAATTAATAACTTCATGGATTGATCACTGCAGGTTGTTGGGGTGTAAGTCGGTGTAGGGAGATATATGACGAGATGACAGCAAGCTGAAGAAAACAGAAAAAAAATAAAAAAAGGGAAAATCGGTCACTTTTTGGTGAGGCTTTCAACAAGACAGATATCGTACACATAAAATAAAAAAAAAAACAAATAAAAAAACACAAAAGTACATAATTGGTAAGAATACAAATCGATCATCAAACTAAACATAAATTGGAAACCAAATTTATATAACAAGTGGAATAACCTCAAATTAACGAACGTGGATTAAAGCTAAAAACAAAACAGAAAGAAAACCCACCCGATACGGAGAAATATTAGCGTTACGCTAATTAACATAACGGTGTGGGAAAGAAATTATCGGTAAACGGAACAATCCAACAAATATTTATCAAACAAATAAGGCGTTTGAGTTTATCGAGGTTCTCCATTCCGGATTGGTTAAAAGTGAGTTGGTATCTGCAGTGCAACAGGCGCTCTATAAGCATGCAAGCTTAAAACATGTAAATTGATGTCGGGCGTCAGCCATATTTATACAGCCCACTAACGCTGGAGAAATTTTTTTTGTATTAAGTATCCTTTTTTTTTTTTGTATGTATAAAACACATTTATATTAGTTACAATTATTGTTAGTTTTAGTTTAAGTAATTATAATTTCATTTTCCAAAATATGGTTTTGAGTAAATGTTAATTTTTTTTTATATTTAGCGGAAGGAAACATTTCGCATTATTTTTTTATTTTAGTTTTTTTTCTTATCATAGTACTAATCTTAGTGCGCCATACGGCGATCTTTTTATTATCTTTTCATTGCAGATTTTTCTTCGGTGTTAACCGGTGAGCTCAGCGGGTGCGCCAGGGAGAAAAACTTTTCTATTTTTTTTGTTTGTGTATCACTAGATAGTGCTGTGATAATTAAACGGTCTGTTGTTGAATGATATGTTTCATTCGTGCTGGAAAAAAAAAGGAAATTATCAACTATTCAATTTACTCTGTTCATTTGTTTATTAATTGGTTTACTTATTTTGTATAATTTTAAGTACTAGTTTTACTTTAAAAACCAATAATTAATGTAATGTTAACACAATAATAATGCTTATTTAAAGTTATGTTCAAATTTATATATAATTGTGGTGTTATTCATTTATAAAATGTACCTAGGCTAAGCCTATTATCAGGAGATGATCACGTAATGTAGTGAGTGTGTCGGTGTTGTGTGTGTGATGTTTTTTTTTCGGTTAGTTTTTTTTGTGAGGCAACGCAGCTTTGCAAGCATCCGGATGGGCCTCTCTAATAACCCACCCACCTCGATTGAGCTCTAGCTGGCCATAGCTGCAAGAGGGGACTCCGGATGAATTCTGTGTACGATATGCTGAAGGGAGTTACAAAGTTGGATTTTAATCGGCTTTGGTGGTGAAGCCGCCGGATACTCGCAGGCTTATTAGTATGTGAATAATATTTTCCATTCCGTAACGCGTCGTGGACTTTTAGTTACTCAAGTGCCTTTAATCATCCCTTCAGAATTTCGTAACAACCTCACCGGGTAATCAGAACTTCGGCCTTTGGTATCTTCAATGGGGACATCATTCACCTGTGTTATAAAGTTGGTGTGACAGTTGTGACAGTATTGATTTCTATTTTAACCAACATATATTTACTTATACAATAACAGCCAAACAGGTCAAAAGCTTTAGTAACATGGGACCAGGCATCAAATTTAACACGAAAAATCGTATTCTAGAACTTTATACCGAAAGTAGTATACAAAATTATACTGATATTTCTAGCCGTGTAACTGACCATAATCCAGAACTTTATCCAAAAATCATTTTAGAATCCCATTAACAACGCATGTGTCAAATTTCATAATAATCGGTTAAGGAATAACCAAGTATCATCCTACTTGGCTATATTCCAGAACTTCATCCAAAATTCATTTTAGAATCCCATTTCCAATACACATGTCGAATTTCAACATAATCGGTTGAAAAATAGGCAAGTTTCAGAACTTCATCCAAAAGTCGTTTTAGAATCCCTTTTCCAATACACATGTCGAATTTCATCATAATCGGCTGAGTGAGAAATGGGCCAGTTCCATCATGCTTGTCCATATTCCAGAACTGCATCCAAAAAACATGTTAGAATCCCATTTCCATTACAAAATCGGTTGAGAAATAGGCAAGTTCCATGATACTTGGCCATATTCCAGAACTTCATCCAAAAGTCATTTTAGAATCCCATTTCCAATAAACATGACGAATTTCATCATAATCGGTTGAGAAATGGGCAAGTTCCATTATACTTGGCCATATTTAAGAACTTCAACCAAAAATCATTTTGGAATCCCAGAACTTCACCCAAAAAATATTTTAGAATCTCATTTCCAAAGCACATATCGAATTTCATCGTAATCGGTTGAGAAATGGGCAAGTTCCATCATACTTGGCCATATTGCAGAACTTCATCCAAAACAATTTTAGAATCCCATTTCCATTACACATGTCGAATTTCATCATAATCGGTTGAGAAATAACCAAGTTCCATCATACTTGGCCATATTCCAGAACTTCATCCAGAAATCATTCTGGAATCCACAACTTCATCTAAAAAACATTTTAGAATTCCAGTTTCAATGCGCTTGTCGAATTTCATCGTAATCGGTTGAGAAATAGCCAAGTTCCATCATATTTGGCCATATTCCAGAACTTCATCCAAAACAATTTTAGAATCCCATTTTCAACGCACATGTGATGAGAAATAGTCAAGTTCCATCATACTTGGCCATATTTCAGATCTTTATCCAAAAATCATTTTAGATTTCTATTTCCGACACACATGTCAAATTTCATAATAATTGGATGATAAATAGGCAAGTTCCATCATATAAAAAATTTGTTAATTACTCACTACATCCTAATCCAACCCAAAACTCAACTCCAACTCAACTTAAACTTAACCCTCAAATTGACTCCTAACTTAACCTTCAAATCAATTCCTAATTTAATGCCCAATTCAATAATCAAACCAGCTATATGCTAAAAAATATCGTAAATGTTTATAAAAGCAGGTATTTTGGGTCAATTCGTATGGCAGGTATCCCACACTCTTGACGTACAGTCTCCAAAAGCTTTATAAATCTCCGCCTTGACCATAGAAACAGATTGACGAAAAAAAATTTAAAATCGGACAAGCCGTTCTCGAGATACCACCGGTACAGACATCCAGACATCCAGATATCCATACGTCGAGAAAAGTGGTCTTGGACCAACCAAATTTTTCGTCATATTTGACAGGATTTCAATACTTTGGTCTTTTTAGATCGAAGTAAAAAAAAAAGCACAGCACCCCAGAGTTGCTATCACAAAACCACTCACAAATAGTTATAACAAATTCTCCCCCAAAACTGAACACTAGTAAAACACAGTTCCGTAACGGAACTCAGGTATATAACAAGCTTACACCACTGGCCGACTCGGTGTCTATGGTTACCAATATCCACCAGAAATTGAATTGTCTCAATATTAACAAAAACATTTTTATTTTTATTACCACCACAGGATAGGATGGAGGATGCAAAAAAATACCACAAAATAACATTTAGTTCTTAATATTATTTAATAACATAATCACTAGTTATTCAACAA
The DNA here is from genome assembly GCA_963556165.1 of Tipula helvola. Taxonomy (NCBI): domain Eukaryota; kingdom Metazoa; phylum Arthropoda; class Insecta; order Diptera; family Tipulidae; genus Tipula; species Tipula helvola. The sequence goes on from OY744483.1 coordinate 233,536,216, forward strand.
GAGGTTCGAAAATAATCGAATATACAGTTGATAGGACGACATGTGTTGCTTAGGAAACACAACGACACCGCAGGCGGAGTTGTGTTTCTTAGGTTACACATCGAGTCCGCAACTGTATATTCAGATGATTTTCGAAGCTCGAGTTGTATATGTTCAGACTATACAACGAATCAACCATGTCAAATATCAAAAATATTAATTGTTTGTTTATATTCATGGATGATATGATTTATTTGTTTGCGGCCGAAACACAACTAGTTGTGTTTCGCGAAACACAACTTAGCAACGCAAATAACCGATGTTATACAGCGTAACTAAGGAAAATTCAACTATCTTGGTTTATTTTCCAATGAGTTGTATAGTCACTATAATGTTTTAATTTTTTAATTCCTTATCAAATATCCGGATCACATATCCATAAATATCTTTATGCAAAACTAAACTTTATTTTATTAATAATTACAATTTTAATTTTTATTTATTTTTGATTAAGCTCGGTAACCAGAAAAAAATATATATAATTACTAATTGACAGTTTTTTTTTTACTTTTTTATTTTCACTCAACCAAACTAATCATCAAAAACTGACTCTTTAAAAAAAAATTCATATACAGAATTTTGTATATTTTTTATTTTTATTTTAATATCACAATGGGACAGTCGAAACCTAAAACTCAGCGATCACGACCCTCCTTCTTAAAACTCCAAACTTGACTGTCCTAAAACAAAACAAAAATTCAAAGTTAACAAAAAAATCGAATCCATCAAAAAAAAAAAAAAAACCAACGCGCGTCACAATCAAATCAGGCCACCCGAACATTTCTTCTCCGGCTCCGTGTGATGCCGGTACACACACCACCATCACAAATCAAATCAGTTACAAAGAAAAAAACAATATACATACCATATTCCAGAAGGAATACCGCACGCAAAATCAATAACCAACACAAGTCACAAGTACTATACAGTATATACGGACAAAAATGCACAAATTATGAATTCAATACATATTTTTTCGTTCTTGTGATTGTTGAGTTTACTTTCTATGATTAATATGAAATGTTTTTTTTAAATATGTTTCAAAACAAAACGAATTTGAACAATATAACCGCACAAAGCATAATTCAATCACAGAACATAAACAGAGCAACTACAGAATACCCGATGGACATGGGTGGATGAATTTTATATAGCCAATATTTTATTCTCTTCGTACTGTTTACAACACCACGGCCAGTCGTAACACAGTGGTTAAGCTGCGGCGGTTGGATCGGAAGGTAACGGGTTCGAATTCATATAGGGGGGATGCAAAAGGGATTTTTCATCATCTGATTACGATCGGTGATGACGATGAACACATCAAGCAATGCATTGTGCAGGTGGCATGAAGCAATGCATTGCGCAGGTGGTTATAAACAAAAGCGGGTCTATAGTCATACGCCCTCGAGTTGGCTGGCAACGGCGTAAGGTGGGATGTTAAAAGGGAGCTGCGAATGAGTTGGGAGTGCCTTGAGCTCCAGAAAAAGATTTCAGAGATAGGCAAAAAAAAATTGGAGGCGCCCCGCTAATGCTGTTTAAAAATTAGAACGGGTCCAGAGCCCAAAACATTGAAGCAGATAGTTTTTTATAGTTCTAAATACATTTAATGCGAAAAGAAAATCAACAACTAAATACAAATTCGGCATAAATATAGGTTTTGCACTCCAAATTCACCTTTTTCCAAAAAATAATCAACCTTTTCCAAATCAAATTCAATCGTAGACCAACAGAACTTATTTAATTTAGTAAATTTACTGTATTTAAATTCTAGATACAAAATAAATAAATAAACCTTTACTATTATCAAAAATCGCTATTACCTAAATGATTAATTGTTGTTAGTTTATTTTAAATACTGCAATACAATAGTGGTTGCGCTTAAAAAGCTGGTGCCTAATAACGCCAGAATTCATAAGATGCACGAAGTTCGTGAGCTTGTGGATCAGTCAGGCCATCATTTAGTTTTTCTGTCGCCTTACTCACCCATGCTCATCCCGATTGAAAAAGTATTTTCAAAAACTAAACTTAGCGCTCGAAATATGCTTTCTGAGCATAGTAATGGTAATTTATTGAATATTATTCAGCAATCCGAAGAAAAACCCTAACATTCACCGACTGCAAATATTAATACTTGGATATATCGATGAAATTACCGTTGGCGGCCGCAGGCCAAACATTATATTAGATGCATTATATATCTGTGGTTAAATGGTAAAACAACTTATTTACCAGTAGTCATCCAGCCAACCATGGTACTACGTTATCCCAACTCACCCGTGCTACTTGGGTTATCTTTTGGTATTTGTTGGTTTTCGATATACATATGTACGTTTATAACGATCGTCTCATTATTCCTTCTTAACATCAAATCTAAGAATGGAAGTGTTCCACATTTTTCTGTTTCTACTGTAAAGTTTATGGTATCATATTGATTGTTTATGGTCTCTAATATTGACTCTATTTCTGCCTGTTTCATAACTGCAAATACATTGTCTACGTATCTCAACCAAACTTTTGGGAGTTTGTTGTAACGGTATAAATTTTTTTCTAGATTTCCGATGAATGCATTTGAAATAAATGAGTTGCATTTGAATGCATTTGAAATAAATGATAGTGAGTTGCAAATACTCGTACCATAGGTTAATTTGTAGAAATCGCCATTATATTGCAGTTCGTTTTGTTCAATGCACATTTTAGTAAGTTGTGAGTAGAGAATTTGTTGTTCTATCGGATTTTTAATCGATTCAACTAAACATCTATTACTTGTAACGCTACAGGAACTGGAACGTTTGGATGTCAAATGAGACTAGGATATCGTCATTCTGCAGCTGTATGTTTTTTATTATGATCTTATGTGAGGACACTCACACAAATATTAAATCATGCAATTAATCAAGAAACCAAGAAATTTGATTTCTTTCACTATAAATTTAAAACATTGCCTGATAAATGCATCCCGATTGATTACATTTTCCATACTCACATAAAACAAAATGATCGTCACAGAACTCGTTCAAAATTCTGGTCTCGGCTCCTTCGTCGCCTCGCCCATAACCATCGAACTCGTACTGTACGAAGAATCTCAACATATAACATAGATGAAATTAAAAAATTGGCAAAAGATATTCTCATTTTAAGGAATTTTGAACATACAACATTTTAAGGAATTTTGAACATACAATTAGGAAAACACATTTCTTGATTTCCTGAACCGTAACTTTCACTGAAGCGTATTCTTTTATAAACGGTCCACAAAAGGTATCTCTCCTAACTAGAACTAATCTATCGCTCTTTATTTAAATAAAGGTCTATGAAAATTTCATGTCACAAAAATCTACACTAAAACAAATGCAAAAATTCAACCATCCCAACAGCACAATGAACATACATATATTAACATATTTCTGTAATATACAAACTATTTGTAACATCACTTGTAAACTTTACTTTTATTGTCTCCCATTACATTTAATTATCTATAAAAATAATATTTTTTCTGTTGACTTAACATTTTCTAATTAGAAATAAAATACGATAAGAAAAAACAAAATTGCAAACAACGACTTAAGATGAGATATTTGTTACCAGTAAATAAATTCTTCTACTCGTAGACCAACAAAAGCAAAATGAGATGAAATAAGAAATCGTTCTTTATGATTATTACGATTTGGATGTTGTTATACAATAATTGATAGAAGTGGATTAAGATTATGATTATCAATTCATATCACGTTACACTAAAATATTGATTAAACAAGAAGATTAAAATAACTGAGATAAGAAATTGCGAAATAATTTATTAAGTTTACTGGTTTTGGTTGGATAGACAAATTGGGAATATTGGATTTCTTTCTATACTTAGTTGTTTAAAAAGATTTGTGTCTGAAATAACAAATTAATAAATGTATAATATTGTTGGGGGAAGAGAGGGTCCTTCTGTTAAAAGAAAAAGTAAAGATAACGCTAACAGAATATCCACCAATATAATAACATCGAAAAAAATAATAATTTATCACAAATTACAACTACATAAGATGTTAATGAACGATGATGTGTTGATTACCTTATGAATTTTCGTATCCACAATAATACTCAAAAAAAAGGTCATTTTCGATTCATTTTGAAGGGGAAAATTGTTACTTCAGCTGTCTTCTATAATTTTGAACAAATATGAAATTTCTATGAAAAAAGCGCACACGAAATTTGCGCACAGGAAAAACTTTACCATTTATTTCGGCGCACAGTAAGCAAAAGCCAACGTAAAATTGCTTTTTTTTATAAATTAACGAGTTCCAAGGCCACATGGCTACCATGAGATTGACGAGAAATAATGTTTTGAAGATTATGAAAATTTTGTTTCTAGCCATCGGTTATAACGACCAAAATGCTATTAAGTCGCTACAGCCTGACGAGATGACTATAAATAAATGTTTCATGGTCTAATGGAAACTGAAATCGTTGTAATTTCACCTTCATCGTACAACCAAAAATACTAGTTCCTAATTGGTTACGAAAATTACACTACCTGCAAAATTTTGCCCCTGGACAATGAATAGTTGTTTCCAAAGTAATTTTTCATGCTGGATCCGAATCCGGGCTCAGAATTGCTCTATCACGTCAGGTTTTTGAGATATTCTAACCTAAAAGTGCAAAAAACATTGTTTTTTGACATATTTGAGGTTATGTAGCAATGCAGTTTTTACTTTTTATAAAAGCTATGTATAAAATCTTATTGTACAAGTCTTCCTCTTTCAAATGCCGTTGAATTTGCTCAAATATCATTTTTTTTCACCGAGATATCGCATTTTCAAATTTGCATATTCGTGAATTTTTCTGTATAAAAACACTACCCTGCAAAATTTTAAAAATTTGGTGCCACTTGACAATGAATAGTTGTTTCCGAAGCAATTTTTTACGCTGAATCCGAATCTGGGCTCAGAATTGCTCTATCACATCAGGTTTATGAGATATTCTAACCTAAAAGTGCATATATACCGTAGGTATAAAAGGTAGTGTATTATTCAGTATACCGACAAATTCACGAACATGCAATTTTGAAAATGCGATATCTCGGCAAAAAAAAACATATTTGAGCAAACTCAAAAGAATTTAAAAGAAAAAGACTTGTACTATAAGATCCCACACATGAACTTTTCAAGAAAAAAAAATCGCGGTTCTAGATAACCTCAAATACGTCAAAAAACAGTGTTTTTTGCACTTTTAGGTTAGAATATTTCATAAACCTGACGTGATAGAGCAATTTTGAGCCCAGATTCGGATTCAACGTAAAAAATTACTTCGGAAACAACTATTCATTGTCAAGTGGCACCAAATTTATAAAATTTTGCAGGGTAGTGTTATCCAGGATGATCTTAATAGCCTTATAGTTCAGCCGTAAGAACTATAAAAATGGTATGTGTCCATTTTACTTTTTTCTGTTGCTGTGGCTTATATCACAATGAATTACGTAATAATTCAATAAAAACATATATTTTGTTTTTTCTAAATTAAATATATAATTTATTATTTTTAAAATATATATCTGTGATAAAAACAAAGGAACTGACGAAGTAAGAAAATCCGAAACCGGTCTTCCAATAAAAATAAAAAATAATATCTCTAAAAGGAAGCCTTACGAATTCATTATTTTTAATATTTATTTATAAATAATTGTGAATAATTTTAAAAAATTATAAATTATATATTTAATTTATAAAAAACAAAATAATTGTTTTTATTGAATTATTACGTCAAGAATAAGATAGGACTTAAACTTCGAGAGCATTTGTTAGATAGGATTGTCAATGCCTGTGAGAAAATAAAACTGAACTTACAAAATTTCAACGTGGTTAGTTTCACTTTTTACACTTTCTGCCGTAGGCACTTGGCGAAACACACTTAATACACACATTTTTAGTAAGTGTTTTTAAAAAATTAAAAAATTTAAGATTAAATTTTTAATTTTAGCAAGTGTTTTTAAACAATTTAAAAATGTGTGCATTAAGTGTGTTTCGCCAAGTGCATACGGCAGAAAGTATAAAAAAAATTAAACAGATGTAAATCTTGTAATTGAATATTGTAGTCAAGCTTTCTATTTATGTATGCGTCTTGACGATTAATTGGGCGGATTTTTATGTGAGTCCCATCTACATACGTATATACCGGGTGTTTCTTTTAAACTGAGACGATCAAATATCTCGAAAAATAGCCACTCTACGGAAAAAATGGCCATAATCAAAATTTAATCATACCGCGGGGGAAATACATTAGAGCAAAAAAATAGTCCCCCACCCCCCGCTTTGTAGGTGGGGCGGGGGTAACTTTGTAACTAAGATAGGAAGCCATATTTTTTATTGCAGATACGGATTCTACGACTAAAAGTACGTATGATTTGAATGAAATATTTTGTTCGGTTCATGATAGATGGCGTTGTAATCGACGAAATTCAATTTTTTCAATTTCTTCTTCTTAGAACACACGCATTCGATTCTGCAATACGTTTGAAATAAAAAACATCACGTTTTCATTGGAAATACTCGAAATTCGTCATTAAAACAATTTATTCAGTTTTGTAAATCACATTTAACGTTTGTGTTATTTCTTATCTTCATGTTTCTCGTAATTGCAAAATAAACGATAAACTACTTTAGAATGGACCGTTTTACTGTGCCAGATTAAATTGAAATGGTTCTGGTTTATGGAGAAGCTGGCAGAAATCTTGAAAATGCTGTTGCCATTTACACTCAACGTTTTCCGGATAGGATTCGTTCACGTGCTTCATTTGGCCGTACTATCAAACAATTTATTGCTGATGGAAATGTTCAACCGAAAAAGAGGACCCGTAGAGCAACAGTCACTGGAGAAAATAATGAAATTGCTGTATTGGCTGCAGCGACTCATAATCCTCATGTTAGTACACGAGAAATAGTTCGCGATTCCGGATTGTCCCTCACCAGTGTTTGGAGAATTTTAAAACGGCACAAGTATCATCCATATCATGTGTCTTTACACCAAGATCTTCATGGCGCTGATTTCCAAAATCGGGTAACTTTTTGTCAATGGGCACGTGAACAAATACAACAAAACCCCAATTTTTTTCGTTGCGTAATGTTCTCTGACGAATCGTCTTTTACAAACCATGGAACGGTTAATCGACACAACATGCATTATTGGAGTGTTAAAAATCCACACTGGCTTCGCCAAGTTGAACATCAGCGCCCTTGGACTGTCAACGTGTGGTGTGGAATAATTGGCAACCAACTCATCGGCCCTGAAATGGTCAAATGTACCGAAACTTTATGGAAAATGAACTGCCAATATTACTTGAAAATTTGAACTTAGAATTGAGACGGAACATGTGGTTTCAACATGATGGTTGTTCTGCACACTATTCGTTGGTAGCACATGAGGTACTTGATCGTGATTTCAATGGTCGCTGGATCGGTAGAGCTGGTCCGATAAATTGACCCGCCAGATCACCAGATCTTACTTCGCCAGATTTCTTTTAGTGGGGCTATCTCAAAGACAAAGTTTCCAAACAAGAACCAACAACACGTGAGAACATGATTGAGCGAATCAGAAATGCGTGTGCTGAAATTCAACCAAACACACTTCTCAGTTGTGTACAATTATTGGAAATGCGTATTAATAAGAGCATTGAAGTCGCAGCCCATCATTTTGAACACTTATTTTAAGCTAAAATTATTTTATTCACCTGCCATTTATATTAATAAATTGTTTTGATGACGAATTTCGAGTATTAACAATGAAAACGTGATGTTTTTTATTTCAAACGTATTGCAGAATCGAATGCGTGTGTTCTAAGAAGAAGAAATTAAAAAATTGAATTTCGTCGATTACAACGCCATCTATCATGAACCGAACAACATATTTCATTCAAATCATACGTACTTTTAGTCGTAGAATCCGTATCTGCAATAAAAAATATGGCTTCCTATCTTAGTTTAAAAGTTACCCCCGCCCCACCTACAAAGCGGAGGGTGGGGGACTATTTTTTTGCACTAATGTATTTCCCCCGCGGTATGATTAAATTTTGATTATGGACATTTTTTCCGTAGAGTGGCTATTTTTCGAGATATTTGATCGTCTCAGTTTAAAAGAAACACCCGGTATAGCGTTTTTAAAAGTTGAAGATCTTGCCCGATTTGCGATCTTCGTACCTAATGATTCCAAACCATCATAGTTAGGTTTTGAAACCTTACACCGATATTCTTAGATGTTTTTTTTTATTAAGATTCCATTTGCTTCAATCATGAACTCTTCTTAATGGAGTAATTTTTTAAGCCCTGTAATTTTTGTATTTTCATTTTTTTATATAAATATACATAACATACGTACGTATATATAAATAGTATTTTAAAGTTTATTTTTAAAATTCTTTACCTTCCGCATTTCACGTTCCTCCATTAAATTAAATAATTCTTCGTCGTCATCGAGCAATTTTAAACATAAGTAGTTTCATGTTTTTATTTACCAATTAATTTAAAAGAATTAATTGTTTTCTTTTGTTCATTTTTCCAATAGTTAATTTTTAACTTTGTTTGTAAGAGTAAAAATGGCAAATAAATAATTATTTTAATACCAAATAATTATTTTTGATGTGAAAACATCTTTAGCGGGGGTAAATCAAAAATTTCATGTAAAAAAAGGAACGGAAAATCCGGCACGACCGAAATTACAAATTATATACGAGAAAAACGAACACAAAATGAACCGAACTTGCATACTGTATAATTCGAATTACAATTTCCGTCATATTAAAATGAAAAGGCACAAAAAGTATGCATGTGTAGTGTAAGTATGATTCAAAAAAACTGAAATGGAAGTACGTTAAACAAAGGCAAATGCACTCATACTTAAAATATTAAATATCATACATCTTAGCGAGCTGTGAAAATGACACATACGTTGAAGGTGCTATTCCACTTGACTGAATTGACTGATAGTAAAATTAAAGGAAGATACAAATATACATTTGCTAGATGGGCGAATGAAACAAAAACCCTTCTCAGTCAAGAAATATTTGTGTCTGTAGTAGTGTGACTGCAATAAAAAGTATCAAATTGGGAACATTTTATAGCAGTCACACTAACACACATGCATAAAATTAGTATATGATGAGAAATATTTCCCGCCCACTAATAATTTTATGGTTAATATATTTTTCAAAGTTTCTCCTTAAAATTTTGCTATGAAAAAGTAAAAATAAAAAAACCCATGACGTTTTTTTGGTAGACATTTTTTAATTTTTACGGAAAATATACTAAAAAATATAATTCTGATGTGACTATTAATAATATTTATTTTTTTGGTTAATTTGAGATACAAAATTAACTGAATTAATAGGAATATTTAATTTTTTTTATAATTATTGGTTATGTTTTTGTGTGCTGTCAAAATTTCTCCTCAAAATTTTACTATAAAATAAAAAAAAATAAAAAAATGTTGCCTTTGTCTATTGCATAGAGTTTCGAACTTTTTTCTCTTTCCCTCTTTTTTTACTATCAGTCAATTCACTCGGGGTCTACACTATGCAAAATTGCTGAGATTTTCTCTCATGAAATTTTATGAATGTGTGTGTTTTTTTCAATGTATTGATAAATATTTATTAAAAAATTATCATAACTGGGCATTTTACTCTCATGATAATTTCATGATAATTTTTTGTTTTTACCAGTTCAACATCTATGTTTAATCCTTTTGCAATTTTTTGCAATGCATCATTTTTTAAATCAGTTCTTTTAAATTGTTTACTGGTTATTTTCCATAAACATTCGTTAATTCTCAACATATGAATTCATTTTATAGTATTTTCAGTATTAATAAATGCCATTGCGAAATATTTTTTTTAATGCAGCTATAAACATACGTCTCAACAATCGGAAAAAAATGAAAAACATAACCTTAAAAGTGCATTTTAATTTGACATTTCGTACAAATTTCATGATAATTTTTTCGTGAAATAGCCTCCTGATAATTTGCTGAGAATGTCAAAATTTGTATAATATACTTACACATACATTGATAAATTTAATATTATGAGAGAAAATCTCAGCAATTTTGCATAGTGTAGACTCCGTGTCAGTCAAGTGGAATAGCTCCTTGATGCATAAAAATAATAATTTTGAAATTGTTTAATTGGTATGCAATTTTTAGTATTGCTAATGCTGTTGCTGAGTATGGTTATGCTGGGCATATGTGGTCTGCGGGAAACAAAAACTATAAGAGTGGTAAACAAATTCGAACGCCATTTACTAAAGAAACGCGCAAGGACGACGCCGCAGGGAGACATGCTACCGTTTTCCCAGCTGCTATGATTTTACAGTTAATATAGTGCCTTTATCTAATAGAACCGCCCTATTTCATTTAGATTAAATCAGCGATGGCACTTTGCTTTGTTCACCAGGGCCTCTAACTTGTTCTATTCAACCCGCTTTAACTTTCTTATATGAATTCCGCTATCGAAAAAGCTGTAAACGCACTCATTTAATGACGTTTGTCAGTGTACGCGGCTTTATTTTGAGACTAGTTTTGATTTTAGTTTAGCTTAGATGCTAAATTCAACAAACGAAACGAGTGACCGTCACAATCCTCAACAATAAATCAATCGGAAAATTATCCGCATTATTTTGACGTGATAACGTTTTACACCGCATGTTCAGAAAACTGACCCGAAATTTAGACCTTGGTCGGGGGCAATTACTCATCAACTATAAGTACTACCTTTAATTTAAAGATATGATTGCTTAGATTGGTCCTTCGAGTTTATGTGTCACGCAAATATTTTCGCAATAACGTCATCGGGCGGCACAGGAGTCCGCGCCGCGAACCTCTGATTTCGGCCGATTTAAATGCTTCAACCAGCGTAGCTAGAGAACGGCTAATCCGATCGGAGATCCGATGGTGTCAATTTTTGCGTAAAAAACCAGTGGTGGTTAATTAATTAATCATCACATAAATTTTAATTAAAAATTCAAACTAGAAAATAACGATTGTCGACCCGAATTTTTTTTTGGTGGAATTTTTCTCGCTATCGAATAGATGGCGAAAAAGTATCGTGTTTTGTGATCCCAAATTCATGATATCGTGAAAAATTCTATCGTGGCCCTGGTTTGCCGTGACCATTCTAAATAGTCTAAATGTGGAATATTCAACAATTGCCGTGTATGAGTAGTGGTGAATTTTAAAGCGTTCAGGGCTCAAGCTCATCAAGTTGTAGTCGGTTATAAATTTCAATTTTCAATTAAACCATTAATGACGGTAAGGTTCGTCCTCCAAATCTAAACTAGAATAACTTATTGACTTTTTAAACCAACATTGTACCGTAATTTAAATACTGAGCGAACAGAATAGTTCTCATCAAAGAGACTTGAAATGATTCAATAGTTGAGGGTTTTCACATAATTCTTTTGCGAGTTGAGCGTGAACTCACCCGTTGTTTAATTTTAGAAGTTTCGACGTCGCTGTTACAATAAGTTTTTTTTTTTAGTTTATTAGTTTATTAATATATAAATTAAAACAAAATTGTACACGATATTTAAAACTTAAAATATAAAAATAAACTACTTTAGTGAACTCCTAATTTATAAAAAAAATGTATTGGAGCCACGATTCAAATAATGATAAAAATATATAATAAAAAAGAGGGAAAACAAGAAAAAAAAGAAAGTAAAATTTAAAAAATGAAAATGAAAAGCTTTAGTACATAGTTACTATTTAAATTTTAAATTAAACCTAAAATTTACAAAAATGCAACAAAACATACATAAAGGTTCAAACAATCGAAAAGGTATAACAAACAGACGAATAAAAATAAAAATAAAAAAACCGAAATAAAGTTAAAGCAAATATGCATTACATAGGTATTATCATTACCATAAAATGAATTTTTAGAACATAACTAGAGAAAAGCCTCGATATCTCCAATATTGAATAACCATTCTTTTAGAAGTCGCCCAAATTCTCTACAATTATTTGCAATAATAATATGTGATGGCAGTTGACTAAACAACTTTGGAGCAGTATAGGAAAAAAAATTTCTTAAAATTTTCTTTATTAGGTTTCGGTATCTTAATTCTAAATTTGTTGCGGAGCATGTATGGCTCATCACAAGAATTACTGAGCAACCGATTTCCGCTCATAATAAAATAAACCTTAAGCACTTTGTACACATAAAGGTACCTCAAAGGTAATATTTTTTGTTTCAGAAATAATGGTAAAGACGGCGTGCTTCTAGGCAAGTAATACATTATTTTTAACACCTCTTTCTGTAAAGAGATCAACGCTTTTATATTTGAATGGTAAATTCCACCCCAACATGTTAATCCGTATTGAAGATGCGAGTCAATTAGTGCATAGTAAAGACATTTCAAAAATTCTGGAGTACAAATCGAACGCAGATAGTAAAATGATCTCAACGCCTGTCGCAATTTCTTTTTTAAATTGGCCACATGAGTTTTAAAATTAAGCTGATTATCTAAGGTTAAACCTAAATATTTAAAGGATTTTACTTTCTCAATTGGTACACATGATGAAGTGCAATTGAAATCATTGCATTGCAAGGAATGATACATCACAGTTGAGAAGTCATGCACTGTACTTCTTAAATTGAAATGCATAAATTTGGATTTGGAGCTTAGAACCATGCTATGTACGTGGAACCATTTCTTTAGCAAACCCATATCTTCTGACATAGCGCAATTCAGAGAATCCATATTATTGTTTGCATATACTAATGACATGTCATCGGCAAAAGCAACAATATTCCCATGCAGCGCAAGATCAAAAATTGAGTTACAGTAAATCAGAAAGAGCAAGGGCCCTAGTACTGATCCTTGCGGAACACCAATATTCACAAACTTATCATGACTATAAATTTGATCAATACAGACTCGTTGAACTCGATCTCGTAAATATGTTTTAAATAAATTCAGAGCAATCCCTCTAACACCAACATGGGACAGTTTAGCTAGAAGTAAATTATGATTTACAGTGTCAAACGCTTTAGATATATCAATAAAAATAGAGGACACTTTCAAATTATCATTTAAATAATCATGTACAGGAGTTAAAAATGAGCGAAGGGCTTTCTCAGTTGAAGAATTTTTCATAAAACCAAACTGTCTCTTATCAATGAAACCAATCTTATTTAGGTAATTCAACAACCTGGATTTAATAATTTTTTCAAATATTTTAGAAAATGTATTTAGAAGAGTGATTGGCCGATAATTATTGGGATCCAGACGAGAACCCTTTTTAAATAAAGGTTTTACAACACCGTATTTTAACTTGTCCGGAAACACTCCTTTTGAGAAACACAAATTAAAAATAAAGGCTAAAACATGTGCAATAGCAAAAGCAGTCTTTTTAACAATTATACTTGATACGCCGTCAACTCCACAAGAACAGCTTGGTTTTAATTCACTCACGGCCAATAAAATTTCAGTTTCACAACTAGGGAAAAAGTAAAAATTACAATTTACATGCCTCGAAAAAATCAAACTATCTGAATTAGTGCGATTAATAAATACGTTTTCGCTATTTTCATTCAAAATATCATACGGTATATTAATAAAATGGTCGTTAAAAATATTAACAATCTTTTGGGGATCCGTTTCTATAAAGTTATTACCGACATCAATTGCATTTATAATATTCATATTGGAGGTGCCATTCAACACATTATTAACCACCTTCCATTTGGCCTTCAAATCAGAAGCAGCTTTAAATTTATTTTTAAAATACTTTTCTTTTGCCAACGGAACCCGAGTTTTAATTTTGGTGTTTATTATATCCAATTTATTTTTTAACGAAGACTTATTGCGATTTTTAGCATATTTTTGGGATAAACTGTTACGATATTTAATTAGTTTTAATAACGGGTCAGACATCCATGGTTTTAATTTAAAATTACACCGTTTAATTTTTGTAGTTGTTCTAAATTTATTCAGAACAACATTGAATTTGTCAAAAAAGATTGAATAAGCACTGTCAGGCTCATCAGCGCCAAACACAGTACTCCAATCGGTGGAAAGCAGGGCTTCTGCCAAGCCAGGATAATAAGTTAATAAAATCAATTGGATTGGGATGGTTTTACTTACTTATTTAAGATAGCGTCAAATAAGTCAATAAGTACGAAATAAGTATCGGTTTGGGAAATGGACAAAGACTTGTTTTGTCGACATATGTTTTTAAAAATCAGGAAAAACTTTAAAGTTAATAGGCCGTATTCTGGGATTTAAAATTTTATATTATGTTATGTTATTTTTGTTTTGTCAATACAAATTCATATGGGAAGCGAGGAGATAAAATAACCATGAATTTTATTATTTCAGAATCGGGCCCATTATAAGGCCATGGAAAGAGAGACAGATGGGCAAAAATGGCAGCTGTAAGGCGCTTCCGCTTTTGCTTTCTTATTTAAGTTGACTTTTCCAATTCAACAAATTATACATTTTTTAGTTCAGCAATTTAGGACACATGAAATATAATTTAAACATAAAAATTGTAATCTAACTTAAATTATTCGCTTAAATAAAACAAAATCAACCTAAATATTATCATGAATTCAGATATATATAAAAATTAAATTTAGTGGGAAGTTCAGACATAAATTCGAACCCAAATTATTATTCATTGATGTGCTAGTCGTTAAACGCTTTGGGCAACCACTTAATTAGGTATTAAAATGAATAACATCCCTAAAATTTCAATTACAACTGGAACTATTTAAGTTTTCATAAATTTTAATGTTATCGTGGTACGTACATATAGTATATCAGTTTGTATGTAAATCCAATATGTTTTTTGTAAAAAGTTAAAGCAAAATTCTATCACTATCAATGTCTTATCAGGATGATAAAAAGGTTATCGCCTAACCAAAAATTGTATACATTTTTTGCAATAGAATTCTTTGTATCCCAAAAAATACATAATAAAAAATAATTTTCTTTTGACATTCACGTCTCGATTTTACTTTTATGTTGTTGGGTTGAAATATGCTGGGAGGCGAGAGCTTCACAAATTTTATGAATTTTGTTTTTGTTTAGCTTTACTCTTTATAAATCAATTTGTAAAAGTTAATTTACATATGAAATTCGTTATTTTCTAGTTGCCAATGGTTGCCTTTATGTTTCAACTGAAAGATTTGAGTTGTACGTTTGAAGTCCCTTAATAAACTGACCTTTCTCATGAATTTAATGTAGCATTCGGTTTGTTTGAACAATATGGAGATAGGGCAATCTGCATTATATTAAATAACTGGCATAGGTTATCTTATATTGTGAACTAAACAAGAAATTCCTAATATTAGATTCAGTTAGATTTTGAATTTATTCGTCAAAAATACTGTAGATGACGTATGCCACACTTTATGAATGTCCAATGAATATACATACATACTATGTAAATATTAATTGTCATGTAAATACTAAATATTAATTGTAACGAGCACTACAACTAATTCGAAAAATCCAAACAGTATAAATTTCACATTTTATTTTTAATTAGGTGATTACATAGGAGCATGGTTATATCATAAATTATGTACTGGTTAAATTTAGCAAAATTGGAAAACAAACCGCTTAGCAATAGTTAGGGAAAATTGCAATTAATTGATTTTAATTTCCATTTAAACAATATTGTTTAATTTTTCTGCAATATACGAGTAAATATGTACATTATGTATATGATTTGGTTTATCAGCAAAATAATTTAAAATGTTCACCGCAATCTATCCCTATTATCAATCATTGTGTATCGCTAAAATATGGTTTATTATTTTACCACCAAGTTACTATGTGGTATATACATACATTGAATTAATAAACCACTCATATATAAAATATGCGACAATAAAATTAAAATTTTATCGTAATTTATGAAAAATGTATTACAATTTAAGATTTTCAAATATTCAATATCAATCTTCGAATTAAATTATTATAGATTTTATCTATCGTATTTAGCCTTTTTATACAGAACAAATAGCGTACTATCCCTTATTGTCCCTGTCGGTAGATGCAAATCTTATTATCGGCTGCGACTGCTCGCCGGTGTAGTGTATACGGACAATAAGGACCTAATTGTCTACATAGCGCAAATAATTTAAATAGGACTGCATTTGTATTATTTATAAACATTTAAATCAGTATAACACATGTATGTATGCACAGAATTATTTTAGATTCAATTTTCCACCGAAAAATAATTTTTTAAATAAAAATACAAATTCATATAGCCACAAAATAAATAATTTAATTAAAATTTAATTTTCAGAAACAAATATATTACATATTATAAAAAATTAATTCAGTACACACAAACGGTATTTTGTTGAGAAAAATTTAAACAAATCTAGTTTTGATTTATTTTTGTCCTATTCTGTGAAATACCTTTATCGTCATCATTAATGAACCGAAAATAATTTTTGTATTGAATAAAAATAATTTTGCTTTTAAAAATTAAAATAACAAGGTATAAAGGTGGTAGTAGGTAACTTTGAACGACTGTATCTCAGCCAATATTTGATAAAAATACATTTAACGGTCACCATTTCGACGGGAATTACGTCAGCTTTCTTTTTTGTGAACTAATGTCTATACCTAAATCGTCTCAGAAAAAAGTTATACACATAAGCTTAAAAAAAATCAAAAATTGAAATTTTTCGATTTTTTTGACTTATTTTGTTGAAAAGAAAAGTTTTTTGACTTTTTAAAGTGCCATTTCGATAGGAAATTTGATTCTCTGCCAAAAAGCGTGTTATGTGTATGTACTAAAAATGCATAGTTTTTTAGTTATAGTTTAAAAAGTTAAAAGTGGATAAATTTACTCCGTTCTCAAAAGTTCAAGCTCAAATTTAATAGCACATTGTGGATTTATCATTACTCGGGTACAATCAGAGCCTTCTAGAGTATAGAGCCATAATCATTATGACGTATTTTTTAGAAGCTTTTTTAGTGGTATAACTTTTCACTGATTTCCATAGGAATCCATAGTAAAAATGGTGTTTTTTAGCTTCAAGTTTTTTAATGAAAACAGCAAAAATGTTACAAAATGTTTATACAAAAGTGTTCTACATATCTTTAGCAGTAATATACAAGAAGGGTATATTGGTATTAAGTTAATATTAATTGCAGAAATTTTAAAATTAAATTATTTCTAAAATATATTTTTCAAACTTTCATTTTGAAAAATACACTCGAACCTGTTTAATCGGACCACCTTTCGGACCAAAAAAAATTGGTCCGATTAGAAGGTGGTCCGATTATAAAGTATTCGTCTTTATTTATATACAACGTACATGAACATTTAAAAAAACCACGCGCAATTTTTTTGTTAAGTAAGTTCGGTAGTTTATTTCAAATACAATGTAATTATGTATGTATAAATTTCAATTCGTATGCATGTTTTATTTACATACATACATATGTATGTACAAAATATAAAAAAAATATTCTTTAATTTTAATCATTTAATTATGTAGGTTGAATTTTGAAATAAGAGGTAATTGGAGCTTGAATGGTTTTTAAGGCAATCTCCTTTTCAATTAGCTTCTCTTCTGACTTTTCTATATGATAAAACATTTCGTTAAGGCCCTTCTCACTGGCATAATCCTTTAGCTCTTTTAAACACGCTTGTGCTTTAGTGAAGGTAATGATGGTTGAAGGTAATTTTTGAGATAATTCATCGCCATCAGACGAAGAAATTTCAGCAATTTCTTCATTTTGAGCATCTCGATTATGCAATGTTGCGAAAAATTGGTCCTCCCAATCCTCTGCTAATTCTTCGGATGTTTGAACATTTTCTTCAAACCCTAAAAACTCGCTATCAGATTCAAGTTGATCAGGTTCCTGGATAATCTCTACATCACGTTCAGCAACAGGCTCATTAAACCCAGCATATCTGAAACAGTTTGCTATAGTTTCCGGAGAGGTATTTTTCCACGCAGTCGACAGCCAAGAACACGCATCCAACGAGGTTATTTGCTTTGAAAGTTGCTCTACGCCATCAGCTTCATCGATTGCTGTGAGCAGGCGATTCATTAAAAGCTTACGGTAATTCACTTTTACGCTTCGTATTATACCCTGATCTAACGGCTGCAAGGCTGATGTAATATTGGACGGGAAAAACTGTAATTTGACGTTAGTGTAGGTTTTGTTTGGGTGGCACGGGGCATTGTCCAAAAATATGACTACTTTTCGGTTCTGTTTCGCCATTTTTTGATTAAATTTATTAACCCATTCAGAAAAAATCACCGATGTCATCCACGCTTTTTTGTTATACCTCCAAAGGATGTTAAAGGCCTGTTCGACATTTAAATTTTTGAAGGCTCGCGGTTTCCTGGCCTTGCCAATAATGAGGCAATTTTCTTTTTCTCCCAGCATATTGCATAATAGGGCTAATGTTAATTTGCACATTTTCCCACCTTTGCACTTTTCATTTTTTAATTGTAGTGATCGGGTTGGAGTGGCTCGAAAAAATAAACCCGTTTCATCTAAATTAAAAATATTTTTTGGTTCATATGGACCCATTAATTTATGCAATGTTTCGCGGTATTTTTTGACTACACTTGTGTCTGTTGATGCACCTTCTCCGGTAAGCGAAATTAATTGTAAATTGTGGCGCTCTTTGAAACTTTGGAGCCAACCATTTGATGCGGTGAATTCCGTCAAATTCAATTGCTCACCTAATTTTAAAGCCTTCTCTTGTAGTAAAAAGCCAGACAAAGGCAAATTTTTAGATCGGGCCATTGTGAACCATTTAAATAGAAGATCATCAAGTTCACCATATTTGATGCAAGATGCAACACGTTTTCGTTTTAATAATGCAAAATTATCAACGGTCTGTAGGATTTTCGATTTATTAACCAAAATTCTTTGTACTTGAGTTTTGCTAATTTTAAATTTTTCAGCTAGTTTCCGCTGCGAAAGTTTATCGCCTTCAGCACATTCGATTAAAGCTATTTTTGCTGACAGGTCTAGTTCGGTATACGATCGCTTACTCATTTTAGAAAATGTAATCTATTAATTTTAAATTATTGCACAAACAATTTATATTAGTATAATAAGTAGTACATTATGTAACTTTATTCTTTTGTGCTCTCACCTTAGTTTTTAACTGTGATTTAATTAAACTGATGTACAATTAAATGTAAATTATAACACACAAAAATTTAATTAAATTCTATGTCGCTATTAATTCGCTAACTCAATACCCTCTAGTTAAATACTTAATGTATTTTTCGAGAGTTGAATTTTTGTAGTTCGGTCGTAGCTACCTGATGAGTAGACCTTACTTTTCTGTACGAAACCGAATTACCAACACAAAATCTCAAAGAGATTTCTCATTTTTGAGAGTTGATACACTTTGTATTGACTCTGCGGGAAAGAAAAGGGGGAGGGGATGAATATTTTCTACTTTTGCTGGTAGATATATTAGGAGTATGACTCCATTATTTTTCTGATTTGCCAAATCGAAAATAATGAGTATGTCATTACAAATAGTATGTTGTCTATAAAAAGCCGAAAACAATTTATATTACATACATAGTACATACATATGTGCAATTATGAAATGCAGTTCAGAAAATTAAAAATGTACATTTTTAAAGGTCCTATTCACAGGTAAAAAAACGAAAACCATACTAAATAAGTGGTCCTTAGGTCCGATTTAGAGGTGGTCTGATTACACAGAATAATTTATTTATTTTATTTTTATTTATTTATTTATTTAATTACAATAGTTTTGGAATGTATACACTATTTTGAGCATATTTGCTCATTCACAATGGTGTATACGAAAACTAATCAATTTTTACATTAAAAACTAGTTATATACAATAACAAGATGTTAAGGAATACATTTCCTAGCTGCTCAACTCCGTTCCGTTAAACTGCCCAATTTTGGATAAAACTTCCTCGTTATTTTATATCGTCCTTTTATTATTGTACATGATCCGGCAATACGAGGCTCCGATTGTTTTGTTTGCTTTACAAACAAAAATACTCATACGTAAAACGAAATAATCAAAATACTAATTAAAGTAATTATTTCTAGGAATAAATAAAATTTAAAAAAAAAAAAAAATATTTTCAGAGAAAATTAAAAATAAATCCGACTTTCTGACTGGAAAGTCAAAGCCAACCCAATTTCTATGAACAGCGTTTTGTAAGTCGTTACTAGTGGTACGATTTAAAATTGGTTCGATTAGAAAGAGGTCCTATTAGCAGGTTCGAGCATCTATGTTGGCTCTAAAGGCCGGTATTCACGTACAATTAAATTGCGCAATATAATTGTGTGACGTCAATATTGCACAATAAAATTCCAAAATCTTGAATAAAATTTGAGAATATTGTGCAATGTTCTGACGTCGCACAATTATATTGCGCAATTTAATTGTACGTGAATACCGGCCTTAACAATTTAAAATAATACTTGCTAAATTTATCTTTAGTTTTACTAATGTACGTTAGATGTCTTTAATCGTTGGCAGAGATATACGAGAAAAAATTATTTAATCAAACAATTATGACACGTTCTTAATATTTTCTGAATTTGTTTTGCTTATCCTACAATTTATAAACTCAAATTTCCCCAGGTCGCAATTTTTGCTACGATTTTTCAAAATGTTTACTACCCACTGCCATCTATGTACATTGAATTAATGCACACGACTTGTAGTAAGCTTTTCTTTTTAAACCAGAAAACTATTGTTATGAATTTTTTTTTATATTTTGGTTTAAATAAATCAATTATTACAAGAAAATGAAAACGATTTACTTAAACGAGATTTATATATGTTGAAATTCAAACATTTATAAAAATATTTCAGAAATAATAATTAAGAAATTGCAACGTTTTCATTTACAAATTTGTCTTTGGAATAAAAGTGATTTCCCATATGTTTTATGTATTTTACTATGGAAATTTTGGTTTTTTCCTCGTTTCTAATTCCCTTATAAAAGCTTCGTTTTATAGATTATGGCTTGTATCAAAGCATATACAAGCCATAATCTAAAAAACGAAGCTTTTATAAGGAAATTAGAAACGAAGAAAAAACCAAAATTTCCATAGTAAAACACATAAAACATATGGGAAAATGGGAAATCACTTTGTTTCCTAAGACAAATTTGTAAATGAAAACGTTGCAATTTCTTAATTATTATTTCTGAAATATTTTTATAAATGTTTGAGTTTCAACATATATAAATCTCGTGTAAGTAAATCGTTTTCATTTTCTTGTAATAATTGATTTATTTAAACCAAAATATAAAAAAAAATTCATAACGATAGTTTTCTGGTTTAAAAAGAAAAGCTTACTACAAGTCGTGTGCATTAATTCAATGTACATAGATGGCAGTGGGTAGTAAACATTTTGAAAAATCGTAGCAAAAATTGCGACCTGGGGAAATTTGAGTTTATAAATTGTAGGATAAGCAAAACAAATTCAGAAAATATTAAGAACGTGTCATAATTGTTTGATTAAATAATTTTTTCTCGTATTTCTCTGCCAACAATTATAGACATCTAACGTACACTAGTAAAACTAAAGATAAATTTAGCAAGTATTATTTTAATTTGTCAGACCCAACTTTGATGTATTTTTCAAAATGAAAGTTCGAAAAATATATTTAAGAAATAATTTAATTTTAAAATTTCTGCAATTAATATTTACATAATACCAATATACCCTTCTTGTATATTGCTGCTAAAGATATGTAGAACACTTTTGTATACACATTTTGTAACATTTTTGCTGTTTTCATTGAAAAACTTGAAGCTAAAAAACACCATTTTTACTATGGATTCCTATGGAAATCAGTGAAAAGTTATACCACTAAAAAAGCTTCTAAAAAATACGTCATAATGATTATGGCTCTATACTCTAGAAGGCTCTGCTTGTATACTCAAGGTTGCTTTGGTACAATCCAACATATGAAACAATAAAACACCTTTAAATAATTAGTTCCTTATTCAATTACATAAGCTCAGTATGCTGCTCGAGCTAAACTAAATTTTGACGCGGTCTACACAAACGTACAGATAAATTTGGGGCTAAAAAATTTGTGTAGAGCTTTGTGTAGAGATAAATTTTGACAATTCTTCTGACATTTTGAGTTTATAAGTACTTCGCTGTGTGGTTTAAAAATTGTGTGCCAAACAACTACGCTGATTATTTCGACAACGGAAAGCTTGTCGAAGGAGCATGGCGAAATACCATCAAAGAAGACTCAATGTTCACTTATTAAAAATTATGTTAATTCTGAAGAAGGAGCATTAGAATGGCAGCGAAGATCGGTTTTTTTGGAATAAAACTAAAATTTATTTTTAATAAAAACACAAAATTAAAATTTAATTTTTTATTTTTCTTATTTCATCCCATAATTTGCTGTTAGAATTTTAAATTTAATTCATCAACCTTTTCTTCTGGCAGCTTCTGCAGCAATCTGTCGATATTGTTTAACATAACTTCATGTTTTAAACCGTGCATTTAATTTGCTGCAAAATTTGTGTAGACATTTTTAGCAGAGCCAACTAAATTACAATACGCAAACTATCAGTTTGATTTTTTTTCGCGTAGAGCAGCATACCGATCAGCGAAATCGTGAGCGAAATTTTTTAGTTTGCATTTAGCTAGCTAAATTTTACATGTATTTTGTATAGGAAATTTATCTTAGCTCGAGCAGCATACCGAGCTATAGTCAATAGCCTAATCCTGGAAACACATGAAATTTGGGTGAATTACATGAGCGTCTTTTTTGACAAGCAGAATTTTAATTTGTGGTACATATTTATTTGATACATATTTAATTTTAAAGTACAATTTTTTTAAATGAATGATGCCTTATTTTGTCACAAATTATTTAATTTTTATCCTCCAATTTGGCGCTTGCCACACAAAACTTATTTTCTGTCAAAAAATTAAAAAAAGTCATTGAAAAAAATAAAAAGTATACAAATTGTACTAGATTTGTTATCTTTTATGTAATGTAGCCCACTGATTCGCAGCAAAATTAGAAATAGAGACACAAAGCAAAAGAAACATTTTTGTTGGCTTTATATCCAATGCAATTGTTGTTGTAATTTTGTCAACAAAATACACTAAATTGCATCATAGTAGCTTGGTCAGACTTGGGATTAGGAATCCAGGTTTGCCTAATCAAGTTTACTTTTAATCTGGATTAGCCTTTTTCGTATTACAGACTGTAAGAGAAAATGGCGGGTAATTCGAATTGTTTTGGGTTTATTTTTCAAAAATCTTTATCTTCATTTCAACAAACACCCAGGGTTGCAATGTTACTTATGGAAAAACGTATATGGCCTTGTACGTCTTGAGTATTTAATTCGTCTATGGTTATACCCACCTTAACACAAAAACATAAATACATACAAGTTATGTTTGTTTACATTTTTATTTTGGCATTTCGAGAATGAATCAAAAATATTGTACTACATAGAAATTAAGTTCTATTTATTTCATGTAGTGCCATAATTAGCCATAACAGAAACGAAAAATGTAATCCACTGTCAACTAATGGTTTGAAGCTTAAATAATTGATTTACCATTTCTAATATTGTGCCCGCACTAATATTTAAATTTTCAACCATAAATTAAGCTTTACAAAAAAACATTAAATAGCCAATCAGCCACTGCCAACATTTATAATAAAGTAAGAACAATTAAAGTTAAGATCTTTTTATGAAATTAAAAGTAAGAATATAACATTTTTGTTAGTCATCACTCAGAAATCGTAGATTCACGTTGAAAATAAAACCAGCATTAAAAAAGTTACAAAATTGAATCAATAAATACGTTTATTAAAATTAATTAAATGGGCCCCTATTTCTGAATACGAATACGAACAAAAATGGTACGAATTCGTGTCATTGGTATTTTTGAATACGAATACGTGTAATTTATATACGAATTCGAGTAAGACTGCTACGTTACAAAATTTTTCCTATTAGGCATTACGAATACGAATACGAACAAAAAAATGGAGGTGTGGCCAACACACGACTTTCTTTTACGAACAGCGAATTTTGAAAAACTTTTATAATTCAAATTTCCCGCAAACTTAATTAAGATTGTTTTTATTATTTCATGTTTTCTGTAAATTGTATATTTTTGAAATATTTGCAAAATAAATTTTCTGTTTTACGGAATCTGGGAGCTGGGAGCTGGAACCCCAAAATTTATGTAAAAAGTTTAAACATGAAGTTGCAGTTTGATTGCTTAAACCATTTGGACTACAAATTGATAGTCATATGTATATACCAACAGACACCACTTCAAAACTCAATTTTTTAAACTCATTAGTACACACGTAAAAGAAATAAAAGGTGATATTTATGAATTTAAATTTTTTCTTTTAATTTTTTGGAATTTGTATTAGTGATTTTTCGTAAATCTTATACTTTTTAAAATATGTGCAAAACACATTTTCGGGCCGAGAGTGGCCACTTCCGGTTGACCGATTTGGCAATTTAACATACATGTAGGCTAAATATTTTTATAACATACAGTACGTCACTGAAGTGTGCAAATTAATTATAATTAGCATAATTGGGCTAATACACACAATAATTAAAATGACAAATGCAAGAACTGCTGTAACTCCCTGTAAAAAAGTGTGGGGGGGGGGCAGGAGTTGCGAAATATGTTTGCAATTATAAAACGATATATATACTTAAGTACTTAAGTATTACAAACCCTAATAAGTCGTTAAAAAAGTTAAGAAACATGAAAAAATGATCCACATTCAATTATGTAATATATGCATTAAAAACCGGAAGTATGTCACTGTAGTGTGCAAATTAATTATAATTAGCATAATTAGGCTATATATACACATATATTTATGTGTTGGCAAAACAATATTTAATTTTTTTTTTATAAAAGTTTTAAATTTTTTTTAAATTTTTTTTTTAAATTTTTAATTTTAATTTTTTTTAATTTTTAATTTGTTTATTTTTATTTTTTTTTAATTTTTGGAAACATTTTGTATTAGTAATTTTTTGTAAACCTTATACTTTTTAAGATATTTGCAAAACAAATTTTCTGGCCCAAGGGAGTGGCCACTTCCGGTGGACCGATTTGAAGTAAAATTCACTGGGACCTCCCAATTTATCCAAAAACCTTAAATCTGAAGTTTCAGTTCGATTGGTTAAGCCATCTGGGCTGTAGAGTGGACACAGACTGACAGACAAACGGACAGACAGACGGACAGACAGACGGACAGACAGACGGACTGACAGACAGACATCATTTCGAAACCCACTTTTTCGGACTCAGGGGACCTCAAAACAGATAAATCTTCAATAATCTCAAGGTCGAAAATTTTCATGATTACTATACATACTTTATTTTACTTACGTAAAAGAAAGTAATTGTACGAATTCGTGCCATTGGTATTTTACTTTCTTTTACGTAAGTAAAATAAAGTATAGTAATCATGAAAATTTTCGACCTTGAGATTATTGAAGATTTATCTGTTTTGAGGTCCCCTGAGTCCGAAAAAGTGGGTTTCGAAATGATGTCTGTCTGTCAGTCTGTCTGTCCGTCTGTCTGTCCGTCTGTCCGTCTGTCCGTCTGTCAGTCTGTGTCCTCTCTACAGCCTAGATGGCTTAACCAATCGAACTGAAACTTCAGATTTAAGCTTTTTTGATAAATTGGGAGGTCCCAGTGAATTTTACTTCAAATCGGTCAACCGGAAGTGGCCACTCCCTTGGGCCAGAAAATTTGTTTTGCAAATATCTCAAAAAGTATAAGGTTTACAAAAAACTACTAAAACAAAATGTTTCCAAAAAATTAAAGTAAAAAAAAATAAAAAAAAAAAAATTTAAAAATTTAAAAAAAAAAAAAAATTAAAAAAAAAATTAAAAAAAAAAAATTAAAAAAATTTATAAAAAAAATAAAATTGATGTGTGGCCAACACATTTCTTCTACGAACAGGGAATTTTGAGGCACCAATTACGCAAACTTCTTACAAATTTATTATTTTTTATTACTTTCTTTTACATAAGTAAAGCTTAAATCTAAAGTTTTTGTTCGATTGGTTAAGCCATATGGGCTATAGAGAAGACACAGACAGACACAAACAGACGAGCAGACAAACGGACAGACTGACAGACAGACATCGTTTCGAAATCCACTTTTTCGGACTCAAGGGACCTCAAAACAGATATATCTTCATTAATCTCTTACATAATATTTGGGGTTCCAGGTCCCAGATTCCGTAAAACAGAAAATTTATTTTACAAATATTTCAAAAATATACAATTTACAGAAAACATGAAAAAATAAAAACAATCTTAATAAAGTTTGCAAGAAATTTGCATTATAAAAGTTTCTTAAAATTCGCTGTCCGTAAAAGAAAGTCGTGTGTTGGCCACACCTCCATTTTTTGAATACGAATACGTTTATTTCTTGTACGAATTCGTGTAAGCATGATTCGTGACAAAATTTCCCTTATTTCGCAATTCGAATTCCTGCAGTTTTTGTACGTTCATGAACGGATGTTGGTTCGATCACATAATAGTTAACGACACCAAAAATAAACAAGCAATAAATGCAAGATGTACATAAGAAATTTATATTTTTAAGTTTATTTTTTTTTTTAAAAGAAATACATATTGTTAAAAACTAAAAACCAATTTTTTTTTTTAACTGAAAATATTTTTTAATTAGCAAAATTTCACATAATTTATGTATATAGCCCAATTTGTTGCATTAAATACCAGCCCTCAACACCACAATCACAATAAACTAAATAAAACTATAATTTTACGAAATATGTATTTTTGTAGGTACAGATTTGTATTTGATTTTATTTAATAAAATTATTTTAGTTTCATGTAAAATAATATTTATCAAACATGGCGCGGATTCCATTTTATTCACGTAGCCAATTAAAAACTAAATTGATTTCAAAATTTTGACATATTTACGTTTATTTTCCGTTTTACACTGTCAACACAATTTCCCTTTTCCTACACTACAAAAATTAAAATATACTGTACGTTCGTATTCAGAAATACCAAAGCATTTACGGATCGAATTGCACTTTCGTTTCGTACACAGATTCGTATAGTATTTAATAGAAACCAATAGAATATTTTGCATGTTAGTGGAAAGTAATTTAAAACGCTACCAAAAAAAAAATAGGTTTTTAATGATTAAATACATATGTGATACATATATGTTAATAATTATTGTCACATTCATATTTTAATTTATTAATTTACACGTTCAATATACATACGTATTTATTTTTTATTATTATTGTGTATGTATTTTAGGGCAAAGATTACTACTGTTAAACAGTTCGAAATGTTGGTGGCTTTTATGGAGGAACATCCCTCATTAGTTAAACGGTATAATATGACAGCCAAGGACCCAATTAATCAAAGGTTTGGAATTAGTAAACTCCCACCGACTGTTAATTCGAAATTCGGACTTCTAGAAAAAAGTGTGGTCGGACTTCAAAATTAATATAAAAAAGAGACTAACATTAAATAAGTTTGTCCGAGATGAGGGGAGGCAAATCAAAAATCTTTACGTTTTCGCTTAAAGAAAAAGCTGTGATTTGACTGATTGATTTAAATAGAGCAATTGAAGTACCCGCCGGCACTCGGGAACTTTGTGAGAGCAACTTGGGAAGCAACTTTGTTATATCTCCATCAATTCACTTCCAACTTTACCAATAAACGGATAATGGTCAAAATAAAAACATCGACGTTATTGTCAGCAATGTAGAGGCTCCTACTCCCAGAACATTAAGAAAATCTAGGGACAAAGGCACAAATCAAAATGCAAGAGGCGCTTCATCGAAATGTTATCATCAAATTAGAGTCTCTCACCAATACCGTGACTGACTCGAGAAAGTCATTGAAGCGACAAGTTCAATTAAAAGAAAAATCCATAGAATTAAGGGAACGGGAAATTAAATTGAAAAAACGAGAAATGGAATTAAAAAAAAAGAAGATTAAATTAAAAGAAAAGAAAATTTAGATAAACCTAAGTTTAAATCAGATGATATTGAAGTTAAAAAGTGTAAATTAAATATTCAAGAATTTATTATTTGAAGAGGCTGCTAACGGGTTTCTAAAATTAGAGTAAATAATTAACATTTTTAAATTTAAATGTAAATTCGCAACCAAGATGTGATTGAAATCTGCGATATTAATTTTAGAAAAACATAGTTATGTAAATAGTAATACATATATACAAATTTTAAATAATTTTATTTTGAAATTGAAGTCTGAACATGGAATGAATTTAAATAAAAGTTTACCTCCTTGCTATAATATTATCAGGTTCATACATATAATTCTTGAAAATTTTTACCATGCGAATCTTAATTTGCTGATATCTCATTTTCTAAATCATATGTAATATTGTAATATATGCACATCTTGCTGAGCATGGCACACACATTGATTATATGAGCCGCCTTTACAATACGAATTCGAGCAGTTTTTGTACGTTCATGAACGGATTAATTGTGTTCAATCACATATGTATTAGTTAACGACACCAAAAATGAATAAATAATAAAGGAAGATATACACATGAAATTTGAATTTTTACAATTTTTTATTTTTTAAATAATATGTAAATATTTTTAAAAACTAAAAGATATTTTTTTATTTGAAAATATTATTTGTTTAGCAAAATTCCACATTATTACTTTTTAGCCCGAATTTAACTGCCATATTTTTTACTAAAACCGAATCTTTCGTCATCAGCAATCACTAGATAAATAAAACCAAAATAACACGGCTTTTAATAATACGTATTCGATTTCATTCACATAGAAACTAGATTGACATAATTTTTTTTTACATATTTTCGTGTCTTTGTCAGTTTTATACTGTCATTTTAAGGCAGTTTCGCGTAAACCAAATTTCCTTTTACGTACAGTACAAAAATTAAAATAGGCCATACGTTCGTATTCAGAAATACCAATTAATTTTCGTATCGAATAGCATTTTCGTTTCGTATACAAATTCGTATCGTATTCAGAAATAGGGCCCCAGAGTTTATTTATTTATTTGATTTCAAACAAGTGACTGGGTGTTGAAATTTGTATAGCTTACTGCTACATAATATCGATGGCTTAATATGAATAAGGCGTAACATCAAAATTTTTAAAATTGGGTTTTTGTTTTTCTACGACGCCTTTGGTTGATTTACACAATAAAAAATATCATTAAAATTAATTAGTTTTGCCTAAATAACACCTATTTTTATTTATATCAACATTATTTATTATTTGTAAGTTTAATTTTTACCAAAATATTAAGTTTTGTCGTCCTCCTGTAAAATTTCGAAAATGCGACTTACGCCCTATTCACATTAAGGCATCGATATATTTTATACTTTTTACAGAGCCATATTATATTACAACTGTTTTTCGTTTATCGAATAACAAGCCCGGCATCCACTCAAAGCATCACAGTAACTTTCTCAGAATTTTGTCATGGGGATATCATGGTCAAATATGGCCGCAAAGCCTCGTGAGTCGAATTTAATTTGATTTTCGCAATTCAACTGAGAATTTTCTCAAGTCCTGTAATGTTAGCTGAATCTCATGATGATTTTCTATTAGACCTATCAATTTCTAGTATTCTGATTGTTTTCCAGAATTTTGTCATGGGGATAGCAGAGTCAAATATGGCCGCAAAGTCTTGTGAGTCGTATTTAATTTATTTCTGGCAATTTAACTGACTATTTTCCCAAGTACTGTATTGTTGGCACCAATCTCCAGATGATTTTTATTAGGGCTATCAATTGTGAGTACTCTGGAATTTTTTAGAATTTTGTCAAGGGGATATCATGGTCAGATGTGGCCGCATGAATCATATTTAATTTGATTTTCGCAATTCCAAAGAGTAATTCTTATCGGGTTACACCATAATTTCTTTCTGATCCGTGTCCAAAATGAATCTTTGGCCTGGCCGAGGATATGCCAATATCGGTGTTTGGCATAATGCTGTTTTTAGCCGCTCGAATGACGTTTGGCAGGCTTCAGTCCACTGGAAAGGCTGGCTTAGCTCGGTGAGTTTGTGCGGGCTACAGCTATATACGATAAGTTTGCGACAAATCTCTGGTAGTATGTCCAGAGCCC
Organism: Tipula helvola; assembly: GCA_963556165.1. Lineage (NCBI taxonomy): Eukaryota > Metazoa > Arthropoda > Insecta > Diptera > Tipulidae > Tipula > Tipula helvola. Next base: position 233,566,407 of record OY744483.1, read on the forward strand.
CAGGAAGCTTCTAACCTCATGCGCATTCCTCGGCACTGGCCAACTTCGTACTACTTCTATTTTCTCTGAATCAGTGCGAATTTCTTTCTCCGACACGACACGCCCCAAGTACTTCACTTCGTTCTACAAGAGTACACACTTATCCAAGCTCACTTTCATTCCCGTAGCCATGATACATCTTAACACGAAACTTTTCCTGATAGTGATGTCATCTAGGTAAACGAGACATGTCTTCTGGTGCAGTCCTCTCAAAATTTGCTCCATCAGTCTCTCGAACGTAGCTGGTGTATTGAGCAGGTCAAATGGCATAACGGTGAATTTCCGTAGACGGTGCCCTAGAAAATGCTGTTTTCTCTCGGTCTTCTTCTTGAATCGCAACTTGCCAATATCCAGTCTTCAAGTCCAGGGTGCTGAATGACGTTGATTCTGACAGAGTGTCTAGTGTATCATATATCCTGGGTAATGGGTAGCTGTCCTTCTTGGAGACATCATTTAGTTTTCGGTAGTCTTCTTTTGCACTGAACTACCAGTGAACTCCACGGACTGTTGGATGGCTGAATGATTTTATCTCGTTTAGCCAATGGCAGTCTTCTGGATGCCTCTCGAATTGGTGGTGTACTTCCCGTATTGATTCTGTGTTGTACCACCTCCGTTCGAATGTCACTTACCTTTCAATTGTTGGCAGAATCTTTGAATTGATTTCGTCACCTCGCTATTACTTTTATACTTATCAGCACTGTCCTCGATACTGCATTGGGCGATACTAACAGCAGGCTGGATCTTTCCGAGGGCAACACTGGACTTTAGATGTTTAGCTTGTTCGGTTACATTCATTATTCGGACAGGAAGACATTCTCCGAGTGTTGTTAGTGTTTTTCCATACAGTAATCCTGTTTGGTATATCTCTGTTGTTGGCTCTAATATTCCCACTTTCATGCTCCCAAGATCCCCAACCATGCATGCGTAAGCTAAGGCTTCGCACATTGGTCCAATATCCAGAGGATCCCTTAAAACAACTCTGACTTCGTTTCTAGCATCAGTAAGGCCCAGAGGGATTTCAATATTCTATCATCGTAGTAAGTACTCCTTCATGTCGAGCGATATTCCGTGTTCTGTCATAGAATCCAATCCCAGGATGCATTCGTATTTAATGCTCGCCACAGTAAACTTATGACGAAAATTGAGGAAGCCTGTCTTTACAGTAATATCGCACTCCTCTTGGACGGCTACGCTTTCTCCGTTAGTAGCTTCAGTCGATATCGAAGCTCTGGTTTGTGGCTTTTCTCGTTAATATATCTAGTCTTATCACGGATTTTAATGCGCCGGTGTCAAGAGTAATCGTACTCGGCCCGCTTTTTCTGTTCCTTCAATGACGAGACTGTTGTTGTTTCGCCTTAGTTGTGCAACTATGATGGTGGTCCTGGGGCTTTTTGCTTCTCCGGCGAACTTTTGCCTCGCAAAGATGGCGGAATTTAGTTTAACGACTCCATAGCACTGTTACTTGAAAGATCTCCTTCAGATTTGATAACCCTTATTGGTGCGCTTCTTTGCTCGACTATCATGATGGACGAGAATTCTGCTCTGCTGGTTTTACTCTTGGAGCTCGGCATGCCCTGGTGAAGTGTCCTTGTTGATTGCATCTGTAGCACCTGGGTCCGGATACTGCTGATGTGGTCCTTGAACTTTCTTTCTTAAATGTTTTTAAATACTCCTGGATCATAGCCTGAAATTGACTCACGTCTGCAGCTTCCAATTTCTAGCAGTTTTCGGATGGATCATCTGCTTTGCGGCCTCATATTCCAATACGGCTATAAGAGCGTTACTTGGCGTTGCTCGCTTAGCCGTTGTCCGGAGATGTAACTTCAGCGTATCATCTCATTATATGCTAGCCTTGCAAACCGTGTGATTTCTACTTCCAATTGTTGTATACTACCACCTTTGGCTTGCCTGTGGGTTTGTAGTTGTATCTTGTGAAGCTTCTGCATATGGGAGTCTCCGTATCGTAACTCTAATGCGTTCATCAGTTGCTTGTAGTTCCTTTGTGAATCCGGCACACTCTGGATGGTATCTGCTGCTTGACTTCTTAATGCCTAAATTAACCCACTTGATAACTGCTACGCGTCTCATTTATTATTTTCGGCCGTTGCCATGAATTGCACTTTAAATTAGGCCAAGAAGACTTGCCATCGAATGCTGGTGGTTTCATTTGGCTGGAGCTGTCGTTTCGGTGGTGGCCTGATGAGTTCGACTTTACGCTACCTTCTCCATGCTGCACAAGAGGGGCATGCTTTCCTTTTTTTAGCTCCATTACTTCATTTTGAAATTTTTCAAGTTCTTCTTTAACGTTGCGGTTATTTTTGATTCGATTGATTGTTGGAGGTCTTCCTTTGATAATTTAAGAGACTCCTGCAGGGAAGATAGCTGCGAAAACATTTTCTCCTCTTGTGATTTCAACTGGGATGGCGTCTTCTGTTTTTGCGATTTCAACTGGGATTACTTCTTTTCCTGTTGTGATTTTAACTGGGATAACAGCTGCGTTTTCTCCTTTAAAGTTTGCTGTAGCCTCACAAATAGCGTAGCGATTGTCCGGTCCGCTGCGATGATGAGGGGTTTTGATCCTCAGAAGCTGACACTTTTTGTTCCCTGCGGATTCCTTCACCTGCATCAATATTTCGAGCCGCAATTGTAATTCTGATCTCATTCTAGAAACTGCGGCCTCCCTTTCAGCGAGATCCTCTTTCAATTCAGCGATGTTTATCTTGTTGACATTCATTTTTCACACCAGAATTTTCCGTATTGCAAAATCCCACTTCTGACACCGATTTGTTAAGAACTGGGCTTCTGAGTTCTTCTTTATTTTGCAATTAAAAACACTGTGTATCTTTATGTCACTTGACTTTACTTTATTTCACTGTATATTTATATACTTTGATATTTGCTTTGACTTCACTATTTAAATCTGTCTGCTTGCCACTGATGGGGGCTATGACAACAGATTTACTTACTTGTTTAACGATTTAAAGTAAACCAAAACCTGATTTCTGTTTGCCATCGATTGTGTTTATATACCAGTTTGATACAGCTCTCGAAATTTCCTTTATTGCGTATCATAAATCATATTCATTCTTGGGTATTCTGTTTATGACCCATAATCATCTGGAAATATCGTTTATGGCTCGTCATATTCAGCATCATTCATCATTGCCGGCGGGCGGCGTATATATGTATATATTTGTGTCGTTGTTCATTTTAGTCTTTTCTTCTTTGTGAAACCATCCTGGACGTTCTTGTTTTTACTAGATCATTATGATTTTGTGCGTTGGTGTATAAACATGTTTCGATATTCACAATAAATAATTGTAACAAAAACTTGGTCATACTACGCGCCAACCGCCTGAGCTATCGCCGTTAATAACGTGAACTCTTTGTATGATGGCCATAATCGTCACAATATTAATGAAACGGTTCCGGACATCAATTTTATCTAGTTCATTTAAACCACCACTTAAATCGCACTTTCAATACCGGATATAATTTTGAAATATGGCACCAAATTACCGATAGTTGACGGATAGACTTTATTTAGGTAATAATTTTGACATGAAGCAGAAGATCGCTATTTGTAATGCTAATAAACAATTTAGCAATGGTGTTAACTAAATTATTGCAAAATACTACGTTCAAATTATTTAACAAAATATTTTCAAATTTGGCCATTTGTCTTACCTTGATTTTATTAAAATGGAAATTATAAATAGCTTCTGGTGGTTGACAAAATTCTTTAAATATGAGTTTAGGTATAACCTTTTCAATACATCGCCAAAGCAAAATCAATGTTTTTTTTGTGGATTTGATGTCCTAAATCCAAAAATGTATAACTTTCGTAAATTTTAAAAAATTAGACCGTTGATATTGTGGAAATTAATTTCCTTAATGTTGAATAAACTTTCTCCTTTCGGCATTTAAGTAAAAATGTTGATTATTAATGAATTTTGCCAATTTATAATTTCCATCCTATATTTTTTTTAAATTTTTATCAATATGGTTGCCTTATTCCGATTTTATATGTCAAATTCTGCATAAACAACTATGTAGACAAACAATCCAATAATAATATTACTCAGAACAAAATTAACTCGATTATTCTTATGTTACACGGATTACCAAAAATACATTAACCTACGATAATATTGCTTACAATACCAGTTATAAGCTCAGTAGATGGTCCAACATATGGTTTATCAGCATGAATGGGAAATATCTTTAAAACCTTAAAACCTGTTACAGGAAAACCCAGTTTGTTTATTATTAATTCAGAAGATTTCAAACAAAAAATTAATAATGTAACTTCTCCTCAAAATTTCATATTATTGTCGTTAGACGTGTCGTCATTACTTATTTACTAATGTTGATGGCAAACGTGTTGCTAATATTATAACCAAAAACTAGAGGAGTATAAATCAAAATTCTAAATCATAATTGAAGAAAGCTCAATTTTTAACAGCTTTAGATATTGTATTAGATAATTAAATTCTCATTTAATAATAAAAATTTTTGGCTCACCGATGAGTTCTCGTAATAGTCATCCATTGGCAAGTTTATTGATGGAATATATACAAAATTTGGCACTAAATTCATTGGATTTTCAAACATTGTTCTACTGTCGTTATGTAGATATAACATCATCTACTATCGTTGTACAGTACATACTCACATAGTTTAGTATTAAATTTAAACAACAAAAAATTTGTTTGATGTTTTAGTAATCATTTAAAAAAGTTAAATGCTTAAAATTAACACAAAGCTGTCTTGTGAATTTTAAGCTTATCTTTATGTGTGTTATCGTTAGATGGCACAGATAATTTAGAAAATTGTCAACATAATTTCTGCTAAATATGCTATATGATAAGGACAAGTGTTATAGTCTAACGGTTTTAAAATAGTATTTTCAACATGCAATATACAATTTTATCTTCTCGTCAAATGTATTACAATTAAACCATTATTAAAATCTTAAATTAAAAATCTAATCCAGTAGTTTCTATAGAACTTTTACCTGAATAAAAGTAACGATGGCATTTTAATTTTGTATTTAATGTATTTCTATAAATTCAATTATAAAAATAATAATAGCGTGATAAGAAGAATAAACTCCATTACACCAACATTACACCTAAATACAATATATCAAGCAAGTCAAATATTTTCCCAACCATATATACAAAAGGTTCTCACAAATAATGTGTAAACACAGGTTGAGAAATACGACTTGTGAAAATGGTTTAACTAAACAAAAAATTTCGTTTTAATCAGATATTATAACACACATAAATTTTAAATGTAAATACATATTTTCATTTTACACTTTATTTAGAAAAACATAACCATTCCATTCTACAGCACATATAACATTATAGAATGGAAAATAAGTACATGTAAATGTATAATATACTTCATGTTGTGTACAGAGAGAGGTGGTGGAAATTACACAACAAATCTAGACTACAACAATGATAAGGAGACGTAGGAAACAGAAGCAGACTAGTTAGATAAAAACGAGAAACTAGTTTTAAGGATTTAAAATCCATTTTTCCTATTTTCCAGAAATTGTATTATTTTCGTCTATTTACGAGTACGAATAGCTATGCGATTTAAAGATAATACTGCGCTCCTGTAGAGTTTCTCTAAATACTAAATTCTTATATTGTCATCCGGAAATTCAGGTTAAAATAATAATATTTTTATGACTTATCTCTAATGGTTATAATTATGTTTTGAATAGTTAAAGGATTTTCATCTTTCAATTTATTTATTTTGGTTCATATTTTCTGCGGGACAACAGGATCGTACGACTGTTATGTTTAATGTATATCTTCTATATGTAACAAAGCAATAAGTCGTATTTCTAGTTATTGTAAATATATATAAATGAAACGCTCTTGTCGAGTTCTGATATAATAATGATTGATTTATTTTTGAATATATAATATTTTCTTATTTTATAAAATACAATTACAATTATATGTTTTTATTATATAATAAATACTTATGTAATAACATAGTTATATATAAAATACTCTGTACATGAGTTAATAATTAGTATGAATTTAGGCAATTATTAAGGTGAGTATCTAAATTCATACAACACCTCACCCACTAAAAAAAAATGATTCATTTAGAAGAAATGAATCATTTAAAAATTTAATTTGTTATTATGTTTACAATCAAAAAACAATTTTATTTTTTTTTTTTATTTTTATTTTTTTCCAATTTTAATAATAATTTATAAACTTTGTTATGTTAATTTACCCCAAAATTTTGTAATTCAAGAAAAATACATAAATTTAAATATACTAAATAATTAATATTTAATTTTAATTAACTTCAACTTATCTCTTATGTTTTATTAATTTAAGAACTAATTATATTAGTACATTGTAACAAGAAGATCTTGAATCAGGGCTTCAGGAGTATAACAGATCAATTTTTATTTTATTTTAATTTGAAAATATTAATAGACGTTATAATATAAATATTTTAACAACTGTGCATCTTATGAATAAAATAATTTCAATCTATTATTATGCACGATAACATTTTTATTTTTTATTCTAATTACAGAATTCTCAGGAGACTTTATTTCAGTAATTTGATATGGTCCTGTCCAATTAGGATCTAACTTTGACTTCCTTGCTTCATTTTTTAAAAGAACTTGATCATTTACGTTAAATTTTATGTTTGTTGATTTCTTATCATAATACAGTTTTGAATCATTTTTACTTTGCAGTAGATTTTGTTTAGCAATATTCCAAGATGTTCTTAACCGACACTTCAATTCTTCAGAAAAATCTTCGTAATTGTAAAGCGGGGTTGGTTCGCGTTTGAGAGAAGTAGGCAAATTTGGCTTAAATCCATAAAACAGCTCAAATGGCGTAAAATTTGTAGATGAATGTGGACTTGTATTGTATGAAAAATTTGCAAATACTATCCATAAATCCCAATTGAATGTATCTTTACCACAATAAATTCGGAAATATTCTCCGAGAGTACGATGACTTCGCTCCAATGCACCATTCGTTTCAGGATGATAGGCTGTTGCAAAAAATTTTTGAATATGCAAAATTTTGCAAACTTTAGAGAATAACGAGCTCATAAAATTTGACCCCTGATCAGTGAGAATTGCTTTTGGAGCTCCAAATTTACATATAAATTCTCGCACAAATGCTTCTGCTACTGTTGACGCCTCTTGATTTGGGATAGGTACACTAACTGAAAATTTGGATAAATCATCTTGCATGGTAAGAATGTAGCGATTGCCATTGTAAGTTAGAGGTAATGGACCTAATATATCCAAAAATATTTTTTCAAATGGTTCAGATGATGTGGTAGTGATTTTCATCGGAAGTTTTGTGTTCCTACCAAATTTATGAAGTTGACATTGTTTACATTTTTTGATTAAGTTTGAGATACGTTTCATCATTCTGGGAAAATTGTAATAAGATTTTATTCGACGATATGTTCTTGCAACACCCTGATGGCCACCTAATGGAGTAACGTGAAATTCTGATATTGTTTTTGAAATATCGTCTTCGTTAACCAATTCCCTAATATTTGTTGAATTGACTGATTTTAGATATGTCTGGGTTGATAAGTCATTTGATTGGGAATTCGTTGAGCTTGTACTAGTAGAAGTGGTAGATTGTGCCTTAGTTTGTGCACGTGTAGTGATATTAACTTTAGCAATAGATAATTTAAATTCATCAAAACTAATGCGACTAAGGGCATCTGCGTTTAGGTTACATTGTCCGGGCTTAAAGGAAATATCAAAATTATAATCTTCGATTTCTAATCTCCATCTTATCAGTTTGGATGTTGGATCATTACCAGTGAATAAATAAGTTAATGGTTTATGATCTGTCCTAACAAGAAAATGATTGCCGTATAAATAGGGTCTAAACCGTTTTAGTGCCCAAACAATGCTTAGCAGTTCTCTCTCAGTCGTCGAGTAACGTTTTTCGGTTTCGTTTAACACTCTGCTTATAAAACAAATCGGTAGATCATTGCCATCCTTTTCTTGGGATAGAACCGCCCCTATCGCATACTTGCTAGCATCCGTTGTGACAATAAATTCACGATTAAAGATTGGATGTTGTAATACTGGTGGGGTAGTTAAAGCGTTTTTTAAAAAATTGAAGCTCTCATCACAAAATGCTGTCCACTAAAATTCAACATTTTTTTTTAACAAATTATTAAGTGGTACGATAATATCAGCAAAATTATTAATGAAACGACGATAGTAACTACAAAGGCCGATAAAGCTTTGCAACTGCTTTTGATTATTTGGTCTTGGGAAATTTACCATTGCCGAAATTTTTGATGGATCAGCCATGATGCCTTTTTCAGAGATTATATGGCCTAGATAATTTATCTCGCGACACAAAAAATGACATTTTTTAGGATTTAATTTTAAATTAAAATTTTGTAAGCACCTGAGAACGTCCGTTAGTTTAGAATTATGGTCGTTTAGATCATAACCATATGTAACTACGTCATCCATATATGCAAAACATTTTACTCCCGTTAAACCGGCGAGTACACAATTCATTAATTTTTGAAAGGTGAGAGGAGCTCCTTTTAAACCAAACGGCATACGTGTATATTGGAAATGACCTGATTCGGTGCTAAAGGCCGTTTTTTGTTTGTCATCGGAATGTAATAAAACTTGATGATAACCGCTTTCAAGATCGAGAGTCGAAAAATATGTAGCTTTGCCCAATTGATCAAATATATCTAAGATGTTAGGAAGGGGATAAACTTCATTTAAGGTGCATTTATTCAGGCGACGAAAATCTACCTCCACTCTCCATTTTTTTTCATTTGTATTCGATTTCTTCGGAACAATTAATAATGGCGAGTTCCATGGACTCATGCTTTGCTCAATTACACATTCGTCTAACATATTTTCTACTTGTCGATGTATCTCTTCCTTTGCTGAGTGTGGTAATCTATACGGTTTTGTAAAAATTGGTCTAGATCCTGGAGCGAGTGGAATTTCAGGTGTTATTGCTGGGGTGAGATGTTGTAACTTCAAATTTTCGAAATTCGAACAGAAAGTCGAAAATTGGTATGTTGTAAAATTTTCGAATTGCGATAATGATACTTTTCTATCACTCAGTTTATTTAAAGTGATGTACGAGCGATTCGTCAAAATATATTATAATAATATCTCATAAATTGTTGTTTTTTTAATAAAATCTTTAAGAATTAATATTTATTTAACGTTTTTAATAACAACTAAATGCCAAATTAAAATTTTTATTGTTAATTCATCTTTGAAAAATGGTTGCCGTATTGACGTATCACTTTGGAGTCGAAAATTTTACAACATGCCAACCATCACTTTTTCGAATCGACTTTTAAAGTCGATTTGAATGAAAGTGATGGTACAACATCCCAGCCCTGCTGTGGTACCTAGTTTATCACCGGGCAAATGAAACACATCGTTAAATTCTCGACAAATATTCAAAATCGAACTCTTCTCTTCGTCGTTTAAATGATTTAAGTTAATTATTTCTTCTAATTTCTTTAAACGATCTTCTATTATTGAAGAATAATTTATATTATTATAACAATAAATATTGTAATCGCAAAGAGGTTTCAAGGTTACATTTAGATTAGGTACTTCAACTGACTCTTCATTTAAGTTTAAAATCGTTGCTGCGGACATTTTATTTTCGATTATCAAGATAGAATGTGCTATAAATACATTTGAATCAATTTCATCTGCTGCACAAAAATAATCTCCATCTAATTGATTGAATTGCAGTAATAAAACCATTTCCGACCGTGGTGGTATAGTATTGCCTAAACTTGGATGATTACAAAATCGAGTAGAATGGTTTATCGATCCAATTTGTAAAATTTCATTTTCATAATCAAGTTTGCACAAGTTATTTTGTAAGAAATCCTTACCCAGAATACCATCACAATCAAGATGAAAATTACCGGACATATCATGAAATTCTTGTTGTAAGATACCTTTTGGAAATTGTAGGGCGAGCTTAATAGTTCCTTCTGACTGAATTTTTTCTTTTGTAATGCCATTTACATTACATTTATTTAAAACATTTATATTTTCAGGTTGATTTAATACGCTCAATTTGATAATGCTTATTTCAGCCCCACTATCGCATACGAAAAACGATGGTGTATGTTTTAACTGAGGAATCTGTAATGGTACATATTTCAAACTATTTGAACAAATATGAACATCAGATTTTACTCGTGTTTCAACTTCATCATTTAGTGGTTTTGCGCATTTGTTAGTTTGAGGTGGATTTTTGTCTGATGATTTTGTTGGCTGAGTGACGTCATAATCACGAATTGGAATGATTGCCAAGTTCTTATCATCGTGTTTTTCATTATGTGACCGATTAAGAGGTTGTAAATTATTTTGCTGTGAACACCTAATTAAGGTTTCACTCAAACAATGGTGTTCGTCTAATCTTGTTTGAGTGTGTCGAAGTTTCCCGAACTCTCTTCACTTTGATCAAGGGAATTAGTTTTTGCTAATTTCTTAGCAATGTTTTTCGCTCTTTTATTACATTCTGGCAGGGTATGACCGACTTTGTGACAATAATTGCAAATTTTTAACACCGTTCTGTTTGGAATTGAGTTGACTATTTGGTTTGATCTTATTACTGGTTTTGGATGCGGGTTGAAACTCAATGAACTACCATGTTGAGGGTTGAATGTTTGATTCGCTTGTGGGCGCACAAAATTAGACGTGCTCGCGGATGGTTTGGGATTTATTGAATAACATTTATCCGTTGAATGTCCAGTTTTATGACATATCTGACATTGAATTTTAAATCTATCATTTGGTTTGAAAGACAGTGGATTATTAGATATGTTATTATTACCCATATTTCGACTTGAATTTAAGTACGACATCGAGGTTTCTTCCTCAATAGCTTTTGTGATTGCACTTTTTAATGAAGTAAACCGACAGACTTTTACTATCAATTTGACGGGATTCTGGAGACCGTCTTGAAAAGCTCGAAGGGCCGTTGATGCGTTTAGCTTTTGTACTATTTTTGCCGATTCCGTTCCTTCCCTATTTATACCTGCTTCGTTCAAATCAGCTAATAATTTTTCTACGCGGTTTGCAAATTCTTTTGCAGGTTCGGTTTTATTTTGCTTAACTGTGACTAGTTCTAACTTCTAATTGAATTTGTTCTAAAGGTCACAAAATGGCAAACTGGGCATTTAATTCATTTTTTAAATTTTCCCATTTTTCGAAATCCTGATATTTAACTACTTCGTATGCATTTTTACTTAATTTTGTTTTAACTAATTCTAAAAAAAAAATTTCTTCTGTATCTTTAGCACTATCGATTGATTTATACATGAAATCAACACAACATAGAAATTTGTGTAGATCGGAAGAATTACCATCGAATTCTGGCACAAGCTTAATGAATGTTTCAGTATTTAACGGCATACTGACTTCTTCCTTTTAGTCAGAATTATGATTTATTTTAATGCTAGTGGCAGAAGGAAAATCTAGTGGAAATATTTGAGAAATCTGTAATTCATGTATATTTAATAATACATTATCAGAATTTTCGTGGGAATTGCCGGAATAATAGGCAAAACACCACGCGAACTATCAGGCACAGATTTTGATATATTTTTATTACTACACACGGTTGGATTTTGTTTTCTTTGTGTTGTTTTCTTTGAGTCTTTTTGATCCGATCTTGTTACACTCCTGCTCCTTAATTTTACAAATTCGTCCTTTTCTTTATCCTGATCTTCTTGGTGCATCAATAATTTTTAATTTATTATTCACTTTTCTAAAATAAAGAGATAAATTAAAGTTGAATTATTAAAAAATAAATTTTTTGGTAGTTTATGAAACTAAAATTGAGATACTGAAATTTAATAATCGGACGTAACGGTGAAACATAGATGACTAATTAATTTGATAGCTGTCGATCTGCTGTCCGTTGTTCTATTATGTTAATTTATTTCCAAGTTGAGTAATATTGATGATCATGTGTCGGAAAATAATTATTCAAATCCGTTGGTTTTATTACTCATGGATCATGCGATGTGATTTGTGTTTTATAAGATGGCGACTAAACGTGCTAATTTATGTTGTGTGCAAATTGACCAATTCGATGGAAACGTTGTCCATAAATCCAATTGTTGAGAATTGCGGGAAAATCAGGTTGATGATGGTTTTGATGCTGCTCCGTTGTAATAACCGTGTAATTTTGTTATTGCAATTTGTTGATTTTTTACAAATAAGTTGCGTTTATGAAATTTATACGATTTTATGCTGCTTCATATAATGTACATATATGATAAGCGATTTTACGCTTTTACATTAGTACCATACAAAACCGATAATTTACAGCTGATGAATTATAATAATAGCGACGTTTTTTTGAAAACAATTACTGTAGTCTTTTAAGTAGTTGAACAGTAGTATATTTTGTTTTACTTTTTCATTGATACAAAACAGATTTGAATGGTAATTAAATCTGTATCACTGTATTGTTTTATAATACTTGAAACACGTTCAAATAACTTTTAGAAATACTTTACAGTTACACTTAAACTTTGATCACTTTAACTTTTATACACTAATAATTTTATTCGCTGCCACCAATGTTATGTTTAATGTATATCTTCTATATGTAACAAAGCAATAAGTCGTATTTCTAGTTATTGTAAATATATATAAATGAAACGCTCTTGTCGAGTTCTGATATAATAATGATTGATTTATTTTTGAATATATAATATTTTCTTATTTTATAAAATACAATTACAATTATATGTTTTTATTATATAATAAATACTTATGTAATAACATAGTTATATATAAAATACTCTGTACATGAGTTAATAATTAGTATGAATTTAGGCAATTATTAAGGTGAGTATCTAAATTCATACAACACGACTCAGGACACATTCATTATCATACGAATGAAATGTTACAGTTGCTTGTTGAAAATTTAACTCCAAAGAATAAATATCGCTAGTAATGGGAAAAGAATTAAAAATCCAAATCCCCTTCAAATTGAAAAATTGTTGTTGAATTATAGGTAATTTTCTAATTCAATTGCATTGGTCTCTAATGTGATTTAAGAAACATCTCATAATCATTAAATAAATATTTTTAGTACGTGTGATCTAATTAGAGCTAACACAATATTTTTCTTATACCCAAATGCCTTAAAAATGTAAAATATGAGTACTCGTACATACATCCATAATTATTCATACTAATAACACAATCAGATACTATAGACATGCAATTATTATTTATACATACTTTGTTTTATAAATTATAATTATAATTATTGTGTTTTTATATCAATTTGGTAAATACATTAACAGAATATGTTTACAATATTTGAACAGACAAGATTTACCCGATTATAATTTTTTTGGGGTGATTACGAAATAAAAATGAGAACTAACCACTCTTGTTATAGATTGTTTACAGTTTGCCTTAACCCTACAACTCATGACAGGGGTCCAAACGCACCTCACGCTTTGAACTACACTCCTGAGCTAGCGACTCCTGATCTGATTCATAATTCAATTCGAAATTGTTGACGAAATTGTGTCTAGGGTGTGAACGAACCCCAGTCATGAGTTGACGTTTAACTTTTGTGGCGGTAAGTTAATTTCATATTTTATATTGAAATCAACATTTCATACATATTATTACGTAATCTGAGGATAATAGTCAAATACAGTGAAATCCCGGTAAAACAAACAATCAACAGACCGCCGCAATAGATTGCAATAAGCCTGTGCGGAGAGCACAAACTTGTAGCGGCTCACCCATTTTAATTATACAATTCACATTAGCTCACCACTACAATATAAGGTTATTACACAAAATATCTTTTGTGCTGTGTAATGATACCTAGCGAAAATAGTTTGGATCACAGAAAATATAATCGAACACTGCGCAATTCGGTAAATGCATTTACCGTTTTTTTATGGAGAGTAAACGAAATAAAAAAAGGTAAAAAAAAGGTATTTACCGTAGTAAATGATTTACCCGAGAATTCGACCGCAGCTTACATTATATTTTTCTGTTTTACTCCATCCCGCTTTCAGTGTCTTTGCTCAATTTAATTTCGAATTGATTTTCTGCTGTTTTGCTCCATCTCGTTTTCACTAGAACAACGAACCTTGGCATGCGGTTCGTCTCGTATGCCAACACTAAAATAACCAAGATAAATAAAACAAAACAATCGCGACCGCGATTCATTTTTATATTGATAATTAAATTCGTGCCTTTCAATCGAAAATATATCAAAAATATAATACTGGTGAAATTGACCAAATTTATTGGTGCTACAACAACCCTAACGAGACGACCAAACACCTACACACGAGCAGCAAAAAGAAAAGCAACAACAACAGCTAAGTGCTAGAACATTTTTTTTACCTACAAATTATATAATTTTAAACATTTTAGGTTTTTTTTAATTTAAATTTTGAACACAAATCATCGTACAGTTTTGAAATAACGTAGTTTTGCAATTTTTAATCGAAATTATTTGATTTATTCTCAAAGTTTATATGCATAAATATTTCTCATTTTGCTCTTGTAAATTTTTTACCACGTCGCTCGGGGTTGTTCATTATTCGCGGTAAGCTCCGAAATATAGTTTCTTTGTCTAGTGATTGGTTATCGGTGAATTCAATGATACGAGCATTGAAAAAAGAAAATTTTCATTACTGATTATTATTTACCTTATTTTAATTAAACATTTTAACGAGCCCCTCCAATACGAAGTAGCACGCTCGTCCGGTAATTGGAGGGTATCTCGTAGCCGTGTGCTTTAATATTTTCCAAGGTTCACTTCAAGGTAATTATTCCTTTTTTTTAGGAAAATTTAGTTTATTATTCAATCAATTTGATCAGTGCTTTTTTCCTGGTGAAATTAACAGGGACCGGGCAAGCCTTTCTAGCAATAGACGTCAAAACAGAAAATTTTGCTCCTGAATTTAAATACATATTTATCAATTTATTAAATTTAAATATTAATTTTTGTTGTGACTAACGCTGTAAATTGTGTGACGATCAGTTTTTAATTATATTGTAATTATGACAAAGATTTGCGTGAAGTGTAATAACACCAAACGGGGCAGTGTGCTTTTACACTGTTTTGGGCCGTGCAGCAAATTCTACCACGTAGACTGCCTGGACTGGAAGTCTCCTTCGAACGACAGTTGGATCAAAGCTGTTAACGACTGTCCGTATGCAGTTTTTATGTGCCTTGAGTGCCAGCGCACATTTAAGGAGGGTAATTGTATGTCGTTGGATACGATTAAATCCTCGTTGGACAATATGGAATCCAAGATATCAATTATTGCTGACACCACTATGCCCACCGTTAACACGATAATTAGTCAGGCCGCTGAGTCTTTGGCTAATTCGTGTGCTTCCAGCCTGTCATCTGTCTGCAGCAAAATTGGTGACCAGATCGCTGAACAAATCCGCGATTGCTTCGCCCAGGTGTCAGCCCAAACCGCTCATACTGGCATAACTTCTTCCGAGACGTCGACTCCAACTCTCCCGGGCATTTCATCTGTAGCAGCTGCCATGCGTCGTCCATCGTACGCCTCAATAAGTGGAACTAAACCATGTTCGCTGCCTAACAGTATCCGGATGATTAAACCGAAGTTTTGATTTCATATGTCGCAGTTCGATACCGCTGTTGAAGACGCTGCTATTGCCGAATTTGTAAATAATAACTTTGGTATTTCTAATGCTGTGGTTAGTAAGCTAATACCAAATGGGCGTAAACTTACCGACATGGAGTATGTCTGTTTCAAAGTGGGAGTTGATGCCGATTTAAGAGCCAAAGTTATGTCCACGGTGAATTGGCCTAATGATGTGTGTATTAGACCCTTCCATAATACAAATTTTCGGCAGCGCCAATCACATAGTATGCAAGCAATGGGGAAAGGTGCATTTCAGAACCAGCAAATATCGACCCTGAATCCTCCAGCGGTCATTACGCAACAAACTGTGCCCCAATCCGGCCAGTAAGCTCCGATCGTTCCAGCTTTACCTCAATTTATTACCACAACGCCTCTAGTATCCGAGGTAAAGCCAAGAATTTTCGCTTAGGCGTTCTGGACAATGATTATGATATCATAATAATCTGTGAGACCTGGCTTACTGTCAATATGTATTCTGGTGAATATTTCCCTCCGGACTATGTCGTCCACAGGAAAGACAGGTATGATTTTGACACCAGGCTTAGAGGGGGTGGGGTATTGATTGCGGTTAAAGTTTCCATTCCTAATGAGTTGGTTGTCTGTCATCCTAGTCTTGACGTCATTGCTGTTCGTATTAAGGTGGCCAGTTCATCTATCGTCATCATCGCAGTGTATGCTCTCAATGGTTCGAATTTGGAATATTTTGAAAGGATAAATAATCAATTTCATCGACTCAGTTGTGATGCCTTCAGTGCGTCCTAATGATCAACTTGTAATTGTGGGCGACTTTAATCTACCTGACATAGCTTGGCTTGATGTTGATGGTATCTTTACATCGCTTTCCACTGACCAAAGGGCATTATACATTTTTGACTACTTTGCTAGCATCTCAACCAAGCAGCTGAATCGTACTAGCAACATTCAAGGGAAACTCCTGGACCTGTTATTTGCCAATGACGTCATGCATTCGGAGGTTTCATCATGTTTGGATTTCACCGGCTCCCAGAGCATCTACCACACACCAATTACGATAAATATTTTTCATATAAATTGTTCAATTGATTCCTTTTCTAACAAGTTTTATTTTAATTTCAGAAATGCCGACTACGCTTCCTTAAACGAGTTCCTCAGCAATTCTGATTGGGACTTTTTGCAACGCGGCGGTAATTTAAATGACATCGTTTTGATGTTTAAAGACATTCTCAAAAGTGGTATTGAAAGACACGTTCCGTTGGTTAAAAAAAAACCGGCTTTCGGGAGCCCTGGTATAACAATAGATTGTTAAATCTGGAGAATCGCCGCAATAAGTTCCATTCATTATACAGGCGGTACGGGGTTCAATTTTATCCCAAATTTGATATGCTAGCAAAGAGTTTAAAAGTTTAAATTGGTTTTTATATAACCAATACGTTGTGCGAATCGAGGAGGAATTGATATCAAATCCAAAGGAGTTCTGGAGTTTTATGAATAGTAAGAGAAAAGTGGTTGGTTTCCCTACTCCTATGTCTT
This sequence comes from Tipula helvola, assembly GCA_963556165.1. Classification (NCBI taxonomy): domain Eukaryota; kingdom Metazoa; phylum Arthropoda; class Insecta; order Diptera; family Tipulidae; genus Tipula; species Tipula helvola. The sequence continues at coordinate 233,583,684 of OY744483.1, forward strand.
ACTGAACTCCGTCGCTAGTTAACCCGCGGAGATCTGTAATTTGTTTGCTAGCTATTTTGCCTCAGTATACGAACCAGCCACGATGTCCCCTACCATTCCTTCATGCGCTAACAGTTTCGTGGAATTTAATTATTTTAAATTTACTGAGCAGGAAGTTTGCGATTGCTTGCTTAATCTTGATATTAAAAGGGGCGCTGGTCACGACGGTATTCCGCCGATCCTTATTAAGCATTGTGTCGAGAGTTTGTCCCGCCCAATTACCTTCATGTTTAATGAAAGTTTACGTATTGGATTTTTTCCTGAGCCTTGGAAAATTACATGCCTCCATCCCATTTTCAAGGCGGGTAGAAGAAACGAAGTAAGTAATTATCGGGGGATTTCCATTCTTTCCGTTATACCCAAACTATTTGAATCTATGGTTCACAAGGTCTTAGCTTTCCATACCAAATCATTAATTTCTTCTGCTCAGCATGGGTTTTATCCAGGCAGATCCACAGTGACTAATCTGGTTTCTTTTTGTGGCAAATTATTTAGCAGTTTAAACTCCAGGCAGCAACTGGATGTTATTTATACTGATTTTGCGAAAGCTTTCGATACGATTGACCACTCGCTCCTGATCTCTAAATTAAAGAACTTAAATTGTCAGTGCATTCCAATTGAATGGTTGCAGTCTTGCCTTTCCAACCGTTGGCAATCCGTTAGGATTTTGGATTCTAGTTCACAGCTATTTCGCGTGACATCTGGCGTACCTCAAGGAAGTCATATTGTTCCTTTATTATTTATATTATTCATCAACGATATTGTTGACTGCTTTGAGTTTGCCAGCTGCCTCCTGTTCGTCGATGATATGAAAATTTTCGCCCGGTTCAACAGCATGTCCGATTGCGTAAAGCTGCAAGATGATTTGGACAAATTTTGCAGTTGGTCTATTCGCAATAGATTGGGACTCAACGTGAGTAAGTGTAAGAGTCTTTCATTTTATCGTACCCGGTCACCTCTGTCCCATGCCCATCGTTATCGTCTGTATGGTGAGGATGTAGTCAGAGTGGAGTTTATATCTGATCTGGGTATAATTTTTTCAGCTGATGCCACCTTTACTAGACATATTAACACCATTATTAATAAGGCATAAATTATGTTGGGTTTTATTAAGCGGAACTGTAAGGACTTCATCGACCCGATTACTCTAACATCACTGTACGGTTTTTTGTTCGTTCTATTTTAGAATATGCATCGCCGGTGTGGTCACCATCTTACCACTGTCACTCGGATAGAATAGAAAGTGTTCAGAAGCAGTTTGTTTTGTATGCACTTCGTTGTCTACCGTCTACACGGTCTGTGGAATATGTTCTTCCTCCCTACCAAGATCGCTGTAACCTATTGAATCTGCACCGATTAGATTGTCGACGGGTAGTAGCATCGGCATTGTTCATTTGCGATATTTTCAGTTCTCGAATCGATTGTACTGAGCTGCTTTCACGCTTAAATCTTTACGCTCCGGTACGTCAAATGCGCCCACGCGATGGATTGTTACTCATTAACCAGGTATCAACTAATTACGGTCTTTCGGAACCACTTTTGAGAGCGTCGCGAGAGTTTAATTCAGTTTATGATGTTTTTGATTTCAACTTGTCCATAGAGTCGTTTAAGAAAGCTTTATTTAAATTTTTATGTAATAATAACTAATTAGTCGGCGTTTTCTATCTATCTTTTATTCCTTTTGTGTTGTATTTCATTTTTACAAATTATTTTTATAATTTTTTTAAACATGTTTGTATAACCGATTGTAATCACTGTAGGCTATACATGATAATAAATAAATAAATAAATTTAATCGTTGATATCGAAAGTTATTACATAACTCAGTGTAGCTCATCTCTATTTTTTAAAACGGTTTGGATTTTTGGTTTCGTTGCTAATCGAAAGAATAAATTCGATTTTACTACATAAATTAATAAAATGGTCAACGACGACAAAAAACCAGAAAACTCCAATACCGACCGAATAATGGCCCTCAAAAACCCTTGGAGGTATCTGCCACGAATGACACTACGGTTAAGCTACAACCATTCTTGCCGAAAAAAGCCCTGGATTGGTTCTTGTTGCCAGAGTTTCAATTTAATCTCCAAGGCAGAGATTCAATTTAATCTCCACCTGAAACATGTGACATTATTTCGGATTTCTTGACGAACCCTCCACATACCGAACAATACACAGCTTTGAAAATAATTTCGAAGAGAAAATAATTTCATTATTCAATCGCCAACGGCTCCGATCCATCATTCAATCGCCAACGGCTACGGTACTCTGCTTAAAACGTTTCCTCAACTTACAGCAGAGCCGAATTATAAAGTGCCAGTCCGACACAATGTGGTCCATCACATGGTCACAGCAGGACATCTGCCTGTATCAAGACCGAGAAGACTAGATCAAGTCCGCCATAAAGCCGCATTTACGGAATTTCAGCATATGGTGGAATTAGGGATTTGCAGGACATCTGCATCTCCCGTTTCTTGTCCATTGCACATGGTTAAGAAAAAATATCATGATTGGATACCATGTGGGGATTATCGGCGTTTAAACATGGTAACAACACCGGATCGCTACCCGATACGTCACATTCAAAATTTCTCCATGCACTTGATGGATGCAAAATATTCTCCAACATTGATTTGGTCAGAGCGTATGATTTGATTCCCATTTCACCTGAAGACGTTTTCAAAACGGCAATAACAACTCTTTTTGGCCTGTTCGAATTTGCTCGGATGCCATTCGGATTACGTTATGCCGCCAAAATATTTTTGCGTTTTATGAACGAAGTTGTTCGAAACTTAAACTTTGTTTTCGTCTACATTGACGATTTTCTTGTGGCATCACAATCTGAGGAACAGCACAAACTCCACCTGGAATAACTCTTCCATAGGTTAACTGAGTTTGATGTGCATATAAACAGTTCCAAATGCGTCTTTGGCGTATCAACTCTTGATTTCCTGAGCCACAAAATAACCCCTAATGGTATTCTGCCGTCTGAAGAACCAATTAACGCCATTAGGGAATATCCAGCTCCAAGCTCAATTAAGCACATTCTGCGGTTTACCGGTATGGTAAGTTATTATCATCGATTTATATCAAAGCTTGCTGAAATACTCGCACTTGTTCACAGCAATCTGGCCGTACTTCTACGTAGGCCAAAATCGCCTAAGAATTTCTCTTGTACTGACGAATGTCAAGAAGTATTCACGTCGCTTAAGGCTGAACTTGCGCAAACAACACTGCTTGTACATCCACTGAGCGACTCAAAGCTTAGTTTAACTACTGACGCATCAAACACTGCCGTTGGGGCAGTACTGCAACAGTATAATAATGAGTGTTGGGAGCCATTGGGATTTTTCTCAAAGAAACTTTCGGATGCAGATATTCAGCATTCGATCGGGAATTACTCGCAATTTAACTTGCAGTGAAACACTTCAGATATTTTGTCGAAGGTCGAGACTTCACCATTTTTACCGACCGTGATTAGAGCAATTGGATTATATTAGATTTACCACGGACATTCAGCATGTTCACGGACACGACAACGTTGTTGCAGATACATTCTCTCGCACAACCGACAATGAAACGGCCACAGTCGAGACACAATTCGACTCAAACAAAATTGCAATTTCACAAAAAGCTGACCTAGAACTTCAGAATTTATTTTCTGGTTCCGAATGTCACATTGGCTCATCAATGGAAAAAATCGCTTTTCCAATTGCCTGGCGTCGAAATCATCTGCAAAACATAAACTGGGTACAATCACCCATTCATCGTAGAGTCACTACGTCGAACATCTTCGACACTTTACATAACATTTCGCATCCTGATGTTCGTGCTACTCGTAAATTGATTACTGCTCGATATTTTTGGCCTAGTATGAACAAAGAATTAAGCAATTGGAATCAGTTCTGTTTATCCTGCCAACGTGCCAAAGTTTAACGGCATACTAAATCATTCCATGGACAATTCCAACTTCCATCAGGTCGTTTTAAACATATCCATATAGCCATAGTTGAGTCCAAGCTTTTCAGCAAATTAACAAAACTCCTTGGCTCACATCGTATTCGTACAACGGCTTATCAACCTCAAGCCAATGGCATGGTCGAACGTTTCCACTGGCAACTCAAAGCCACGTTAATGGCCAGAGGAAACACTTGGTATTACTTGGGATCCGAGCAACTGTGAAAGAAGATCTGAAGTGCTCACCAGCTGAAATGGTTTATGGTCAAACCATCAAGCTACCAGATGAGTTCTTTATCGAAAATCCTCTCTCACCCTTACCAACTAGCGACACAGTCATCGACCAACTCCGAGATACAATGCAAAACCTAGTCCCGAAATCAACTCGGCAAGCGAAACAAGATACCATTTTTATTCCGAAGTCACTTCCCGACTGTGATTTTATGTTCGTAAGAACAGACAAAGTTCGCAAAGGCTTATCTACTCCTTATGGAGGCCCGTTTAAAGTCATTTGACGCCTTCGGAAACAATGAACCGTTTCAATTAATGGAAAAAACCAAACCATTTCAATTGAACCGACTCAAACCGGCTTACGGCATATTGTGGTCCATTGATGAAAAATCAGATCATCAGACACATAAACATGTTCGTTTCACAGTCTAGCAAACTTTTCTCTTAGGGAGGGGAGCTCACTTGCGGCGGAGTCCTGTAGCGGCTTACTCATTTCAATTATACAATTCACATTAGCTCACCACTACAATATATGGTTATTACACAAAATATCTTTTGTGCTGTGTACTGACACCTAGCGAAAACAGTTTGGATCATATTTGTCTCGTACGCCAACACTAAAATAACCAAGATAAAAAAACAAAACAATCGCGGTGGCGATTCATTTTTATATTGATAATTCAATTCACACCTTTCAAGCGAAATTATATCAAAAATATATTACTGGTGAAATTAACCAAATTTTTGGTGGGCTCCATTTTTCTTTTCTAAAAAATTTCTTGTGGTGAAATCAATATTTAAAATTTTAATAATTGAATTTATATATAAGGATAACAATAAATAACAAATTATAATAAATAAGTTTACAAATTTAAATCAATTGTTTTGTATCTCTACGGAGAATTATTATTACAATAAATTCGAGATTTACATTGTGCACTAAAAACATTCGGTGTCTTTTTTTTTTTTTTTGGAACGAGTAAACGAAAGTGTTTCAACGTAGTTGTATAGAGGAAGTAGTTTAATACCAGATTAACTCCCACAGCTAAAAACTCCTATATTTTGCATCGATTGTGCTGCAATTGATTAAATTTTTATACGCTACTTCATCCTGTTAAGTAAGCTTAACTTTTTGTACGATTTATAATAAAAGAAACTTTTAAAACACAATTTTTGGTTATTTTTTCAATGATTTTCTCCACTTCTCAGTTTCTGGATTTTCATCATTTTCAATGGCCCAAATAAATATACTTTTTAACTCAATAAAGTGACAGTAATTTTTTTTCAATAGTATAATGGCTCCCCTTCAAAACATCGCTTGAGATTTTAAGATCGGTTGAACTGTTGAACAGTTACAAATTTTTATAAAAAAAGTAAGCTTTTTGCTGTTTTTTCTGGTTTTCAGTCTTTGAATGAATTTTTCATTAACTAATTGTAGGTGATGTGAATGGCAACGTTCAAGCCAAACAAATAAATTAAAACACAAAAAAAAAAAAAACTAATTGTAAATAAAATCAAATTTATCTGATCTTTGACCATTCTCTTTCTTATGAAAAAACGAAGAAAACCATTCATGATAAAGTCTGTTTAATAGCATAGGACCGGTTTTATAATCAAGAAAAGCGTTGGGTGGATGCGGACCCTAGTTATGAGTTTGAAGGTAAAAAATAAAGTCATAAATTGTAGGGTTAATTATGGTAAAATAGTTTTACTCCTAGTACCATATAACCATGTGTCATTGTACAATTTTATTATTTATGTGGAACATTACCGTTACCGCTAATAAAAAAAATATCTTGCTGTCAATTTCATTACTTTACTTCATTTTACTTGACTAATCGTCAACAATACGTCATGATCAACGGATCCACCAGTGATGTCTTAAATGTGGATTGTGGAGTGCCTCAAGGCAGTGTGCTAGGTCCGTTGCTGTTTCTGATATTTATTAATGATATCTCGCTATTACCTTTAAACGGACAAATTCGAATTTTCGCAGATGATACTGTAGTATTTTATGAAACAAAGGACCCTTCGACAATACATAATAGTATGAAGCATGATATGGACATTCTACTGGAATATTTCAAATCTAATGTGATCTCTCTAAATTTATGATACATAAAACGAAATTTATGATTTTTCATTCCCCACACAAAAGTCCTATCAATTTGTCTTATTTTACTATAAATAACATTGTAGTTGATAGAGTTGAGTTTTTCAAGTACTTAGGAGTAACTTTTGACACGCATATGTCTTGGGCTGAACACACTAAAACCATCTGTAGTAAAATGGCTCCGTTAGTAGGATTGTTAAGGAAACTTTCCTTTTGTGTGCCGAGCTATGTACTGAGATTGATGTATTTTACATTTATTCACTCTAGAATTGTGTACGGAATTATTGTGTACGGAACTGCAAGTCGAAGCAGATTGAAATCTTGTCAAATCATGCAAAACAAAAGTTTAAAAGCGGTTTTAAAGCTGTCTTCACGTTTCCCATCATTAGTTTTATATGAAACCGAGTCCAAGGGTATTTTACCAGTTGGTGCATTGTATGAGTACCAAGTTTCACTATACATGTACAAGATGTTAAATGTTTCTTCAGCACTCTCTAATCTTAAATTTAATAACTGTAATCATAATTATGACACCCGATTTATTAATAGTATATCATGTGGATCTATCAGTAACGAATTTGGGCGCAAATCGATAAGGTTTTCCGGCCCTTCAAATTACAATAAGTTGCCAGAATCACTTAAAGCTTCAATGAGTTTTCCTCAATTTAAGAAACAGCTAAAAATTTATTATGGAAATCTTATAAATAATTATATTTCTTAAATTTTTGTAATGATTGTATTGCATTATGTAAAAAATTTATAATTTTGTATATGTTTTAAAATGTGAATTACAATATCAATTACCCTTCAAAGGACAATAAATCCATTGGGAAATTGATATTGTAAAGAGTTTAATTGTATAATTTGTAAATATTAAATAAATAAATAAATATTAAATAAATTAAATTAAATAAATAAATTACAATATTGGATTGGCCTGGAAATTCGCCTGATATCAACCCCATCGAGAATTTGTGGGCGATTATGAAGGCAAAATTACGAAAGCTGAATTGCAGTACCCTACAGGCAATGGAGACCTTCATTAAAAACATATGGTTTGACCCGAACGCTATGGATAAAATCTGTCAAAATTTGGTAGAATCAATGCCGAATCGAGTACATGACTTAATACAGAAAAACGGAGGACACATAAAATATTAAACATAGCACAAACGATAAAATTATTGACACCCCAAAATTGTATCACAGTTATTGACACAGCTTAAGGTTCACAGCAAATTAATTTTGTTTTTCCTCTCTATATCTCACGTTTTTTAAAACTTTCATTAATTCTCTTTCCCTTTAATAACTCCTCTCTTCTTTAAATCTTTAATCTGTTATCGAATTTGACGTAACAAAGACGCTTGTTTACATGTAAAATTTTTGTAGTGAAACGGAGCGATTTTTGCTAAGGAATTGAAATATGTAAGTACTTCATATTATTTTAATAATTAGATTTAAATAATAAGCTTATTAAATTATTTGTTATTAATACTAAAATCTGCAAAAGTGCCAGCTAAATCGTGTTTTTTTAAATAAGATAACTAGATAATTGTAGTGTCAATAATAGGATTAATCTACGATTCATATTCATTTATTGACATACTGGGTGTCAATAATTGTTTTCTATTGGAGTACAATAATTGACACCGTATCAATTGTTGTAGTTTTAGAGGGTGTCAATAACTAAAGTGGTTTTGACAATTTATTTGTAGCTTAAACATGCCAAAAACGAGTAATAATTATTCCAAAGAGGCCCTTCAAAATGCTCTTGAATCAATAAAAATTTGCAAAATGTCAAAGAAAGCAGCCGCAAAATATTATGGTATTCCCAGAACCACTTTGATATTTCGTTTGGGTGCAAAATTCAAAAAAATTAGACTCGGCCCTTCAACTGTGCTTTCCATCGAAGAAGAAAATATTTTAGAAGAATGGATTATCACATCACACTGATCATCAGGGTCAATTTTACCCCAATGCACAGAGTAAGGGTTAATGGCGACGGAACTAACTTTCAGTTATGCCCCAAAACCAAGACTGTACTAGCAGCAAGAGGAGCTAGAAATATATGCGAAGTCGATAGAAAGTTAGCTAAAGCAAACATAACAGTTATGTTTTCGTTTGCTGCTTCAGGAGATTTGGTTCCTCCTATGTTAATTTACCCATACAAAAAAATTCACGAAGACATACGAAAATTGTTGCCAGTGGAGTGGGCTTTGGGAGTTAGTGACAACGGATGGATGACTAAAGAAGTTTTATACGAGTATGTTTCGAAAATTTTCCATCCCTAGATTGTCAGGGTCGGAACGAAGTTTCCTATGATATATTTTGTAGATGGCCATAGCACCACCAAACGCTTCCATTAAGTAAACTCTGCTTTCAATTAGGTATTGTCTTGATCGCTTTGTACCCAAATGCAACACGAATATTACAACCTACGTAAGTGCGTTCAAACCGCTTAAAAATGGGTGGAATAAAAAGGTTCTTGATAGGCGCTGACAAAACCCTAAAGATGCTTTAACGAAACACAAATTGGCGCCGTTACTTGCAGCAGTGGTGGCAACAAGTGTTTCACCGCAGACCATTGAGCATGGTTTTCGGGACTGCGGTTTTTTTCCTTGGAACCAAAATGCAATTGATTTTTCTCGATGTTTTGGCAAATCATCCGGCCATCGAATCCAGGAATCAACAAATACAGTTGACAAAAATATTTCTTACGAGAAATTTGAAGAAATAACAGGTAGGACTACAATAAACGAATTTCATAAAGCGTTTAACCTTCACTCTGTGTGTAGCTTACTCTAACGTTGTCTATGTATAGGGGTCAATCTGACCCCATGGATCACTTCATATATTTCATAGGGAAAGTAAATAAAAATTGTTTATTTTCTTATTACAAATTTATATTTTTATTGAAAAAGTAATTACATTCACAAAAAATCACTTTAATTAGTCAAATTTATGTTATGTTTTAACCAGATTACGTCACCTAAAACCACTTAAGGTTCATCTGAAACCATTTCCTATTCTTTGATGCATTCTATGCATAGGATTTTGCATAGGATGCATAGGTGTGGTTTGGGCAAGATAGCTCATTATAAAAATGACATCTTGTTCTGGATTTCATATCAGATAATCAAAGGGCGCAAACAAAATCTTGGTCGTTTTCTAACGGTCTTTGCCGCCACTTTTTCACCTGTTAATTTCCGTCTTATTAGTAACACTATAACCTATTAGATCGATTGTTGTAATTACATTTTTTTTTAACTTTCGAGGGTTGGAGAGCTGGCTTGCACCAGTGGCATAACCAATTCTTTTAGAAACGATTTTCTTTAGGATCAAACTTTCAAGTATTAGGTTGTTATCAAAACTAAATTTTGAAGATTTTAGTTCTCGGTTTTTTTTTAATTCCTTACTTGTACTAAGCTCTTTGGGCAAATCGGGTTTGATTTGTAGGATTGTTCCAATTAGTGTCGGTTTTTTTCTGCAAAAGTTGCTCGGCTAAAGTACAAATAGTGAAAAAGTTGTTCATAGTAATTGTTCTTCTTTTGTTGACGTGAAGTGCGGATATCCGATGGACTAAATTCAAGGCGTAACTAACCGAATCAGGCCTACCTGGTTGCCCATCAACATACACTTCTGCGTTCAATGGGTAAGAGATCTTTGCGTCGCGTAGCCAAAATATTTTAATTCCATACTTCCCTAGTTTTTATGGTACGTACTGTCGGGAAGGACATCCCCCTCGTGTTAGAATCAATTGTTCATCAATAGTCAAATTTGATGACTGTTTATAAGGTTTTCGAATGCCAAGAACATTTTCCATACAGTTCAGAATGCTACCAATCTATCTGTTTTTAGCGGCTCCTGTCGGATATCATAGCTCGATAAAATGAAAGGTTGTCCCAGTTCTTAAAAGCGCCAGCGTATATTAAAATGCAGGTCCACCGAGTTAGTATCATAAAAAGTACGGTGTTTTCCTGTTATTTTATTATTCATTATATAAAACTGCCGCGGTTTTCTATTCGTCTCAGCCTCGATAATATTCACCAATATTTCTGTGATGGTTTTTTGGAAACCTAGTAACTGAGTTATTAGATTTTTTGCTGTTTGCTCCGTGAAGCCTTCCGTTTCCCGCAGTAGTAGAAAGTCGCATGTTCTGGTCACATTTGCAATATTTAGGCTCCACTTTGGAACCATTTTTTTATTTTGGGCATAATACCATATACCAGTAACCGCTTCTTCATCTTCAAAAATGGCAGTTTCATCATTTCCCTGTTCATTTTCTCGATCGTCAGCGCAAAGTTCAAAAATGTCATCATCATCAAAATTTATCGGCCAATATGTTCATCCTCATCGTAATCACAGACGTTTATCGGTTCAGCATGTACAACTCTCGTCGCATTTTGAAAAATCCACTTCAATATTATCGTTCGCTATTCCCCCTTCATCTGACAGTCTCACTTACTAATTAACAAAACAATGCAAAAAACATCACAGACATACTTTACAATACATTCATCATAAACATAAAAATTAAGTCATTTTTTGATTTATATAGAAAATAGTAGGTACCTACAATATGGAAATAATTTGGGGTCATTTTGACCCCAGTACACAGAAATGCGCTTGGTTCATTTCAGACTATCGTAATTACCAAATTTATAAGTAATTTGGACCCGCTTTTCGTTGTATTGTGTGTAGAAGATATTAGTTGAGGCTTTCTTTTAGGGCATGAGCCCTTCCAATAATAAAAAACGCAGTTTCTTCAATTTAAAACCGACTGGGGGCAATTTGACCCCAATACACAGAGAGAAGGTTAATAGTTTATGCAATAGGTCACAATGGTCAGATGACAAAAGAACCATTTATAAATTGTTTCTTCAATTTAAACCCGACAAATATGTTTCAAAAACACAACTTGCTTGTTTTGTTAACATCATCAATACTGTTTCGGAATGCAAAATATTATCGTTTGGTAACTTAGGTAGCTCATAAATGGACATATCAGATATCAACGAATTTTTATTTGTTAACGAGGAAATAACTGTCGAAGAGAGTGAGCAAAACCTTGACTCAGTGGCTGTAAGTGAGCCCTGTGTACCAAAAATAACTCCACCTAAGATGGATCTTTCAATTGACGACTTCTTGGATTGGCCGATAACCCCTGAAAGTCAGGGTATTGGGCCTTTCAAATAAAGAAAACCATTTGTCCAATCATTTCAATGTTATGTTTAGAAGCTATATTTTATTAAAAGAATTTATTGGAATTGAAGATTCAAAGTGAAGTGAATTTTGATGATAAAATATGTGATTTATGTATTGAAATTGATAAGTTCCTTAATAAACAATGAAGGAACGAATAGTTCTTCTGATCAGCTAGGAAGACGTGATAAAGGTTAGATAGAAAATTTGAAAAATTTTCCAATGTAAGTGTGTGTCCATAATTATACATTTTTGTGGTGTCAATAATTATGTAAGTGTGTAAATAGTGATCAGATAATTCGGGTTCCACTATTCAAAATTTAATTATCGATCATGCGGTGCAATAACTTTAATCAATAGGTTCGAAAATGGTGTATATAAAAAACTATTTGGTTTAACTTCGTTATAAATTTATTTCAGCTTAACAATTTGATCTGGTTGACAAAATGGTTGGTGAAGAAGTGATGATAAGCAAAAATTGAACAGTACAAGAAAGTTAGTATGAATCACTAATTTATACTACAAAACAATGTTTACATGCATTAATATACTAATTGTAATTTGTGTGATGAAGTTAATATACTAATTATACTTTTAATTCTACTGTGCGCATCCATATTTATACTTAAGCACTAAAAGTTTAACAATCTTTGGAATAGCTGATCGAACGTCATCATTATACGTATATAAACAAAATGTCAAATGTAAGTAATAATAACAATAATAATTAAACTGTAAAATAAATTTACTAATTTTAATTAATTTCAGGATTCAATTACGTGTAATAAAATATAGTAAATAATAATAATAAAATAAGTGCAAGTGAATTAAGATAAGTTAATTAACAAACTGTCTTTGCATTTAAATTAATAAGATTGTGTATTTTTTTTCAGATTATGAAAATATTTGACCAAACAACGTCATCGTATTCAGCTATTTTGGATTACCAGTTTGGTGTATATTGTTAGCAAGTAAGTAACTATATAAATTTAAATATTAATTAAACTATAATAAGATTTTTGTGTTGTTTCAGGTAACTTCAGCATATGGTTGTTAACATCCTGGCCGCCTTGAATCGGATGATTCAATTTACTGGTAAAAGACACAACTTATGGACAGGTCTTTTGGATAAGCCCATAATAGTTTTTAATGTAACAACCCTCACTTTCTTATCAGGTCCCGGATGTAGTTGTATAACTCTACCCAAGAGCCATTTGGAAGGTGGTAAGTTGGATTCTTTTATTACCACTATGCTGTCGATCTTAATATTTGGTTGATCTTCATTCCATTTATTTCTTTGCTGCAGGTTCGTCAAGTATTCTAAACTCCATCTGTTCCAAAAATGCTGATTTATTTTTTGAACGATCTGCCATCTGGATAATCTTGATAACTTTATTTCTTGAAAGTCTTCAGCAGGAATCAAAGTTGTTGGTCAGCCAATAAGAAAATGGGCTGGAGTAAGAGCATCTAAATCTTCACTCGATAGTACACAAAGTGGACGCGAGTTTAAAATGGCTTCGATTTCAGCCAACAACGTCGATATTTCTTCCATGGTGAGTATATGGTCACCTATCGATCTTTTCAGGTGAAACTTTGTCGACTTAATAGCTGCCTCCCACAGGCCGCCGAAATGTGGTGAACTTGGAGGTATAAAATGGAAACTTATTCGGTCTCTGTTGAGAAAATCGGAAATAAAATTAGTATTTTTTATAATAAATTGATATAACTGTTTTAATTGACTATTTGCGCCCACAAAATTTGATCCATTGTCGCTGTGGATCTCCTTACAAATCCCTCTTCGTGCCACAAATCTTCGAAGAGCCGCAATATACGCCTCTGTGGTGAGATCACTAACCAACTCCAGGTGTACGGCCTTAGTACTAAGGCAAACGAATAAGCAAATATAGCTTTTGGATGTCTTCTGACCTCGTCCTCTGGTTATATGGGTGTAAAAGGGTCCCGCATAATCGACTCCTACTTTTAGAAATGGTTGAATTAGATCAACTCTCGCCTCTGGGAGGTAGCCCATTATTTGGGTCATCTCCTTTGCTTTATACTTGGTACATTGTGTACAGCCATTAACAATTCTTTTTACAGCATTCCGGCAACCCAGTATCCAATATTTTTGGTGAAGTGTAGCCATCATCAAAGTTTGCCCTCCATGGAGATGTCGATGGTGGTTTTCCCTTATGATTACTTCAGTGAGGTGGTCTCTAGCTGGCAATATTATGGGGTGTTTGATTTCGTAAGCGATTGATGCGCTTGACAATCGACCTCCTACCCGTAGTATACCAAATGAATCAATAAATGGTTGCAATGATTTTAAGTTGCTCGACTTCAGAAGCTTCTTGTATAATGTTAAATGGTTTATTTCTTCTGCAAAATGTTTACGTTGAATTGTTTGTATGAGTCTTCTTTCAGCATCAATTAACTCCGTAGTTTGCAAATAAGCTGTTCTAATCCTTGGTTTACGTTGAAAAATTCGCAAAACGTAAGCTAAAATGCGTACCATTTTAGCGAAACTGGAAAATTTGTCGATAATGATTTCTACTACATTCTTCTCGTGAGTTTGTTTATTAGATTCCGGAAGTTGAATCGGTAAAGAATTGGTCTTCCTTTCCTCCATCGTCGCATTATTATTTTTGTACTGCGTAGGCCATTCATTAGGATTTTTTAACCACTTCGGTCCGTTCCACCATAAATTAAATTCAAGTAACTGGTCTGGCTTTTTGCCCCTCGAGGCACAATCAGCAGGATTCTCTTCCGATTTGACATGATTCCACTGTGCTCTGCTCATGTGTGTAAGAATTTCTGACGTGCGATTGCCGACGAAAGTATTCCAATGTTTTGGATGTGCAGACAGCCAATCTAGTACGATTGTAGAATCGGTCCATACATAAATCTTTACAATTTTCGTCCTCAATGTTTCCTTTAGCGTTCTTAATAGATTGGATAATAATAAAGCTCCACAGAGCTCAAGACGAGGTATTGATATCTGTTTAACTGGCGCTACATGGTCTTAGCTGATAGTAGCGTGATAATACTCTCGCCATTAGGTTGAATTACTCTGGAGTAAACTGCTGCCGAATATGCTTCTTTACTAGCATCTGAGAACCCATGTAATTCCATGTCAATGTTACTGGTTGTTTGGATGTGGCGTGGTATCTTAATCCTCTCGATTTGTGGCAGACTATCTCGGAGTTTTAGCCATTTTTCAGCGAGATTGATTGGCAATTGTTCATCCCAACCTAAATTCTCGATCCACAAATTTTGGAAGAATATTTTCATTTTGACGATCACTGGTGCTAACCATCCTATTGGGTCGAATAATCTACTGGCCTCTGACAGTATTCCCCTCTTTGTAAGAATTGGCCGATGTTGGAGATTCACACGGAAACAGAAATAATCTCCCTTTGGATTCCAGTGGAGCCCTAAGACCTTTACTGAAGTCGATTCTTCTATTTCAATGGAAGTTAAATCTGTGTTGCCTTCTAGCGTGTCTGTTAAAAGTTGATCCTGGTTTGAGATCCATTTTCTTAAATGAAAACCGGCACTCTCTAAAATTGATATTACGTCGGTTTTCAATTTCTTTGCTTCACAGATCGTGTCTGCTCCCGTCATAAGATCATCCACATATATATCTTTCTTGATATGATCAGCTACTTCCGGGAATTAGTCTTGATGTCGTAAAGTCACTTCTAGGAGTGCCCGCGTGGCTAAGAATGGAGCACTGGATGTACCGTAGGTAACAGTCAGCAACTCGTAATGCTTAAATGGTAACTTCGGATTATCTCTCCATATAATTCGTTGGTATTTTGTGTCTTCTTTGGCTACGCGTACCGGACGAAACATTTTCTCCACATCCGATGTAAAAGCTACTCTGAATTCTCTAAAACGACATAAAATATGGTAAAGGTTAGCTTGCAAGGTTGGACCTACCGCCAAGCAGTCGTTACCCAAGTAACAATTCCAGCTGTAAATAAACTCTAGCAGCGCTTCTGGAGCTATATTTTAGAGCAACTAGCATTAGATTTAGCTCTAGCAGCGCTCTTGAAGCTTATTTAGAGAAGTTATCGAGTCGGTTTAGCTACTTTTAGAGCAATATTTTTCCTCTTGTAGACCCTATGTAACAGCTTCCTTGGAGCTAATAGTTTTATAAATGAAAAATTTAAGAGACATATGAAGCCCTTGATATAAAGCTTAAGGCTCTTGTGATACTTTATAAACTGCAAAAATGTAATCGAATGCTTTATGAGAAAACGTCAAAAGTATTTTAGTTTATAGATAAAATATTCAAGTATATTTGTTACAAAATGTTCTGTCCAAGAATATTTTATGATTGGAAGGAAATAAATAAATATTTAGGACATAATGTATTGTTGTATTAAAATATGTAATTTCTAATGCGGCTTATTTTTTATGGTGAACGCTAACAACTTAGTTAACTAAAATTTGATGCGCCTCGAAAATACATAAACTTTATTGAAATAAATTTATAATAAACTTCATGTAAAAAATTGAATGTTCGATTTTCTGTGGTCATTTTACAATCATTAATTTGATTTATGGATCAACGTGTAATTCGATATTTATTTATTGCAGAAAACTCTTATCAATATATTAATAATAAGAATCAGTCGCATAAAATTAGAAATTTTAAATTTTGTTTAGTGATCATTTCATAATTTTTTATATGGCGATTGTTATTTTATACATTATTTTTACAAAAACGGAACTGATGACAAATTAGACCGATATAGAGTTGCCATTTTCACGATTTTTTTATAGAGCTAATAGCTTTAATAAAAATAATTTATATACCATTATAAATATACTAAAGAGGAAGATTATGAATTAAGAGCACACAGCTGTATTTCAGTCTATTTTTATTTTTCAAGTGTTAGTGGTTTAAAATTTTCTATTTCAGTAATATTGAAAAGGATTGGCCAAAATTGCCACTGTGAGCTCTTGTAAATTGGCAATCGGTCCATATTACTATTCAGTGATATTAATATGTTCATTGATCTATCAAGGTTTCCATTGAAGTAATGTCTTAAGCAATTCTCCAAACCCTAATACCAATATTTTCCAGTACCGAAAGGATTCAATGCTAAGGGATTAGGGGTTTCTAATAAGGTCCGTGGATCTTGAGAATATCCTTCCAACAAGCATAATAATTTATGAAGTGCCTGATCTTTGATGTTATATTATAATGCCCAATTTCTCAGTTCTTCCCTTAAATTTGTGTGACTTGTTCCTAAATCGTAATCGGACCTTGATTCTTGTACCATTTCGAACGGATCCTCATTTTCTTTGCATATTCATATATCGTTAATAAAACTTTCAGTATTTTGTTTATGGTTTATTAGTATGTTTTGAGTTGCATGAGTTGTTTCGGAGTTTTGTGATTGAAAAATTGGTGTTATCTTTACAATTGTAGGTTTATTAAATATAAGCCTTTGGTTTTTCCAAATTTGATACCTATATGCACTACTCAGTTTATACCTTTTCCACGATTTGGAATTATACATTTTAAATATTTTATGTGAAATTTATGTGATCAGTTTTGACAGTAAAAAATCAAATTTTTTTTAAAACTATGAGAACTCTTTATTAGTTACAAAATCATGTTACTACTTTAAATCAATGCAAAATATAACTCAAAGCTTTATAAAATTTTCTTTTTTATTTAGAATTAACAAATGAGCTATAAATGAGCCACAATTTCCGCACTATTAGAGGTAATAAATGTAAAGCTAATTGCATTAAATAAGCTCTTTTGTAGATGATAGTGCTACTTAATTGCTAAATAAAAACTAGTTCCTCTATAATTTGACGTGCTTTACTACGGTATTGTTTTGAGTTCTAAACTGGCTTAAAGAGCTGTTTAATAGAACTATCAGCTCTTAAAACGATTAAAGCTAATAGTGCTAAAAAATTACCTTACAGAGCTTATTTTTTTCTTTATTAAAGCTTAGGGTATCAATTGATTCTAATTTAGTGCCAATAGCAATCCACGTGCTTTTCTAGAACTACAGCAGAGCAACCTCGCAACTATCAGCTCCAACGAATGTTACTTGGGTAAGTGCTTTTCCTGATGTGATTTTGGCAGAACCATCAAACACAACTCTCAACTTGGTAGTGGTGCTTGAAGGCTTGATTATTCCATGGTGTGGAAGATAGTAGCCTGGTAATTGCTGTTTAGCAAATGTAATCTCTTTCATATGTCCTAATTTGATGTATTCGTCTATAAACGCCTTGTACATGGCACAAAATTCTTCATTCTTAGCAAACTTCCTCTCCATCGCACGCATTCGTTGTATTGCAACACCAATGGAGTCTCCTAAAATATTAGGTGGAGCTTTGAATGGAAGTCGTACGATTACACGACCAGATTCATCTTCTTGCTTGGTGTTCTGGAAATGTGTCTCACAAAATTGTTCTTCTTCAGTGTACATGGGTTTGCTGGTGCTGGTGATACTTTCGACTTCCC
Organism: Tipula helvola; assembly: GCA_963556165.1. Classification (NCBI taxonomy): domain Eukaryota; kingdom Metazoa; phylum Arthropoda; class Insecta; order Diptera; family Tipulidae; genus Tipula; species Tipula helvola. The sequence goes on from OY744483.1 coordinate 233,601,719, forward strand.
AAAACATTTTTAACAAATGGTCCAAAATTTTCTTCCTCTGGAGCAGTGGTGACAGTGAGTGAGTGGACTGATTTTGATTCATCAAATTTGCCAGCAACTATCCAACCGAAGAATGATTTCTGCATGGTAGGTCGCAAATGGTCTCCCAATATTCTCTCCTCCTGCAACAAATCAAAAAAGTGATCTGATCCAATGAGGATGTCAATATCGCCCGATTGGTAGATATGGGGATCAGCTAACTCAAATTGGTTGAAATACGGTAAATCTAATGCAGCAAGTGAAGTAGATGGCTGCTTGGAGGTCAGCTTTGGCAAAATTAAAGCGTCAATTTGAAAACAAGGTGAGTTTTTGCTTCTAGGTGTGATGACTAGAGAGGTCATTCCCTTTGTATGAGCTGTTTTTGAATCTCCAATTCCAGATACCGAAATTTTAGCATTTCTGCGATTTAATAGCAGTCTTTGAATACAGCTTTCAGTGACAAATGATGCCTGAGATCCTGAATCTAGCAGTACGCGACATTGTTGTTTCTGGTTATTGCCATCTAATACATGCACTAGAGCAGTAGGTAATATTGTTGTTCCTTTTTTCGTTGCGGTGTGATAATTTACGGAAGTAACGTCACTGACATTTGATTGTGAAATTGGTAAACTGGAACGGGTTTCGGTTGCATTAGCTGGTGCATCTTCATGTAGTAGGGTGTGGTGCTTCCGGTTGCATAATCTACACCTGAACTTTGATCGACACTGGTACACACTATGATTATCATTGAAACAATTGAAGCAGCGATTATGTTTTTTCATTAATTCTCTCCTTTGTACTACTGACATCTCTATTAATTTACTGCATTCAAATAACCGATGGCACTGTTCAAGACATAACGGACATGGATCAGATGTTGTACTTACATGAGCTTTCATACTTAAATTCGCCTTTGGTTGGTTAGGTTGTGGGTTCGATCGCTTAACTGTGGTTCGCATAGATTCAGGACCATCGATTCTCTTGCCTAAAAACAAAAAAAATTGTTGTAGTGTAGGAAATTCATACTCAGTAGATGCCTGTGCCCACAGACCATTAGTTTCATCATCCAGCTTACAGGTTAGTAGATATATTAACCAGTGATCTCTGGATTCCGCTTTTTCGCCCATTGCCTTTAAGCCTCGAATAACTTCATCTGAAGTATCCAACATTTTCCTAATATTTGCACTGTTTGCTGCAGATAGATTTGGCTGGCTCATAAAAGTTTTGATGAACGCGTATACAGTATGCCGTTTCCGATCGTATCGGTCTTTTAATTTTGTTAAAGCCTCGATATAATTTGCTTCAGTGATGCTGAAGTGCTTTAACAGAACAGCTGCTTCACCCTTTATTGCTCCCTTCAGATATTGTAGCTTCTGTGATGGCGTTAACGTTACGTTATCGTGGATAGTCGAACAGAATAAATCGAAGAACGATTGCCATTCGGTATAGTCTCCATGAAAGTAAGGTAATGTTATCTTCGGTAGTCTCACCTCAGCTCGACTATTTGTACCTACGGTATCATTCATTGTTACATTTAAAGGAATGGATGCACTAACCTTGTTTCTCAGTCCGACGGTTAATCCTGACACCACTTTGTAGTAATTGTCTTCTAAATTACTATCCCAGTCTTCCTGGTCATCCAATTGAATAATGCGATCTTCTACGGTTATCATCTCATTTCGGAGGTGTTCCACGCTCGATAGCCGTACATTGATGTCTTATGCTGTTGTATCATCCTTTAATTTGTTGTTGACGAAATTCACAAGCCGAGTAATTTGCCCTTTAAGGTAACCACGCCGTTTTTTAAGTGATGCAAGGTCAGCCATATTCTTTCACGTATTTCGATTTAATTATTTAACTTTTAAACTGGTTACTTATAATTCACTTAGTTTGATTTATTCACTATACTCTTGAATTTTTTGGTAAATTTCGGATATATAAATCCGGCTCGAAGGACCACTAATGATCAGATAATTCGGGTTCCACTATTCAAAATTTAACTATCGATCTTGCGGTGCAATAACTTTAATCAATAGGTTCGAAAATGGTGTATATAAAAAACTATTTGGTTTAACTTCGTTATAAATTTATTTCAGCTCAACAAATAGTTGTACTTTTTCAAAAGAATTTTTTAAATTGGTTAATTAATTTAAATAGGCCTACTTACAATAATTTTTGCAATGGAATATCAAATAAAAATAATTAATATTTCGTAATAATCTTTAAGATTAAAAATTTTTAGAAATTGTATAATCAAAAGCTTAACTCATTGCAAATTTTTCTTAAGAGTGTCAATAATTGTATCGCTTACGAAACGCTATGTAATTTTTTAAAATAAAATATAGAATTAAATACAAAAATATTGTTGCTTTTTTCGCATTAATTTGCACAAAACTGTAAATGTTAATGCTTAGCTTATTCACAGTAATTACATGCCTATACTTACTTTTCCATATAATATTTACTTTGCTCTTTTCAAAGTTATTCGACACTTTCCTAAACATTTTACAAAACGCAAACTAAATGTCATTTATATTTAGCAAATTTAGTAAACTTAAAATGTGAAAACATTTTGAACTTACTAAGCGCAAATAAACTCCGTTTTCATTTTATGAAAAGCGCTAGATACCGCAAACTTATAATATTTTTATCAAATTTTAGCAAGCTTTACTCTAATAACCGCAAACCTTTTTCTTCAGTGTACACTGAGATGAGACTGACGCTAAACCTCTGGCCTCCGGTTCAAGATCAAAAAGGTCCAGACAATGTAAACGTTTTAAATTATTTGCATGTATTGTTATCCCAAACGTTTATTCTGGTCAGATGTCGACGTATAAAAAGTCAACCCAGGCTTCCATTCCAGAAAAATAGAAATTATACATCAGGCGACACTAGCGCTACTATCTTGATATATTCAAGAACATTTAAGTTTAAGTTTTTGTATAATTAAAAACATACCTAATATTATGTTAGAAATACATCTTCAAATATTTTCATTAAAATCATACAAAACAAAATGTAGCAAAATTAACCGAACAACAAGAGATTTAAATAAATTCGGTATCGTTTTCTACTACCTATAATTAATTTATGATGATTGCAAATCCCAGAAAATCAATATCATTATAGAATATTGTATCAGCCCAGAAAATAACTATCATGATAGTAGATATTTTAGATCAGCCCAGAAAAAATATATCGCAATATCATTATATCATGATAATGTCTACAATGTTTTTTTTTTATGTAATTAATATAATTTAAATTTACATACTACATTTAGCAAATGATGTTCTCTTATACTGACTGTATACAATAGAAAGGGGTTGAACTAGGCTTTCTAAATATGTATCTTCCGTTCGATAATGATGAGTTGGGCTCGGTTGACAATTTTCTTTTAAATTAACAAAATCGTCAAAAATGTATTCAGCAAAAAAGTCCTTTCTTATCAAGTGTAGGGGTCATTTAATGGCCAGTAATATTAAATCGTAGAGATGACTAAGTGAATCTGAGTATCCGATTGGTATTCAGAAGAAAATTTGAAATAACAATCATTTTACCGCGACCCTAAGCGACTGAGATATCTGAGATTTTTCAACAAAAATATTCTACCTATAGGGCGATCCTATTAAACCAAATAGCACAAATCTCAGTGATTGGCTCATATAGTGACTATAAAGGTTGAAAAGAGCATATAAATTTAGGAATTCATGTCCTTGTATGCAAAATTCATCGATTTGTTCATTTTCTAATTTTTTTATGGCAAGAACCCTAAGGTTCAAACTTGAATATCGAAGTGCTGTGATACAAAGCCGAATTTCATGAATTTATTTGTTTTTAATTTTTATAATTTTTAATAATTCAAAATTATTAAAATACAAATTCTAACTGCTTTCTACTTTCTCGTATTATTTATATACGAGGAAGGACTCTATGGGACGTAGAAAGCCTTGCTTGAGAAGTTCTTTCATATCATCGTAAATCTCCCACTGACATTCCCGAGGGCAATAAGAAACGTAATGTGGAACAACGATAGAAGGACTGATTGACATATAATTCACGAATGAATTAATTTTAAACGTTTCTTTAAACATTTTAATTTCAAGAGGTATGTCAGTAATTGAAATTGTACACGGTTTTATTGAGGGTTCCACATAAATAAAAGCGAGTTCAATCGTAAAAATTTGTCTGTTATATTCATTATGACAAATTGGGCAAACCGACAAGTTAATATCCTCCAAACAGTTAACCAAATTTCTTAGCCCTAATCTATGCAATTTGAAAAAGTTTATGGGAATATAATTTTACGGTTTCGTCGCAAATTAACAATTTCAAAACTGATTGGGCACTATAATAAATTAATAGTTTCAGCACAAATGTTGAGTTTTTAATAGTTCCAGCACAACACTTTCATATACAATATTGGACGATTTTGTTAATTTAAAAAAAAATTGTCAACCGAGCTCAACTCATCATAATCGAACGGGAGATACATATTTAGAAAGCATAGTTCAACTCCTGTCTATTGTATATACAGTCAAACCTTTTTTTGTGCGGTCTTTTTTTATGCGAATTTTTTTTATGCGATTTTTTGTGCGAATTTTTTTGTATGCGATTTTTTTTGTGCGATTTTTTTTTATGCGGTATATGAATATCGGGATTCTGTTCAGCCATTTTCATATACCTATTGCATCAGCCAAGTTCATTAATCATTAGACATGCTCAATATTCTTATATATTTCATATTTTAGTAAATTTCAATATGTAACTACCTATTACCTTGCACACAAAGAATATAATTTAGTTAAAAGAAATGTTTATTTCACAACCAACGAAATGCATAGTAATAGCTTTGAGTATATATATATAGAGCAATCACCAAACCGAAAAAAAAGTTGTAATACTACCTCGCTGCAAGATGAGAGCGCGACAATCGGCATGTTTTTATAAATAATACAAGTAGAATGAATAATAATAATGAAACGAAGAAATAACCTTGAATGGTACACAAATCCATTTTTCGTTTGTTTTTTAAATTTTTTTTTATTTTCATTTTCACAATACATACATTATACATATGTATACCTTGTTTTTTAGTGTAATTTGTTTAATATTTATACCTATACATACTCATCCAAACATAAGCAATATTATTGTCGTTTCTCATTTTTTAAATAAACTTTTTGGTTTTCCGTTACAATAAAATGTTTCATTAGTCATGAGACCAATAAAACAAAGTGTCTGCAGTTTATTGTGGTATTTTTTAATCTTGGGATTTGTACGTAGAGCCTTAATAATTGCTTATAGATGACAACAAGTGAAATTTATTTTCTGTGAAATATAGAAATAATAATGAATACAATCAGTGCTTAACATATCAGACTAAAGTTGGTTTAGTAACAAAGAAAATACATGGTATACTTGAATCCCAGCTCGAGTTGAAGATTAATCAAAATCACTTGTTAGGTAAATTTTGTTGTAATGAGAATAAATAAACCACAAAGTTGTTGCTAGATTTAGATCCTCGATCGCTGGATTTTCGTGCTGAGGGCGCAAATTTAAATGGCTAGAATGACATTTTAGAAGACAGCTAATAAGTAAACTTTAGCACCTATTAAAGAAATGTTTTGTGTATATTATAGGTAATTTTAAATAAAATTATTGTTTTTCAAAATATTTCAAATAAATTTATTTAAAACTTGATTAATTCACATGATTATTTATTGATTTATTTCAATATTTCATCTTTGTGAGATTCACAATGGAAGAAGAAATTTTGCTTTTAAAATATTACGGAAGCCATTTTTGTCAATACATTCAGTTTCCTTTTAAAATTTTTGAAAAATTTATCAAATATTGAGACAATTTCCTTTAAATCTTTTACAAACATTGATGGTGTAGTCAAACTTCTGCAAGGTAGTTGTTGTTCCGTATAATTTGATTGGTAAGCACGTTTTATTAGTTTTGCTGTTTTTTTCTTGAAATTTTGCGTCTCTATTTTTAAGAATAAATTTGTGTGCCAAAAAACCAGCTACGTATGCATTTGCACAATTTTTTAATGAAATACATTTTATTATTGTATTTTCATTACTGATTTGAAGGATATGTTTTATGTCATTTTCTTCATTATCGAGCATTGCAGCTTCCACAGTTTCTAAATCAAGCTCTTCATCAATGTGTTCGTTTGCATCAGTTTCTGAAAGTGGTGTAGATGAGGTTTGTTCCAATAAATTAATAGCATTACACGGTGTTCCTGAATGAACTTTAAATTCGACTTTAACATACTCGAAAATTTCAAATTAGGTATTGTTTGGGGACCTTTCAAGAATCATTTAAGATCAAAATTAACATAATCCGCTTAGCCGTTTTTAAAAAAAGTGCTTTTCTTTATTAAAAAAAAAACATTAGAAAACTTCAAAATATTAAAAAAAATGAAACAATCTTATAATTTTATTTTATTTAATATAAATTTATTTAACATTACAAAAGAATAAACATTATGATTTAACATTATTTAATTGACAAAAACTACTATCTGATGCATTAGTCATTGTGATGAGAAAATTTTAGGTAACGTTTATGTTGTTGTAATATAAAACCAATGAAAATTATTTTTTTGGATTATCTTTTTGTCTTATTTAATTTAATTATAAATAACGTTTTATTTGATATAAATTTCATAAATAAATTCATAATATAATGCAAATAAATTCAATTAAACTTGATTGAAAAGAATTTGTGATTCATATTTTTGATGCATAAGTATTTGTGATATGCAGAAAAATTTAAAAATAATTAGTAAATCAATTAAATTTAAAATTATTTTTGGCTGATTAAATAATAATTAAGTCATTTATAATTTTTGAACCATTGGAACATTTTTATTACGCCTCCATCACGTCTCGGAAGTGGTCCAAAAATTATGTAAAATCGCAGGGAATCTTATCCCACACGGTTTTATAAACACCCCATAATACATTTTTAGTCTTGCTATAGATTGCGAATATCTTCCGGGTTCATTTAAACCCCAACAAGGGCAAATAAAACTCTGCCTTTGCCTAGGCAACTAATTATGTTCAATATTTTTATATAATTTTGAGGCAATGTTACTTCTTTTGTATTGGAGCGATATTGCGCTAAATAGCAAATTAAGGGCCGACTGATTTTTGAACAACTGGGACAACTACCTCATTCAATAAACTGAAATTTAACATTGACCTTGAAGTGTTGTGATTTATACAACCGTATACAATTTTATATCTTCCGAAAGAATACTACGGGAAGAAGTAAGCACCCTATTTGATATTCTCTGCTAATGTAATATCACATTTTTTATCCATATTTTCTATTAATGCCAAAACACACTAATTTGGACATAACAGGGTTATCAGTTCAATTGGCAATCCAATATAATGAAGTTCACATTTTATATTCTCACAGTAAATCATATTCTGTTTGGCTAAGTGTTCTATAAACTACAACTCTTCAAACCCAATGTTTGTTTGCCTCCCCGGTGGCACAGTGGTCAGCATACTTGCTTTACGCTCCGGAGGTCCCGGGTTCGATTCCCGGCGGATGATGAAAAAATCACGGCTGGTTAAGGGTAGGATCAATGAATTAATCACTCATTATCCGTTAACAAAAATGATTACAAAACTTCAAAAGGAAGCGGCCAAATCCCTCTATGGGATGTAGCGCCAGCGAAAAAAAAAAAATGATTTGTTGGAGACCCGTAAAACAATAAGATATTGCCATTTTTACATCGGATTTCCAAAGCGCTATTTGTTAAATTTTCGATAATGCCTATTAATTCTTTGGAAATTGCACTTTTATCTGGATTTTTTGAAAATTTGGCTGTTTTTTCAGCTTATGTGAAAAAGACATTTGCGATTGCCGCAAAAATTCCCATATAAACTCCGTTGCTGAACACTTGAGTGGCTAATTTTACGGATAACTTCTCAAATGCATTTGGTCGTATAAGCTCCCTCGTTAATTTATAAAATATTTTAATTGTACCTTCATTAAAATCAAAAAAATTCTCTAAAATTTTCCAAGAAACTCTACCAAACTGTGTAACTATATCAGCATTAATTAACCTATTTCTTAAACTTTTAATCAGATGTGGCGGATCATAAAAAAGATTTTTTTTCATTTAAGAAAAAATAAGGCTTTGGCTCCGAAGCTCCTAACAGTTTATAGGCACTTATTTTGTTACTGCCTTGGTTACAATTCACAACACATATATCAAATCCGATTCGTGTTGCTTCAGAAATACAGTAAGTGAAAATTTGATGATGCAACTCATCACCTTTGACATTACCTATATAAATTCCCAAAGTTTGTTTCCAATTACTGTTCAAACCACGTAAAATAATAATCAAACCATGAGTTGCAATGATATTTTTTCGACCTAAATGACCATGGTCTAAAAATTCATATATTATATCTTCAGAAGTATTAAATTCTAATTCCGGTTTGATTGCCATTTCGTCTAATAACAACACACATTATTTATCAATTTTTGAAAGAAGTGCACTCTCTCTTGGTCTGCTACATATTTGCGACACTTTTCATTTGAGTGCCATTGTTGAATGGTTGACACCGCAGGCAATGAAACTTCTAATTCTAACATATAACTATAATGGGATGGAGATTTATAGTAAACATTTAAATATAAATCTCGTTCGACATTTTGCCAATGAGCATTAGCTTTATGATGCAACTGAGACAAAATAAATTTTCTTACCGGAACACTTTTTTCACTAAACATTTCATTAATTGTTTCTTTAACTAAATTATCTGAGCATAAGAAATCTAATTTCTTCTGTTTTGGTGAATTAAATATAAATCTAGGAACTTTTGTTGAATTTATTATATTGGATTTTCTTCTTCTAATATAAGGCATGACAGGAAATTGATCTTCAGTTCTTTCATCATTATCATGAAAATTAGATAAACAAATATTAGTTATAGGTACGGTTTGAATATTTCCTCTTAAATTTGGACCGGCAGGTGATCGATTTCCTTCCAGTGATAAATGATAGTCTTCAAGGAATGGCAAAATAGTGAGGGATATATTATCTATAACAGAAAAACATTGAACTTCTGGCAAAATCAATTTTTCTTCGATGATATGAGTAGCTTTTCTTTTGAATGTCTTTCTAATTTGTATATTTGGAACAATTGATAGACCTTCATATTCTTTATCGAACGAAACGGGATACACATTTTTATTTATAATTTTTTTTGATCCTAAAATACGAATATCGTTGTCGTAGAAATGATTTTCGCAAAATTTTATGGGAGTGTTCAACTTTTCTGTGGTTATTTTCAATAATTTGTTGCCTGAATCTTTAATCCACACATTCCGTTTTTTATCACTACTTAGGAAAATTAAAAAACGATAGAAAACTTCCATTTATACAAATATTTAAACATCCTTCGTATTCGTGTTAATAAACAAAAATACTTTTACTTATAACTAGAACCGCAGAGGTAAAAATATCCCTACAAGAACGTTCATTTGATTTTTTATTCCAGAAATCTTAAAATGTATTTAAGTTCATAGTTTCAAAATTAAATTTCAACAGATTTAAAAATCAAAAATCACATGACCCACACAATCTTTTTGTACAACATCAACACAAAACAAATATCACTCACACATTCACACTGTTTTGTACGATCAAAACATTCAAAACGAAGAAAATAGGAAAAAAAATTATTCTACATTTTAGTTTTTAAATCGTTTTATTGTTGTTTTTGTTGTATTTGTATTATACATCTACGATACGAGCGGAAAGAGGAAAAGTTTACATAAATTATATTCATTTTCAACCACAAATCTTACTGTATACTTCGATACATTGCAACCTAAATATATTATGCACAAAAAATTTGAAAAAATTTGTAAATCATACAAGTAACGCTATCTATTGAGGTAGTATTACAATTGGGGTGATTCCTCTATATATATATACTCAAAGGTAATAGCCATACTGATTGTTAAGCTTGAACATAAACTAAAAAAATATACAAAATGATGTAAGAAAAAAGAAAATTTACCGTTTTATTTAAAAATGAGAAATTATATTTTTTTAATGTTTTCATGTGTAATTTAATTATTTATTTTGTTTGGAAAGCACTTTTTCCCTGTTTCGTAAAACTTTGACATAAGTATGTATTTTCTAAGGGAGACGTTTTTTATGCGGTCGCTCTTCACCGCATAAAAGAATTTTTTTTGTAATTTTTATACAAAATTATTTATTATAGCGATTTATGGAGTTTGTGAATATTTTTTTTTGTGCGGTCCCTATCTACCGCACAAAAACAGGTTTGGCTGTATTCCTTAACCACTTTAGATTTGATGAAGATCGAAGTTTTTCGATTAAACTATCAGGTATCAGTGTTGAAATTTTAAGGGAAGTACAACTGCTTTCATAAGAAGGAATTACTCTATTCTGGAAAAGGTCTTAGCTCTAATGAAAGTAGAGTTGTGTTACCGTATAAATTATAAGATGGTCTGCCATCAATTTTATTAAAGTTTTTTAAAAACGGCGAAACAGGGAAAAGTTTCTCGGAAAACTTAATTTCATTAAATTTTAATTTTTGTCTTTTTTCGAAGTCGTCCATCATGTTTTTCCAACTCCGGGCAGACCACTTTGAAAAGTTGGGTAATCACGTTGCATTAAGAAGTTTAACAAAATTAAATAATTGTTAATAAAAACTAAGGAAATATGTTAACGTATATGCTATATTCAATATTCATCCTACATATTTAAGTCTTATTTAGTTTGAGTCAGCCAATACAAAAATGAGTACATATACACATATTTTTTAACTAAGAAATCGACATTTTCATTTTATATAGTTTTGTACATTGCACATATAGTAATTCATAAATCCAAATGAATTTAACTGGCACTGTATCAATTGTTTTATTAAGCGTGTACACGATTATTTTACTCACCGCCAAAATGATTTGATAATCAATATAATCTTCCAAAATGTACATAGGCAAAAATTTATTTTTTCTTTAATTAAAATGTTATAACAACCCCCTCGCTTGAGTGTCATTTAAAAAAATAATAATTTTCATATGCACGTGGTCAGACTTACATAACAAAATACAAAACTCACCTTCTTAAAATAGGAAAAGCTCATGCGCCCATAATTTCATTGATCATTATTTTAAATTTCAGATAAAAAGTCTACATAATATGCATTTAACTGTTATTTTCCTTATTATGTTTTTATGAAATACAAATAAGAAAAGAAATTCTGAATATATAAAATAAACCGGGAATCCGGCCACCAAATTTCCCCACTTTTTTTTTTTAATATAAAGAAATGTGTGCGCGCGCAACAAACTGCATCTATTACAAGCATTCATGTAAATACATAACCGAAAAAAAGATGATACTGCGCTAAATATATGTAGTATATTTTGGAGAATTGAGTATTCGTTCTAAAATTGGCAAAAAAAAAATATTTTGCTATTTCATTCAAAACAGAAAGGAAAACACACAGCAGGGAAAAAGAGAAACGAAGCTTTTTTTTTTTTGTTTTGTTAAACTTTTATCCTTTTCTCATTACAAAAATAGTAAATTGTTAAGTTTAGTTTACTGTCGAGTTTGAATATGATCGCACATAAAAAGAAAGCGCGCGATTGAATTGTTATTTATTTATATATTGTTGTTGTTATATTATTTTAAATTTTTTGTTTAGTTGAATCATTTTTTTTTTGTTTGTGTGTTTCCGAAAATAAAATAAATAATTAATTGTTAAAGTACTTCGATGACAATAGAAAATTCATAGCACATAATAATAAATGTAATTAATAAATTTGTGATAGAATGTTTAAATTTTAATTTCAAGTGAACTAAACTAGTTACCAACGGATTTGATAATCCTATACCAAATAAATAAATATTTAAAAAAAATTAAACGAAAAAGATTATAGTTAAGGATATTTTAATTTTTAGTTTCCTTTTTCAAAATATAATTTGTTCCGTAATATATTTTTTTAATTTTTATTTTATTTTGAGGTTTTATGTTTTATGTGAAATTCATTGTTATAAGCGAAAAACAAACAAACTAAATTTAATTAAATTTACTTGAACAAAAAAAAAAATCGTATAATAAAATAAAAGGAAAAATCTCCTTTATTATAAAAACAACAGCAAGGTAGTTTTTTGTTCGTAAGGAAAACTTATATACTTTATTTTTCTGTTCTAACAAAAAGGAAAATTATGATGATTATTCAACTCGGAAAAATTTCAATAAGAATGAGAATAATAATAATAAAAATAATAATGATAAAAAAACAGGTAGAATTTTAAAGGGAAGAAAAATAAAACCAAACTCTCAATAATAAAGTGTAATGAAACTTTGAATTCTAAAAGTCACCTGAGATTACCATATTGTATAATTCAATAATACCATACAAATATATTTATTTGAAAATAAATAATAAGCGAAAAAAGGATTTATAAAAAAACATAACAATAAAATGGAAATCAATTTTTATCGTCGTATTATTTATTACTTTTTATTTAAAATATAAATAAAAGCCAAACAATCAAAAAAGCAATAATAATGAGGAAATTCCGGTAGTGAAAAACTTTAAATTGAACTGAAATACAAATTAAAAAAGAAATAAAAATACAATAAATAGCACGAAGTGTTTATTTCTTATTATTCATATTAAATATAATTGCAATAAATAATTATATTAATAAAAAATTTATTATTACATAGTTTATAATATAAATAATAAAAGTGTTATATAAATTATTATGGTTCCGTTTGTTAAATTTTGAGTAAATAATAAATTAAAGTTTTTCGATTAAAAAATTTAAAAAAGTAGAAAGCTTAATAGTTTAGAAATTGTTATTCATTAAAATTAAAAAAAAAAATAAATCTAATAAATTATATAGTTATGCAGGAAATGTTAAAGTTAATTAATTTTTTATTACATTCTATAATATTCGGAATTATGATGAATTTCTCATTAATTCACAAGTTAAAAATTTTCACGCTTTTCGTATTTGGAATAGGATTGCTAATTACATTTCCAGCAGGTAAGCTTTTTAATTATAAGACAAATAATTGTTAAACCTAAATAATTCTATAAATAAAAATTTCAACACTATTTATTAAAAATAAATGTTTTTGAGACAAAAAAAAACCAAAAGAAAATATAAATTCATGAAAATAATCTGCACGTTCCTAACGAACGAACAATTTTCAAATGGTGACAAATGATAAAGGTCCAATTTTTCAGACAAATTATTCGTTGGCTTAAATTAATGAATTCTTTCAAGATTGCATTTAAAAAATGTCTACATCTTTTATGTTGTTTTCAAGAATTATCGCATGGTTTCGTCATGCAGAAAATAATTTTATATATTAGAGTAGGAGTTTAAGTTACGAATGGCTTTGTAAGTTATGAAGGATACCTAAACTCTTTAATATTTTATTTGTATAATGTTTTTGGTTTCCATATGGATTCCAAAACTGATGTTACAAAAAACATATCTATTTAGAAAAGGTTGTTCAACAATTTATGCTTAATGAAATTGGCTAATCTAATCTGATTGTTAAAAGTATTTCAATGGGGATATCACATTTTCAAATTTAAATCAAACACATTTCATTGTTGCTCGAATGTCCACCTCGGTTTTTTGTTAGAGAATATTCATGAGACCCAATTTTCTAAAACTTCGACGTATGATAGTGGCCCAATATCACCAATAACTCGACGGATATTGTATTGTTGGCCTTCACCTCAGTGACTTCGTCGGTTTTTGAAATAATGAACTCTTTAAATTTCTTTCGTAATAAATTAACTACTATAAGTTTACTAGTATTTTTCACCATTAACGGTAACCGTACCGTCGATAATGTACTCGTAGACCCAAAATTCGGATGGGATTGTCACCTCTTCTGAATGAATCGGTCGCTCTGAAAATTCGAAGTGTGTTTATGAAAATTTTGCACAGAAAAAGTTATTATTTGTAGTCTAGAGTACAGATACCAAAATAATATTTTTAAAATGCGCAAAAACAGTAGTTTTGATATAAGTATTTGTAAATATTTATGTTGTGGTCCTATTACACTGAAAAGGAATAAAATTCCGATAATTATTTGTCAAAGAAAATTTGAGCTGATAAACGAACTACCATTCAACTCTGAGCTGAAATTTAAAAAAAAAAATGTTTCTGGATTGTCGCAGCGAGGCATTACCCTAAACATATTTAAGTGAAAAATTGTTAAAGTAACTTGGTTACAAAATAAAACCAATGCCGCCCAAGTGACAACAAAACAAGTAATACAGATAATGGATAAATCATACCTAAACCTGATCCTAGGTTAGATAGAATTTATGCTTTAGTAGAAAATAAAATAAACATTTTGAACCTGATAAATGACGAATAATCCTATTTTATTTGCAACAAATTCGGTTTTAAAGTAGCGTTCGTTTATAAATTTTTTGTTTTTTTCGCTGGCGCTACATCCCTCTTAGAGGGATTTGGCCGCTTCATTATGAAGTTTCATAATCATTTTTTAACGGATAATGATTGATTAATTTATGGATGCTACATTAATCTGCTCTGATTTTTTTATCACCCGCCGGGAATCGTGAACCCGGGACATCTGGAGCTTAAAGCAAGCAAGCATGCTAACCACTGTGGCACCGGGGCGTTTAAATTTAATATGTTTAATTAAACAAACAATAAAACAATGATTTCGCAGCATCAAGAAAAAATTGAAAATTATAAATAAATCTAAATGAATTAGTTTTGATTTGGAATCAGGAATTCCAATTCTAAGTATTTTCCTAATTTAGGATGAGACTACAATTCTAAATTTTTTTATTATATTCATATTATCTATACTGCAGATTCTACCGTATAATAAGCGTACAGTATATTGCCCACACAAGTAGCGATCTTCAATATCTGAGGCGCTATTCTCGAATTCAACATCTATTTTTCACATGTGGCCATATGTCAAAATTCCCTTAATAAATCCCTTGGTATTTCGCTATGTACATTTCACATGCAACCAAAATACCCTATTCGTGAATAATTCGAAATTTTTTATTCACCACTCTGAAGTGCGTTGAATTTATTTTTGATAATTGTTTATACATATTTGTTTGTCAGCGAGACATAAAATTTACAAAATTATTTTGATCATGATTGAAGTTTTTGGTTTAAGTTGTTTTAGCTGTTTTAGAATTATCCGAAATAAGAACAAACATTTTATTTATTTGTTCTATGTGTTGTACGTTATTTCTTTTGTTTTACGCAAATTTAAAATTTGTTTTGTTTCAGCTAAAACGTGTTTTGTTTTATTTTATTCAACGCAATTTTGTAAATTTATCAAAGCAGCAATTGTCAATAAGGCCAAATAAATTTCGAAATGATTTTTTATTCACAAAATAAAAAATTTGTGAACCTTTCATTCGCAAATCGCAATAACCATTCGGAGATATTTCTTTAATACAGAAGTAAAAATTCCATTAGTAGCGAATTCAAGAATACAGGAATTACAATTTCCGGATATTTTATGAATTTTGACAGATGTCCACAAGTCGAAAATGGGTGTGGAATTCGAGAATAGGGCCCTTAAAGAAACATCGCAAGTCACATCCTATATAGGCATGAATTTTCTCTACAAGAAAAGAACCAAAAAGGAACTTTGTGGTAAACATGGTACACTTTTAAAATGAAATATAAACATCTGTAAACAATTCTAGCATAAATGCACGCAGCCATTTAAATAAATCGTTAAATCTAAATCGTCCGCAAATCGTGCGCATTTTCGATTCAATAATCGATTCATGCCAAATCGTTAGATTTATATTACCACAAACCATGTTTGTTTAAATATTCTTGCCTTGACTTGCTCATTTTTAACATGCCACAATATTAGGACAGAATTTGGAAGAAAATCTATATCATATTTAGGACCGTATGTTTATAATAAATTACCGGAACTAATTAAGTGCTCGGAAAATATATTTAAATTTAAGAAAATGTTAAAATCATATTTGAAATCGAACGTCGAAAGTTATCTGTGAAATATTTATAAGCTAATAATCGTAACACCTATGTATATAGAAGTAGTTGATACAAATTAACAATTTTAAATTTATATTTTGTATTTAAGGGGGAACATGTGGCTTTAACAGGACATTAAATCCATTAGCCGGTCTGTTCCTCTTTTTATAATTTTTATATTAAATTTCTATTTTTATATTTTTTTTTTTTTTTTATATATAAAATTTATATTATTATTAAGTAATTATGAAGTAAAAAATAATATAATTAGTTTATTGTAACACAAATAAATAAATAAATAAATAAATAAATTTTATTTTCAGTCTCAAAAAATTGTGAGCAACTTATTGTGTATTTTCTATATACAAACTTTATATCAAAAATATTCTTTTTAACGTTTGTCTACGTGAGCGAAAATGTCAAATGTTGTTTTTTTAGGCCAGTGTCAGAAGTTTTATTTTTACTATGGTGCGATAAATGATTTGTTTTGACGGCCAAGCCTAAAGATTCTCTTCCGGCGATGGCCTGTACCACCGTACAACCTATTTATATATTACTAGCTGACCCGGCGAACTTCGTATCACCTCAGGATCAATAAATGTTGTGTTAACTTATTAGCTGAATTAAATTCAGTTTTTTAGTAAGATAAAATGAATACTCAAAATAATTTAAGTTCAATAAATGTACAAAAATCAAAATGAAATATATTTTAAATACATTGAAATAAATGTAATTCACGTGACAGCAAGGCATTTGCTTTATTGAAGTGAATCGAAATGATTCGTGTGACATTTTGCACTACTTTCTGTTAAACTATTTGTTGGATGGGTTGCGCTCGAGCCGATTCCCTTCATTAAATCACCTTGTGATATACGATTATTTTCATTTTGTTGTCAGGTGCGAGAACGAACAAAGCAGATGGTTTGCCGACACGTGAACATGCTACGTACAATTGACCGTGAGAGAAAAATTCATTTTCTAGATTCAGACCTCAAACACTCAAGGATTGGCCTTATGATTTGTTGATCATCATGGTGAATGCAATACGAATCGGAAATTAAATTCGTTTAAACTCGAATGGCATATCGGTTAGGATCATCGAAATTCTCGGAATGAGAACTTCTTCACCTTTGAACTTTCCTTTGAGTATCGTCGCGTGAATCACATTGCCCAAAGATTTTCTCACCACCAAACGCGTATCGTTACATAGTTTTGGTTGGTTCATTTCGCTGTAAATTGTGCGGTTGCAAGCAAAGCAGATCCAGTGAGTTTAAAAATTCAGTTGGATAGTTGGTTGCTTCGTCTTCGTTTGTTACACAGTCGATAGATTTGAAGGAATGCAGTGGACCAACGATTTGATTTTGAATTGTGACGTTTAAGTGATCCATATCTTTGTTCTTTGCCGCAAGAATTACTCGTTCACTCAACCAATTGTGTTTTTTGTGGTTAGCAATGCTGTTCAGAAACACTTTATTGATAAGCTCGTCCTTCATTGAGACGAAATTACAAAAATTCGGCAGAAACGAAATCAATCCATTCGATTCGTCGACAGGAGCCTAGCCATTACCGATACGCAATGCAACTCGCATGTTTGCCGATCTGTTGACATGCAGCACGAAATGCTGGGCATACTACACCATTGACAGTTCGAAGTGATTCAAATGATGTCGGAATACGAACATTCACCAGTAACAACCGCAAGTAGAAGCGTTCTTCATTCTTCGGATGAACTGTGTAAATGCTGTAACATTCACAGTCTCAGGTTTTTATCAAACTGAGAATATCATTGCTGCAGACTTCCTCTCAGTTGTTCCAGAGCAGCTTTTTCAGCCGGCTAGCGTGCAGTGACTGGGAAGGTTCTTTGCTGGCCCAAGAGGAGGCTAGTAAATTCTGCTATCTACAGGGTTACGCCGAATTGAATAACAGATGAGACCATGAACCTGCTGCTTAAGAACTTATAATAATCTACTTAGCCAGACATACTAATGGTCAGACGGATGACATACGGATGATCAGGCACCGCATCACATTGCTTCGGACGTTGAAATTTCTTCGATGAAGCGCTCCAAGTGTAAGAACGTGGCATATCAGGGTACAGCAAACTGATCAATGTTGATGCTGGAGGTGTTTCAGCACGTTGAGCAACATTCGATGCGTTGAAATAAACTCGTTGACCATTCTCCAGATGCCCCGCCAAATGTACAAAAGTGGGATGATATTCATGAATGGGGAATGAGGATATACCCAAAATCACCTCATTGCAGCTCACGCATATCGACCAACTTTATAATGCGTGATTTCATCGTTGGTTTTGGGAGTTTGAACACCAGAAACCGCCATATTGCTGCCTTTTCGTGACATATTTGCAGATGTATGTGATAGACTTCACTGGATTGAAATAATCCACGTTGCAATGCAACTTGAATGTTTTGGAAAGAAGTGGCGAATACGGAACAATCTAAGTTTTGTCGACTACGAAATCGTTTCCTCTCACTTTCTTTGTGTTAGTTCTACCGTTATCGTCGGGTGATCGAAGCCGATACAGTGGATAACCATCGTTGCCAGTGATAGTCTCTGCCGTCAAATTTCGGGGATAGCGGTTGGCACACTTGCCGTCGATCATGCACGGTGATTGGTGGTTGATGGCGCCACACGGACCGTGAAGCATATTCGTAATTACAACATCATGCAGGGCTGGATCGGTTTCGGGATTAGGAATTTTGGCACGTATGATATTATCTATTTGGTACAAACTATATAACCTTTTACATGTGCAATTCATCAAACTGAACTCGGTGAAATCACTTTTCACTAATGAATTTCAGAAAAAATCGTTTGGAGAGAATTAATTGAATCAAAAACTGAATGAAAATTTGTGAAAACTCGAAAAAATGCTGAAAAATTGCGGCGTACGTGTTATTGCAAAAGAGACATGAAATACTTAGACCAGAAACAAACGAAAACAACAACAAATTCCCATGTAACATCTTCTTTCTCAAGTGTGGTCAGTTGCAGATTACAAATAATATATGGTTGGTCTTTCTTCTGTAAACAAATCATTTATCTTGTATTTTTTTTTAAAAGTTTAAATTTTCGTGAAAATTGAAAATTAACAAAAAAAAAAAAAATTTACCGAAATCAGTCAATCCGTTCTCGAGATATCATCAAAAAAGCCATTCCATACAAAATATATGAGAAAATGAATTTTCTTCATAAATTTTGTTTTCGTGAATTTTTCCGATATTTTAATGGTTATTCTGCTATTCGTTGCGGAGACAAATCCAACAAATCAAAGATCATAAAAATCGGTCCAGCCGTTCTTGAGTTATAAATGGTGTAACTAACCCGACTTTGTTTTATATATATAGATATATTAGTGCATTTGTTACGACAGAATTGGCCTGGTTACAAACACTTTAGTATAGCTGATGGTATGCATGTTTACGTTCAGTTTACCTACTTTTCAATATGACAAATTGTTAAGCACAACACACAGGGCAAGACAATCTACTAATACAGCGCCTGCCGTTAGAGCCGCTAGTTCTGACAAGCTGTCAGGTTTCTGAACTTAACTAATTATTAATTATTATTATTATTTATTTTACTGTAATTGCACTACTACGCTCACTTTCTCTTCTTTTTCGTTCTTTTTCTATATTTTTTCCACTATATTTTCCTCCGGTGGTTGGGGGAAGAAGCGCAATTTCATTCTATTATCATCATGGCTTTTCCTGCGTGTGCAAAAAGTGATTTGTTTTCAATATAAAATAAAAATGATATAATATTTCCGAAAAACAGAAGTTTCTATGCACTATAAGCAATGCTTGCCATGTAGAAAACAAACTATAAACGAGATGCGGAAGGGACGGGACACTTGATTTGAGTCATGGGCCAAACTTCCCTTATCATAAATTAAAAGGTACCTTTTAATATCGTGTATCGCAGAAATGTATTTTAGAAGTAATTAAACAATTTTAATGCCGTCTTATTTTGCAACCTAGCGACTTACAAAAAATTGAAAACTGTGGTAATAATAATAATTGTGAGGAGTCTGTTCACATAATTAAACAAATGTTTCGTCATAAAGTGTTAAATTCAATGATAGGTATTACAAATATAAATTTATTAATCTGCAAAAATTTGGCTTGGTTTGTTTTTCCGAGGTGACGTCGAACACAGAGTTAAGGCTGTATCTGAAACCTGTCGTAATAATTTTATTGGCATACTATTTGTAGTTTAATTTTAAAAATGTATCCTTCGCAAATTTATTTCTGTTTTCTTTTTGCCCGAATGCTGTTGAAATTGTCAACAAATTTCTCTGCTTCTATTTTTCTGACGTAGGGCTACGTCTTTGTTTTCATTATACATATATGGGGATAAAACCAAATTTCGATTTGTTGTAAGACATCATATCACGGAATTACGTGTTTACAAAATTTATTTGATTAAAGTCTCTTGATAAATATAAATTTAAGGTTTTGTAATCTCTAAAAATCAAACTAAATTAAATAAAAATATGTTGTATTGGAAAAATTAAAAGAACATTTTATTCATTTTATTTTTATTTCAATTATGATTAAATTTTGATATGGCGTTACTAAATAGTGACGATGATATGTTGATTTAAAGCTATAAAATATCATACAAATAAAAAGTTCAACAATATTTTCTTCACTTCAAAGTTTCCAAGTAACCGGAAATAAATTTGTCGACTACACATACAGTAACAAAATAATAATCAAATCGAAAAATTGTTTGTTAAATTGTTTGTTCTTAGTATCATGAATATAAAAGGATGTGGTATGTGGTTGTTACATATTCCTGTATAACAATTAAATCGAGAAACAAATCTGACAAATTGTTTTACTATGTGTACTATTTAATCAAAGTTAATATTTAATTTGTCTGTTTTCATTTTGTTTAAATTAACAGCTTTTTTACGATTATATTTAAATATTATTTATTTATTTTGTCCAAATATTTAGACTTGTTAGTCATCTTCAGTGGACTTTTTATTAAAAAACTAAAAATAATTACAAAACAATTAATCACTTTCTAATTAGTGTTAGCTCACCTTAATAAAATAATAATTAAAATAAAAAGTTGGACGTACAATTATAAATTACACACGATATTTTAAGAATATGTATGTACATATAATGGGTTAAGAAACTTATTGGATCAAATGATCACGTCAACATTTAAAAAATATTAAAAATATTTTTCCAAAAATCGCGTAATAATAAAATCTGTGTAATATACTATATTAGTATATTGTACTCGTACTAATGAAACAGGTATTTAATTAGTTAAATAGATACTATTACATGAGTCGTATAAATGCAAAACTCGATATGTGCGTTATAATGATATCTTGTAAAATGCGAAAAACCTTCTACGGAAAATATAAATGCTGTCGATATATTTTTTTACTGTAGCTTTTTTGGTTAAGCTAAAGTGACCGTTTAGTAAGAAAACAATAATTGTACCCTCTTGGGTTTAGGTATTACATCCCTTTTAAAATTGTAAATAGCGAGTTTCGTAACTGATGTTATGTTTTAGCGAGTTTTGAACTTAAAATTCTCGTTCAATGGTATATATTTAAGAATATTAAATTTCTATTATCTTAACCCCTTCAACCCTTTCAACAAAATCCCTTCTCACGTAAACCATGCTTGGTTAATAAAAAAAGGAACTATTTAATTTTTTCCTTCTTAAGAAATTATTTTAATTCGCAGGCCTTGAGTGTTGATTGACAAGATTTTTATATAAAAATTTAGCTCCCCCTTTCCGGTGAATTTTCTCCATAAAGCTTGTATAATAAATGTTTAACATCCCATAATTTTGCTTCAGGCAACTGTACACCGGGTTGCACAAGAGCTGGATGCATCAGAGCTAAATATTTCCCCCATTTGTTGATCAGTTCAGCCGCTCCAAGGTCGGATTTCTTAGCTACTTCTCCGCGACCTAATATGTTTCCATTTCCTTTGGTAAAAATGAGCTTCATTAAACTTGAAATGCCAGCTTGTGGTTGGGCTTATTATTTTAGCATCCTCGGATTTCCAATCGTAGACAGGGCAATCTACATTTCCGAGATTTAGAACAGTAGCATAATTTTTATTAAATCGAACGTACTCTTCGGGTTGTACCATTGTTTGTTTATTACGAAACTAAACGGGGGAAAAATGCTAAAACCCCTTAAAATTAATTAAGATAATTAATTTCGATAAATGGCTGATAAGGTATAAATTATTTTTACTTTTTTCTTCAATTTTGTAAATACTCGATTTGGTGGTAAAAACAAGGTAGTTGAATTATTGGAACTGATGATGGAAGAAATATTCCGAAACAAGTCTTCCATATTAATCGTATTATATTGTTACGTTAAGAAAGAAATTTAACTTGCTTTTTAAAATAAACATTTTTTAATATGTAAAAGAAGTTTTTATGGTTTTTTAAACTTAACAAAATTTTTGTTTGTGTATTTAAGAATTTATTATTAATTAGATAAAATAAAATTTTTGATTAAAATAAAACTATTTCGCGGTTTATTTTTATCATAAATATATATGTAACAAAAGCCACGCATGAATAAAATGGATTTTTCACATCTTTATTCTAAAGGTAAAAACAAGTGTCCCGAAATAGGCAAAAATTAATTCCAAACTAGTACTATTGGCCGGAGCTTCCTTTAGTAACCAATAACAACAACTACTAATCATTATTGAGTTTTTGTTCTGGCCATCGCATCCGTCCACGATTAACTGTACCATCTTGTTATTAGCCAGATCGGGATTGTTAAGCCGGTGCTGTACTGCATAAGCTATTTGTATCGACCTCATTTGAAACATGTCTTCGGCCTAAGTGTAAAGACATTTTCCTTAGGCAATGCTGCTTTTGACGATCCAACGAATATACCGAAATTATATATATATATAAATTTGGTGAATGTAATAAGCAGCCTGGTCAGCTACTTTTGGTAGCACCATTTTTTTTTTCACAGTCAAATGATATCGTAACCAAATCGGCGTCCTGTGCTGCAGTAGGTTGAAGAATGCATTTGCGCACCTTTTGTGAATTAATCTTTTAATCTTTAAACCCAGCTTTATCATTCCATCTGTTTCAATTTAATTCGTTCATTCAGCATTACACAAATAGATCATATATCAGTGGCTGGCGTTTTGAAACCAATATTAAAGCAAATGTTAAATCGATCTCGGGAGTAAGACCATCCTTTCGAAAGTATTCGAAACATTTTATTAATCTTTAATTCACTCGGCAGATATTGCCGTCTGATTGATTGATAAGAATGATGCACAGCCAGGCGTTATAGCAAGAATCCCGGAATACGCCGGGCCCACTGTACATCCATTTACATATAACAAAACCGAAGGATAGGATTGTTAGTTGGGATAGACTCGACCCGGTATAGACACCTAAGCGATCGATATTTAGTAAAATACTTAGCACAGGACAATACAATTTCTAAACTACAACTTATTAACTACATGATGATCCTGGAGGGTTAGTCCAATCTAAAATTTAAAATTTAATTCTGAAACTCAGGATTAATTTTAATCCCTATAATAATGATTAATACAGGAACTGTGTTATTTTATGAAAATTAAATTATTTATTAGTAGACTAATGAAGAGACCTGTTTTAATTTTCTTTAAACTAATTTAATTAATAGACATTAATGAACAAAATACATAAATAAATAAAACACAATATATTAATATTACAAAAAATTGCTATTTTATGAAATCGACTATGAAGACTCTCCCAATACTTAGCTAAATATTCTAAAAGAAAGTTTAAAACTTAAAATTGCTAAGCTACGATTTAAATTCACAACGCTTGTTCTAATAGTTACAGGTATCGTGAGCCAGTTATTTAGTTATTTATACACTGCAACTAAATTTAAAATAAATTAAAATAAAGCTAAAAATAAATAATTAGCCCTAAAATTAAACTAATCAGCTATTTCCTACCTACCTAGAAACAGGAAAATAATATTATTAGAATTTATTATTTGTATAATTATATGATACAATCCAAAAATGATTGATACGTTGCACCAACACTCCAAATGCACCGATCATTCCATTAAGTACTGTATCTAAATAGGCTATTTATGAAAACGTCTCAAAACAATTTCACGGGCATCTCTGAAAACTAAATTAAATTTATATTTATCTATCAATACCAAATCTTTACTACTTAATTAATCATATTTAACTTAAATAAATTTATTAGTGAAAATATTAAAAATAGTTGTCACAAGACAATACCTTTTCTTTGCTACATGATAGCTAAAGCTTGAAGTTTTGAATGCTGAGCGAGGATTCATCCGTATGTCTGAAAATTCAAATCGAAATTAATTAATTATTGTTGATTGTTTCATTAAAATTAAACTAAAAAATTATTTAAACTCTAATTCTAGGGAGTTGAGTAAGGCTGTAGCTATATTCTGAAAATCAGGATTAAATTTAATCCTTATAAAATTATTAATTCTGGAACTAAGTTATATTCTGAAAATTAATTAATAATTAATTAGTAAACTAAGAAAGGAACTCCTTTAAATACTTTTCACACTTATATTAATAAATACTATTTGATGAACAAAATGAATAGAGTGCCGCGCCTAGTTTCTTCTGATCCTAAAACTACAGTTTAACTCAAAATTACTATTATAAATGAAGCATTTTCGTAAACCTGCCACTTAAAGTATAATAGTTTGATCTATGATGTCTGTTCTGTAATGAATTACAATTAATATCACCAATACCCAAAATTAAATATATAAGACACCAATTAGTTTCTAAAAAATGAATTCAGAACTGAAGTTCTGTAATTCAAGTGGATACAAATCGAAACAACAGATTTTTTTTTTTAAACTACTTGTCCGCTGTTCGCTTCACATTTCTGAAAACCTGCGCTGGGTCCCTACGAACACCTCTGAAAATCAAGATCGAAACCAGTTAATTAACACTAAATACCATTTTTAAAATTTACATTAACATTATTAAATAAGAGCTTAAACCCCCATTATTTAGTTATTAAACCTGCCATAGTACAAGTAACCAATTAAATTCCCCACCATGGGCTAATATCTCTGAAAATTCAAATCATATATTATTTCCTGTAGTTGGAGCTCATGAACATAAGTATAATTCTATAAAGAAATATTGTATTTTAATACTTATTATAAAAACATACTAAAATAGACATATTAGAATAACCCGACTACCAAAACTCCTCATCTGCACATTTTTGCAATTTTCATCAACCGCAAGCTGCAAAACATTTCATCACTTTTCGAAATTTTTAACTACCCGAAACCCGGGTAATTGGTTCGAGTATCGCGAAAAAATTCAAAGAACCCTGCAAATTTTCCGTATTTATTTCCAATATACAGGGTGTCTTGTACTTGAATGCTAATCCTTTAAGGGGTGATTCCTTGATCAATTTTGAGCAAAAACTGTTTGTGCGAGGGAGATATATCTCCAGTATCCACTGAGATACAGAGCTTTAAAGAAAATTTGCTCGAGCCAATGCCAACACTCGCATTTAGGTTAATAGCTTATATTTTACTCGACGTATATTAGCTTTCGAGAGCACGCATTTTTGGAATTGAAATTATCTTTTAATCAGTATATCAGACCGCCGCTTAGGCCTTTTACAAGCGGAGCAACAAATTAGCTCCCGCAAAATATATTAAACTATTGTAACGTTGTAATAAAACAAATACAAATACCGTACTGCAATAATAGTGCAAACGAGTCTATTCTCGTAAATTATTTATAAAAATAAACCAGACGTTAATTGTATATATACATATATAACCGTTTATTTTCGAAAATAAAATTTTAAGTGCTAAATGTACATGTGAGTTAATTAATTAGTGTACAAAAATTATATAACCTAGTGCCACCGGCAATTTACAATTGTCTCGGCCGGCATTAGAATTTAAAGGCGTAACGCCAACAGAGCCGCGCATTATAAAAGCAAGTAGAAACGCGGGAAGGCACAAATGTACAACTTACTCTACATTGTCAGACACGGTGGAATACGCTTATTTCGACAATCAATCGATTTCTAAAATGGAAATGTTGTATCGCGATTGCACTATTGCACTCGGTGAATTAGGCGCCGAAAAAATAATCGACAAGCCTCTAGAATTATTAAAGGGAATCTCACTTATTTTTGAACCGCTTACGCTACAAAAATTAAGCAAAAAAGGCGACACTAATAATAACTAAACGGAAGTAATTTCATTATTACTATATTTGCATCACGGCAGTTATCCAAAAGAAAATGAATATTTAAATTTCGCATCTAAACTTTCTGCAAAACAGTTAGCTCTTCTGACGTAGAACTTGAAGAAACAACTGGTTATAATGAGCTGTGGATGATCTATACGCCGAGCAAAGAGATAAGGTAACCTGTTACCCGGGTACTTATTTTTCGGGTATTTTACGAGCCCTACTCATAATGTACTTTCGCAAGTCTCACCCACTCGGTCCTTTTTGATACGTCGAATGCCACAAAATGTTACGTGGAAAACCTGTACGATATTTTTATTTTATTTTCGTACCTATTAAACTGCCGAAACCGTTCTTTTAAGGGAAGTTTGTTCACCTCTCCTCGCAGGATTTTTTGCACTCACGAACTTTTGTAGGAATGCATTGTGTGCCAATTTGTCCGACGGTAAGTAAAACGAATTAGCGAAACTCGTTGCATCTCTTGTGTTAATCGAATTGCACTGAAAAGCGTTCGAATTCTTTTTATGTGTACACTTTGGCACAATCGGCTCACACTTTTGTTTGTATCTATTGTATATATTTTTTTAATTGAATATTCAAATGAACTACGCTTTATTAAGGGTTATCATTATCAATTACCTGTTTTCTTTTTCTTGAGTCCGCTTGTCTTTCGTAATACACCGTATTCTGGCCTTCTCCCCGTTTAATTTAACTATGGGGTGTCACACTTTCCATATTGTTTTTCAACTTTTTAATTTAGTTAAACCGTTCTTATATGTATATTATATACTAGACCCGAGAAGCACGTCCACTCACCATGAAATACTTTTCTACACTACTTAAACAAAGCGACAGAAGTTTACCGCTAATTTACATAACTAAATTGTTTTTTTTGTTTTGTAGATAGCGAGTTTTGTATTTTTTGGTACCAAGGAATATTGTAAAAAGCGAGTTTTGACAGAAATTTTTTATAAGTAGATTAAGCATTTTGATCTTGATTTACTTTGTAAATAACGGATCTTGCATTAAACTGCAATTTTAATCACTGTCACTATTTACCTACCAAATCATCAGTTTTGCTAGACAATTTTTAGTTAATACTGTTAAAAAAAATTGAAAAAATTCATATTGACGATTGTAAATGTAGAGAAAGCACTACCTGTCGGAATAAAATAAAACTGAAGCGACCATACAAAAACTAGCATCAGCGCTCGCAGAACGACTAAAATATGGTATAGCGGACATTTTTTGAAGTGAAGCGGCTATACATTATGTTGTCTAAAACCACGGCTCCAATCGTCAATAGCGACTCATATACAATAACGAATACAATACAAATACAATAGAAAAATAAATACATAAAAAAAATTCGTTGGTGTATGTGGTCAGAAAGTGAGCACTCATGTCAAATATGAAACAGGATTATTTTTTAATCGATCTCACTTACAAAATATGATAAATACATAAATAATATTGGAGAAAGTCAAGCGGAAAAAATGGAGTGAAATGCCCACAACCAGATAAAAATAGAGTTGCAGGTGGCGGTTATTGGTAGGCTAAAATATTGCGAAAAATACAAGTGCAATTTTGGTCAATGACCTACATTTTTTTAAAAAACCACAAAACGTAATTCGTCTGCTGTTTTCTTTTTGATTTCTAAATCTAATGTTCAGAATGGAGGCTTGTTCAAAATTGAAATTTTCAACACATTCAGTGGAATGTTTACATAAGGCGACGATGGTGTGTTATTAACATTTTTCTTAGTGTATTTTATATCACATATCGTCCCTCTAGTAATGAAACAGCGTATAAGAAAAATAGTAGTTTTAAAATAATTAGCATTTAAATGTTTTTTGAAAAAGCTTTTTGAAATAAAATCTTTTTTTTTCATAGAAAATTAAATTTTCTATAAAATAAAAGATTTTATTTCAAAAAGTTTTTTCAATAAACATTTAAATGCGAATTATTTGAAAACTACTATTTTTCTTATACGCTGTTTCATTATTAGAGGCACGATATATTGATTTATACTGGTTGATAATGTTTTTGAAGTTTCACCTATGTAACATTTATCACAGTCGCATGGGATCTTATATAAAACACCAACACGTTTTTGCTTTGGGATTTTGACTTTAGACGTTTTGAAGGATTTAGTCAGGGAAGTACTAACTTTTGTGCCTATTTTGTTGGTGTAGTATATCGAATATACATAATCGAGCTTTTTATTTGTTTCTCGTCGTGTTCAAGTGATGCTTGCGGTCTATTTCTTAAGTTCCTCTTTTTGTATGGATATAGCCATTTTGTTATTAATTTGTTAATGAAGTTAACCGGGTAATTATTCTTAGCCAACATTTTTTGTATTGTTATTAAATTGTTCTTCCTATATGAACTGTCGTTTAGATGTAGCACTCTTCTTATGAAGGTTTGTGACACACTAACCTTCATTGCAAATGGATGAGATGAGAAGAAATTCAACATTCTTTTTGAAGACATCTGCTTATACCAATTTTTTACAATTCTAATGTTGCGTCTCGTTAGTAATACTTTTAGGAACGGAATTGAATGTATTTAATGTTTATTCTACAGTGCCTTTGTGGATAACTAATATTTTTCTTCGTAAGTAAAGATATCTATTCTCCGAGTAACTTTTCTAACACTATGTCTGCTGGGATAGGGGACAATGGGGAACCCATGGCTAAGCCGGAAAGTTGTTTATAAACGTATTATTATACTGAAAGTAGTTTTTTTCTTTTACGCATATATCAAATAATTTCAAAAATGTGATCCGAATGAAACGAACGACGAAAGAAAATTTAGCATTGCGGTACATAAAAATTGTTTTTATAGTCCAAAATTGGAATTATTTACAATTATTGTCAATCCGGTAAGTAAAAATTGTGTTTACAGATCAAAAATGGAATTATTTACAAAAATTTCGAACGTCAAATTATCAGTTTAAAAATATTCCACTAGGTGGAATCCGTGATGCTCCAATCGTCAATAGCAGGAAATATTTTCTTCTACTTCTGAATTTTTTTCAATTATTGCAGACCTAGCAACCAACGTCTACTCTACAGGTATATTTGTGGACAAAGATACCACATCGAAGGAAACTAATACTTTATTGGTGTTAAATGTGGTTGCGCTGGAATATGTTTCAAACTATAAGAGTTCTTTATATTATACGTTCTATTAACAACAAGGGATTTGAAATAGTATTATTATTATTATTACTTGAGAGCCATGTGGGCGTTAAGCCACCTCGCACTGCGACCTAAAAGATCTTTTGTGCATCAAGCCCTACTTAATTATCCGTTCAGCCAATATTCAGGCTCTTAATGAACCTGATAATACTGCCGACCGGTACGTGATACATACTATCTGGGCTCATTGCTCTCCCTCCTAGATGTAATAACATTTACTTCTGCTAGAAGAGCGGTAGCATTGGGACTCAAGGACTTCGAGAGGGCAGACCCACTCCCGTATATTCCTATCCGTGCCTCGTCTACCGTTTTGGTTTTACTCTTGCGAGTTGCTTGGACATACTATCTGCGCTGATTGCTCTTCCTCCTAGATGTTTACTGTAGGAAGTACTTCTACACGCGTTATATACTATCTGGGCTCATTGCTCTCCCTCCTAGATGTAATAACATTTACTTCTGCTAGAAAACCGGTAGCATTGGGACTCAAGGACTTCGAGAGGGCAAACCCACTCCCGTGTATTCCTTCCCGTACCTCGTCTACTGTTTTGATTTAACTCTTGCAAGTTGCTGGGAATAAAAAAGTCGCCTGTAGGTCACCCAGGTTTACTACAGGAAGGCTAAATAAAACTGGAGAGTGCCTGGTATTCAGAGTCCGCATATATAGACTGATTAACCTATCAGCCATTCATCCATCGGCATATGCTGTTCCACCTTACATTAGGATTTTTTGTCAAGGTTTTCTCCTTTAGCGCCGTACTTTAGCCTGTCACAAAAGGCCACATTCTGCCTAATGGTTACAGTCACCAGTGGTGCCGCGAAAAGGCAGTACGTACACTTGCGCCTACTGGAGGGTTACGGAGCCCCCTCCAATAGACGCCAAACCATCAGGGATTTGAAGTAATTTATTAACAATTTAGATATTGGTAAACTGGCGACGTAACCGTAGACACTATTAAGTATTAAGGCATTGGTTGTATATATATGTATATATTTTCTGTGTTTGTTAGTAAGTTAATGGTATTCTTTGTCCATATTTTGTTGGTAAATTGAACTTAGGGCCATAACTTGACGAAGTTAAACAATCATTTAGTATATCTAAGTCTGTTAAATTAACTACAACAGTTGGATCGAAACTAAGGCCCATATTTATAGACCAAACTACAACTATAGCAGTAGTCACTGTTTTCGAAAAACAACTGTTTTTGAATTGATTTTTTTTGGTATTTATAGTCGTCACTAAATTAACTGTTTTAAACAGGATTTTATTTTGGTATTTATAGACGTTGTTAAAACAACTGTTTTCGAACTAGTGCTACCAACATTAAAATAACAAAACCAGCGCAATTTAATTGGTGATGTATGAAAATTGTGACTTACAGTTATGATATTTATTTGTTATTGCTTTATTATGTAAATAAATAGTTCTAGTGGAATGACCCAACAGGATTCACCATAGGATTACTCTTATTTGTATTATAAAAAAATATAAAATAGTTTTAGAATATTAATAGACTGATTCGGTGACAAATACAGAAAAAAAGGTTGGAAGAGTGTCGCTTTAGAAAAGAATAGCCAAATAATCGTCCGCCCAAAACTACCAAACATGAAGGCAAGACTACCAAACATGAAAAAAGATGTTCTAGGTACTGGTGGTGGTGGTGGTCCTTCACAGTAAAACTCTCTCAGGCTGATGGTGAGTTACTTGAATTAATTTTGCCAACGATTAGTCCGCAATTAAACTGTTATGATAATGATTCAGGATATAAGAATGAAACGATAATTATAAATTCCATACTTAATACGAGTCGTATATGATAATTAATTATTATTTTAAATTGGTAGGAGCAAAACAGTCAAAATTGTCAAGGTTTTGAAGAGGACCCTTACGAAAATCTGGACTGTGAAGAAGCCAGTGACTGTAATGATCAAGATACGACTGTACAACAAGCGCCACCGTGTTTATCAACAACATCCGAAACATCAAATATGCCTTCAGTACAAGCCATCGCAGCATCAACAGTGATTGCTAATTTCCCTCGAAGCAGAAAACGAAGTACTAGTAATTCAGATTTATCTAAAGAAATTACTATACGCTTCAAAAGAAAGCTTTGTTATCTAAAAGTAAATGCATATGCAATGAAGCAAAGGAGAAATGTTACTTGAAAAGGGATACGAGGCACAGCGAATTTATTATGAAAGCAAGAGGATTTGAAAACAACCAGTCGCGTAATAACGCAGATCAATCATGATTTTTTGCTTTACCGTCAAAGGTAAATCTCTATTATCAATATGCTTCAAATCATTTTCCACTAACGTTTCCAAATACCTTAAGGCTATTTTCGTAAATCGGACTCTTTTATTTAATTCCTCATCTGTATAAAAATCTTGTGATTCGTTCTTTGTAGCATTTTTCTTTTCGGACGCAGTTATTTTTTAATAAATATTCAGAACCATCTGACGCGGATGATAATATTGAAGAAACTGAAGAATCCATTTAAGAGTAAAATATTTTATTTATTTGTTTTATATAAACAATAAAATAAATATGTTTACACTGATTTTATGACAATTATATTTATAAAGATTTGTTTTTGACATTAATTTCGAAATTCGAACACAATTTACAACAAAAAAAATTATTTTCGAAAATTTGTAACAACTGTTTTAGTCGCCGATATCCACGACTATAGTTGTAGCAACTGTTTGAAACAGTTGTTATAGTGAGGTTTATAAATACCAAAAGAGTTGCTTTAGTAACAACAGTGGTTGTAGTGCGGACTATAAATATGGCCCTAAGCTGAACTTTGTTTTCTTATTGTTGAAGTTTCACAAATTGTATATTTAATTTATTTTTAAGAGCCTTAATTTTATAATTATTAAAATTGCTAAGTATACTAATGAGATCGGAGTATATTTGGGAAGGTAAGATATGTTTCAACCGGACAGGTAGATCACTCACCTAAAATGTTGAAAGTATGTAATAGTATATTGAGAAATCGTATCTAAATTTAAAAATTTTCATTGGAATATTTGTTTCATCTTAATGATGTTCTTCTGGAATGGATGGCTTTGAGTCTCAAACGACCTGGTTTGGTTCTGAATGCATCTTGGAAGCAATTTTTCATATTTTTTTATTTCAATAAGAACACATTACGTTCCTTATAGCCGCTGTTAGTTTATTGGTGGTTAAGAGGAGATATTTCACTGTTTTTATGGTGTTGACTGGAAAGTTACGGTTAAGCATATTAAGTGTTTCTTGAAATTGTAATTGTACCGTCATTTTTCCTTTCTATAAGTGTGGTTTATCACAACCATCTTGATGTGAATAGAGCCGGCATGTGAAAAATGAACTTAAAATAAGGGATATAGAAACACTAAAAATTCATTTATTTTCATAGTGTTTATATGAAAAAACGCGATTTCGATTGACGATAAAATATGAATTAAAAGTTAAACCCAGTTAAATAATTTTTTAAGAAATTGCTAACAAACAACTCAATGTCTTACTCATTTAAAACATAGATTTTCAAATTTCCCTCCAGCAATAATCAAAAGAAAATAAGGGAAATTAAATTAAAAAATATTCTACAATAACAACAATGAGTATTAAAAAGAGAAAATTCAGTTTAATGATGACATCATATTATGCTCAATTGATGTTCAAAATTGGTTTTGTTTTGCGCATTTCGTCATCCCGTGACAACTTAATACAGTTTAGTACGGCGTTTTTATTTGAACATGGCCTACTATGTTTATTTTTTGATTCAGAGAACGATTATGTTTTTGTCACTTGATGACGACAACATGCGCGTGAGCATATCTTATTAATTTCTTATATCATGATATCTCCACATCTAAAACCAATGGTAAGAAAAAAGACAACACGTCTCCGCTCAACAATCAAAATAAAAATAAATCACAAAGAGCAGCAGCAAAAAAAAAATAAATAAATAAATCGATACAATAAGCGTATTCGATTGGTGTGAATTAACTGAAGTAGTAGCTGTATCTGAAGTAACAGAAGTGAAGAGACTGTTCGATTGACAACTCTTCACTTCAGTTAAAAATTGAGCAACTGAATTAACTGAAGAGATATTTTGTTCGTCTGTTACTTCAGATGAATTATTTGTTTTTCTTTTTTGAATTTCTTTGTTTTCGTTTGTTTTTATTCTCGCGTGTAGACTTAGGGGACTGTTTGGTTGGGAATTTGCGACCTAAAAGATTAATTTTTAATAAAACATTTCTAGAAATTAATAGAAAATTACATTTTGAAACATTTTTTCTAACAAAAGTCAAACTGAAATAAATTGTTTTATTTTTATTTTGACATTTACCAGAAGTGAAGAAAACCAATCGAACAGTCTCTTCTCTTCAATATCTCAATTAAGTGAAGAGTAACTCAATTAACTGAAGTGAAGAGTTGTACTCTTCAGTCCAATCGAATACGCTTAATGAGTGCGAAGAAAACAAAACATCAAAACAATCTAGCATGCTTTGCAAATTCAAAACAACTATAGAAACATATTCGAATTCAAATTTGAATGGAGGCAATGAAAGAGATGATTATTGTATTGTTTATAAATTTCGAGTAGAACTATGTCTATGTGTTATTTAATGTTTAATACTTACACAAGTACCAAACTGTATTACTTAGAAAGTATAAAACCAAAAATTAAATTTTAATTATTTTTCTAAACGCTTTAACTGCAGAAAATACAGTTAATACTTATCGAAAGATTATTGAATGAAATATTTTAAATTAAATTTCCAATGGCCACTGTAACCCGATATTTTTTTCACACTTCACTGACCAAATATGTACTAATATTGGCTAATCAACACTTATGTCATCTTTCAATTTTCAAAAGACAACATCATGCAAAAGAACACGTATTGCAACAAAAATGTACTACTTAGTATTGGTGATTGTAAAAATTCCCTTGTCTCGCGTTTGCTACAAAGCAATTAAACGAGTAATAATATTGTTGAAATTTATTTTATTACAGTCTCTACTCGTTCGGCTATGATTTCTTCATGACATAAAACAATATTAAGAGAAACTTAAGTGATTATGGGAAATTGATAATGTTTTTATTGTTTTATTGGAAATTTTATTATTGTGTTGAAGAATTTGAAACTCTACTCTGTTATTGTGGATTAGTGTTTTTCTTAATAAAGTACATGA
Organism: Tipula helvola; assembly: GCA_963556165.1. Lineage (NCBI taxonomy): Eukaryota > Metazoa > Arthropoda > Insecta > Diptera > Tipulidae > Tipula > Tipula helvola. The sequence goes on from OY744483.1 coordinate 233,636,463, forward strand.
GTTACATATATCATAAATAATTATGCTACATGTAATTAATCACTTCAAAATGAATATATGTATAAAAAAGGCTTAATAAACTATTAAACTTCAAGAGCTCATTTCTTCAGGTCATTGAAATTACTTTTATCCTATCAAAACGCTTCATTTAATAATTCATTCATATCATCATCGAACAAAGATTTTACTATACTCATATAGAAAATGTTGTTATTATTATTTTTTTCTTAACAAGTGAAAGAGTTTTGATAGCATTAGATAAGAAATGGGTCACAAGAAAAGGACTGTCGTTACAAAAAATGATAACAAGTTCAAATGAAATAAAAAATAGCAAAGACATAAAAATGTTAACGGAAAATGAAAGGAAATCATATCAATCTGATCATACTGCGACGATATGACATAAAAATTTTATTACACTGTTATGGCTCCCTTCAGAACATATTCGATTATAATTTTTGAGGAGTTTTCTACTTGACGCGAATAAAAAATTTAAAAAAAAAAGTACATCTACATTTCACTAGACTTCTTTCTATATACGTATGTATTCTGGTTTTGTGGATGCTCTGTCGTTTCAAAAAATAAAATTTCAAATTAGTTTTTAATGATTTTGTCGATGATTTTGTGATTTATACAACATCAAATGGATATTTTACGTTATGATTTATTGTTTCAAAATAAACTTGCGGTTCACAAAATATTGCGAAGTGATTGATTGATTGAGTTTTTTTCTTCGAAATGTATACCAAGTAATTTAAGATAATATATGTAATGAAATTTTACACCATTACAGTACTACAAAAGGACGAAGGGTCAATTCAGTTTTAAAGTAATTAATGAAAATTTTGGGTGACAGTGAAAAATGCGATTTTAAATCATTAAATTTGGCAATCGATTGATTGTTCTTTATTAAGGTTTACCGCACCGAAAAATTAAAGTTATTATTTAAAAAAAAGTAATAAGAAAAAATTATAAATACGTTTGTGGCTTTAACGGTATGAGCCAAAGCTCTTAAGTCATTTAGTTAAAGAGATGTTAAGAGCGAATTAAATTAACAACAAAATTTGTATTAAACAATTTTTCAGAAATTTTGAAAATTTGTCTGTTTTTTAACAATATGATTCTTTCGGCTTTTTTATAGACAAATATATTATTTTTAATAGCACTCTTTTATTTACGACTTGGTGAGCCAGTGAAATAAAGAAGCATTTACTCATAGTCATAATATATCTAAGTAGAAATACCATTTCCCCCCACATACTCTTATGGCCGGTTTCACAAAAAAATTAGCAATCTCTAGTTAAATAATATTGCCTCTCTGTCTTCTTTTATGAAATTGCGTTTTGTTTCACAATAAAAAGTCAATGCAAGTTGATTATATCTTTTTTTACATAGAAATATTTAGCCTCCAGCTAATTATTTAGCTGGACGAAATTGGGCAGCTAAATATTTAGCTCTCCGGTTAAAATTTTCATGTAAAAAGAACGAAAAAACTTGCATGCGTTGAATTCGTATTATGAAATAAATCGCAATTTCATAAAAGAAGAAAGAGATGAAATATTATTTAACTGAAGATTACCTGTTTTTTTGTGAAACCGGGCATTAGAAAAACAAGAAATTTCCTTAAGTTTTTCCATTGGTAGTTTGGTTTTATACTGATAAGTTTGATCTACTCATCAGGTAGCTACGACCAAACTACAAAAATACAAATCGAAGTGTATACGTTATATAGAAGAACGACCGTACGTTTTTGTAGTTTGCTCGTAGCTACCTGATGAGTAGATCAAACTTTTCAGTAGGAAACCAAACTACCAATGGAAAAACCTTAAGGAAATTTCTTGTTTTTCTAAGGGTATGTGGGGCGAAATGGTATTTGTACTTTTTATTGGAGTAGATATATTATGAGTAAATGCTTCTTTATTTCACTGGGTCACCAAGTCGTAATTAAAAGAATGCTATTAAAAATAATATATTTGTCTATAAAAAAGCCGAAAGAATCATATTGTTAAACAATTTTTATTTTATTTTTATTTTTTCAAAAATTCAAATTTTTGTTAATTTTTATTTTAATAAAAGGCACTCCTATAAGGGGGAAAAATTTTCTAATCTTTATTTTAAAAAAATATTTACAAAACATCGCTTTCGGTAATTGTATGCTTAAAAAATTTCTTGTAATTTCTATTAATATGTACATTACATATATCATTTATTAATTTACGTTTTATGTATTAGTGGTGTCCTGTATTACAATATTATTTGTTATATTTTGTTGGTGTTAGTGTTGGGTTTATTATTTAATGAATTCGGGTTATTGCGCTCTTTGTATATCTCAAATTCTTCTAATCTGTTAATTTTCTATCCCTTTGGTGTTCTATACAATACTTTAAAATTATCATTCTTACTGTTGCATTGATGCTGCGTGATATTCATCTGTTGTGCAAACCTCGATTCAGTATTTTCTCTTCATTTTTTATACCTTTTATATGTTCTTTATATCTCGTGTTGAATGATCGATCAGATTGGCCCATATAGAAAGCATCACAGTTCGTATAACTTAACTTGTTTATACCGGTATCTATATTTGATGAGTAGTTGATGTGCTGGCCGCTTTGTTTAATGTGTGTCACGGCAAACTCCCTGAACAAAGTAAAATGGCATCGCTTTGTCACTGATCAGTTTGAATTAAAATAAATATGACGCTATGTTAACCGTAAAATCATAGCTAGCAACTGGAAAGACTGTAGATCTAAACCCCACATAACTAAACTCAGCAACAGCATGAGCAATACTAATAACCGATTAAACAATTTTACATATTATATATAAACAGAACAAGAGCAATAACTACAAGCGACGACTTCAAAATACATTTGTCGGCCGCCGATGTTGCTGTAGTAAATAAAAAAGAGCGTCAATGATCGACGACAAAATTAAATACATAATAAACAATATAACCTTAAACATCGTCTCACTATCTCAATTAATTTTTTTTTCCAAACGATTTTATGTTTAATGAATTAAAAAATAATAATTTCAATTAAATGTGGCGAATGAATTTGCGTTGTTTGTTGTTAAGGGAGCGAAAACTTTTACGATATACAAAATTGACAACCAAAAATTTGCAACTACCAACATAACGATCCAAAAATCAGTTGGCAACATTACAACGCTGGCGACAAAATTAGCAATAGATTCTAAAGAAAGTTCTGCGATATTGTCATCGTTACCAGCGACATTGGTTCTGTTAGCATCGTATGGTTTCTGTGTATTTTAATTTGACAGGCGTCGTCACTTGTCGTCGTCGCTCTTATTCTGTTTACACCTATTTTCACAGCTAGCTAATATTTTAATATTCAACATTTAAAGTATGCGTGTATATTCGCTTTGCTTCAAAGATATTTCCATTTCACTTTTTTGAGTCACCCACTACACTTGCATAATTTGTGTTCCTTTTGCTCGTATGTGATTTTCGTTTTCAAAAATATTTAAAATACTTGCTACTACGGCCATATACTCGTAGTAGATATTTTTCCAACAAAATAAAATAAACTAGGCGTTTTTTTAAATTTTTTTCGTACTGAACTTAAAAGCAATTGTGGAAGAAATCAACCGAGGCCAGGTCGAGCGGATATCATATGAGAAGTGCCAGGTTATGTAAAGAGAAGTGCGAGCGTCGAGTGATTGGATTGGTTGGCAATATGATAAATAAGCCAACGATGGAAGATTCGCTGAAAGGCGATTGGAATGGAACCGCAATCTACAATGAAGTACGATTTTTTATTGAAACTGCCACCTACATGGACGGGATACCACAGGACCTGGAAAGGATAGGGAGGTAAACGAAGGTGGTACATTTGGAGTAGTTGGCTCTCGACAGAGAAGGTGATTTGAGTCTTGTTCGGAATGAACAGGCTTAGGTGAGAGGTAGTGTTACGGTGGCACCTAGGCTATGGTATTATAGCTAATTGAGCCGTTTATTTTGAAAGCGGAATAAGTCATGTTTTCATAATATTGAGATAATTAAAAAAAGTGTTCATTAATGAAATAAAAAAAGCGAATTTTGTATGAAAAAGGAATACTTTTTTTATTTCAGAAAAAATGAATTAAAAAAAGTAACAGGTGTTCATACAAATTCATACAAAAATCACCATTTTTAATTCACTTTTTTTAATTCAAACATTTTTAATTCATGTAGCCATTAATCATTTGTGTTTTCATGTTATGAAAAAAATCAATATAACTTTTGTTTAAAGTGTTTGCATTTATGATATTACTATACTTACTACGTTTAGCTAAAGTGATAAATTTCATAATAAAGCTTGGTAAAATACGAATTTTTTGTACTGCAAATAACTTATTCCACTTTCAAAATAATTTTTTTAAATAAAAATGACTTATACCATCATTAAAGAGAATTTTACAATATAAATGACAAAGTGACAGTTATAATGAATTTAATAGGTTTGGACTTCATTTTGCTCCTCAAAAAGTTGATCCAACTTTTTTAAGTTTTGTAAATACCCATGATGAATAGGTGGAACATATGGGAGCAAATCCATCATGTCTTTATATTTCGCGATTGTGACCGGTCGCCAAGGCTGGGCAAATTACATTACACTGGTCACTGAGTAATTAAAATACTTTTACAAATTACAGCAAACTCAGTAATTAAAATACAAATTACAATTTCTTTCAAGTAGATTACTTAAAATACAAGTTACAATTACTTTGAATTGTAATCTGTAATTAAAATACAAATTACAATTACTTTACATTTGTAAATTCAAAAATTTGAATTAACGAAATTCGTTTAGTGAAAAAACATATCATTAAAATAACGATCATTAACATAAGGTTTTATACTGATGGCTCTAAAACCAAATCTCAATAAACCTTGTAACAAGCCTCTATATGACTGACCAACATTTTTAATTTCGGGTAGTCCTCAGTGGGATATTGGGGGGTTACTTGTCGCCATATATCATGAGGCAAGACAAAAACATATGTTGGTACTAAAAGAAAACTATAATCGAAATTCTAAATTATTCCATTCCATTTTTTACTTATTTATTGGTAATTAAATAACAAACAGATACATATTACACTATCAACTGATAACATTCGCGCTAATTCTATCTTTAATTACTACGAATTACTAAAACTACTACCAAGAAAAATAACTTTATTAATTACAATTAGAAATTAGAATTAAATAGTACAGATAGGGAAATCTATCAATTGATTTTCTTCAATTCATTTGGGCAAAACAAAAAAATTTTTAATAATAATAACACTCACCCATAATCTGCCGTAGAGTACTCCCGGTTTCTATGCGTGGCTGAAAAAAAAAGTTTAATTATCGAGATTCGAGCCCTATTGATCTTTTTTTCACTTGATAGAATTCACTTTATAACAGATATTTTTTCTTAGCACTACTAAATAACAAAAACAATACCCTAAAACTACTAAAACTATAGATGTTTGTTTATAGTATGAGAACTAATATTGTTAAATTTAGCAACTAGTGATTATTAGTATCTCTAAATTTTTTTTTTTTTTTTTTAAATAAACTTCATTATAAATTGTAATTATAATTAACTATTTTTTTTCATTGTTTTAGTGTTATGGTACAATTGTACATCACTTGATTGCCCTTTTAAAATAGCTTCGTTGTAACTTAACGGCTGGTAGCACTTTCTCTAGCGGAAATTTAACGCTATCCTCTTACGTTGTGCGTTTTAATGCTGGAAATGGTTTCCTTATTTTTTCTGGGCTATTTGCTACTGTTAGGCTTCACTATTGAATTAATTTATTTTTAGAAAATTTCCACACTTAAAATTCAAATAACTAAACTCAGCGGCCGACACTGACAAATAGTACAAATTTTGATGCTTTTAGAATTAATTCCTTAAAGCTTTTTTTCAGCATATCTGAATATTTCACAAGATATTGACCTATATGAAAAAAAACATGTCACCATATAATATGTATAAAAGATTATTTTAGCGAGAAAACAAAAAAAATTACAACTAGAACCTACCACTTAGTGTTTAGTTAAAGGAAAAAAAATCGCGAGTAAATTATTCACTTTTACTCGGCACGATTGCCTCACGTAATATGAAATTTCGTTTGGATTTTCAAATATGATATTACAAAAAAAAAACAAAGATTTATTGTATATAAGCATCGCCCGATATTTTTAAATCATGTACTTCATCATTACTCGTGGTACTCGTTCTTGTACATACCAAAAAAAACACAAAATATTTGTATTTGTCGTAAAAATGTAATCAATAAACTACAAAAACTGTTGTAATTAAAATACAAATTACAATTACTTAGAATTTAAGTAATTACAATACAAGGTATTGTTACTTGGAATACGAGTAATTAAGATACAAATTACAAATTGTAATTTGTATTTTCATTATGTAATTCAAATACAGTCGATTCCGCTTAATCGGGACACCGGTTAATCGGAACAGCCGCTTAATTGGGACAAATCCTAAAGAACGGAAACGAAACCAAGCAAATAACAAAAATGTAATTCGCTTTTTCGAGACAATATTTCGTTTAAGGTCGCTGCACGAGTATGGATATAAATCCGTACAATCTGAATCCGGTCATTCATCCAATGAAATTACCCAAATAATGTCATGTGACCGAAAAAATATTCCCCTATTTCTCCTCTCGAGTTAAAATTATTTCAACATTAAGCAAAATATCCGCAGAAAACCAACATAGCCATACCAAAAAATATATATTACGAGCTATTTTTTCCCCAATTTTTTGTTTTGTTTGCTTATTTCTGACTTTTCGATTTTTAAAAAAATTTGTTATTTTGTTATTATTGAATTTATGATAGTATTATTGAAACTAAAAGCAAAGAGAAGTTGATAAGTAAAATAGCCGAATTTACGGGAATTTATTTAGCAAAAGGTCATATAAGTTACTAACTTCGTTCGGATGCAGATTGTACGGATTTATATCCATACTCGTGCAGCGACCTTTAATCGGAACAGAAATCATAGAAAAAAATTGACTAATCATAGTAATCATAGAAAAAAATGAAAAGCAACTGCACGACGAATGGATTTTACATAAAGAAAACCAGGAACGCCTAAAATAAAACGGGAGGGCAAGGATCCAGATGTAGAGGAGGCTCTCGACCAATGGTTTTCTGTAGTTACTCAGCGAGGCGTGAGTATCAGTATTAGCGGTCCAATATTAAAAGCGAAGGCAGAAGAATTAGCGAAAAAGTTGCACCACAATGATTTTTTGGCAACTGATGGTTGGTTGCCTCGTTCAAAACGAGACATAATATAAAATTCAAAAAAATGCATGGTGAAAAGAACAGTGCCGATAATACAAGCGCTGAAGACTGGAAAATACTAAAGTTCCAATTCATCTAAGCACTTATAGCTCAGATGCCATCTACAATGCCGATGAAACTGGCCTATATTATCGCGCTACACCAGATGGTTCATTATGTTACTAAATACATGCAATGCAAAATGTAATATATTGTCGAACTTCAAAAAAGCAATGGACCGTATTACTGTTTTATGTTGTTCAAAAAACACTAATCCTGTAATTTTTGTGGAACTTCGGTTAATTGGACCAGCCGATTAATTGGGACAAATTGTACTACATAGTCCCGACGTGTCCCGATTAAGCGGAATCGACTGTACATGTAATTCATTACTGCTCTGCCTTGCCGGTCGCCCACTTGACTATAACGGCAGTAATTCTATAGAACCAAAATTTTTTGGTAATCCCTCTTTAGTGCTAACTCCAAAAACCTTCAACACTAGTCAAGGATGTTTTGTAGTACATTTTATAAGAAATATCTCTTATAAATCTTAAATGCAAATTGTTGTTTGTTGTTATAATTTTTTTGCTTTCAAAGCCTTCTAGCCTTCTAGATTTATAATCACGTCGATTATAGAATTCGCGGTTGCGAATCTATCGCGGATCGTATAGTACATTGTGTCATTAGGATTAAAAGTGATACTTTGTTTGACGAGCAATTATATTTGCATGCGAGGCGAAGCGCAGCGTAGCCGAGCAAAAGCAAAGATTGCGAGTCAAACAAAGTTACTTTTAATCCGAATAACACATACTATTTTTTCTCCAACGAAGTCGTGTCGGTTGTATATTACTAATTATACGAGTAAGTACAAATTATGTAATTAAAACTTCAAAATTGAAACTAATTTTGTTAAAATATTTTTTGAAACTAAGGAGATCATGACTTTTGTTTGGTTTGACTATTGCATTGTATTTGACGCGTACAATAGTCAAATCAAACAATAGTCATGATCTTCTTAGTTTCACAAAATATTTCAACAAAATTAGTTTCAATTTTGAAGTTTTAATTAAAAAATTTGTAATTACTCGTATAATTAGTAATATACAACCGACACGACATGATCTCTTCGTTGGAGAAAAAATAGTATGTGTTATTCGGATTAAAAGTGACTTTGTTTGACTCGCAATTTTTGCTTTTGCTCGGCTACGCATACTATTTTTCTCCTAGTATTAAAAGTACGTACTTTTACACCTTGGATTAAAACTGTACCTTAGCAACACACACATTTTTAAAATAGTAAGAAAAAGGCCAACTTTAATACCCAAAAACAGTATTAAAACTAGAGGCTTTTAAGACGTTGGGAGAAAAACTACATTATACAAAAAATTGGAAACAATAATTTTTTATCATGGTTTCATTGAAATTCCTTGGGATATTTTTACAATTCGTCAAAAAAAAACAATGTGTGTAGCCTCTACGTGCGACAGAAGTGAAACTTTTTAAGCTGTAAATATGTAATTACTACAATTTATCGTTCAATGGTCCAGCTGGCATATACAGTAAAATGTGTAGCTTTTCCGCAGCAAGAATTGAAGGAATAGTCAGTTGATCCTTATAGTGTTATAGGAGTATTATACAAAGTCAGAGTAGATACATCCAAATTAGATACTAATTGGAAAAACAGGATTATCACAACTCGATACAAAATCTACCTTTAGAGGCACGATAAACAAAAGCAATACTATTTACTAATACTGATATTAAAGCGGCATTTTAGCTTGAGAACGCAAGCGAAATTGTGATGGTGTATACAAACATTTTCTTCAAGAGAAATTCAGAATACTAAATAATTTACCTAAAATAATGCAACCAGCGATTGATGCATAGGTGCAGTTTTCTCATGTCATTTGGAACTATTGCAGAGTATAATTTCCATGTCTCATTTTGTAGCTAGCATAAACCAATTGTTTCAGTTTTGAATTGCCCGAGAAAAAGAAACACATTTTGTATTTAGTTTAAAAGTATTAAATTTAATCTTAATTTGCCAACTCTCATTGTATGATCCTTTAATTATCTATACAAATTTAAGTTTTATAAACTTCACTTCTCTATTTATTGTAAATTTACAATAAGTTATTTAACATAATAACCGCATACATCTAAATAGTACAAAAATACAAAAACATTAAGTTTGAGATATTTGTGTACAAGCAAATTATATTGCAATGCACCTGCCTACAAGCTATGTAAGGGTTTCATAAACTTTTTCAACAGTCATACCAATTTCGTTTCGGCTTTCTCGGTTAAGAACTCGGTAGAATTGATTAGCAAAATTCAAGATGTTGATATTCCACTACACTCAAAATTAGTTTCGTTTGACGTTGCTAGTCTTTTCACTTCTATTCCAATTAACATTTTGTCTCAAATAGTTTATACTTACTTAGATAGGGATGTTGCAGATGGAAGCCTTCTGAATGAACTGAAGCTGATATTTGAAACTTGTATTAAACAAAATTATTTTTGCTTTGATAATAAGTATTTCAGATTCACTGATGGTCTACCGATGGGCTCCCCTCTGTCACCTTTGTTAGCAGAAATTTTCATGAATTTCTTCGAACAAACGATTGTATCAAGCAATAATCCTTATTTCCGTCATATGATCTTTTGGTACAAATATGTTGATGACATACTGGGCATGTTTTTTTTTGATATCGAAGTAATCTGAGAAATAATTTAACTGTCAAAATACAGATACGCGTTTTTTTTTAGTATCCGAGGAAAAATGAATTTGTCTGTATCGTTTTTTTTTTCATGCTCGGATAATTTTAAAATTGAATCTTTTTTCTCTGGAAAAAAGTTCAGATTGTTGTTTGACAGACATTTATTTTAAATAAAAATAACACGATCATATTTATTTGGCAATCTTAAACTGGCGTTTAATTTCTACGACGCTAACAAAATTATCATTTATTTTTCTCGGATATATCAGAGAAAATATTTATCGGATTTATCCAATATATTATCTATCTGTTCTCTCTTATTTCTCCGACATTAAAAAAAAACACGCCCACTATGTCTATGGAATGGAACTGATAGGCTATTAACCTCTTTTCTCACTTGGTTAAATTCTCAATATCCCACCATTAATTTTACGGTAGAAAAAGAAGAAAACAAATCTATTAACTTTCTAGATATAACAATAACCAGAATTAATTCTTCATTAGAGTTCAAAATTTATAGAAAACCCACGTATACAGACGCCATTATACCTAACTCGTCAAACCATCCCCATAATATTAAAATCTCAGCTTTCCACTCATTCTTAGATAGATTAATAAACATTCCTTTATCCAATTATAACAAAGAGCTTAATATAATTTTAGAAATAGCAGCGAATAACGGTTATGCAGCTAAGACTATATTAAAGCTATTAAACAGAAAACTGAAACATAAAGCTTTAGCTAACATTTATCCACCTGATAGCCCAATGCCGAGAAATTGGCGCCGCTTAGAGTATATAGGAAAAACTAGTCAACGGATTAGTAACATCGTGACACAATATACAGATATTAGCTTTGCTTTTTATAACAATAATACAATTAAGAAAATGATTTTTAACAACAAACCAAGAATTGATCGCCTTTCCAAGTCTGGCGTTTATAAGATCAATTGCAATGATTGTAGTTCCTCTTATATCGGACAGACTGGGCGCAATTTTAAAGTTAGAGTTAAAGAACATTTATCTGGTAGCCATGAATCATCCCTTTATAATAATTTAACGTTAAAAAATCACACATCCAGTTTAAACAATTTAGAAATATTGCATGTACAACAAAACGCAGACGTTTAGACAACTTAGAATCTTACGAAATCCGAAAAGCTATATTTCTTTTCCAAAATATCCTCAACGAACAGAGAGAAATCCGTTTCTCACCAATTACCGACCCCGCATTGTTTTATTCACATACTCATTCCATACCATAAAATTACTAATTCGTCGGGTTATAAAAATAAAAATAAAAAAAAAATTAAAAAAATCAACATCTGGAATTTTGTTATTCGACCGTTGACTAATCAATAATCATATACCTGTGTTTAACTCACCCCCTTTTTTAATTTTTAATGTTTATTGCTGTCACCAATTTTATTGTTTACCACTCCCACATATTTTTATTGGTATATTTTGGTTTCACTTTTTGCTTTTTCCAACTATATATATATATATATATATAACTACATTTTTATTTTTACAGTTTAGTAGATACTCCTGATGATGGCCTAATAACCCGAAATCGATCGAGTGATTTTTTAAACCTTTTGTAATTTTGCGAAATATTTAACAAGTGTTTTTAAAAAAATTTTAAAATGTGTGTAACAAGCAAATTATTTACAAACACAATTTTTATAGGTACTTGTTACTAAAACAACACACTTGTAAATTGCAATCAATGCCTCAATATACTCTAATCAAGGAGGCATTGATTCGACTGTTCGTAGATGTTGTTTTTGTATTGCTTGCAAATTCATTCAATTTCGTTTCAATATTTTTTTGTTTTTTTTTCGAATCATACCGTGCCTAAAAAAATTTCAATTCAAAAATAAAAGAAATACTGTCGCTTTTTTCGTTTCATATCGCTTCTTCATTTTTTGCTTGTAATTTTTGTTTTGTTTCATCGATTTTAAAAATCACCCCGGTACTAAAGAAGTTTCACTTCAAAAATTGTTTTACATCCGCAATAAAAATATTGCGTTTGTACGGGGAATCAAAAAATATAAATCATATGTAAATCAATAGACATTTTCCAGGATACTTTGATTTACACCAATTGTTTCCAATTTTTTTATATGTAGTTTACGATCCGCGATAGATCCGCAACCGCGAATTCTATAATCGACGTGAATATACTCATCATAGTATTAGTTGTTATGACATTACACGAATGAACAAGCATGTAATGTGACTTATTCCACTTTCATAATAAACAAAACATTGATAGCGCTTAGTATTCATTCTTTAACCGCTATTTCTAGGAATTATTATTTCAGTTATGAGCAAGAATGTAACAAAATATGAAACTTCACTATACTTTTATATGTTGTATAACGTTAACTCAATTTTTCAAAAACTTGACTTATTCCACTTTCAAAATAAACGGCTCAATTGTACTAAATGAAATTTGTCCATCCTAAAGTTTTCAATTTGTAGTCGTATAATCTTACTGGAAAAATCATGATGGTTCAGAATTTTGGTTTGAGTATGTAAAATGACGAATGAGATCGAATTATCAGGATAGTACTAAGTAATCTTTGGTAAAAGATGATTAAAGTCTAACGCGATAGCGTGTAGATTATATCATGTGATTTAAAATGTGTTAGTGAATATAGATGGTTAATGATTGAGTTGTTTTAAGTTTTGAGTTGTACAAACAAATTAGTTTGTGGGACAAATTAAAGCGATTTGTTTTATTCACAATCCAGTAGTTCGATACTTAACTGATAAGGCGAAAACGTATTTTAATTTTACAGGCATTGTTGAGTACCGCTTGTTCCATTTATAACTTCATTGACCAAAAATTATCCACCAAACGGTCAGGCAGTTCTCTTCCATTTTTTTCTGCTTAACGTTTCACTTACCAGTAAACTACGAAGAAATTGTAAGTGACTCGAGCCCGATGAATAAATTGCAAAAAAATATACAAACAAACAACTGCGATTAGAAAATTAAAAACCAATTCCACAAATTAATTGCCAAAATGTATGTTATTCCTATTTTATTTTTATGTCAGCAAGGGAACGAATGGTAAATTCAACATCACAATATTCGTATGTCAAAATAAATTTTAATTAAATTAACCTATTTGAAAAGAATATTGAATAATGGCAACAAAAAAATAGTAATTAAATAAAATAATGAATTTCCACATCAATTTCGATTTATGTCCATATTAAATAAAATAAATTTTTATTTTCATTTTAAAAATATAAGTTTCTATTATACATTTAAGATAAAATTAAATTTATCTAATCATCAACAAATCTCAATTTGATTGATTGAATCGGAATACAGAATTTAGATTAAATTTTATGTTGCAAATATATTACATCTTATCCTTTTAGAATATATTCTGGCTATACATAAATAAATTATCTAAATTTATGTTTCTAGGAAAGTAAACTAATTAAATTTAAAAATAAAATTTCTTAATTTCATACTTTATCAAAAATTATTAATACTGCCGGCATTATACATAATTAAAATGTAGGACACAGCAAAAAATTGCAATTTATTATCAATAATCCATATAATTTTTGTGGTAACCAAAATAATTTTGACAATTCGAATAATATAAGTAAAATTCATTCAAAAGATAAAGTTTTTCGGCTAGCTTAGGATTAGGACCTAATTCAAATTATGTTAAATTTTTAAGCACAAGTGAAATGTGTGCAGATGTACTTTAGTATTTATGTATATGACATACCGAGTTTTATTATTTTCTGATTACTATTTCTAACATATAATCCTAAAAGGTGTAAAATACTAAAATCAGAAAAGATTATCATATTGTATAAAAATATGTAGGACATGTACAATATCACATACATGTTTTCCGATTTCCTTTGTTTTAAAGGAGAGGATAATAAGGGTAAGCTAATCAAAATTCAATAAATAAGGGACACATGTAGAATAAGCTGATTTCAAAATAAGCAAAAAGCATCTGTGTTTTGCTGTAAAAATATATACATATATGTGTGGTGTGTGTACTACTTTGTACTTACTTACAATATGGCATATGACAATTTTAAGATTATGTGTCTTTTATTTACATCCGTAAAAGATTAAAATTTGTAAAACATTTTTATTTGTTTCTATTTCTAGAATGAAAATTGAAAACTAAACCAAATAATAAATTATTTTTTAAAAAAACCAAACAGGTATTTGTTTAAATTTTTTTACTTCTAAACTTTAAATTTTATTCTATAGTTATTAAAATACATAATAACGAGTTTATGCACATATTCAAAATTATACATACAAAATACATAATTCACATCCCAATATAATTACATAATGATACGAATTTTCTGTTTTAATTAGCTAGTTAATAAGAATTAAATTTTATTCTATTAATCAGTTTGACAGGGATATATACCGACGTAAAGTTTCTGACAAAAAATAACAAATAACAAAAATTATGTATGTATTAGAATTGCTCAAAACAAAATTCTTATTGGAATGATTGCGTGATTTCTTTCCGTTAGGCTTTTAACAAAAAATTAAAATCTACTCAATATTTTAGGCGGAAAACTGCCATTGACAAGATTCCAAATCCTCCGTTTGGAAAGAACTTTTCTCGATAATGTACTCCATTCCTTGGCTTATTTGACCTAGGATTTGGTTTTTGGATTCTTATTAATGGCAGTTTTCCACTTAAAATATTGAGTATTTTCTATTGAGGGCCCATTAACAAGGACTTCCAGAGATTTGGGCAAGGTTCAGCTGTATAGGTCATATAAGCCAAGGTATGGAGCAGATTATCCCGAAGAAGTTGTTTCCAAACGGGGGATTTGGAATCTTAATGGCAGTTTTAATAATTTAGGGTCTTGATAATCAAAAGTATTAAATATTTAGTATGTCGTAGCCATGCTTTGCCACGTAAAAGACGTATTTTTATTTTGATTTAACTCAAATGCATGCAAACTACTTAGAAACATTACTTAAAGCATAAAAGTGCTACGTCCATATTTTGAAAGTCCACAAGAATGTCTCTAAATTCGAAAATATTTGGAATTTTCACTTATTGTCCTTGAAAATGTTCACTCAATATCTTTGAAAATAGTGTTCTAAAAGACTATTGCACCAAAAATCAGGACCATCTACATTTAGATGTAAATACTCTAAGAAAACTATAATCATGAAAGTTATTGATTTTAGCACTAAAAGTACCGACAGATCAAAATTACCGGTTGCCTTAATTGTTGACAAGATTTTCTCTTTAAATTTCATTTGATATTTTATGATAATATTATGACTTTTTCTATCTATTTAATAAAACATCAAAAAAACGACACAGAGAAATACGTTTTTCCTCGGATGCTAAAAAAACGCGTATCTGTATTTTGACATTTATGGAGGAAAGAGACGTGCGGAAAAGCGCTTGCGCTTAAATTGGAACACACTACTTTAAATGAAATGAAATACATGTATTCCGCATAGTAGGCGTTTTTCCGCAAGTTGTCTCTATTTCTAATTTAGTTGCGAATTGGTAGGCTGCACTACCAAATCTAGTACGATTTTTCTACATTTTCATTTTTTCAGGGCAATTTTTGTGTTTGTTGACTGAAAACAATCGTTTGCTGACAATTGCCAAAATGGAAGATACAAATTAATTCGTTTGTGAAAAAATACGGTAAAATTTATTAAGAAAAATTGTATATTAAAATTAAATACGTGTAAAAATAAACGCAAAAAATACGTAATACACTGGCGTTAAAATGAATATGGCGGTGTTCACACGAAGTTAACACTGCAACGCAACACGACAACTCCTCGCGTTTATACGAAATTATAAAATTGTTGTTACTGATCTATGTATGTGTTTTGTTATTTTATTTTTTGTAGGTGACGTTTACTGTTCAAAATAAAAATTAGAAGTAAAACTAGTTTACAAAAAACAAAACAAAAATCGAATCGCAATCAAATGTTTTATTATTTTATATTTCTCTACCTCGGAAGCATAGGACACCATGTCACAAATTCAAAATTCGTTGTATTAACTGAAACAAGATTTTTTGATCAATTTTTTTTTTACATTAACGTTATTTTACTAGTTTTTTAGGCATCTCAACTCAACCGAAGCGCTAGAGCGAGAAAGATGCCTTATATCCCCGCTATTTTGTCTGTTAACAAGTATTAAGTCGAAAAGTACTTATCCGATTTTCATGAAACAAAGACAGACTTATAAACATTGATCAGATAAGAAAAAAGTGGTATGGCTAAAATCTTTAGGTGGTCAGATTCCAACGTTATAGACGCGTAAAGATTTTCTTTGCAATACATTCACGTAAAAAACAAAAACAGTAAAAGTACATAATAGAATACTACGTTCAAAATTTTTTTTTTGCCTTTGAATGAAAATATTTTTGTTTGAATGTATGTATATAAAATAGTTATACATGCAAGTCCAATTATTTCGTAATATAAAAGTTTTGTTTATACATACATAGTTCGATTGGTGCCTAATGGTATATGTAGATGTTATATAGACGGCATTGTTGAGATGCCGGTAATGCGATTACATCCTGTAATGGGGTTCCTACTTTTTTAACTATAATATAAAACTTTGGCTACCGTAAAGGTTCGTGTTTAAAATTCCAATAGTTTTATATGAAACTAAAATTGCAAAGGTATATGAACTTATGTGGATATAGTGTCTTTTGCCCCTAACGGAACCAACGCATGGTGTTAATTAAAACATGTGTATCTTCGTAATGGCTTTAAGCTCTTCATACTGTTATATTGCATTAGAAAGAGAATTAAACATAGTTAAATACCAGGTGTAGAGTTCATTTTCGGGAAAAAATTGGACATGGTGTCGTATGCTTCCGAGGTATCACAACCTACTTCGATTTTGAAAAGCCGTACCTTTTTTAACAAAATTAGAAAAATTAAATTTCGTTGTGATAAGCCTTACATATTTTTAGGAATTTTTCAGAACTAACAAAGAAAAATGTTGTTTTATGTTTACTATAATATTTTATGGGGTAAAGAGACATATGCTAAATTCAACATATTCGACCTTGAACTAACTAAGCAACATTATAGTAAACATAAAACGATGGTTTTCTTAGTTTGTTTTGAAACATTCCAAAAAATCTTCAGAAGTATACAAAATTGCTCGTACATCTATTATTAAATCAATAAATGCTTTAAAAATCGATATATTAACCCTCAAATGCATAACTCCGCCTAAAGGCGGACTTTACGTTATCTTGAATTATCTAACTTTACGTTATAATGAATATTTTTTTCTTTAGTTTTTATATGAGGTATTCTCTTTTAAAGTACTCTCATCATAACGGTTTGGTTTTTGTTGTTGTAAATACCGTTAAAAGTTTTACCGTTTTTGAAAAAATTGAAAAATGTCGGTGAACCTATTCATATGATTGGGAGTGTATATTCGAATATTTTATCTTCACTTGCAAGTGCCAATTCTTGAATTCCAGAATCTTTCATCTTGAATATTAGTTTCTCCAAGGTCAAATCTAATTCTGAGTATGGATTATCATTAATTTCTACAATTACTTTTCTAGGAATTCTATTTCTATAATCAATCTTTATTTGCAAACCTTCATAGTATTACTAACTCTAGCTGTCTAATCATCTTTTTCAACCTAACTTCTTCTTGAAATGCGTATGCTGGGAATCTTAAAATAATATGAGCCGTTTATTTTGAAAGTGGGGCAAGTCCACATTTTGTTGAAACGAGAAAATGAAGGAATAGAGAAACAATAAATGCAAAAATATACGAAATTTTGAATTTTCTTATTTTTTGAACAAGTATTTGGGATTATTTTGTTTTTATTTTGACTATAAATTGTTCACCGTTAGAAAGATTATACTTTTATTTGTCTATTGTTATCATTAACTTAAATTTTTTGAAAAATGGACTTGCACCACTTTCAAAATTGACGGCTCATATAGTCTTTTATACATATTAGTATTATACTGTTTCCTACCGTCAATGTAAATACCTTTTGAGCTTCACTAGTGAATGCTGGTGTAATTTTAATATCTAATGAAATATCAGATCTCCCCATTGTTCCTATACCAATATGTTCTTATCAATATCTACACAATATGTTCAGCGTTTACATTCTTCGCTATTCTCCTTTTCAATATTTTTTTTTATTTTTATTATAATTAAAAGTATTTTAAAAGTTACTACTTGATTTATTATTACTATTTCTAGTAATGCAAATTCTTTTTCTTTGCTATCTTTTGAGGATCTGGAATCTTCAGCATTCTGCGAAATTAGTATCTCTTTTTCCGGCTGTGCAGGTTCATTACCCATTTCTAAATAATATATTACTTAATTATGAATATTAAAAATTTTATTAAAATCCTTTACTACTTAGTTTTTCTTGTAATACCTAAATTTCATATTTTCTATAATTAATTATTTTATTTTAAGTATTTCCATTTATTAATTTTATTTATTATTATTATTTATGCTTGGCGTTATCCATTGCGCCAAATAATATTTTTTATGGTTGTCCTCACTACATTTTTAATCTATTTTCTTTTTTTTTTGACAATTTATCTTCTGCATCTAAATTCATTTTCGTTCATTTACATTGTTCTTTAAATTATTTTACTTTATAGTTATATTCTTCAGAAATCCGGTCCGTTTCAAGATCGCCATATAATAAAATAAATTTGTTTATTATTTACTGATATGTATCGACATGAAATAATAATTATTTAGTTTTATTTAATATTTAAGAAGAGGAGAAATTGTTAAGAGTTTGCAATTCAGTTTCGATCTGCGAGCATGTGAAAATAAATCATTTTTCAGTACATCTCATCAGGATATATGCGACTGAACTGTGAACTGCTAATTTATTACACTGATTTTTTCCTATATATAGGAATCAACCGTGCACTTGTAGTATTAGCGAATTTTTACATTCCCGTATAGATTACGTATTCCAGATTGATAAATATTTAAGAAGAGGAGAAATTGTTAAGAGTTTGCAATTCAGTTTCGATCTGCGAGGTGTACTGAAAAATGATTTATTTTTCACATGCTCGCAGATCGAAACTGAATTGCAAACTCTTAACAATTTCTCCTCTTCTTAAATATTTATAAATCTGGAATACACTAGAATAATTCAAAAATTTTATTTAATATTTATATCTAATTTGGACATGCCATAATTTTGTTTAAAAATAAAATATATTTATTTTGGATAGAAATATTTTATTTTAGACTAAGGGAGAGGAGAGGCCTGCGCTTCTTAACGCAATTCTTGCATCATAAAAAGCACTTATTTGGCCCTTGCCATTTTCCTACCTTATGTTGCAAAGCAAATTGCAACTTAATTTCAATAGGTATGGCTCCTTGTCCAAATGAAAAATCGGTTAATTGTTTACTCAATTAAGTCCAATTTTATTCTTTAACATTGATGATTCAGAGTTTTACTATAGTTTCTTAACATTAAAACAATTCTTATACTACAAGTACTTAGATTTCATATTCTACAAACGATTGGAGTGCGTTTATTTATATTTTAATCGTATAAGAAGTAATGCAATACGTCATTACACCGTGAGCATAATATGAAAAATGTTTTTAATTTAAATTTTTTGTTTAATAGTTGTGTAGTAGAAAATTATTACACAACTACTACGATCTTATATTCACAATGGGCGTGTTTTTTTTAATGTCGGAGAAATAAGAGGGAACAGATAGATATTATATCGAAGAAATCCGATAAATATTTTCTCTGATATATCCGATAAAAATTAAATGACAGTTTTTTTAGTGTCGTAAAAATGCCGTTTTATTTGTTAAAAAAAAAAATATTATGTTTTACCTAAATGCACAAAACTCGTGATGTTTGCATTTATCAAAAAGCGCACTGCTTTTAAACAACAATCTTGTTTTAAACTTTTTTTCAGAGAAAAAAGATTGTATTCGAAACTTATCCGAGCGTGAAAAAAACGACACAGAGAAATATATTTTGTCTCGGATACTAAAAAAAACGCATATCTGTATTTTGACAGTTAAATTATTTCTCTGGTTACTTCGACATCAAAAAAAAACATACCCAATATAATCGATTTTATACAAAAAAAACAACAATTAAAACCAAAAGCATCCATATGTAAATTTTCCGAATCAAGAAATTATATATGGCAACATTGCTGTGGTCACCAGCGCTATCCATCATACCTCTTATAGTTAAAGTACCCTGCTTTATACCTACTAAATTTCAATTAATTATAATTTTACGGCAAATTATAGACCTTTTTTAAAAAATTAATTTTGTACAACAATTTATTCAAAAAAATTAATCTGGTCAAATTTTCGGTGGTTTACACCATTTTCAAGACCTCTACAAAAACATTTTAAATATTTACAATATAAATTACTACTGTAACAAAAATTAAACACACAAATCACACAAAATGGTGGATCGCATGGATAACATGTTAGCCACTGTTAAGAGAATATGCGGGGAAGATACATTTGGAGCTACGAAAAAATATTTATATATGAACAACAAATTGATAAACAGATTGAGTGCCTAAAATTCTTAAGGCAGTGTAAAAGTGAAAATATCCTACCAAATTTCATCTTACACAAAGGAAAATGTTTTCCATCCTTTGAAAAACAGGATCATCCGTTCAAAGATAATGTTCAACGTGCTAAAAATTTATGTTTAAACAAAATGTTAACATTAGAAATTAAAATTTGTAATTTCGAAGTACAACAATTGAAAAATGAGGTGAGTAATTTATTTATGATGTTAAAACAATTACTTGATGTTGCTAAAATTTACGAACTTTTTAAAGTAGAATTTGATAAACTTTCGGAAAGCATACGGAAAACTAAGAAAGGCTCATTAGATAAAAAATTTAGAAATTTAGAGTCAAAACAAAAATATATTGATTTTGTGTATGATAAGTCTAACGTAGTCAATTTAACAAACTATAGTATACCGGAAGAATGTTATTTGGTTTGGAGGTTTGGGCCAAATTTCGGGTTTCCCATAGACCACAATAAAATTCCGTTTGTAGATATGTTAGCTGATATCGAAAACGTCTTAAATTTTGATGACGAAAATACCGTAACGGAAAAAAGAGCAAAAATAACGAATGAAATTATCCAATTTTTAAAAAATAAACCCAAACTATCCAAAACAAATAAAATTCTTCGAAACGCCTTAATAATAATCAATAAATTTTTAAAAGATAACCCAAATTTATGTGTTATCAAAGCTGATAAGGGTAACAGAACGGTGTTGATGTATTTGACTATCACAATAAATTAACAGAGTTATTGAATGATCCGGACACTTATGAAAGTTTAGAGAACGATCCGACCAAAAACATTAATAAAAATGTTTCAAAATGATTGACTTTTTGAAAAATCAAAATTTAATTAGTAATAAGCAAAAACTATTTATGAAAATTAATAACCCGTTACCACCTAGGATATATGGGCTGCCGAAAATACACAAACCTAATATTCCAGTACGTCTAATAGTTATCGACAATTAACTCGCCGGCTTATAATTTGTCAAAATTTTGTTGTGAAATTTTAAAACCATTGACGCGTAACAGTCAATTCAATATAAAAAATTCATTTGTATTTAAAGACACTTTAAAAAATATAAATATTGAGGATAACGAAATATTAGCTTCTTTAGACGTGGTATCTCTATTCACAAATGTGCCATTAGATATAGCTAAGGCAGCAATATCTGAAAGGTGTGTTGAGATAGAACCAGACGTTATATTGACGAAAGAAGAGTTTCTTAATATCTTGGATATTTGTGTAAGTGACAATAATTATTTTAAATACCAGGATATTTTTTATAAACAAAAATTTGGTTTGGCAATGGGCAATCCTTTGTCCCCTCTTTTGGCAGACATTTGGAAAAATTATTTGTTGAAAAATTACCATTATTAGAAACACAATCAAAATTTATTTACAAATATGTAGATGACATTATTTTGGCCACTGTAGATGAAAACATTGACATTATCCAATCCCTTTTTAATTCGTTTCATAACAAACTTAAATTTACAGTTGAAAAAGAGGACAGTAATAACACTATTAATTTCCTAGACATGAAATTGCATAGCAGAAATAATAAAATAAAAACGGAATGGTATAAATGGTAAGGAGATCGCTTCAAATACCTTATTGAATTTTATCTCAGCCCATCATTATCAGATGAAGAAGAATGTTGCCCTGTCAGTAATTAAAAGAGTAAGTTACGTTACAGATAGTATTTTTAGGCGTAATAATATTGAAAGGATAAGAAAAATATTAATAACTAACAATTATCCCGTTAAGTTGGTAACTAAGCTAATTATAAAAGCGTTATACACTTATAACAAAAAAGTGTCAAAACCAACAAATCAAGAAACTAAATTTGGTGTAATAACGTATATACCAACATTAACGGAAAAAATTGGTAAAACTCTAAAAAATAATTCTGAACATTTAGTACTGGCCAATAAAGTATGAATAAAGTATCCAACAGTTATACATACAATTAAGATACAATACCTTACGATAAAAAAGACGGTTTAATATACAAAATTCTTTGTAAAGATTGTGATGCCTGTTATATTGGGGAAACAGGTAAAACTAAATTAGAGAGAGTTAATCAACACAAATGGGACGTAATGAATATAAATAAAATTCCCCGCCTTGACACACACGACTTACAGATCAGCTTTGGTAAAACACGGATTTGAAAACCAACATGAATTCGATTTCGACAATGTGGTTACATTAAATTTGGAAAAAAATAAAAGTAAAAGGCTGTTCAAAGGAGCGTGCCATATTTGGAAAAATAAAACGGTGAATTTCAAAGTTGATAGTAACAGACTGCACAATCAATATATAAATATAATTAAAAATTACGTCTGATTAGTAACAAAGCAAGGTTTCGAACGTTTATTGAATGTACTTTATATAAAAAAAAATTAAAAACGGTTTTGTGGGTATAATTAAAAATAGATTCAAGACATCATGAATAAATTGTTTCAGTTTGTGTACAAACAATTTTTCAATTGTGTACGGGTAAAAGCAGAGCCTTCTAGAGTATAGAGCCATAATCATTATGACGTATTTTTTAGAAGCTTTTTTAGTGGTATAACTTTTCACTAATTCCCATAGGAATCCATAGTAAAAATGGTGTTTTTTAGCTTCAAGTTTTTCATTGAAAAAAGCAAAAATGTTACAAAATTTTTATACAAAAGTGTTCTACATATCTTTAGCAACAATATTCAGGAAGGGTTTATTGGTATTAAGTAAATATTAATTGCAGAAATATTAAAATTAAATTATTTCTAAAATATATTTTTCGAACTTTCATTTTGAAAAATACATCAAAGTTGGCTCTGACGAATTAAAATAATACTTGCTACATTTATCTTTAGTTTTACTAGTGTACGTTAGATGTCTCAGATTTATACAGAAAAATACGAAAAAAATTGTTTAATCACAAAATTACGACACGTTCTTAATATTTTGAGAATTTGTTTTGCTTTTCCTACAATTGTTGAACATAAATTTCCCCAAGTGGCGATTTTTGGTACGGTTTTTCAAAATGTTTACTGCCCACTGCCATCTATGTATATTGGCTTAATGCACACGATTTGTAGTAAGCTTTCCTTTTCAATTTGACCAGAATGCTGTTGTTATGAACTTTTTTTTATATTTTGGATTAAATAAATCAATTATTACAAGAAAATGAAAATGATTTACTTAAACGAGATTTATATATGTTGAAATTCAAACATTTATGAAAATATTTAAAAAATCATAATTAAGAATTTGCAACGTTTTCATTTACAAATTTGTCTTCGGAGAAAAAGTGATTTCCCATATGTTTTGTGTGTTTTACTATGAAAAGTTTGGTTTTTTCCTCGTTTCTAATTCCCTTATAAAAGCTTCGTTTTTTAGATTATGGCTTGTATAATCAAGGTTGCTTTGGTAAAAGTGGAAAAATTTAGTTTTTCATAAAAAAAAACTAAATAAGTATAATTATTTAATTTTATTGTTATTCTTTTAGTTAATTTTTGTTACAGTACTAATTTATATTGTAAATATTTAAAATGTTTTTGTAGAGGTCTTGTAAATGGTGTAAACCACCGAAAATTTGACCAGATTAATTTTTTTGAATAAATTGTACAAAATTAATTTTTTAAAAAAGGCCTATAATTTGCCGTAAAATTATAATTAATTGAAAGAGAGGCCTTTTCATCATATTTATCTACTAAATTTCGTAAAAAAAAAAAAAAAAATAATGCGGACATTGGGTCAGATAATCGATCTGGCAATTCGTAAATTTATTTGCGTAATATTATCTATAAATATTTCCAAAAACATTTACGTAGATGCGCATACTTTAAAACGCTCGCAAAATTTCTACGATTTGCTTGCTTGCTAACCAAGAAAAAATATCGTATCTATCAAAAACCCATTTAAAAAGCCGAAGATTTTGTTTTTTTTGCTTTATATTCCTGTTTCATATTTTTAACGTGCCATCTCAAACAAAATTTCTCGATTGCTCATGCAAAGTACAACTGGGAAACCATTAATTTCTGAAGCAAACCGAAGAAAGTAAAATTCGCGAGAGAATGTGTAAATGATTGGACTAATTTCTGGAAGCGAGTAGTATTCAGTGACGTCAGTAAATTTAATTTATTTGGGAAAGACGGAAAGCAAATAGTGTGGCGAAGGCCAAATAGGAAACTAAATAACAAAAAAATGAATTCAATTATTAACCAAGGTGGAGGAAACGTAATGGTCTGTATGTCGGCAGCTGGAGTTGAAAATTAGACATTCATCGATGGAACGATGAAAAGGTGGGGGATATATGAATATTTTAGAATCAAATTTTTCACAGAGTGCTGAAAAATTGATAATCGGACAAAATAACATTTTTCAGCAAGATCAGACTTCTGATTCAGGTGAAAAATAAAAAAAGACAAGAGTCGTATTTAAAGAATGAAATCACATAACTCCAAAAGAGACCTCCAAATAGGTACTTTCGACGCTACGACGCTTACAGGCGATTATTCAAGATAAACGTAACCATGGGAAATATTAACAGTCTTAAAAAAAAAAAATGAGGATCTAACAGTTAATTTTGTGCATATTGATGTTTTAATTTGAAATACTTTTATGGATCTTTCACCTAAACTAAATTTTTATGTGTTCTTATGTGTGTCTTTCCCCTGAACTAAATAATTATGTGTTATAATTAAAAAATCAAAAAAAATGTTAAGAAAAAAACATAACACCTCAATTTGTTATTCAAATTTTAGTAAATTTCTTCGGTGTACGAACAGATTGTTTGATTCAATGCTTATGAATGCACCAAAAAATTTAGTTTTTCTAATTTTGTTAAAAATTAGAAAAAAAAAATTATTCGCAAATCAAATAAACCGTTTTGTAGAGAATTTAGAAACCTTGCTATGAAACTTAAAGGCACTTCATTGGAACTAAGATTCCACGGTGTGCGGGAAACACTAGATAATTACTCCCCCAATTCATCCGAAGTCCCGTCTTGCAGCAATTGCCATCTAACGCTCAGTATGGTTGATATGGGTTTCTAGAGAGCCCATCCGGATGCCTGTAAAGCTGCATTGAATAACCATAAGAAAAAAAAACAACCAGGAAAATTTAAAGGAAAACACATATACACCCATAATATGATACCACGTTTGCCGCTAGGTCATTATCTCCTGGAAAATGGATTTGAAAGTTATACATTTTTATAAATAAATAGTTTCAACGTAGCATATCAATTTTAACAATAGTTGCATTTACATATCCCATAAGATTATAAAATTAATTTACATATCACGATTTCCAAATTACGTACTGTGACATTTTGCGATTTATTTTCATTTATTCTGAAGTTATCATTAATTTTTGAAAACAAAACTTTAATGATTTTCATATTAAGGGGTAGTACTAGTAACCTGGTGTAACGGTTTCAAAAAATCGATTTTTTTTTAAATTTACAAAAAGTGCTTGTTTTTGTCGTTCTCTACCAGGCTACCCCTTTAAGTTTTCTACTAAATCTTGAGCATTTTGGCTGTTCAATATGTAAAGATTATTTGCAGTGAATTGCTGTTTAAACTATACAACAAAGTACACGAGAAAGGTTTTTCATTAAAAACAAATAAAAATGAATAACTTGTTAGCTGGAAAAAATCATTTGAGTATTGAGGATTGCGTGAGGGCCATTACATTGGTTGAAGAAGGCAGAACTCAATTTTACTTTGCGCAATTGTTAAGAGAGAACCAATCCACAATATCAAGAATGCTCAAACGATTCCAGGAGAACGAACAGTATAATCGCCGTGCCGCTAGTGGGAGCAATCGATGTACAACTCTCGCTGAAAATACAAAGTTTTACTTTGTACTAAATAATATTTGTACTAAAAGTAGAAATAAATTTCTTATCTAAATTAGAAATATCTTCAAAAAAATATTTCTAGCTGAGCTAGCTCAAAATATTGAGATGAAACATGTTCCGTATTATTGACTCTATACATTTCTTTCGTTTGGCGTTTTGTGCTACCTAGGCTACAAATAGCTCTCAGGGCATTAAAAATTTAGATAATAATATGTATTTAAAATTAGTACTTGTTGGTATATGTATTTATCGTATTTAGAAGACGAACAAAAGTTATTTTTTTAAGTGGAAAATTCATTAACTGTACTTAAAATGTAATTTTTATTTGTGTATTAAAATTATAAGGGCTAAAACTAATTGTTGTGATAAGTACTAATTTTATTCATATTAATCTAAATTTATTTAATGCTTTGAGAGTTATTTGTAGCCCAGATAGTACAAAACGCCAAATGAAAGAAATGTAGAGTCAATAATACGGAACATGTACCCACTCAATATTTTGAGCTAGCATACTTTAACCAAAACAAAATTTTGAGCAAATGACGCAAGATAGTCGATGTGATCCAAATCGATCTGCTTATAAATTAAACTCTGCTTATAAAACAAAATTCTTCTCTAATTTAACAGTCACGCTATTTGGATTTTAAACTATTCCAGTATTTTAAAAAAACTACGTAGATATTTGAACCAACAAATGACACAATTGTTCTTGTACAATTGTACATAGATAATTGTCCATGTACAATGTTCCATTTTTCGAAGTGTAAAAATTCATTGAAAAAAGCTTTGATAAATACCCCTTCTTACAATTACGTACAAATAATTATTTTGGGCGATTCCAATCAGTTTTATCGGTAAAACAATAATTATTGTTTACCTAAAAAATAGGGGCGCAGGTAATTAAATCATAAAATGACACATTTACCTAGTAGCATGAATGGCACGATAAGAATAAGAACTTTCCATGTGTATTTCCTTTTTCAATTGTTCCTTCCCAATAAAAAAATAATGTATGTGGCTGCGTCAGTGGATGCACATTAAGGATACAAGAAACAAATCCCAACCATAACAAAACCAATCCAAACTGAAATCAATTGATTTCATTTGCCTGATGAATGCTACACACGTTCTATAAGTACTTCAATTTTTTATGTAGAAAGTTCTGTTGTAACAAAGTTTATCGTACACAATTTTTATATAATTGTTAAGGATTCAAGGTCGCCTAATCCGGAAGACAAGACTCTAACTGAAAACGATAGCTACATACACAGATTCACAAAAACATCGAGTTCGAAAATTTTCATGATTACTTTACCTTATTTTAACACGTAAACGAAAGAAAAATTGATAATTTTCATGGAAGGGAAATTATAATGTATATAGATTTGGGATAAAGAAGAAAAGAAAGCGGATAAATAACTTTAATTTTCATAAAAACTTTATGGAGCGCATCGACATTAATGGCGTTGCTGAAATTTTTGGTATCATGTTTTACCTACTTTTATAGCAAAGTCAATTTTGTTTTTAATAATAAATTAATTTAAATTGATAACATTTTATTGATTAGCATTTGGCGAATTCAGCACAAAAATAATTTTGAAAAAGGAAAATTACTAAGAATGAAGTTTCAAATTTTAGAAACATTAAAATATACTACTGATTTACAATAAATAAAAGTTATGTACAAGTACCATACATACCGTGTACAAAAATTAATTTAAATTAATAAAAAGAAAGGAAAATACTTTATGGCTCTTGCCTGTTGATTGATGGTGAATTAATGACGTCATTTGGCTTATATAGGTAGTCAGCGAGTACGAATAGGGCTCGTTTCACATTTTAGTTACACTAGCTATGCGATGTGAAATATGTTTATTATACATATCTCTCATTTGTAATCGATTGGTTTACACTGCTAACTTGTGTTAAACAAACGGTTTTTGCGCACTTTTAAGCTAAACAACCTATCTTAGCTCAAACTGCCTTCGCCGTGGTGTGTCAGATAATCTCGTTCACATATTCTCGGCACTCCTCAACTGTCTGCTACTCTCGTCTTCTAAGTTAAAGAGAATAAAGTAACGTTTTATTGAGTAGGAATAGGATTTTAAATTATAACCAATAAAAAGACCAAGATTTTTTATTTTTTTTATTTCAAACATTTGGTAACACATTCATCGCAAAAACACTCTTGGTATCTTTTCTCAGTCAAAATACATATTGCCTTAAGTGAGCACCCTTATTAAAAAAATTAGACACATTTCCCAATTTCTAAATTACTAAACAACAAAATTTATTTGTCTTAAAATAATTTTTTGAATTAATTTGAAAAAGATACTCAATCTTAATTACTATATGAAACAATTTTGAAATATTTAGGGGCAGTGTAACTTTTTTTGAAAAATTAAACAACAAAATTGTTATGAAATGGAACAATTTTTCCCCAAAATTTAGTTAATTTAGCTTTGGAAGGAAGAAAACCACAATATACTGAAAACTCACAGTATGAGTCGGTTCACAGTTCGCAATTCCCCGGGAAAACTAGAATAGTGCCACAGGAGGATCGTTAAATAATGTTGTTTTGCTTTATTTTCCCTTTTTATAATAAGAATGAAGTTTTTCTTTTCTGAAATTAAGTTTCTATTTTGTCTTACATGAAGTTTTTATTTTTGAAACATATGGCAACACTAAATTACACTTCACATTTATAAATAAATCATTAATATGAATTGTCATTCTAGTATTCCCCTAAGGTGCTGTTTTTAGATATAGCGGCAATAATTTTTGCAAAAAGCATGTCCCTTGGCAAATTTTTTTGTAAGTAAATTAGTTTTAATCAGTAGTTGTATTCTCAATCCACTGATCGAACCTTAATTGATAAACCAAAAGCGTTACATTAATAATAATTCAATTGTAAGGAGATGAGTTTTCACTCATCTCATAACAATATAACTGTTCGAGTGCATTGACTATCGCGGTATTTAACCTGTTGCTACAGAAGTAGAAGCAAAGGTGGTCGTGGGTTTGATGGTTGCACTACGGACATAGATTGACCGCATAATGTTATTTTAAGTGATTAAGTAAATCGGAATGGACTCTAGATTTAATGGATTGCCAATTCCGTTCTATTGCGATCACAATACCCCCTGATCGATCAGTTATGTACCGTATAAGCGACGGAAATAGTCCGTCAGTCAGCACTTCTTCTGGGATTGCAATCATGCTCCACCAGTGATTTTGGTTAGAGGTTCTCGCAGCATGACTACGTCCCCAAGAGCATGGCGCCTAGATTCTACTTTCCACTAACTCATTCACTGCACTTTGTCTTTATTTCACTTTTTTTCACAGAAAGCAGGAAGAAACGACAAAATCCCAGAAGAAACGAACAAGACATGGAAATTCCGCAACTCCCCTGAATGAACATTTTTTCCGAGGAGAGTCTTTAAGGACGACCCCCGATTTTTAAATGTAAATAAAACAAGTTGTTTGTGTGATATCCACTAAATTTTTTTTTTTTTTAAGAACTTTTTATGGCATTAAGTATGGAATATAACGTCGTTCAAATGTCCGCCGCGGCTTTGCTTAGTGGCACGTATTCGAGAGATCTAATTTTCGATGACTTTGTTGCATAAATCTGGCTGAATTTGCTGGAAGGTGTTCGTTATTTCCGCCAGACCAAAACCCCGCACCAGACAATGACTTTCTCGGCATGCATTTAGTGCTGGCGTATCTCGTGTGGGTTGGTATCGCCCCAAATCCGACAGTTTTGTTTGCTCATACAACCATTCATCCAATAATAGGCATCGTCGCTAAAGATGATGTTTTTGGCGAAATTTGGGTTAACTTCCAACTGCTCCAGAGCCCAATCAGCGAACACACGGCCTTGTCTCTGGTCGTTTACCTTAAGTTCCTAGGTCGGCTGGATTTTATATGAGTGCAGACCCAAATCCCGACGCAAAAAGATCAAGTTCTTGTGAGCGACGAGAAATTGACTGCCTCGGGTTATTCCGTACACAGCAATGTTTTCAACAGACCTTGTGTTTCTGTGACGTACGGGTATTGGCTGATTATTTACCGAACCGGTTGAGTTAATTACGCCACCAAATGTCAAATAGTCGACTAGACAGGACGGTTGTGGAGAGAGCACTAATTTTGAAGATACAATTTGATGATTTGCACACGTTGTTCAACGCGATAATTGTCCATGATGATTTGCCACACACTACTGAGTAATTCACAATAAACTTGACAAATGTAGCTTTAACAATATGAATGCTATAACCTAACAAATTTCGAGTGTCCCTATTGATCGTCATTATATGGTGAAAAATTCGTCAACTCGCATTTTTTAAGAAGTCATGTTTTAATTTTTAGACTTTTATGTGAAGCACTGATGCCCGGTTTCACAAAAAACAGGCAATCTCCAGTTAGTTAATATTTCATCTCTTTCTTCTTTTATGAAATTGCGATTTATTTCATTATGGAAATTTAACGCACGATAATTTTATTTCTTTTTTACATGAAAATTTTATCTAGAGAACTAAATATTTAGCTGCCCAATTTCGTCCTAATTAACTGGACTAGCTGAAGGGTAAATATTTCTATGTAAAATAAAAATATAATCAACTTGCATTAAATTTTTATTGTGAAACAAAACGCAACTTCATAAAAGAAGAAAGGAAGGAAATTTTATCATATTTAACTAGAGATTGGTTATTTTTTTGTGAAACCGGGCATGAGTAAACCAAGGAATTGATGGAACATGATTTTTGTTTGTTGTTGTTATTTCTTAAGATACAAGGTGTGAAATATTTAAAAAATGCCTGCACCTGGTTTTGTACTTAATGCTATAGAAAAAAAACTAATTATCCGAAAATTATAAAATTAGGCTCATTTTAAAGATAAAAGAATAGGGATTATAAAAATGGCACCATCTTTTATTTGTTTTTTTTCTTTCAAAATAGCCGTCGAAACCTTCATTTTGAATTTTCTCCCATGCGCTTGCTTTTATTTTTTTCCCAATTTTATTCTATTAGACATACTAAAAAATCAGCACAGTATCTCGTGTCGTTTTCGTGCAAAATACGTTTAAGTATGTTGATCTACCGTTTTTTTTTTGGGTAATATGAGTAGAAATTAAATTTTAATGATATGTGTTTCATTTTTATGAAAACCTTTTTTTACAACCAACCTGATAAATTACTCGTTTAAACAATAAAAAAAAACATTGGGTACAACAATTTTTAAAATAAAAATAAAATGCGTCCAACTGCTCTGATATAAAAAAACAGTTATAATAAATAATATGAAATAAAAAAAATTAATAAATAAATAATTCAAGTTAAATTAGAAAAGCATATTATTAAAAATTTGCCTACCATAAACAACTAAAACAAATTGATTGGCGTTGAAGTTATTTGTGAATAATAGTGTTGCCGTCTTGAACAATGCTGTTTAAGCTAACAATTACACCAACTCAAAAGGTTTGGTTCTTTTAAGTCTGCGTATTAAATTCGTGTTGCTTAGAAGCTGAGTTGCCTCAATCTTCACATGATGCCAGAGCCTCTCTTCATGTCTCCATGCTGTGTGAATGTGACGAAGAGAAAATTGCAAGAGAATTTGGCTGTCTTAGTATAATTCGCTAATACAACCTGCACAGTTCATTCTATATATATATATATTATATATATATGGGTTATATATATATATAGAATGAAAATTGTGGTACAATCAGTCTAGCCGCTGCGGCCTGATGAGAAGATTGATGTTTTCATAATCATAAGCTCATCACTTCGATACTGGATTAAATTCTCTTACAATTTTCGGAAATATTAACTTCAAAAACATTATGGAGTGTGTGAATTAATTCTTAGACTCGACATGTAGATGTCGCTACGTGAGATTGCGTATAGTTTGACAAGCAATTCCAATTGCAGTGTAGCTGTCACAATTGTCAATCTAATTCAGAGCAGAAAATGGTTTTTTTCATATTACGTCATTTTTTTGTAATCGATTTAAAATGGATCGTGATAAGTTTTTTTTTCGAGGGGTTCTTCTTTTCTTTTTTGATTCCAAGAAAACTGCCGCTGAAGCTCACCGATTACTTTCTGATACTTATGGTAATCAAGCTCCATCGAGAGCAGGCTGTTTCAATTGGTTTCATCGATTCCAAAGTGGTGATTTTGCCTTGCCAGACAAACAACGGCCAGGTCAGGGAAAAAAGTTTGAAGATGCCGAATTACAAACATTATTGGATGAAAATGCATGTCAAACGCAAAAAGAACTTGCAATGCAGTTAAACATTGACCGATCAACCATTTCTCATCGTTTGCACGCAATGGGAAAGATTCGAAAGCTAGGAAGATGGGTCTCACATCAACTGTCCGAAAATCAATTGAGAGCACGAATTGAAGCATGCAAAAAAAAATCTTGCTGAGTACAAAAAAAAAATAGTTTTTTGCATCGAATTGTTACTGGCGATGAAAAGTGGGTCTATTACGGCAACCCCAAACGTAAAGCAGCGTACGTCGATCCAGGCCAAGCAGGACCATCGCAGCCAAAACGAGATATTCATTGCGATAAGGTTATGCGGTATAGTATATTTGGTGGGACCAGAAAGGTGTGGTGTATTATGAGCTGTTAAATCCAAATGAAACGGTTACAGATGATCGCTACCGACCCCAACTGGACAATTTGGCACGTGCATTAGACGAAAAACGGCCAGCAATAGCGAACAAAAGCTATAAAGTTTTGTTTCATGATGACAATGCCAGACCACATCGTGCAAAAACCGCTTAAAACAAGGTAGAGCAACTCGGTTGGAATCGGCTTGAACAGCCTGCGTATTCTCCAGACCTTGCACCTTCCGGCTACCATTTGTATCGATCAATGCAAATAGGCCTAGCTGACGTACGCTCCGAAACGCTGGAGAAGTGCGAAATTGGATCGATGGCTGGCCAGCTGGGAAAGTTGAAGGCTTCTTCAAACGAGGAATCCACAAACTTCCCAGGAGATGGCAGGAAGTCATAGCTAACGATGGCGAATATATTGGATAAAATATACTGTATCGTTATCTTTTAATAAACATTTCTTTTTTATAAAAAAGGTCTAAAAATTAATTCTCACACTGAATACAAATAATTAATAAGAAGTATAATAAAAGGTGGTATAATGTATGTAATTGGGTATAATGTTTTAGGTATAAATTCTTATTCCTCATTGTTTCATTTCACTACAACAATCTAACTTCATAAAAAACCAAAAGTTAAGCCTGAAGCCTTCGAAGGTATTTGTTTCTTGTGACTTTGCAGAAAATTATGCATTTATGATGCAAAATTCAGCACAATGGTTTCATTGTTTCATTGAAGCTTCATTATAATTACAGATTGTCTTCACCAAGACACTATAGCAGTTTACTTGTTCATCGAAAAATTGATGATGTTTTTGAAAACTAAAACTCCTGATATATCTAAAATTTATTATATTGCTGATGGTACAGTGACACATTATAAAAAAATTTGGGGTAGGCTGTGACTTCAACACGGCCGTAGGTATTTTCCGTGATAACTTTTATAAAAGGTGCGAGAAATGGCACGATGTATGGGTTTGTTAAAATAAATTTCTTTATTATTAGCATCATGAAATGAGAGTACAGTGATTGTTTGCAAACGATTAAGTACTGGGTGATGGTATGAGAAGTACGATATGAAGCGCAGGGTCTCAGCGGAGACGTGCCTGATGAATGTGAGTTCCGCTGACAAGTGCCTCCCAAAGTCGCCGAGGCTAGTGTGGTGGATACGCAGTCTAGGTCAAATATATATCAGAGTCCACACCGACATATGACCTATCAGATCAGGCATTTCCCTTTTATAGTGCTCTCTAGCATTGTAAATCATCACTTTGTAGATCTAAATTTTAATTAAAATTTATGTGAAAATTAATTATTTTAATTTACAATAAATTATCTGCCACAGTTTCTTTACGCACAAATTGACACCAGAATTACATACTTCGGTCAGATAAGTGATTCTCATGGTTGGTTGTAAATAGCTGTTTTGTACTTTGTAATTTTAATTAAAATTAATGTGGAGATTAATTATTTTTATTTAAAATAAATTATCTGCCACAGTATTATTAAGCACAAATTAATAACCGAATTGCTCTCTCAATCTCTATAAATCCCTATTTTATAGTTTGAATTTTTAATTAAAATGTATGTGATGATTAATTAATTTAATTTAAAATAAATTAACCACCGCTGGTTTTTTATGCAAAAAGTTGGCACCATCTGATCTCCGATCGGATGGGCCATTCTCTCGCTACCCTGGTTCAAGCATTTAAATCGATCGAAATCAGAGGTTCCCGGCGCGGGTTCCTTTGGCGCCGGATGACGTCATTGCAATAATATTATGCGTGACACATAAATCCGAAGGACCAATCTAAGCAATCATATCTTTAAATTAGAGGTAATGCTTATAGTTTATGAGTAATTGCCCCGACCAAGGGCTAAATTTCGGGTCAGTTTTCTGAACATGCGGTATAAAACGTTATCACGTCAAAATAAAATAAAAAATTCATAAATATATCTAAGCACCAAAGAAAGAGTAGGAGGTACTATCAAAAGAATGGCGTCCAGAGTCACTCTCACCAACGAATATGATGGTATCTTAACCAACGCGGAAGAATTATTCAAATGGGCAGAAACCTGGTAGACTGACATGATTTTTGAAAATTGTTCAGATGCTGAATATAAGTCCAAATACATCCAACAAACTAGTAGATTCGAGAAATTAAAACTTGATTAGTGTTTGGCGTAGACGGTGGTACGATAACCGCTCCGGATGTGCTGGTGTAAGATAAATTAACCAGCTGAAAAAGAACAATCTATACTAACTCCTTAAACAGATATCGGGCTAGTAAAATTTCAACCCTCTATGGCATTGGTGATTACTTCGCAAAAAAAAAACAATCTCAAGACTTTAAAAATATATAGGTGCTGTAAAGGCAAAATTTTGCAGGCATTGAAAATAGGCCAAGAATGATTGTATCGACGATGCTTGAAAAACATAACCCAAATAACATACTTTTGTAAAATTAATAGCGATTCAATGGAATCAAAATAAACTCCACCCCAACATGGTAAACCATAACTGATGCGAGACTCCACGCAAGCAAAATAAAAATTGAGTAAAACATTGGATGGACAAAATTAACGTAACAAATAAATTGCACGTAATGCAGAATTAACTTGATTTTTAGCAGTTTGAACATGTGATTTCCAGTTTAAATTTGCATCAACGTTCAATCCCAAATATTTAAATAAATGAACATTTTCAATTTTATTGCAAAGGCTGCTACAATTACGTAAGTCACAATTACGTACATGATTTTTTATCTCGGGGATGAAACTTCGATAAGGATCACCAATCAATTTGAAGAACATTGCCTTAGTTTTTTCACTTAAGAGCAAGGAGTGATTATCAAACCATGTGCGAAGAATTTTCATGTCAGAATTTATTTGGTTTGTTAGGTCATTAGCAGTCAAATTAAAATAACTTAATGCAAGTTCATCAGCAAAAGCAACAATTTTATCGTTTAAGTTTAAGTTAAAAATTGAATTTATGTAAATTAAAAACAAGATAGGACCAAGAACAGAATCCTGAGGAACACCATGTTTAATATTAAATGGAATGCTATGCGATTTATCAATCCATACCATAAATGCTCGATTATTGAGATATGAATTGAACCATTTCTGTGATACAACTCTAAAACCAATAGACTGGAGCTTACGCAGAAGGAGATTATGATCCCCCTTATAAAGGCTCTCTTTATATCGATGAGGCCAACACATTTCTTCTCATTAAGATTAAAATGAATTCCATTTAAGAAATTAATTAACGCAGATTCAGTACTTTTGCCAGATCTAAAGTCATGTTGATGAGGACTAAGAAACTCAAATTTGTCAAGAAATTTCTCAATACGGGATTTCATCGATTTTTCAATGATCTTCAAATTTGTGGGTTGCAATGCAATGGGCCGATAATTATCCTTAATAACGATATCTCCCTTTTTAAATAAAGGGAGAACAATTGAGTTTTTAATACATTAGGGATAACATCATTCACAAAACATTGGTTAATCAATTGTACTAAAACGGGCGCAATTGCTAGAGCCACTAATTTTAGCATATTCGAGCTAATACCAAGAATATCAAGTGCATTACTTGATTTAAGTCCAATAATAATACAAATAATCTCTGATTCGTCGACTGGATTAATAAAAAAATGTACCCAACATTTCAGTAGAGTAAGAACAATCATTAGGACTCATACTTTGGGCAGAAAAATTAGAAGATCTCAAATCGTTAATGAGTTTAGAGAAATAAAAACCAAAATCGTTAGCAATTGATTCAGAGTCAGACAGCATATCTGAGTTAATAGAAGAAATTCTTTGATATTAGTTCTACTTAAATTCCTGCACCATTAACAACCGACCAGGTCTTCTTGCCATCTCTACCACATTCATTAAATTTTCTACTAAAATAGTTGTCTTCTAGAAAAATCAAGTGACGAGATAATTGATTCAAATTTAATAATATCAAATTTGCTGTACCACAATCCTTTTTCATTAACATAATTACCACGAACCTCTTTATCAATTTTAACTAAATCATGGTCCATGATGTGTAAATTATGCAATGATACATCTAAAGTAGCACAACTATTAACACGGACAAATCAGTGATCAATGCAAGTAGCACTACTACTAGTAATTCTTGTGGCAGAATTAATAGTGACTGAAACCCATTTGACGACAACATAAACATATTATACTCATTATTGGAAGCTGGAAAATTCAAAATATCAATGTTCAAATCACCAACAATTATTACATTTTGATTTTTAATTTTCGAGATGAAATTTGAAAATTCACAAATAAATGTTGAAATTGGAATAAATTGTAGGCGATACACACAAACAAAAATATAATTATTTAATGAAACAGATAACTTTAAAACATCCGCAGAATTTAAAGAAATAGTTTCACAAGCACATTGCAAACTTGAATCATAAAAAGCACAAACACCGCCCGCTCTATAATTATTGTAACAGCAACCTATACATTCATAATTAGGAAGATTATAATAATTTAACTTATGATCATAAATCCAAATTTCCGAAAGAAAAATACTAGATGGGTATTCATCAAATGAACTCAAATTTACAACTAGTTTATCAAAATTTTCGCGCATGCTACGAATGTTTTGATGGGCAACAGAGAAACTAAAGATGCTGGTTACAGAATTTTTACAATGATAAGTATTAGAATTTACTAAAATTGAACTTGACTTTGAATTAAATGCTGGCTTTAAACAGCTAAAGCCGACAGAGATACTAAAAAATGGTTCGATGATTGCCGACGATAATTTAAAAATTCATTGATAAATAAAGCGTGGTTTCCATTATGATGTTTGGCGAAAAATTAACCAAAGTAAAAAGAGAAGGGAAACAAAAAATTACTTGAAATAGTGTGAAACAGCAACATGTTGTTATTCCGAATTATTTTGACATTCCGAAATTTCATATCCTTAAAATTTTTTTGAATGTAACTGTTGTTTTTTGTAAAAATAATAATTATTAATAGAAAAATGGATAGTGTGGAGGAATTATTGGCAACATATGCAATAATGTTTTGTAACAGTAGTAGTTAAACCGAATCAGAAAATGAAGATTGTGTTCCATCTCCTAGAAAAAAAAAAAAATTTTGGTTTCGGCCTTTTTATAAGGAAATAAATAAAATCGGTGTTACGTTTCACAGATTAAAAATGTTGGGGGATGATGTACTGTTTCACAGTTATATGAGAATGAGTTCTGCCAAGATGGAAGAACTACTTTTGCTTGTTGAACCTGCTATTAAAAAACAAACTGTTTGTAGAGAACCCATAAGTGTGAGCATCCGTCTGGCTATCCGCTATAACGTTAAGGTAAACTGTGATTTTAATTTGGTGCTATTAACTTTTTAATAATATACCATATTACTAAAGATATTTAGCTACTGGGGAGTCCCAACGGAGTCTGGCGTTATCACATAAGTGCTCCCGGACCTCAGTTCACCGAATTATTAAAGAAACCACTTGTGCCATATCTTCTGCCCTAAAAGATACAGTTTTCCCGAAAATTAACGTGGACAATTTAAAAAAATTGGCAGAGGCTTCCACAGCAAATGGAACTTTCAAAATTGTATAGGAGCAATTGATGGGAAGCATGTAACAATTGAAGTAAACCTTTTGATTTTATTTATACAACAATTGAACAACTTTAGAATTTCAATGAGTATTTTAGGTACCGGCTAATGGAGGATCTGAATTCTTTAATTATAAGAAAAGTCATTCTGTAGTATACTTCTTGCAATCTGTGATCATAATTATAATTTCATATCTTGCGATATTGGAGAAGCCAGTAGACAAAGTGACGGCGGGATATTTCGTGCAAGTAATTTTGATCAACAATTTTACAATAAATCACTACCGTAAGAATTTTTAATATTTTTTAAATAATTTGTTAAATTAACTGGGTAAAATATGCGTTTTAGAATTCCAGAACCATGTGATATTGCCGAGGACTTAAAAAGCTGTCCATTAGTATTTGTTGCGGACGATGCTTTTTCATTAAATATAAATATGATGAAACCATATAGCACAAACATCTTGACTATAGAACAGCGAGTTTTTAACTACCGTCTAAGCTGGGCTCGAAGAATTATTGAAAACGTATTCGGAATTTTAAGTACCAAGTGGCGAATTTTCAAGACGAACATAAAGACAGACGTTTCAACGGTAGAAAATATAATTGAATCAAGCGTGTCTGCATAATTGGCTTCGGCAAGCACAAAATTCAGAGTATGTTACGCCCGGTTTAATCGATAAAGACATTAATGGACGAATAGTTCCCGGTTCCTGGAGAAAAGATTCTAGCAATTTCATTCCTTTAGAAAAAACACGGTCAAATCCATCATTTGCAGCGAAAAAAATAAGGGAACAATTCACAAACTACTTCGTTGGTAGCGGCGTCGTTGAGTGGCAATGGAATAACATTTAATTTATGCAGTAACATTACAATTTTTAGATTTTAATATTCATCATGTTGATTGATAATTTTTTTTAATTCGTTACATTTTTTATTCAATTTTTTTATTTGTGATAATTGATTTTTTTTTCTAATAATATAAAGCTCTGCATGTAAAATTAATTTAAAAACAAAGAATTGAAAATCATTCGTTTTCATCGTCGCAATAAATGTCAAGTTGAATATTAACCACTTTTAATCTTCTGATTGCATGCTGTGGTAGTCTGCTCATGTCAAAAACCAACATTTCCGTAAATGATTGCAGTGACGATTTTGGCTGAACTTGGGGCTGAGATCTACTCTCTATAACGTCAAGAAGCCTTTTTTTCAACCTATATTCGCTATTTTTTTTCTAAAAAGCAATGAACCAATGAGTAAACCTTTATAGCAAATATGTCAAATTAATTAATGTAGTATGTACAAATTCATTTTCTAAATATTAATACCAGAGACAGTTGTAAATGGCCTTTTATATGGAGTAGGTCTTTCACTAGGTGTAGTGTAGATATATACGTGTTGTTTGAAAGCATCGGCGAAATCGTATCCTCTTTAATATTTGTGTTACATAATGTTTTTGTACTAAAAAAAAATAAAAACGGAAATTAAAATTTTTGTAGTTTGTAAATTAAATATTCCTACGCTCTGGGCTTAGAAATGAACGACTATAAACGACATTAATCGCGCATATTTAAATGTATTTTTTGGCGATGGACACGTAGGAGATCCACTAGGTTCAATTTGAATGGTCTTTTTGTAAGTGCTTCTTAAATAATCCCATTTTTTTCGTACTGTAACTTTATTCTTCTTAGTGATTTCCAGATCTATAAATTTGATGTACAGTTGTTTGTACAATATCAATATGTACTTAATAACAAAAACAGCATATTTATTTCAAATGATTACTTAATTCTGACAAAACTTCTTCCCACAACTGTGGACGTATTCTCCTATTTTTATAATCAGGATTTTTAAAGTTCCACAGTTGTGGCCGTAGTTTTACAGCTTCCTATAAGGTCTTCTAAAAAGTAAAATTATGTTACTACAAAAGTTTTGTATAAATATAGACCAAATTACCACAATCAACTGAGGCGGCCAAATCCCTTCATGGGATGAGCGCCAGCGGAAGAAGAAGAAAAATCTGCAGCACATTTGATTTTACATCACTTCCCTCATTAAGGCAAGTTTCGTCGTCTAGCTCCGAAACAAGCAGCTGTGTATCCATATTGGTTTCTGAAATATATTCCAAAATTTATAAGTACATAGGTACATAATTACCTGTAATAAATAAGTTTCTAAATGTTACCATCATAATCATCTTCGACTGAATGCAAATTACCATCTTCGAGTACCGTATGGAAATTTGGTTAGTGTCGTTTTGTTGAAATCTTTGGTGAGAAATCCGTTATATAGAACATTTTCCAACACCACAATTTTTTTCTCCGTGAAATCTACAATTGTAATAAAGTAATAAACTAGGAAACAAAAAGGTGCGGAAAATTTATTGCATAATTTATTTTAATTTTTTATAATCCATTTTTTCCAACGGTTGACGTTTTTGATTTTTTTTTTTGTTGTATTGCGTACTATATTGCATTCAAAATATTAATATTATATAAAGTTAATTGTACAAGTATGCATTTCATTCCGAAAACTAGATGAAAATTGGACGTCCACTCCTAAAAAGACTACGATTGAATCATTTTTCGGATTAGTCGTCCAATTTTCGGAGTGCTGAATTAAAATGCTGACAATTCGACGTCCAACTTTGAGGTCAAAAATATAGCCTTTCTCTGCCGCACCAAAGGAGTATTTGTATGTGCATCCTTCTTGTTTTTTAGGACGTCGAATTATTTCACAATGGAAACCGGCCTTAAACCAGGACGTTTGGATTTTCACAAATCGTATGGCAATATTAAGAAATTGTTGTGTAATGAATATTTCCACACGATTTTAGTAGGCGACGCAAAGGCTCCTATTCTTGATAATTTAAATTCAAAAATCATCATCGAAAGCATAGGTTACTGCACTATCGTAGTAAAATAATTTTATTTCATACTATACAGAAATTGTTTACGTGACTGATTTCAGTCCAGAAGACGAATCATTACGGTACAGAAAAACACAGTCCGGTAAACTAGACAAACTAACAAAATAAACTAGGGTAACTTGATATTGTGAAAATCATTTGGATTAATTTTATTTAAATTTCCAATTCTTGTTTTTACTTTAAAATTTAATTTTAAATGAAAAAATCGAATTAATGTCCCATGTAGTATGAAATAACACGTTGCACGTTACACGTACGTTAAATGATCGTCACAGAACTCGTTCAAAATAAATATCAAACTCGTACTATAACAACTCATTTACCGTCCTTGAAGCATAAATAACTATTACATACCTTATATTTGTTTGTTATTGTCGTACTACATAACATATTTATTCGTCAACAAACAAATAGCCTCTCGGCTAAGTTACCATAAAAGCAAAGAAAGAAAAAAAAAAGTCTTCCTCATGTTTTTTGTACCTATAACTGGGACAAATTCCTAAGGTTGCAATCTCGTTACCATAAAATTAGATTACATTCCTCTCTGGCTGGGGAGTCAGCGGATTGTGTAATAGGCAGATCGTGCATCATACACCACGTAGACAATTATTTATCATTCAAGCCTTTATTGACTGGGTAAATATTGCCCCTTTTACCAACAGGGCAATAACACGTCAGTTATTGCGCAGAATTTCTCATTTCGCAGAGTACCGGGTCACCAACTGTTGAGTCAAACTCGCAGTCATGCCTACACTCTTTACTTCGTGGATGTACCTAAAAAAAAATTCGGACTTCCAACCCCATCCCGGATGATGTAAACTAAAAATGTTAAAACGAAACGGAAAAACGCAAGCTTAACTATGAAATACTCTGAAGAAATTCACTTTCACCAAATAATCTTATTATTGACTTGTAATTGGGAATCAAATTCCAAGTCAATACGTATGGCTTTTAAAAATTAAAAGCGCAGTTTATTGTCGAGGTGACTAAGCTGTGATAATTGTGATTGGCCTGCTAAAAGCCCATTAAAATCCTGCAGGTGGATGTACTGGCATTGGGTATCCGATCCACTTGTCACTCTCACTGGAATACGTGATACAAACTGAGGCTGAACCGAACGAAAACGGAACGCCTATAATTTAGATTTTATGTAGTGAATTGTCTTTGTGAGTACATATGTAGTTTTTTATTATTATTATAAAAAAGCTTTTTTATAAAAAAGCTTCTTGAAAGAATGAAAAAACTTTCCAAGTTGATAACAAGAAATTCTATATGGTAACCATAAAATTTATTTTAATAGCAAAAAATGTTATGCCATGTTAATATTTAAAACAAAACAAAAAACACTGAAAACCCCCTCTGTAGTGTTAGTGTGTGTATGTAGTATAATGGTGTATCTATTAACTTTAAAACAGCGAAACTTTTGATGTGAAAACATCTTTAGCGGCAGGAATAAGTAAAAAATTGTATAGAAATCGAGTTACGGAAACAAAAGTGCCGAAAAAAAAATATTGCAGGTATGAGTGAATATCGACAAGAACAAAAAATAAATAAAACGTAAAGTCAATGCAAATTCTACGCATACACGTGCAATATACAACATCATCCGGCATTTCAAAAACATCGTGAGCCGAATATAAAAAAAAACAATGAGCGAGTTCACCCTCAACTCGCAAAAGATTTGTGTGAAAACTGTATAAATATCTATTATATCATTTCAAGCCATTTCGATAAGGCTCAGAAGCCCCTCCATAAAGACGGATGTTGTTCGCTCAGTATTTAAACTAACTACATTTTTGGTCCAAAAAGTCAATACTCTATTTTGGTTTCGGAGGCCGAACTTTACTGACTACAATTGAGAATGAGCAGTTCAGTTAAGCTAGTCACCTAAACCTGACATGTACGCGTTAAAAATACCATTACTCACACGCAGCAATCTCGTTCAAGATTACATAGTAGTAAATGGTCACGGCAAACTCGCTTAACAAAGCAAAATCCCATCGCTTTATCACTGATCAGTTTAAAATAAATTAAATAGAGCGGTTCTATTTGGGCGCAATGTTGACCGTAAAATCATTGCAATTAGAAAGACAGTAGCTCGAAACTCGCCATAACCAAACTCACCAACAGCATGAGCTTGAGCAATACTAATAAGAAAGCATACCGATTAAATAATTTTAAAATTGTTATTTTATTATGTATTAATGTATATGTGCAATTTTCACAGCTCGCTATTTCCATATTTAATTTTTTTACACTACTCAAGCATAATTTGTGGTCCTTTTGCTCGTATGTAATTTTCATTTACAAAAACACTTGCTGCTGCGGCCATATATAGCAGATATTTTCACAACAAAATTAATTAAAGTAGGCGGTTTTTTTTTAATTTTTTTGTATTCGGCTCACGATGTTTTTGAAATGCCGGATGATGTTGTATATTACATGTGTATGCGTAGATTTTGCATTGATTTTATGTTTTAATTATTTTTTGTTCTTGTCGATATTCACACATACCTGCAAAATTTTTTGTTCGGCACTTTTGTTGCCGTAACCCGATTTCTATAGAATTTTTTATTTACTCCTGCCGCTAAAGATGTTTTCACATCGAAAAGAAATGGGGCACCAAGTTATTACAAGTGACCTCCAAAACAGTTTTTT
Source organism: Tipula helvola (assembly GCA_963556165.1). Classification (NCBI taxonomy): domain Eukaryota; kingdom Metazoa; phylum Arthropoda; class Insecta; order Diptera; family Tipulidae; genus Tipula; species Tipula helvola. The sequence goes on from OY744483.1 coordinate 233,680,780, forward strand.
TATAATAATACGGTTGACATACAAAATTAGATTTTAAATTTGTTTATTTGAGTACATTAATTAATTCGATTTTTGTTTTTTAAATTTTTCGGTTCACTATTAAAATATTTTACTGCAACACTATGTATATTTGGAGTTAGATAATTACTGCACAGTCACAGATCATAATTATGTAAAAAAAAATTAGTGTCTGCCTCACCCTCATAAGCACACGATGGAAGTGAAACTTCGGAATTAAAATAACTGAAGCCAGGTTCTAAAGTAAATTTGAGAGTTGTGACATTATTTTTTATTGATTTATTTATTCATTGTTATTTTCATTTATAAATGTAACTAGAGGCTTATGATAGCTAAAATGTGACACAAATATTCACGTTTCTACAATATGTACGTATCGGCTAAAAATAGCGTCTCTTGTTGTTCCATGTCTCGTTGTGGATTTTGTAGGATCACTTATCATACGCAAATCGAATTGGTTTTTCAAAAATTTTATAAGCGGCGTAGACAATTCTGTTGGAAAATTTACATTAAAATTCCCCCCAAGAACTATGGGTGTAGTTTTTTTAAATCTGAATTAAGTATTGGCGCTACTTCAGACCAATATGGAACTAACTTTTGATGAAGAAATCCAATAATGTTTTAATTATGTACCTTGATTCGGTGATATATATACCGCTACCAATAACACCATTTGACCGTGCATTGTATAATATTGGCAGGCACATACCTCTCCTAATTCATCAAGTTGCACCCCAAATGATACCGTATGCTGTACTTTAATATTCTGTTGATGGCGTTAAAACAAGAGCAGTATCATCTACATTCTGGTAAATAGCAACGCCACCAGATTGAACACTTGGCTGATTATATTTAACTATATAGTTGAAATTCAGTATATCGACATCGACATGTTCGTTGCTATGAAGCCACGTCTCCGACAAAATTAAAACATTAGAGTGTTTGCAACTCTATCTAAAATAAAATGAACCCGTAAACTTTGAATGTTGGAGGTATAATGTGACAAACCTGGCTTATTTCCGATGAAATCACTCAATTCAGATTCTAATGTCAGCAATAGTCAGTTAAATTCTAGCTTCAACGGAAGGATAGACGCTGGCTCTTTTCTGTCATGATAAAATGTCGAATCCTTATGTCTTGACACGATGTATACATTTTTGATTGCAGTGACTCTTGATAATGCAACATAAAGTAATTGCACCGAGTGCGTTTTTTCATACTCGTATACGATTTCTTCGAATGTGCTCCCTTGAGTTTTATGAATCGTCATAGAGCAGCCAGATATGAGAGCAAAATGACTTAGTTTTACTACCATTGTTCTGTTATTATTTAAATAAATCGTAGAGTTGCGTCAATTGATTGGCACTGCATTTAATGTAACATTATGTTCTTGCATAAATCCAGCAGCCTTCATTCTTAATTTTCTTCCAATTTTAATGTCAGGAAAAGTTAGCCAAAGACGAGTTACTTCTTCATTTTCATTTTGTTCAACGTGAACTAATTTGACGACGGCGCCATTGGCCAATCCATCCGATACGTCGATATTGGTTGTTATTATGTAATATTGATCAATAACAGAAATTATATTATGTGGAAGTCCACCTGTGTCAATAGTAGACTTTTTGTGCAGTTTTTGACGTAGTGATGCCAACTCTACAGCGTTATTGTAACCAGAATATACATCAGTCGCGATTCTATTCTCAGCTTCGTTTAAAATTTTATTGTTATAGACGTCAACAGATTGATTCGAATAAAATAGACGAATACCATGAGAACATAATGTATTGATTTCCTTTTCCGTAAAGAATCGTGACTGCATTAGAATTAACTGATCATCGTCAAGTATTTCACCGTTCCCTATTTTTGTTAAAATATTGGACAATTGAACGTTAGCTTGGCGCATAATTTCATCAAGTTCATAGACATGCTTTGTTTCGGTTGGTTGTAAATGGGTGTTGCTTTAATTGGTATTAATTGACGCAAGTTACCAATTAAAATAATGTCATATCCTCCAAAGTAAACATCAAATGTTTGAGTAGTTGATCGATCTGTGCTAATAATTGTGCGCCTATTATACTGACTTCGTCTAAAATTAAGACTCGGGCGTACTTGAGTAGATTGCGATATTGGAGTGCGACTTCATTCGACAACGGAATTAGTTTTGACAAGGTGATTTTCAATGCAGTATTCACGGCGGTGCCGTTAATAGCCACATCAGCTTTGCCAGTTGAAGCGCACGTAATATATGTAAGCGTTTCAGCAACCACCGTTTTCAGTAAAGCGATTGTAAATTTCCATTAGAAGTTTAATGACAAACGTTTTACCGTTTGACTTTATAATGACCAACAAATTGAGCTAGAGAGACATTTTCTAGCCCTTCCCGTCATTTCTCATATTTATTAAACCAATTATCCTTCCTAATATCCAAAGAATCATTACCCACTTCTAAGTGATCTAATTCTTTTTTAATTTTTCTTATCCTCTGTCGTTCGGTAGGCCATACAGTTGGAATATATTCAACTTTATGAGACCATTTGCACTTAGGTTCTCGTAGAAGGTACCATGCTGCTTCTTGACTTGTCTTCAACAGTTTTCAGCATATCTTTGTTCACGATATACATTCTTCACGATATACAAATACATATGTATAAATAGAATTTTATTTGTTTTTTGGTATTTTCTGTATTAAAATGAGGGACTTTCCCAATATCGATTTTAGTTCATTTGTCCCACGCTTGGGCAGCGCTTGATTTTGATTTGTTCAGCGAGTTTGCCGTGACCATTTACTACTATGAATCTTGAACAAGATTGTTGTGTATGAGTAATGGTATATTTTAACGCGTATATGCCAGGTTTAAGTGATTAACTTAACAGAACTGTAATTTGCTCATGCTCAATTAACGTCAGTAAAGTTCGTCCTCCAAATCCAAAATAGAATAACTAATTGACTTTTTGAACCAAAAAATGTAACTTAATTTAAATACTGAGCGAACACCATCCGTCTTTACGGAGGGGTTTCTGGGCCTTATCGAATTGCCTGGAACTGATCCAATAGATATTTATACAAAAAAGTTTTCACATACATTTTTTGCCAGTTGAGGGTGAACTCGCTCGTTGTTTTTTTTTAGATTGGCTAGTTCGAAATGTCAGAGAAAAGGAAAGTCAATTAGAATTACTATTGAGATAGAAAAAAAACAGATTTGTGGTTTTAGTATAATCAACACACTTTCCGTACACCAATTTAGGCAAATACTTTTTTAAATGCAAGTACGCGTTTATGCAAATGTCAAATTTCTTTGAATGAAAATTAGCCATTAATGTACAGAAAAGTGAATTAATTCAATATCTACAAAATAAGATGAACAGAAATGAAAATTAGATTACAAAATATTTAGTGTTTCTATTTATTATTGTTGAGCAGAAAAATGGTTAAATAGTTTTCCATTAGCATGTTTATAAAAATATAGTTGTAAAAACGTGCTTTCTAAAATAAAGCGGAACTTTTCAACATCTTTAAATGAAACATTTTTCGTAAGTATTTAATTACCGGAATTAACAAGAAACAAAAGCTATAAAATTGTATTTTCACCAAAACTTTTTTTATACCAGTTTATTTTTTCGAGTTTTATCTTAACTTTAATCGAATTTAAGTATTAAAATAACAAGTTTAATGAAATTAAAATAGAAAAAGAACCAGCAAACTTTATAATTGGGTTTTTCTTAACGAATTCACCCCTCCTTCCCCAAACTCTTCAACTTGTATTTGAATAGAAAATTGTTTATATGTATCTGCATACACGAGTACAAACATACATGTATGTATGTAAATAAGTACATTTTAAAGACAATAATGGATTTCGGTTTTATTTACTGTACATACACATATTATACTATATGTACATGTAGGAACACATTATAAATACAAATATATTTTTTCGCAATATTTTGTTAAGTTCCGCTTTTTTATTTTATATGTACGAGTAGTTTATTTTTTGGCAATTATATAATCATGCGCATGGTCCCTTTTTCATTATTATGATTTTTTTTTTATATGTTCGGTTGTGCTTTTTTAACATACAAATTATATTTTGGTTAAATGGTAAAATTCACCAACAGACTATTTGGTAGACGTTTTTTTAACAGAATTTTTCAAAATTCATAAAATAAAACTTCGATTGACAATAAAAATGTAATAATAAAGAATATTTTAAGCACTTAGGCATTAAGGCAGTATATTTTTGTTGTTGAAATTTTCCAGACAGTTTTCTTTTGTTCAAATGAATTTTTAGATTAAATTTTAAATAATTTGATAACACTTTAAGTAATTTAATGTAAATTGTTTGCCAAAAAAAATTTCATCTGAACATTTTCTTTCGATATTTTTGAACCGGGAAATATATAATGTATTATAATAGCCTAGTATCTTTATGGATGTACGTTGTACGAATAAATTATAATGAATTTAGGCCACCATTGTCACATAGATTGTGATACATAAATACAATTTTTCAAAAGGTCATAGTTTATTATGTACATGAAAAACAGAGATTACATATAACACAAATTTCTTTATGATACATATTATTTTATGGTAATGAAATTGTTGTACAATTTATTTATTCGTATATAACATTGAATTCTTTTGTTTTCTATCTTAAGTTTTTGTAAGAAGTAATGAAAAATGAGACCACACGAATTCAATTTCCGATAAACCGTCTCTACATACAGGGTGCTCAGGAATATATGTACTATACAGTTAGCAAAATAATCCTTAAACGAAATATATAATAGATTTTGGGAGTATTCAGCGATAAGAAATCAAAGTGGTAGGCTTTCAGTTACATTGGATTATCTAAAAATTTATTGAGAAACAATTGAATTATTTTTATTTACAAAAAAAAAACTTTTCTTACTTACCGTTGTCAAGTTTATGAAATATTATGTATTAGTATTTATTGCTTCTGCGGAAATTGCTCAATGTATTTTGTTATTAGAAGTAAAGTAAACAAGTTTGTAAAATGATTGGAGGTGTTTTGGCACATCCTGTATAAAAAAACATAATATCTTATTAAAAATATTCTGTTTATGGAAATTAAAAAGTTTTCTATTATTTTCTCTGTTGGTGGTTTAGTATAAAATGATTTATTTTTCAATTTAAAGCTTAAAATAAGCGCATTTGTTATTTTTAAAAATATATATTTTTTAGATATATGTATAAGTGCAAACCATTTAGCCACACATGAACTATATATCCACAAAACATCGTGCAGTCAATTTACATAGTTGCTCTTACATCACAGCAGGAATAAAAGGAGATTTTATTTGGTATCAAGATGAATCATGAAATTTATTAGGATATTTTAACACTAACGTAAAAATTTATTTGGCAAGTTATTATATACGTATACATACTTTATATAAAATGCCTAGTGCCTATGTACAACATAGTTTATTTTGATTATGTATGCGGAAGAAAGGTTTAATAACCTTCTATCAGATTTTCATTACAATATATGTACATGTATGTATGTATATATGGGCGAGAAATTTACTAATGATTTGTAATTTTTTCAAAGTTGGAAAAACTTAATTGAAAGTATGGGATGTTGATTTTTTATGTTTTACATAAAAAATAAACTTCTCTAACAATTTATTATTATTATTATTGAAATTGGTTGGAACCCATAAAGGTTCCGCACTCACCACAAGGGTAAATGGTGCAAACCTAGGATTCTATCCCAACCCACGGTTTGGAAATAGTCAAGGGATTTTTCAATGAATTCAGCACAGCTTTACTATAGAAAATAAAATATTTTTAAAGAAATCATTTAGAGGGCAGTAAGTTCCAAACCCAGCTCCAAGTTCATAGCAAGAGCCATCACAAAAGAAGGTAAGAGACTCCGATGAAGTTTAAAGAAATTGCTCCGAAAACCACAAATCTCTCGATGGATAAACTATCGAGAATACATTTTCGAAGTTGAACTCGGGCATTAACCATATCAATGAAAGGTATTTATTAATGATTGGTCTATGCCTCGCCATTGCACCTAAAACTCTCCGTGCACCAATGCATCTCAAGCGATACGCCGCAGAGCAAGCAGTGTATAGAATGAAGGTGTCCAACTAAGGCAAACACAAAATACACTCCATAGCCAGAAGTGTAGTTGTATACACTTCACCAAAATTAAAACGCTAGTTTATATTTTTCGTCCGATTCGTTCGGTTTCTTTATTGCGATTAACCTTTCTACTTTTTTCTTTTACTTTTTACCTCTCTTGCTCATACGGACCCGCGCGTTCAGTATTGGAACCACGGATGAATATGTTTTATACAATATTTTTACCTCTTTCGCACTCTTTTATAGATGGTGCTGATTTACAATAATTCACAAGATAAAACAAATTAAATAATATAAAATAAGGCGTGTCCAGTTAATATTCATTACGGTGGCCGTAACATCCTGCCAGCTTGACGAGCAAGATGACCCCATTCATTACGGTTGCTGTAACATCCTGGCCAGCTTGACGAGCAAGAGGACCCCATAATGGCTGCTATCGTCATGCTGAATGAATCTACTATTCCCATTCAAATAGCGCGGTACAAACATGCTCTTCTCCACATCTTCCCGTATACAAATTTTCATAACCAACATCCAGCATTTGCTCTAGGACACTGGGAGAACCTTAGGGAAAACTTCCATTAAAAAAACCCTAAGGAAAATCAGCATCACATGTGACTGCTCCTTCCTCCATTGGTAGTAAACATAATTGATTGATTGGTCGTACTAATTTGCCTTTCTCCGTCTTTACCATACATATTCTCGCTTTGTCATCTCGTCCAATAAATACTTCAATAATTCTGGAAATCATCCATTGACTAGATGGCGTTATTTTACCTTTTACAATATTGCCCTTCTAGTAATGACCATTCTAGTAATTTCTCTTGAAATTCCCATCCCTTTGATTTGACATCCAAAAACTTGCTGGATTGGTCCAGTGTTGGCAGGGGGGCTTCGCCATCCTGATTACAATATTGTTCCCATGCATCCAATGTGCACTTAGGTAACCGTTGTTTCGCGTAATGGATCCAAACTTGATCCCACAATTGAGCTGGCCCCGCAATGGTTTCCAGTTATCTGATTCCACCATTTAAGGAGTCTAGTATAACCCGTAACGAATCATGAGTTTCACGATCCTGGTATTTAACAGCATTCATTCTACCCAAAATGCCATGAATGACATGATAATTATCATTATATGCTTTCATCATAATTTCTCATGCTGCTTCGTAATTATCACGAGTAAGTTGCCATGGACCCAACGTCACAGCAGCCTTTCCCACAGAGGCCTGCTGCAAATAAAGCAATTTCTTAACTGGGTCATAGTCCTTACTATGAACCTTAGCCATAAACAAATCCCGAAATGCCGGCCAGTCGGCAGGGTTTCCATTAAACTTTCCAAGTTGTGGAGGCCTGCTTGGGGCTCAACCAAGACCGACGCGCTACAACTCGGCTCCTTACTACTCAGCACCTCTAATCTATCCTGTATTTTACCTAAGGTTAACATACATTGATTCTCAATTTCGACGTATACTCCATCCGTAATCAAAACACATTGACGATACAGCATATGCTTTTTTTCAAACAACTTAAAATGTCGCCTTAATTTCTCCTTTCGTACCCGTAAATCAGAACCTGACAATATCTCAAAGGTTTCTCCCTCTGAAATTTCCGTAAAGAAACGTTCCAGAGACTCTATATGATGTTCCCTAACGCTATACAATTGTTCTTGATTCAATTGTCCACAAATTACGTCAATATCTTCTTCAATCATTTCATAATCCTCCGATTGAGGTTTTGATTTATCCTCGGAATCCATATTGTTTTTCTGAAAGTTACAAACTCAGACAAAAAAAAATTAATGCAATTTATATCATACATTAATATGACGACCGCGGCTCTTGCTGTGAGTCATATCAACTAAATTTTAAGTCTACTCTGTATCCATTATCTCATAGTCAGAGGAACCCAAATTCAATTTCTTAATATGATTCTCAATTCCTCAAGCATTAACAACTCTGTTTATTTCATACAAAATTCAACTTTATTTACTTCATATCAAATTCAACCTTATTTTCATTTATCTTATGTTAATAATTAAATATACCGACCAAAGCCGTACCATCATTTTCATTAATTCCTTAAACCTAATAAGTCCCCTGAGTCCAAGCTTAAGATGGCTTCTGCCATCTTTACAAATTTGCTCATATACAACGTGGAATTTTTTGTTTGATCATTAGATATTAAGTTTCGCCATGACTTTGAATTCCGGATACTACCTTTACAAACTAATCTCTCACACAAAAATTATCTCTATCGTTGACTATTTCTCTAACTATTCTTAGTATACCTATTCCTGATTTCTTTCATATTCCATTGCTTTATCACAGTGTGGTTCAATTCAATACTAATAACCGGCGTACAACCAAATGTACCCAACACAACTATGTCTACCTAACTCAAAGTGCCTCTCCTTCCGTCACAAATAAACGGCGTACAACTATATGTACCCAACTTACAGTGTTATCGTTATAACAAGGCGGAACCAATTCGAGAGAGCGATCAAACAACCAGGTGGCCAAACTGATTCTTAAACACGTACAATTACAAAATATAAATTAAAGTTAAATCGATTAATTACTCTACACATGATCACTCACTCTACATGGAACCTCCCATCACTGATGGTCACACTATCACCACACCATGCCAAGCGCTTCATGCCCCATAACTCTGCTGATCTCGAGAATATATTTCTCTCGTTTAAATCAACACATTGGTTGCATTCATTTTTGTTTCCAAATTTTAATATCAATTTATGTATTCTTTATTTATTTCAGTATTTTACTCAACTAAAGGCCTTGCTCTTTTACTTTATTAACATTCTTGTTCTAGATTCATTTCTTATTGATAAGCATCAATTATAACTAAACACTAAAACCCGGCATAATCGCCCATAATTGTGATCATCAAATATTATAACTAAGCGCTAAAACTCGGGAAAATCGCACAAAATTGTAATCACCAATTATAACTTAATTGTTATCCACGTTTTACAGTTCTCAACATGGTACGTTTTCCGTATCACTCTCTAAACTAACTGTATTTTTACTCACACCACTTACTAGCTCATATAATATTTAATTTTAATGCAAATCTCACTCTCTCCTCCCTTGTAGACAAAACAAAATTACCATTGATCGGCTCTCTCATTATCTATTTCTTTCTCACTTTTTACCGTTATTCGAAACCACACCACGCGGCAATGATATACCGTTACTCCATACCACTCTTGTCTTCACAGTGATGAACCCAAAATTAAAAATGAATTTTGGAAGCTGGTAATTGTAAATTTTTGTAGATGGATGTGTTGCTTATTTCTTAGTATATAATTTGTACTGTTAACACCGGCATTATTACTAGTATTTAAATAAAATTCTTTCAAAGCTTTAAACACGAATAAATGTCTTAGTGGACAAATTTCTTAACACTGAAATAGTGGCCAAGACTCAGTTAATTTTGGCTTATCCTTCATAATCCTCAATACTTCTATGCTTCTGTGCACTAGCCAGTGGCTGGATCCTAACCTAATACGCACCTCCCCAACAAACTATACCATAAGATAATTTTGAGCTTACTTTCAGTGAAATTTGATATGCGCGATGAAAATGGGGTTCTAAAATGATTTTTAGACAAAGTTCTGGAATATGGCCAACTAGGGTGGAACTTGGCTATTCCTTAACGGAAGTGCATACACATTCTTCAAAACCTCAATTGGACAAACTAATCTTAAAATATACATTTTACGTACCACCGCTACCAGATAATTATGGAGATTTTCAGTCTGACTTTCCAATTTAAAGAGTTATCAATAGTGAGTCCAAGGTATTTAAATGTTGGGACACATTCAATTTTAAGACATGCATTTGAACATGTTGCCTGATTACATTCCAATTCATGATATATGATGTTGTGATCCGAAATAACAGCACCATTTAGACTATAAAACATATAGCTTTGGTTTTTGTACTCAGCAACGTAGAATCCGTATCACACCATCTCCTGAGCAATTCTAAGTCAAAATGAATATGGTTAATAGTATCAATCTTATTCGGTTCATTGTACATGAATACTAAGTCGTCTGCATAAGCAACCACTACAGAATTAAATTCAATATTAAATAATGAGTTTAGGTAAATCAAGAACAGCAATGGTCCTAATACAGATCCCTGTGCAGCTCCATCATTAATTTCTAGACTTTGACTAACACAATCATTTATTTTTACACTTTGTACCCTATTCGACAAGTAAGAACTAAACCATTTAATACTAGCTTCACGAAATCCAGCACAAAATAGTTTTTTTAATAACACACTATGGTTTACCATATCGAACGCCTTTTTCAAATCAACAAAAACTGTAGCTACAGAATTTCTTACATCGAAACCTTTATACACAAAATTAGTAACCTCTAGCAAAGCATTTTCAGTACTTCTGAATTTCCTGAAGCCAAATTGTATGTTGTAATACATAAATTGTAGAAAATTTGTGTGATTTGAGAAACCTGAAAGTCTTACGAGCTAGTTTCTCTATAATCTTGACAAAGACAGAAAGCAAGCTTATTGGACGATAATTTGAGATAACTTTTTTGTCACCGTTTTTAAATATCGGGATTACATCTGCTTCGTTTAGTCTAGATGAAAAAATTCCAGAACTAAAACTATAGCATTGAATATATAGGAAAAGACATCTACAATATAAATGGCAATTTTTTTGACTGTATAATTCCTAATCTTATCATTGCCCGACGAATTTGTTGATTTAAGTGATGAAATAACTTGTAGAATTCCTAACGGAAAAGTATCATAAAAAGCAAAAGATTTAAGTTGAGAATTGTTGGCAATTAACTCATCACAATAAATATCTCCGTTTAAACCATTCATTTTTTGGTCTTGAACCACACTAACAAAAAACTTGTTGAAAAGTTCAGCTTTCTCAACATCTTGTGTGACCACGTGATGCTCATCAACAACAATTTCATCAACAGTAACACGATTAAATCGCTTTCCTAAAAGTTCATTAAGTAATTTTCAACTCTTTTTGATATCATCTTTGACATTAATAAATTTTATATCAAAAAATTTAGTGTAGTTCACAAACTTTTTGTTTTAAATCAGTGTTATTTGGATGTTTCGGTAACTTTCTGAAAAATGTATTTTTTTGTTTGATTTTACGGCATAAATCTACTCGGCTGATCCATGGTTTTAAAATGTTATCTTTACTTTTAATTTCCACAAGGAAAGTATTGTTATCAACATACAATTTTAATAAGTCAATGAAACAACTATGTGCATCAGAAACATCATTCTTAGAATAAACCGTAAGCCAAGTTTCATTGCCTAAATCATAAACCAGTTTTCAAAAATTAATCTTATTAATTTTGAATTTAGTTGATCGTATAGAATTTGAATCATTAGAAATGGAATTAGGTACGATAGTAAAAGAAGTCATACAATGATCAGTGATGTGGAGATCGTGAACATCAGCTTCATAATCATAAAGGAATTTCCAGAATGCCTAAAATATAAATGATCTAAACAAGTAGACGAGTCGTTTGAAATACGAGTAGGTTCATTTAAAAAAGACTTCAAGCCATAAGATGACATCATAAGAATATAATCGGATGAAAAAGTCTGTTAAGAATGTTGATATTCATGTCACCAATAACTAACAAATTTTTAGATTTATTAGCTGCCAAAACATTACTAAATTCATCCACAAATACTGTCGTGTTTCAAGCATTGAGTTTATACACACAAATGATTGAGAACAAATCACAGTTAAATTTCATATTTACCTGAATAATGTCAGCACTATCAGTTTGAATATAAGAAATCGCATTACATATAATTTCCTCCTTAACGTATACCACCACTCCACCGGCTCTGTTTAAATAATTACAGTTTCCATGGATTTGAAAACCAGGATTTTGAATATTTTCCAATAAAATGATTTGCGGCAGCATCTCTAGAGCAGCCACATTTGCTAAAAATAAATTAAAATTTTTACGTAAACTTCGAATATTCTGATGTACAATAAATAATTTAGACTTAATTTTCTTTTCTGAAACTGAAAATGATTTAGTTGATGATGCATGCAAACCGCTGGACAGAAGGATGGCTGAGTGTTCCAACCGTTTTTTGGGTCAGATAGCAATACATTTTACGGTACTCGTGGCCGATTTTTACAATCCCGAATTATTATTCCTACGGGCCAAATAGAGGGTTCAGTAACCTTTGTTAGCACATTGGTATTTACTCCAATTTTGAACGATATAAAAGAAAGATCTTAAATACCCCTGTTTTTAGGGATTAGTGCGTTGCAAACGAGATCACTTGAAATATCAAAGCCATTTTTTGCTGATATATGCGTTATAATTTATTCCGGATTTGTGCTTGGATGTAGTCTGCTTACATGCAAAACATGGTTATCAGCCACTTGTTTTCTTTATAAATCTTTTAATTGTACTGATTTGATTTTCTTCTTTACTTTTATTAAACTGCATTTTTAAATGTCCCAATTCTCGTGGGTTTCGGGCACCTTGTTTCTACACTTCACCGAAATTAAAACGCTTAGTTTATATTTTTCGTCCGATTTCTTTATTTTAATTAACCTTTCTACTTTGTTCTTTTCCTTTTTACCTCTCTTGCTCATACTCATCCGCGCGTTCAATATTGGAACCACGGTTGAGTATGTTTTATACAATATTTTTACCTCTTTCAGCACTCTTTCATAGATAATGCTGAATTACAATAATTTACAAGATAAACAAAATAAATAATATAAAATAAGACGCGTCCAGTTGATATTCATTACGGTGGCCGTAACAGTAGTAGAATCCAAAGCGCCAGCGATGGCTCTACAAGCAATGAAGTCTTAGAGGAGTCTTTAATTTAACCACTGGCCACTAAACAATGGAGGCGTATGAGAGGATTGGTAAAACCAATGATTTGTAGACAAATATTAACATTTTGGGGCTCAGACCCCACGATTTCCCAAAAGCTCTTCTACAAAATTCGTACAGGCTTTAATAACCGTAGCAAGCGAAGAACTATCAAAAGCTCCAGCAATATCCAGAAAAGCACCCGTCAGAAACTCTTTATTATTGAGAGACCTTTCAAGGAGAAGTTTCACAGGTCTTACCAACTCTATCAGCGTGTTGCATTTTACTGAGTGGGAAGAGCGACAAATAATGATCTCTAATAAATCTGACGACCTTTAAATCGACCCTCAAGTCTTAAGAAAAGTTGAAAACAAACTAATAGGTCGAAGTAACTTAGGGTCCGTAAAATCAAACTTGCCAGCAGGGAAAATTCCAGCAGGAACCCCAGCTTTATACTGTTCAAATGTGAACACACTCGAACGCAGAACGTGGTGAGTGATCAACTTGTGAGCTAAACCTCAATTAAAGGATCTAACATACAAGTTAATAGGCTTGGAAGCAACAGAACCAGACGTGAAGTCACAACCGGGGAAATGAACAGAAGAAACTGACCAACCTCCCTATTGGAAGAGGTGACCTGACCATTCAGCATTAAATCTACAAACATTATTTTCAGCCAAAGCTTTATTAAGTCTAGTTACAACCGACAGGCTGTTAATTTCCTCACAGAAGTTAATTCACGATGATCTGTGAGCTTGCCTTAAACTTCTTTTATAATCCTTTTGAGCCACTAAGAAGCTACCACAATCAGCCTGAAGTTTAGATTTTTGGCTTTAATTTTTAATTTTCTAGCGAATTTTCTTCTTAACCTTTTAAGTTCAGAACTCCAAAAAGGTTTGTTCCGAGACTTCTGGTTAGTGATAAGAGGACAAGAATATTCAAAGGCAGTCTACATTGCCTTTGTAAGCAAAGATGCTTGAGACTCAATGTCCGTAGCAGACCGAGATGCGGTCGGTTAACTTCCTGTTATGGTATGGTTTAAACGGTGGTCTTTTGAGTTTAATAGAAAACGAGATACACAGATCAGAAGTGAGAATATCGTTCGTCACTTTCCAGTTAAAAATTAAATCAATAATAGACATAGAGCACAAACTGATATGAGGGGCGAGTATAGGAGAGTCAGCAGAGACGCAACAACTTCAACAACAAGGTCAAGCAACATGTGCTACAGTTAGTACAAATTTGAAGCAAAAAAGAATAATACAAATTTTTTACAGCTTTTCAGAAAAAACCTGCGGCACTAATGGGGAACGCTGATTAGGAGATTGTGTTGTCTTGTGAGTTGTGACTTACAAATTTGTCAAAAAAAAAAAATTTACTAACTTCTAACCGGTACGAGTCTATAATGCTAACATTCCTTTCCTATCCTTTCGGTCTTGTTATCGTGCACGGTGAATCCGGCGTATCCGGCAATCTTGCGAAGGCTGCTTGGTCGTATAATAGAGCACAAACTGATATCAATCACTTCCTGCTGAACAGAATTAACAAAAGCTGGCTTACAGCCTCTATTGAGAATTTTAAGCCCAGAAGAGCTTAAAAAATTGAATGCCCATCCATCAGTGGTTAATGTTTTAAGCTAGGTAAGTGATGAGCAGTAGTTAAGGCATACAGAACCTGGGTAACCGGTTCTCGGGTACCCGGGTAACCCGAATTTTTCAGAAAACCGGTTCCGGTTTTACATTTAAAAATTACAATTTGTTAATAAAACGTTTGACATGTTTATCTTTTTAGTTTTTACTATAAATATTCAAAAAAAGACTATTTCATATCGTCTCTCTAGTAATGAAACAGCGTATAAGAAAAATAGTAGTTTTAAAATAATTCGCATTTATGTAAATGTTTTTTGAAAAAACTTTTTAAAATAAAATCTTTTATGTATTTCATAGAAAATTTTCTATAAATTAAAAGATTTTATTTCAAAAAGTTTTGAATGTGCTCTACATTAAACCAAAATCTCCACCAAAATAACAAGTTTTCGAAGACGATAAATGTGATTCAAACAACGATAGATTTCAAGTTGTCAGCGATGATAATGTGCCAGAATTGTTGAACGACCTGTACTCATTGATAAAAAAGGTTAGATCTGTTGTTAAATTATTTCGGCAATCTCTTACTAAAAATGACCGTCTCCAAAAATATGTTAGAGAAGAGTTTGGAAAAGAAATTCAATTGATGGTCGACGTAAAAACGCGATGGAATAGTTTATATTTCATGGTAAAACGTTTTTACGAAGTTAAAAAATTCATACTGAAATCCTTAATTAGATATTTTAGAAAGAGGAATTAGAAAAGATTCATAATTTGGTGAGAAATTGGCAGTAGACGCACTATGTCGTCGTGAAGCAAATCTACTTTCAGCTGATACAACGATATCATTCATGTTGAACAATTTGGGCACCAGTGAGTTTACCATCAAATTAAAATACACACTTTCACGTAAAATTATCGAGCGATGGATGAATGTATCAAGTTTGTTACAGTACTTACATAAAGGAAAGCAAGATTATGCTAGTTTGAACTTAGACTCATCATTAAAGTTTAAATGTTTTAACAAGGCAAAGATTGTTTCTATGTTCAATATGTCAAAGTTAAATGACGATGACAGCATCACTTCGGCTGAATTAGAGTCGGAAAATAGAGCTCTTGAGCGAGTCATACGGAAGATAAACTGATGCAAGGGCCAATTTAGTACAAGAGTAATGAGCACAGCTGTCAGATCAGTCACACTGCACTCATAAATTTATTTGTAATTGTTATATTCAGCAAAAATATTCAAACCGAATATACGACATTAGAAAAACAAATTGTGCGAGAAATGCATACCTTACGTTTCTCAGCCAATTTATTATTGTAAATTCATATACTTTTTTGGATATGTTTGCTGGACATATTCTGTATTCCGCATATCTTAAATTTAAAAATATATTAAGGGATAAAAAAAAAATTGATCGATAAAATTGATTTGAGTGATTGGTTCAATTAAGGCTCTGGGATCGGAAATCGACTGTGTCGAAAATAGCTGCATTCCTATGCCACTTAAACGTTGAAGGCTGTTTGTATTCCTTAGACAGGGTCTACTGACTGCTCATCTCACCTGCCTGTAACTCATCCTTAAGAAGTTAAGAATGAAAAACCGAATGCGAAATATTTTTAAAGTGATTCAAATAAAATTTCCAAATTTTAAACAATACATAAAATTGATTTATTAATGTTACGGGATCAACCCACGATCGAGTCGCAAGAAAATTATTGGCTCAGAAAAACCGACTAATCGATTGGTTTCATGAGTTTTTTAATTTAAAATTAATTGTTCTGAGTTTTATTTGCTTTTGTGACTGGATTTTAAAAACATTATGAATAAAATACTACCAAGTTTTTAACGACAGGCCGATTAAGTCAATACATTTCCTGCTATATAGATTAAACGTGAGTTGAATAAAAATTGCAAATCATTTTGTTAATTTGAAAATTACTGTTTTTTATAATTTAATTAAAACACTTAAAGGAATGACCCATGATAAAACAGTGCATAGTGAATTAAGGGAGAAGAAAAGGATAATATTTAAAGATCCCGAAGTGGTGAATCTCTCATTAATCTTGCGATGTTATTGTTTTTAAACTTACAATATTAAATGCAAAAGGAAAGGCCACTTCATCAACTTCAACAGTCTGATTCTACACATGTACCGCGATTTCTCCCAGTAAAAATTTCCAGTTCGGCTAGAAATGATTAACAAATTTCTTTTAAATTACTTGATAAAATAGGTATTTGTTACTTCAAAAATTGTTCATAGACAATTCCAAATGTAATACGAGTACCATTGATAATTTTTTTTAGCAAACGCACATTTCCTAATAAAAATTGCAAAAAAGTGTTGATTCGCGCGAACTTTCCTATATGGCAGCGGCATAAGCACTTTTTGCAATTTTTATTAGCCAACGTGCGTTTGCTAAAACAATTGTTGATGATATTATTATATTCGGAATTGTTTATGAACTATTTTTTAAATTACATTTTTATTTGTACGAGTAAAATCGCGGTACGTGTAAAAAGGCTATAAATTTGGTTGTGCGTCCACATTCTGTAGGGTTGTGCTCCTAAGAATCGGAGGCTGTGTTGGTAGTCCTAAAATAAGATTTACAAGGCAGCATTACTTATTTAATTCATTCAATTTGGCCGATTGCCAAAAAGCTGGTCAAAAGTAGAAAAAAACATCTTTTTATTTAGGTTTTTTACATTGGTTTGGCTTCAGTAATACCCTAAGGGCCTTAAAACACTCATAAGAGGGTCGAAATACCTTTCGCTGCTCTAGAATTCTAGTTACAATGCACCTTCGCTCATGCAGCAGTCGTTATGTAAAATTACTTAATAAAAGACAGTAATGAAACATGCGTAGAAGTTCGAAAATACAACTAATTTTAATCAAACAACAACAATATTTTAATATTTAAAAAAAAAAAATATTTAGAAAATTGGGTCTATCCGAGAAAGCATCCGTTAAAGATCACCAAACCAACCATTTATATTTTACAAAGATTTTCCGCTATTTTGGGCAGGCAAGATCTTTAAAATATGTCACGGCTTTTCTTAAATTTGGAGACCTCTTCCCAATTTCACAATTGGTCACGACAATATAAATCTTCTACGCTCATACCGCCAAATCACAGGCTCAGAAATAATGTTATATTATTCAGCATAGGAATTAAGCGCAAAATTTATCAATATACAAAAATCAACATAATTTCTTGTAATTTGCTAGAAAAACGTATGTTCAACACTAAACAAATTTTTTTTCCGAAAAAACGCATGTCTCGGTTTAAATTTGTTTTTGGTTTGTTTACAAACTATTTTGACAGTCCAAAATTGTTTTTTAAAAGTGAATAATAATACATCCTATTTGTATTTTTTTTCATGTAATTTAATATTTCGGTGATTAAAAATTATTAATTTTTAACAAATATGATGAATATTGTGCTTGTGGCTGCTCTTCACTATGAAAATACTCATCGTATGAGACTATTAAAGGGCAGGGTGAGAGATACGATGAACCCTTTCGCTATACCAGAAAATAAGTAAGAACCAACGAAATTTGTATTTGATAACCTTAGGAAAATACCGAATTATATTTTTGTTAATTTTTAGGTTCATGGAAATGTATAGACTACCAATAAGGGTAACATTAAATTTGATTAAGGAAATTTGAGGAGCTGGAGATATAATAAACACAACTAATACACAATAAATACACTAATACATAATTGTTTAATGAATTTTTTATTTGTGAAAAATAAAATGAAATAAAACACTGAATATTTTTTATCTTATACCACTGACAGACTAGGGATTAGCTAAGCGCGATTAGTGAAACGAGATTAGCTAATCCACCACAAATCCATATGCGTTGACAGACTAGGGATTAGTTTCTTGCAGAGAAATAAAATATTTTTATGGTGATTCGCTGAAATATAGCTAGTAAATCAGCTGAACTCATTTTTTAATTCAATATTTCTAAGATTTATACATTAAAACACACTAAATTTTCTTTTTCCTCGAAATTTATTCAGCACAAATTTTTTAAGATGTCATTGATTTTATAACTTCTATCGTAAATTCACGCCACTTGCATTTTCAGCAATGTTAAAATAATTATTTCACATTGTAGTGCCACTTGTACCATCACTAAACCCAATACAACAAGATAAGCTCGAAAATTTTCAAGGATTAGTGCACTAATCTCGATTAGTGACTAATCCTCAAATAAAACGAGATTAGCTAATCTTCAACTTGACACACTATAGCTAATCTCGAAAAAATCACTAATCGCGCTTAGCTAATCCCTAGTCTGTCAAGGGTATTTTAGTGATAATTAAAATTTTTATATTTTTACATATGAACGCCGTACGGGCTAGTTTCGAGCATCCAAGCTCTTTGTCAACAGTCTTAAATATTCTCATAATATTCTCACTTGTTTCTCAAAAGATTTTTCAAAATAAAACAAAAAAAAATTTGGATTTAAAAATTTTAATCGTTATACGTTATACATATTCTTATTTTATACCTACATATATCAGTACCTCGGTATGTACCAATAAAAATAATTTTGTTATATCGATTTTTTGTTGTTGTTTTCATGTTCAAATTTGTTTTATAGCAGTTTTGGCTGCATACAGATTTAAATGAAATAAAATATTTTTGTATATTGATTTTTTATATTGATAAATCTTGCGCTTAATTCCTATGCAGAACTGACACGTGTTGGGCAGCAGTCGCATTCGCCATTTTTAATCTTCGACCTTTACTAATTAGATCCAGTTATTCATCTCTAGTATATCGTTGAAAGTCCTTAAGAATTTAATTTACTCCAATCAGAGAGCATCCACAATGTTCACAAATGTATTTTCTGAAAATTTGTGCCGTTTGTTCACATCACAAATCACAATATTATGTGAGCAACGTGAGAATTTGTCGATCTTTACTTAGTGCTCCAGTCTGGACGGGGCATCGCTGTGGACCATTCGGAAATACAAAATAATAAAGCACAAACAATACAAAATCAGAATTAACGTTAATTATCATTTGTTACCGAATCCCACCTCCTTGTCATATAGCATTTCAATTTATATATCTCCCAGCTCTTTTCACTTTGAATATTAACAACATTTATTACTCAGAATAATACATTAAGTCTTAGTTTCGACCGCAAATCTCGTTGTTATTTTAACAACGGGAAATATTTTTTTTGTATGGTTGTGTGGGTATTTCGTTTGGATATGTATTTCTACTTTTTGACGTTATTTGATACAATTTTGAAACTGGTTGTAAATGAATGACAAGTTTAAGGTTGAGTAGAATTGCTGCTTGAAAAATTCTTGAGAATCGCACGAAGAAAGAGAGTTGTGTTAAGGACGTGATTTCCGGCTATATTCTGAATTTATTAATTTAAAATTCATTAGAATACTTTAAAAATATTTATAATTAATATTTTATTTATAACTTTGAGCCGCCATTTTGGCATCATTAGCCGCCATGTTGGCATTTTGTAATATTTTCGATCTAGGCATTTGGGTAATCATCACAAATCTTGGCACACAGCTCACCAAAATGCGATTTTATTATCACGAATCACATTTTATCTGTTACAGATGGTCATGCTCACTCCTAAAATTCCTTAAACCTGTTCAAAATGGACAAATAATATTCTACATGTCGTATAGTTAAAACATTCAACAAACGTCAAAATAAAAATGTGTTTACAATATAGGGTGGTTCAATAATTTCGTAGGGGAAATTTTGTATTTTAGTACTAATGTAAAAATAACAATCAAAAAACATCTATGCATTAGTACTTTTTGGTTGTTATTTTGAATGTTTTTTTTATTTGTGTGGGTTACAAATTTTGTGTCGATACACATTTTTTTTGCATATATATACTATCCGTGTGAGAAGCGTTGCAAAAATAACAACGAACTTTGCTGTCGAAACGTACACTAAAAGGCGATTTTATTAAAGCAATTGACAAATAATGTATCGACCAACATGTCGTTGATATTTCAATCATTAAAATGTCATAAAATGTCAACAAAACACCACAGAACTGTCAATGTCAGAAATATCAATGTCTTGCTATATTTAAGAGCTTACTAGATACAATTATTTTTAAATCTTGACGATATTATTTGCCACCAGCATCTATTCATTTTATCTTAAAGACACCAAGGGAACAATTGTCGGAATTTGCAAGGTGTATTAACTGCAGAGAAAAATTTCTGCGGAAAGTTCGACATTACCTCGGTAAACAGATTTACAAATTTATATTACTCCTTTTTGTTAAAATGACCCCCACGCAATGCTTTAATCGACTTTAAATTTCATGAACAAGTAGATGATGAATTTTCAAATTTATCATCAACATAATAAATAAATCGGCGCGGCGGTCCCGTTTTTAAGAAAATCTGTTTGGCAGTTTTCTCTCCCACTCCAATCCCCTTTTTTCTATACTCGAATGGAGCTAAAAGTTAACACAAACTGCTTATTACTAAAATATATCTTTGTACAAAATTTCGACCAAAACTATCAATCGCCCCTATTATGATTGTCGAGTCGATCGGCAATCGGCACGACCCTGTATTGCGCTTTCCCTTTTTTCATTCGATAAAAACAATACGGAAAAGGAAAAGGCAGCACAGAATCGTGTCGATTATCGATCGACTCAACAATCATAATATTTGGTGAATATTTGTGAGAATGGGAGGCAAAACAAAAATAATAGAAATGTGTGACTGGAAGGGCGGACGGACGGACACGACATTTTCCTAATCAGTTTTTCGTTACTTTTAGTTAATAATAAAATGTAAGGGCAATAAGAATCAAATATTATAGTATTTCATAAATATTTTATTTAATAAAAATATTTGTAAGGAATTAATTTTATTTATTCATATTAATATATTTTATTGTATTTATAGGTACAGGTTTTTGCATCTACAAATATATTATGTAAATATTAAATAAATAATGACAGTCATCAAACACAGTTTTCTTTTAAAAATCTACTTTTCACGCTTTCTTGCTTGCGAAAGATTTTAGTACTTCGTAAAAATCGATACTTTGGCCCACTGTACCTGTACGGGCATAGAAAAATCACTAACTTTACGACACCACTACTGCGGTATTTAATGTCAAATTTCGATTTGTATTTTACCGTTATACATATATGGTTTTTAGTTTATTTATCATATTTTAAAAAATAAATTCATTTCGAAAATGGATTTTGAGTGTTATAAAATATTTGAAGTACAAATATTTTACACAATTTGTTATTGGTGTGGGATCAAATGGGTTAAACTAACCCATACATTAGGGTATAAATCTTCAATTTTACTTTTTCTAATAAAATTAAGAATATTGATTGGGGACGAATCATCAAAAAACTCGACAAATTTTTTAATACTGATGAGTTCATCATATAAAATAGCCCATTCAATATCGGAAGTCTCACCAATTGTTAAAACCAACTGAAGATCGTTCCACTGCTTTTCAAGTTCTTCTCGTTTTGGCAGATTTTTTAGGTCGAAGAGGGATCCTCAGATTTCGGCATGCTTGTTAATTAGTTCAAATCTTTCTTGAATCAACATCATTACGGTATCAAGCAATATGTTGAAAAACTCTATTTCAAATTGTTTTTTAGGCGTTAAAATTGGCTCATCTCTACCCTCATAATTAAATTGTTTTACATATCTTATTCGTTTTGTTGTTCGAAAGTAAGTTTCAGCATCGAGGAGTCCGGTAAGTTCTTGGGCGACTAAAAAGTCTTTCTCAAAACCGGTTTGTTTGTAATCTTTGAAAAAATTACTACATACTTTGATTAAATTGGCGGTTTTGCTGACATCGATATTTTGACCCTACAAAGATTTACTGACAATATTTATTTGAAACAAAACGTCATAACAAATGATCAACGAAACAAGACAATTAAAGTCGTTTAATTCGTGTGCTATTTCTGTATCGTGCTTCTCTTCCTTCTCACCAAGTTTGACAAGTGTATCGTGAACATCTCCAATTTGGTAACGAACAGCCTTAACACTAGAAATGTTTGCTTCCCAACGTGTGTCGCTAAGTCTTTTTAATGTCAATGATTTGACATTATCGGTTAATATTTGCTAACGATTAGCAGACACGACGATCAATGAATAAAGCCTTCCCAATATTCCAAATATTTACAAGGACTTTAAAGACGATTTAGCTGCATCGCACAACACCAGCTTTAAGTTGTGGCATCCACAGGTCATGAAAAATGCCAATGGATTTTGATTCAAAACTCTCTTTTGAACTCGACTGTGTTTGTCTTTCATATTTGCGCCATTGTCTTATCCTCAGTACTTCAATTCGATTTTATTTTTTTCCAACAAATTTAATTTATCAGATGACGCAGTAAAACCTAAAAAGCTCTCAGATATCTCGACTTTATCATTTGATAAATCAACAAATATTATAGTCAGGGATAATAGATAATTGCTTTATATGACTGATATCCGGAGTACAGTCAGCAATGATGGGTAAATACTTTGCATTTTGAATACATGAAATTATTTTGTGAGTGACTTTTTCAGCCATCAATTCAATTATTTCGTTTAAAATATTTTTTCCAAAATAATAAACAGATAACTCGTTTTTTAGGGTTCGACGAACGTGTTCCTGCATGACGGGGTCAAATTTGGCAAGTAATTCAATTAGGCCTAAATATTTTCCGTTATTCTTGGTATATAACTATACAAAAGAACCGCGGAATGCCATATTATTTTGCGCAAAATTAGAGTAATACTCATCAATCTATTAAAAACATTTTTCCAGCGCTCTGTTTTCTTTTGAATTATAAGTTGTTCCGCTCGATCGATTGTTGATCCTGATTTCAGTCTTGATTCCGTTTCTACCCACGTTTCATATAACGTTTCATAAATCATATGATTTGGGCTAATTTCAAGTAACCTAATCGTTTTAGATATACGTGGATCCAATTATTGTAACCTACATTTGCCAAACTTGATTTCGTTTCGATTAAAACATAAACAACAGAAACAAAATCCACGGTCAGCAGCTTCAGAATATATATCGTCGCGGTACACGTTCGTTATTAGAAAGTACACGGAAGTAATGATTATTGGAGAAATGACAGTTGGGTGCATCTTTAGGATACCGTGTAAGTTGAACTTGCCTGGGACCTTGAACGACCACATAATCAGTAATTTTATTGTTAAGAGTTTTAGGCCAAAAATCTGGATCTTAAAAATGTCTTAAGTTTAAGTTTGCAGAATCGTCATCATTTAATTGGTCGGATACAGATGGGGAAATCAACTGATCTTCTATTGAAGGGCTTTCGTTACAATATTCGATCGATGGAACTTCTGACACATTCGAATTATTCATAAACCTAAACACATTAAAAAATTGGTTTTACCGAAATACATTTGTGTATATAGTAGCGACATGGTGACATTAGAATGCAATACAGGATGATAAATTTTTTTCTAAAATATTACAATTACAATTGTACATTTACAATTTTTCTGTAAAATACAATGTTGCGCCCCTAAAAGTTTTGCGCCCTGTACGGCCGCACACATCGATCACCCCTCGAGCCGGGCCTGATAAGAGGCTGCAGTTAATAGTATTACCTATAAAATAAAATAAAACTCAGCTGTTCCTAAAGAAAGCTACGTGCCCCTCGATTGTTTACTAATTGAACAAAACAAGAAAGAAATCAAAATTTCATAAAATTTAGGTTATTTGAAGAATAAGGGTTGTTAATAAGGGATGAAGGGGGTCGAAAATCGGTCTTAAACCGAAATGGCAATCATACCAATGAAGATACGGTGAGCTTTAAAACAGCTGGTTCCAATGCTTCGAACGTTGTGTTGTTATGCTTCAATAGATGAAAGTGGAGGTTATTCGGGATAGAATAAATTATTGGGTAAACTTTGTTTTTTGGAAACACCAAACCAATTATTTATTTTATGATACCATCTGTTAAAATTTGACTCGAACTAGTCCAATTAAGGGGAAGAGCCACCTTGAAACCCGATATTCTAAGTCGATTTCATGAATTCTTTTCTAGTAAACAATAAATTTTACAAAAAAACATTTTATACACTTTTATTAATTACTCATTCAAGATATTTTTATTTTTTTTATTTTTTATCATAATAGTGGACCATCGTTAAAATGAGTTAAGTAAAAAAGAAAAGAAAATCGCCATTGCGCTGATTTCAGAACTGCTGAATCCTGGAACAAAAAAAAGTAGTATATTTTTCTATTGCCCATAAACTGTGGAAGTATCTACGGATTTTTCGATATATACATTTTATAACGAATGGCGCATATTTTTAAAAAACATCTCGTTTTTCGGTAAAAATTTTGAGATTAAAACGATCTAAAAAATCAAATTTTGAAAATGTCAAAAAAATCACAAGTACTTCCAAAGAATCAAGTATCCTGAACATTCTCTCCAAATTTCAAGTCATTTAACCTAGTAGATCTGGAGATCCTCGCAACGCCAGGTTCAAAAATGTCATTTCGAGAAAAGCGCGTTTGTTTTAAGCTCTTTAAAATCTGTATATAAAAGATTACAATCAGAAAATTATATTTTTTTAAATATTATTATGATCATCATTATGATTCTTACGAAGCGAGAAGTTTGCCTGGCGATTGTAACTATGGAAAAAAAATTGAACAACGAGTTTCCCTGAAATTTGAAAATTGTGGTGCACTGAAGAGCACATCCACTCAGGCACTGGAGACTGCTATTTTGACTCCTCTAGATATCTTGGGAAAACAGCGGGCAGCTTGCACTGTCATACGACTGAAATCCACCTTAATGTGGACCTACAACAATACAGGGCACTCATCTATACTGTGTAACAAAGGGTTTCCCAAGACCACCGACTATACTATCCTGTCATTATCTTTTGGTACAAACTCCCGGAATAGGATCCCATACAGAGTGGACTGGATGATGGATGCAGTTTTGGAACCAGGAGATTTAAACTTCTTCACTGATGGTTCAAAACGGGATGGAAAAATCGGGGCTGGGGTGTTCTGCGAGGAACTTATGTTAAATCTCTCCTTCTGTCTACCCGACTACTGTATCATTTTTCAAGGTGAAGTAACTGCGATAAAGGAAGTTGTGGACTGGTTGAGGTAGCCGACGTGTGATATTCGCATATATACGGACAGTCAGGCTGCCATTAAAGCGCTTCAATCACACCTCCTCACGCCCAAAGTAGTCTAGAACTGTCTCTCATCTCTTAACGAGATGACACATCAGTTCAACATTCATATTATATGGGTGCCAGGATATTTCATTAGTACAGGGTACATAAAAGGCGATGATCTGACTCGAAGTGGTAACGGACCACATTTCAAATAGAAGAAAGGATATTGAAATGCCCCTCGTGATATGCTAACTGCTGCTTAAGGAGGAAGCTAGTAAGTTAACGAATGAATGACAGATGGTCAAGTAGCACCTCATGCGTAATAATTCGGCAGGTCTGGCCAAAGTTGAACTTGGATCCAAACAGCTGATCTCACTTCACCGAAGTCAGATCAGTGTGGTTGTTGGAGTGAGAACGGGGCACTGTCTAATAGGAATTCATGCGAGTAGACTTGGTTTCTGCTCACATGACTACTGTCGTAGTTGCGAGGACGAAGAAAAGGAAGAGACAGTACTTGATCTTCTTTGGACCTGCCCTCGTCCGGCACGAAACAGACTTAAGTTTCTAGGGCACCCCTTCAATGACCGGACGGACCTTAGCAGGATGGAAGTCAGAAGTATCCGGCATTTCTCTATAAGCTCAAAATGGTTTCATAATTAGTTGGAGGAAAATTTTTAAATTGTGGTATGGCTAGGTATATTTTTG
Organism: Tipula helvola; assembly: GCA_963556165.1. NCBI lineage: Eukaryota > Metazoa > Arthropoda > Insecta > Diptera > Tipulidae > Tipula > Tipula helvola. The sequence continues at coordinate 233,707,271 of OY744483.1, forward strand.
GGTCTATGCTTGATACTAGTGAACCGCCACCTAAACCTAACCTATCCTTGTTTGAAATTTTGTGTTTCCAATGGAATTACGGCTACGGAATCATTGAAAATTTTCCAGAAGTATTTTGAGGAATCTACTCTATCCTATCGAGAACGCAAGTATTTGAGTGGCATAATGCATTGAGTGAGGGTCGTGAGGTCGTAGAAAACTTGCCTCGTGCGAGTCGCCCATCCACTTCTGTTAACGACGATAACATCGAAAAGTGAAGAAAATGGTGCCTGGAAATCGTAGTGTTGACTTAAGAGAGATATCAGAGGCTCTCAACATCTCCTATATGGATCGGCTCAACACATTTTGGTTGATGTTTTAGGTATGAACGCGTTGCCGCTCGACTAGTGCCGAAAAACCTGAATTTTTTGCAAAAAGAACGTCGAGCAGAGGTCACAAAAGATCTGCTTGCCAACGTAGCTGATGACCCTATTTTCATCAAACGAATTATTACTGCGCCAAAAATGAGCCAAAAGCGATAATAAAGATTTGTATTAAAATACATAAAAATGTACTTATTTTTACCAGTCCGGGTCAAATCTGATCGGATGGTATACAATGTAAAATAAAATTATTTCAAAAAAATTAAATGAATTGAATTCAAATACCTATTTAATTTTATTTTACTAGAAAATGTATGTTTTCCCAGATTTCAAACCAAAACAGTTGTAAGGTCTAAGCGCTTATCGGGGACGTAGTGAAAAAAATTAAAATTTATCAGAGTTTATATATAAAAAAATATGTTTTGAAGAAGATATGCCGCCACAATAATTCACATATGTATATGTAGCTACAGAAATTGTAGTAAATCATTGTCTCATCGCCTGCATTTGTTGTATACCCATTTGTGTCCATGATCCATTTTTCATATAGTATATAATTTTTATAGTGATTCACATTCATCATTGTTAAGCCAAATATAAATGATTCAAAGGGACCATAAATCCTTTGCATTACTTAACGCTCTTAGCAACCCAATAGCAAAAATAAAATCATTATGTTTTCAACCGCACACAATAAAATTTCGGTTTAAAAAATAAAACAGTGCCACATAAGATAGAGTAAAAATTACACAAAAATATCGTAGTACAATCCTCAGTGTGACAATAAAATATAAATCAAAACACAATTTCTAGTCCTTGGCGATTTAACGATTTTAATAGAGAGTACATTTTTTATTATTATTTTGCAATTTAACCAAACAAAAAAACAAAAAAAAAATTAACTTTTTTATTATTATTTTGCAGTTTTCCCCCATTTAGACAACAACAACCACTGTAAAAACTGTAAAGTTTTATAGCATTTTTTTAAAGTGCTTTTGTTATTTTGTGTTGGTTATTTTCAGCATTTTCCAAAAACAGTAAAGCTTTCTGTTTTTTTTTTAGATAACGAAACTAATTTTTTTTGTATTATGATTTTAAATTTATTGAGATTGGGATTTTTGTTTTTGATGAACCGAACAGAATATAAAAATGAAAAGTGATGATCACAAGCTATAATATACATATTGAAAAAAAATAAAAAATATGATTGTTAGGGTTAGACAAAAACCAAAATATTATGACAAAGTTAATGAATTACATCTTTGTTATTATAATTAATTGATGTCAATCAATTTTGTTGAATAAATAGGGTTAAAGTATAAAATAATTAAAAATTAATCATCAGTTTTTTTTTTAGGAAAAATATGGTTTTCATCCGTGACTTGTCACGAGATAAATTATATTGGAAAATGAAAAGGTTATAAAAGAATGACAAACTTTTTTCCAATTTTCCTGTCATAAATGTATGTTCTGTCGACAAAATTTATTAAAACAGCAAATATATTATATAGGATAAGATTTTCGTAGCCAGTTAATGAATGACAAATTTACTAAACACTCATATAACCATATTTAAAGGTGCCATATCCAAATTATCACTATAAGGCATTTTTTCAATTTTTGTGCATATGTGTGTCTCAATTGGTAGCATTGCGTTGAATAATTAGGGGTTAACAAAAATTTCTAAGGGGTTGCAGAGATTAATCAGAAGGATTAATTTCGGTATCAATATTTTTGATTTATTTTCATATAAATTTCATTTGAATAAGTATGTAAAATTGTGACCATTTTCACTAAACGTTTCTTGAATTCTAATTTTGTCTTTAAGGCAATTTTAATGCTTTGTAGAAGGCTCATAATTTGTAGACAACCCAAAAAAAACAGGATGATATAAATTTAGACTGTGTCTGAATACCGATGAAAATATTTTTTGTAGTAATTTTTAATATTTAAATAAAATACCGAACTCATCCAAAAGTACTACTGTCTTTTCGGATGAATTTTTTCAAAGATGAAGAAAAACATATTCTTGTTTTTTTAGAATTGTCGTTGGAGAAGAACGACAAAAAATCAAAAACAATCGTATAAAACAAAAAAATCTCGCCAATTGGAGATTTTCACTTGCAGTTACTAAATCGAAAATTTCATTGTATAATATAACAGCACTTATCTAATTTCATAATAATAGTTTCGAATTAACCATAATTACAATCAAATATGCCTTATTCAATCAAAGCTTCACACCCAATTTAAACTGTATTTCGGAAAGAAATATTTTTGCTTATTTGGTAGTATTTTCGTGACAACAGCGCTGAATTGCTCTAAAGAGGGAATTGCAAAAGAGGCTTTGGAACTTGGGTTCGATTCCTGGTGGTGTCAAGAAGAAATATTCACGACCGAATGCAAAGCAACCTTGATTATACAACCAATAATCTAAAAGCGAAGCTTTTATAAGGGAATTAGAAACGAGGAAAAAACCAAAATTTCCATAGTAAAACACATAAAACATATGGGAAATCACTTTTTTTCCTAAGACAAATTTGTAAATGAAAACGTTGCAAATTCTTAATTATGATTTCTGAAATATTTTCATAAATATTTGAATTTCAACATATATAAATCTCGTTTAAGTAAATCGTTTTCATTTTCTTGTAATAATAGATTTATTTAAACCAATATATAAAAAAAAGTTCATAACAATAGAGTTCTGGTCAAATTAAAAAGAAAAGCTTACTACAAGTCGTGTGCAGTAACAGTGGCACTATTCTGGTTTTCCCGGGGAATTGGGAATTGGAATTTTATTATTGTGATTTGTTTAGTGTATTTTGGTATTATTTTTTCCAAAGCATACTGTGGTGATTTGAATTTTTTTCAAGTTTTGGGAAAAAATAATTCCATTTTAACATTACTGCCTACTAAACAATTCCCAACAAAATGTTTAGGGAAAAATAAACAAAAAATTGCTATGAAGTGGAATTATTTTTTCCCAAAATTTAAAAAAATTCAAATCACCACAGTATGCTTTGGAAAAAATAATACCAAAATACACTAAACAAATCACAATAATAAAATTCCAATTCCCAATTCCCTGGGAAAACCAGAATAGTGCCACTGGGGAAATTTGAGTTCAAAAATTGTAGGAAAAGCAAAACAAATTCACAAAATTTAAGAACGTGTCATAATTGTGTGATTAAATAATTTTTTTTCGTACTTCTCTGCCAACAATTATAGACATCTAACGTACACTAGTAAAACTACAGATAAATTTAGCAAGTATTATTTTAATTTGTCAGAGCCAACTTTAATGTATTTTCAAAATGAAAGTTTACAAAACATATTTTAGAAATAATTTAATTTTAAAATTTCTGCAATTAATATTTACTTAATACCAATATACCCTTCTTGTATATTGCTGCTAAAGATATGTAGAACATTTTTGTATAAATATTTTGTAACATTTTTGCTGTTTTCATTGAAAAACTTGAAGCTAAAAAACACCGTTTTTACTATGGATTCCTATGGAAATCAGTGAAAAGTTATATGTACCACTAAAAAAGCTTCTAAAAAATACGTCATAATGATTATGGCTCTATACTCTAGAAGGCTCTGCCGAATGTTGTGTATGTGAAATGTGAATGTAGTGTTACTACAGCTTTTCCTTCAGAGTACATTAAATCCATTGGAAGAGTAATATTATACTGAATTTAAAAAAAAAAAGAAACCTTAAGGATGTAGTCTGGAATTCGGGCTCCGAATTTATGTCGAAATTATAATATATTGAAGGTAGATTGTAAAAAATGAAGAGCGAAATTCCACGGTTATAAAAGAAAAAGAGAGAAAACAAGTTTTTGGAGCTTAGATACTTCGGAGCGAATCGGTAGATGTAGGTTGTAAACACATTCCCACACACACATACACACACACACCCACATACACACACGCACATACACTGTACTCAACATACACCAACTGATTGGACCGTATGTAGGCAACTCAAATTTGGTTGGACCGACACACCAATTTGGTTGGACCAACCAAATTGGATCGTGTGTAGGGCCTTTAATAGTTATGCATAATGTTCCTCGTTTATCTTCATCATGGCCTTTATTTCAGTAGTTGCAGATATTTCTTTTAAAACATTTATATGTGTTCAAAACTGTGAAGACTTTTTTCATTATAAAGGTTAATCAGTTAAATGTCAGTACTGGTTACAATTTGAGAAATGATCAGTGTATTCGGCTACAAATGCTTACATCAACCAATTTTCAATATTAATTTTAAATTTTGGCTCCTAAAACGATTCACAATCGATTGCACAATGTTTCGTAATTATTGAAAACAGCTAGATGACTACAGCAGGGTAAACCGACTGTGGTTAAAAGTAGAGGTCCTATGGAATTTAAGGCTAATATTCAAAATAATCCCATTTATTGTATATTCGTGTGGAACAAGGGAAAGGATTTAGAACAAATTGCCCATCGGGTAACAAGAAAAATACCGCCATGAAGACTGAATCACCAAACAATTCGGACAAAAATATAAATTTTGATTATTTCTATCTTAAGGGTCTTACCATCAGTGCTCGTGGAGCCAACGATGAAGGGTTAGTTTTATTCATTGGAATTATGGATGCTAGTGGGATCAAAGGTTTCTAAACAAATTGTGGATCAGGTCCCGAAGGGATATATTATATATCCATATAATGCTGGTTTATAATTTGTAGTCGGATTAAAACATGTTGTTTAAAGTTTTCAATTGGATTTAGTAAAGAATGTGTCGTTAACGGGAGGTCTGTTGTATACATGTGTGATGTGTATTTTAGTTAAAAGTTATAAGAGTGGCTTAGCGGTATTTGATTTGTCCTATAGTGGAGAGATGCTTCATTATCGATTGCTGCTGGTCGAGTTTAAAACGGGATAATGTTGCTCATGCTGATGTTTTGTTAATCTAACTTTGTTTGGATACAATTTTATTTACTTTGACATGATTGGTGATTTTTTGCGAAAACTCAATTTAGCTATAAACGAATTTGGCCGCAATTTGTAATTTATTTGCGAGGTTATTTTGGTACAAATGTTAGATAATTTCGATTAATATTAGTACATTGCTGGCAAATAAGATTATTAAGTACTAAACACTGCTAATTAATTTGTCAATACAAATTATGGATTTTGTTATCCAATTTAATTCCTTTTATTTTATTTATTTATAATTTAATTTTGTTGTGTATGTAGATGATTTAAAACAAACTAAACCATCAGAATTTCAGAGTTTAAAAATCATGGTTTATTCTAAAGTAGTACCTAGTGATAATTAACAAATTTGATCTGGATTTTCAGAAATTTATTGGAGGAACCTAATGCAGATTTCCAGAAACACCCAGAGGACAGCTAGTTTAGAAATTGTGTTGTTTTTGTTGATTTTTGTCATCTTAATTACAGGACAGCATCCAACACAGATCAGACATCTATAATGTTAGTGGCAGGCCCGCGGAAATACTTCATTTATAATAGCAGTTTGCGCTAAAATGTAGTTCAACTTGCGATAGTGACCAGTATGGTAAAAACCATTTGAATAAGTAGCTGATACTAATCATATTTATTATGATAGGTCGCCTCCAAACTACTGTTGATAAGATTTAAGTGAAATTTAAAATAATAATGATTACAATTTAATAATTAGATTTAAACAGCGCTTAATCATATTGCAACAATAAATGTCCGGAGGCGGGTTCTAAAAGCTGAAGCAGCCAAGGGAAACATACACTAACATTAACATTAAGGTTGTTTTTAGCTCTTAAAGTTTAACTCATAACAGGTTTATAGGAAACAAATTAAATTTAAATTTAAACTTAAATAGTTGAGAGTATGATTAGCTGTTTAAAAATCAATCAATCATTTCAAAACGTCTGGAGGAAGTGGGAAATATATAAGCGCGGCTGGGTTACATCAATAGTACACAAAACGAAATAGTAAAACATACAAAAAACGATTTCTGTGCTGCGGATATTTGCTTTGTGTGACATGGGGAGTTTTTGAATTCTTTCTGTAGTTTTTGATAAGGATTAATTGATAATTAATTTATATTAACTTTAGGATGCCAAGGATGGAAAGCAGTTTTTAGAAAAAATATAGTAAAGTAAGTATTAGCAAAAAATGTAACTACTAACAATTGGCCGCAACGTATTTGTAACCGGGTCAATTTCAATCCTATCCAACCCTTCCAAGTATATGTAAAAAAGGGTGTACGGTGGGCCCGGCGTCAATAATTCTTAGAATTATTGGGAGATCCTGCTAAATGCTTGGTCGTACATTGACTGTATTTTATTTTATTATAAAAAAAAATTCTGCAATAAACCTCTAAAACAGGCCTGAACACCAGACTACATCCTTAAATTCAGACATTTAAGCTACCAAACTTTAGTTAATTTCTTGTCTGTTTATCTTTTCAATCAGTAATTTCCATTTAATTGTCAAGCGAAATTATCTTTTTATTAAGTGACCTGTGTATATTACTCATTTGGGAATTTTAGTTTCTTAATTACCATTTGAATTCGATACGTGTCTGTAGTATAAGGTGATCAGATCCCTCAAAACCCTAATAATAATTTATAATTTTAATATGTACATTGTACGTTAATTTTTTTTAAGTATGATTATTTAATACTTATCGTCAAATAAAATATAAAATAGGCATCAAAAAATCATCGTCAATCATATTTTGTTTTTATTTTTGTCGAGAGTGAAAGATTGGATATTTGAAACGCCTGATATCTAATATTTGTTTTGTGTTATCGCTTAATGAGTTTTATTGATAAAGTTTTGGAAATACATATCCTATATTGTCTTTGATAACTGAAGTTTATAATTATTTGAAATATTTTTTGTTGTTATTTAATTGTTTTATTTACTCATATTTTATATTGCCATTCAACATAGGGTTCTTTTATTTTATTCCAAATTTTGTATTTTGTTTTTTTATTGACTTGTAATTTTTAATGTATTAATTGGAATGAAATAAATAATAATAATAATAATAATAAATAATATAAATATATTTAATACCAATACCACTGACAGACTAGAGCTTAGCTAGACGCGATATGTGAATTTTTCTTGATGAATCACTTTTTATTTCTAGATTTGTGACCAAGCGCGATTAGTGCTCTAATCATTCAATGTTTTAAAGTTTATCTGTTTTTATTGAGTTTAAGGAAACTACAAATGGTCTGTTACAGGTAAATTTTAAAATAAAATTGCAAATATATGTTACAAACAATTTGTGGTATAAATAAAAGAAATTAAAAAAATTTAATTAATAAAGTATTTAAATTATATTTTAGTTTTTTGTGTTTGTTGTTTTTATTTGTTTTTGGAAAAATCAACTCAATCAAGTGAGATGATATTGTATTAATATCGATTTCGCAAACTCGTTGCGCTACTAGTTAAATCTTATGATGACCCTTAGATGATCGCTAGTTTGTCAATGATATTTACAATATACATATCTTAATAATATTAATTATTATTTCATAATATACAAATGAAGCATAATATATTGAAACGACTGCTATTACATAAATCTTTTGAACTACATTGACACAATGCTCCAACATCTCTCAACAGTGCGGTTTATTTGCGCAGAATTATTCAAAGTGCCATTTGTTCGTATGTTTGGTTTTGCTATGTAGATTTGCAAAACAAAAGAAACCTTGGAGTAATTGTTCTTCATAATGTAATAAAATATTAGCTGCATTTCTTAACGTTTGATCTGATCCGGATCAAATCATGTTCCACGGAAGGGCAAAGAAATGCAAAGAGCTATTAAGATGAAAATTTTGATCCAAAAACAATTTTTCAATTTTTATTGTTGCTTTCAATATATACATACTTTGATCTGATTCGGATCATTGTGGCGTCAAAAAATGCGGCTATTGATCAACTAAAATTGTTACACACAGACCAGATCTGAAATTGTCCCATGTCTTTCACCCCCCCCCCCCCCCCCCCCTTCCTTAAAATGTGTAACATCTAAAAAGATTTCAAAAAGAGGAAAAATATCAATTTCAGATTTACATAATCTGTGTGCAAATTGATAGAAAGCCAACACTGTTTATTTTAGATAAGAAATTAAATCTTGACAAAAGGCTAATTTTGGACGAATTTTTATAAAACAAAAACAACTTCAGAGATCATCTCATAGTTTATTAAACAGCCAGGAAGTTTACAAATTTTTGTTAAATTATTTTATTTACAATGACACATTTTTGGCTTATATAATTTCCAAATTCTTGAAGCAATTTTTTTTTTAAATAATTAAAACCAATATTTTGACATTATTAGGAACAAAAAAAAGTCGGTTTAAAAAATAAATTTTATTTTTATAAATAAATTTGTTGTTTTTTAATTCAATAAATGTAAAAAATGTTACATATTATTTTCACAAGTTATTTCGGGCAAATACATAATGGAACGTACAATATGTGACTGCCCGAGTTATCTCGGGTACGGTCCTTTTGGACCATATATTATGTCCCGAGATATCTCGGGCCTGGTCCTTACGGGGTTAAAACTCACTTAAACGAACTACTGCATGGTTTGAAAATCCTGAAACAAAATATCTCTACATTTTCAATTGAAATATACAACGAAAACCTTTCTATTTCAAAGTTCCAACCGCTACAAATAAGCCAACAAATACTTACGTACATAGAAAAAATAAAAACAATACATTCTGCGGTCGAATTGTCGAGTAAATCATTTACTACCTACGGTAAATGTAGATTTTTAGTGTTCGTTTTTTGTTAAATTACGAATTTTATTTTATTTTATACTCGTCCAATTCTTAAAACAATAAAGAATAAAGCATCTAAACGTGAAACATTTACCTTTTTTATTTCATTTATCCTCCGCATAAGAAAAGGTAAATGCATTTACTGAATTTAGCGGATTTTCTCGAGAATTCGACCGCAGCCAAAGAAAATCATTGTCGCTGGTACGACTTTTCATTTTAATTACATATTTTCAATTCTAAAATAGGTCAGAAGAGAACGGATGTATGTAGGTATCACACAAAAAAATACAAATTTCTATACAAGCCGCGCAGTCCCGAATACAGTGGGTATAAAAAAACCGACGAGCTTGTATCCGAGACACGACCTATTAACGTAGGCAGGCCCGTCTTATGAAATTATGCGCCCTGTGCTAAATTTATAAGGCGCCCTAAAAAAATGTTTTCAGATCTATTAAATAAATAAGAACGTTTATTCAAAACTGATCCAGTTCTTCAATTACGAATGTTTTTTTTGGTTAAGTTCTATTTCGCAGGGCTCGAAAAACAATTAAATCCTCGGTATTCGACCTACGGATGGTCAAATAACCGATAGTTGATTTTTCATAAGCAGTGATATTAAAAAGTTGAAAATATATCACATTAACCCAGATAAAGCCGAAACTATTTTTTTTCTTAAAGTGTCTTTTGAAATGGTTGTTTACATTGAAAATAGCAAGGGAAATCATAAACTACTAACCAAAATTTCGTAAGTAGTTTGGTTTAAGCGGGGCGGGGTGTTCTTTTAAAAGGACAGTGGCATTAAAAGCAGCTACAAAAATTTTATTGCAAAATTTATTAAAATAATATGTTAATTCATTTCTTATAAAATAAAAGTAAAACAAATAATTAATCACTTAATTATTTGGTATGATAGTACCAAAAACAATCTTTTGGGTGTAAGGCTACTTCACACTTAATACACGAAAAATTACATTTTTTGTGGCAATGGCAACATCGGGTTTGTTTGGTCTGATAAATTATTAAATGACCTATATTATCGTATTTTGAATGTGCATGTAAATTTGCTGCAGGTTTGGGCCCTCTTGTATTGAACGTTTGTTTCCGGAATGATTCTAGAATTCCGAGAGTCAACTCTCGTCTAAAGTTCAGGTGATCTAATTTACCTCCATTTACCCTAAATAACTGCCATGCGTTCTGTTCAGCCATGTCGATACAATGAGCTATCAATGGAAAATACCACTTTTTTCCTCGTATTGATACTCTGTATAAACTAATGTTTTGGTCCGCTCGGTCGACTCCGCCCATATTTTCGTTGTACATCTTAAAAACTTTTGGTTGATCCACAGTTATCCTTTTCTTTTCTTTTTGAGAAAATCTTGTTACCGGTTGGGTTGGCAATATGGGACAACTGTTGGACGCGATTGTGACAACATTGTTGTCATGCCATTTGCATACGACTATTTCATTGTCTCGTGTTGTGGCGTAATCATAAAACCCTCTTTCTTTTTTTTTAATGATTTTGGAATCCAATAAATTGCAATTTTTCCCAATTCTATTTTCTCTTATTGTTCCGGTCCCTTTCAATCCACCACACCGAAGCTCTTCTAATAGTTTAATCGAAGTAAAAAAGTTATCAAAATATAAGTGGTATGGCATATTTGAATTATTTTGAAGAACATCAGCACACTGCAAAACGACACTGGCTCCTAGGCCCAAATGTTTGAATTTCTCTGGTAAAATTGTAGTAGACCCTTGGTAAGGTTCAAACCACTCAATATAACCTGATTTTGTTGTCCCAGTCCACAACTTATAACCCCAACGAATTGGCTTGCCACGAATGAATTGCTTGGTACCATGATGTCCGTAATAGGGAACCATGGACTCGTCCACACTGTGGTTTTCTTCTTTAGGTGCCATTTGAATAAATTTTTGGTTCAACATATCAAATAAAGGACGTATTTTAGCAAATTTGTCCAAAGTGTTTAATTGACTATTGTCACTGCAATGTAGATTCTGCATAATAAACCTAAACCTGTTTCGTGACATAGCATTACATACTAGCTCGTTGTATGTATCTTTTGAACTTTCCCAATATAAATGGCGCCTGGCCAAGCGAACATATCCACTAAGAAGTAGAATGCCTATGAAGCAACGCATTTCATTTGGTTGAACATCTCCTTTCCTATTGTGGGATACAGCGTACATATTTGTGTATCGCAATAGCAGATTTATTAATTCTTCATCAAAAAATTGTTGAAAAGCTTCAGTAGGTGACATCTGTTGATTACATCCAGCCACATCGTCCCATATTGGTAAATTGGAAATGAGATCTTTTTTATCCCACTTAAAACTGATGGATCTTGCTTTATTAACAGTGGATGAGTTACTAGGCATCTTCCTACGTTTAGAAATAACAGCTAGTGGAATATCGTCCTCACTATCATAGTCACTTTCTGTAGGTGACGAATATCTCAACCGAGCTTCCGTTGCATGTTGACTATCGGGGAGGTTATTTAAGACGATATTATCCTCACCGACGCCGTCTTCATCCATTACTGTTTGTTGCGTATATCGCAATTGAGTTTCTGCTCTAAGTTGACCGCCCGGCAGGTTGGTTATTACCACATTATCATCGTCGCCGGAGTCTTCATCTGTTAAATCAGCATTAGCATTATCTGGAGGAAAAATTATAATTTCCTCGGGAATTTCTTCTTCGTCCTTTTCTAATTCCTCTAAAATTTCATTTAGCGTCAAAGGTTTATTTCTGTACCTAAAAAAAAAATTACATTATTGATAGTACCTAGTGCCACTGGCTGTTATAAAGGACACAACATTTCAAACGACAATTTAGTACATAAAAATTGCAAAAATTCACAAACTCATTTTAAAATATCAAATTAATATAGCTTCTTATGAAAATTACATTTAGAAATATTCACTTTTACCGTTATACGGTAAGTTACACTTACCACCAATTATCCATTATTTCCAAAAATAATTTGTCTAAAATATTAACTGTTAGATACACACCCACGAGCACTATTAAATTCAAACTGAATAATTTTCTGAAAAATGAATCCTTTTTATAGAAAATAGGCCTAACGGGACTTTCATAAAAAATTGTTTCGGACATGTATAAATCGTGTTTTCGACAACGGTTTTTTTTGACTTTATAAAGGACAGTGGCTTTATCTGGGTTAAACGTGAAAAGGGCGCCGTTGCAAAATACATACATGTCCAACTATAACTAAAACTAAAAAAATTAAAAACAAATTAAGTTTTCGAATTTTTTTTTTAACATGTAAATTATTTTTTTTTAGAATTTTTTTACATTCTGTTTTGGAAACGAAAGGCGCTCCTTTTAGCTAACGCCCCTGTGCTTAGCACAGTTAGCACAATGAATAAGACGGCCCTGAACGTAGGACTACGTAAAATTGAGAAAACTTTATTTGTATAGTTTAAGTGAAACCAAAATTTAGAAGTCATAAATTAAAAATAAAACCGTTAATTATCTAATGCTGCCATCTTTATGCATTTTTTAGTTTTTATTTTTTTTTTTTTTTTTTTTACATTTTTTTAATTGGGTGCAGAGCGGACTTATTAACGGTCCTAGATCCTTGTAACTGTCAGAGCTTCTGCACCCAATGCGCGATCCTGCAAGTAAAGATTAATAGCTACCTTAAATTTATTCATTTTATATTCCTTCGGAAATTTGAAATGTATTAGCGAATTCCACTTTTTTGATGTTCGGTATATAAATTCGCGCTTGATTTCTTCAGTTCGAGGTTTCGGGAGCTTCACCGTAAACCTATGTGCATTGGTTGTTCCTCTTGTTACTCTTGTTGTTGTAACGAATGGTGGTATTTTCTCCGATAGTTCTGCAGAACATTTACCATGTAAGCATCTGTAGAAGACGCAGAGTTCTGCAACATCTCTGCGATGCTGTAAGCTGTCTAGTTCTTGAGTAAGTCTGGGATTCCGTATTATTCTGATAGCGCGGCGTTGAACCCTGTCCAATAAGTGGAGGGTGGTACCAGACGCACCTCCCCAAACTTGACAGCAATACTATACATGGTCGGATGAAGGTTTTATATATCTGGAGAACTTGATGCGATTTGAAAAACCTTCTGCATCGATTCAGGAACCCGAGTTTTTTTGAAGCTGATTTAGCCAATGCAACAATGTGTTCATTCCATTTGAGTTTGTTACTTATTTGAACACCAAGCAGTCGAATTGAGTCGCAACCCATAAGGATATGGTTTTTTACCACAAATGGGTAGTCGTTGCGACTTTTTTTACGTGAGAATGTGCATATTTATGCATTATGCTGTATTAGCCTAAGAGTACCCATTGGACATATTTTTTCTTAATTTTTATATTTATTGTTTATACAATACTAAATTTTATATTTCTCAATTCGTTATATCACAATGAAATGCCGTTCTAAATAAAAAATTGGGGTCTATCTGGCTCCTCGTACAACACTTTTCCCACAAAGCGTCCGTTAAAGATCAGCAAACCAACCATTTATATTTTAGATCCATTTTCTGTTAGTTTTGCACAGGCATTTTCTTAAATTTGGAAACCTCTTCCCCAATATCACAATTGTTCACAATATAAATTTTCTACTCTCATGCCACCAAATTACAGCTTTTGAGTTGCCAAATTTTAAAAGTTATAGTATTCTCTGAGACCTTAACAAAACCATTTTTCTTATCGGAAACCAAGAGCCCTATTTAGGCGTTAAAACCACCCCTTAATTTGCGAAAAAAGGTAATTTCATCCCCTAAAAATTAGAGATGCAACCTTTATAATTTAATTTACTATGAATTTATTGTACTTTTTATGAGGAATAATACCAATTTGTTTTATCAAAAAAAGTGGAATAGAAGTCGAGATATACCTATCGAAAAAAAACGCTTTTTGAGGTTAATTAAAAGGTTTCGTTAATGTCTAAAAGAGTACAACTTAGAACAGTTTTTAAAATTTTTTGAATTTGACAATTCAAAAGATTCCCTTGTTAGATTACTTAGAACTGAAACGTGTTTTCATCTGCGACCTGTAACAATTAGATCCAGTTATACATCTCTAGTATACTGTTGAAAATCCAACAATATTATGTGAGAAACGTAATAATTGATCGATATGATTATTCACTAAGTGCTTGGCATCACCGTGGGTCATTCAAGATAACAAAATAGTAAAACACAATTAACGTACATTATTTTTTTGGCACCGAATCCCACCTCTCGTCACATACCATTTCATTTTATGTATCTCCTAGAGCTTTTCTCCAAAACTTACTCCACCATAATGGCGCCCCACAACCATTTGCTATTAAGGTTTACATACGACCTTATACATACTAAGATAATTTATTGCTCAGAAAGAATACCTTTAAACCCGATTTTAATACAGCAATTCACAAATAATGTATCGATCAATATATCGTTGAAATTTCAATCAATAAAATGTCACAAAATGTCAATAAAACGTCACAGAAATGTCAATGACACAGAAATGGGAATGTCTTGCTATTAACAAAAGCATACTAGATATAATTTATTTTTAAATATTGACGATTCAAATGACGAATTAAATCCAATTAGTTTCCGGTCACTTGGAAACTTTGAAGTCCCATAACTTAAAAACCTAAACATTTTTCGACCTGATCTTGGCGACTATACATTTTTCTAGGATTGCATAGGTTATACAGCATATAAATTCAAAAAATGTACGCAATATTTAACATAATGAAAATAAAAAAATTTTGAACTTTTTTATTTTATAGCTTTAAATCAATATGGCGTGCGGCATGTTTGATCAAGTTCATTATTATTTAATTAAAATTGAAATTAAAATACATATTAAAAATTAGTTGTTTACATTTTTTTTCAATCCAAAAATCTTTATTTAACTTGCTTTGAATTTTACAGTTTTTAAAACATTACATTTATATTTATCCAGAGACATTGCTTTACTCAAATAAATTTCCTAAATACGTCAATTCCGTGACGCGCGTCATCACATTAAAATTTTGATTTACCCCCCATATACAATGAAAACAAAGACGTAGTCCTATATTATAGATAGTATCACTGCGGAATACAACACCAACTTAATTTTTTTGTTTCATCTTTCACATGGCCAACGAAGAGCAAATCAATTTTGGTTTTGGTTTAAGAAGAACAAGCCAGGTTTCAATAAAACAATGCAGCTAAAAAGGAATAAAAACAATTTTTGGTTTGTTTGGTTTTTATTATACTAACACTAAACCAAAACACATCATGCTTTATAAAAAAATCAAATGTTTTACTCTTTCTTTCATATAGTACGTTTTTTTATTCGCTATCCTAAAAATAGCTCCCGATAGCGGCTCCATATAAATAGGTAGAGCTAAATATTTTTTATATCACATTTTCACTAAAAATCACTATACCAATAAATAGCACGTCAAATTTAAATTTGGGTGTAGGAGATTGACTGCTCTGCGTAGCAGCTATCGGGAGCGAATAAAAAAACGCAGCAATAAGCAATAAAGAAATAGTATATTGTGTAACGTGTAGGAAAAACGATATATTCCCGGACGAGTATGGAAGTTGCTGGGAGGAGGCGTCAGCCGAGTTCCAGCAACCATAAGAGTCCGGGAATTATAGTTTTTCCACGAGTTGCACATACGATTTTTTCTCTAATCGGCAGTATATCAGATTATCCATTTTATTCATTATATTCTTTAAAATACGCAAAATTTTCCAATTTATATTTTCAATAGATTTCACTATCAAAGTTACCTTAGAATTATAACAATCGCGTGCGCTGTCAATTTATTTAAAGGTCTGTCAGAGCAAACGATACCCGTCGTTAATTTGTGGTTTAGTTTAAATATAATGGACAGCAATTTTGATAATTCAATCCCAAGTACTCCGCCTGGCATTTTGGAGACAGCAAGATTGACTACACTAAATTTGTTGCCGCAGAAGTCGAGGGAGAAGTACGAAAATGCATACAAGCGTTTTATGGATTATCGCATAAATAACAAGGCCAATTCATTCTCCGAAAACGTTTTAATTGCATATTTTTCGGATTTATGTCAAAAGATGAAACCGTCAACCTTATGGTCCAACTATTCCATAGTGAGGTCGACGCTTAGCATTAACAATAATGTTGATATATCCAAATATGGAAAACTACCCGCATTACTGAAACGTCAGTCAGATGGATATAAGCCTAAAAAATCCAAAATCTTAACGAAACAACAAATAGAAACATTTATGGAACTTGCTCCAGATGATACATATTTAATGGCAAAAGTATGTTAAGATGTACGCGCTCATAATTTATTTACAAAAAATTTGTTTTCTAGGTTGCCTTAATTTTTGGAATTTCTGGCGCATGTCGTCAAGATGAACTATGCCGAATAAATTTGAATGACATTCAAGATTTGGGAAATAGGATTATTGATTACCATTCCTGTTAACGAGACGAACAAGCCAAGATCATTTATTGTAAATGAAGCGTATATCGAAATATATCGTAGATATATAGCATTACGTCTCACTGATTTCGATAACCCTCGATTCTTTTTCAAATTAACAAACGGTAGAGGTAACAGACAAGTAGTGGGCATACATCAGTTTGGCAAATTGCCTCAAACTGTAGCAGTTTGGCAAATTGCCTCAAACTGTAGCTACTTATTTGAAGTTGCCAAATGCGATAGAATATACGGGGCACTGTTTTCGCAGATCATCTGCTACAATATTGGTAGATACAGGTGCAGATTTGACTTGCCTTAAGACATGGAGAGACATGGTGGTTGGAAATCGGCAACGGTTGCTGAAGGGTACATTGATGATTCTCTAAATAATAAAATTGAAGTTGCAAACAGAATTTTCAATACCACCGAACAAAATCCAGGTGTGGACCGTAACATGACCGAGATAAAAATTTTCAATACTACCGAACAAAATCCAGATGTGGACCCTAACATGACCGAAATAAACGATAATAGTGCATCAGTGGCTACAACTAACCTTAATTGTAATGCATCTGCGCCAATTTTCAACACCTGTACAAATTGTACAATTCATGTAAATATAACCAATAATAAATAGTTGTTAAATATGTAATTTTACAATTATAATAATAAAAACTAAATAAATTAAAATTATATCATGTATTTCTTAAAAACAGATGATAATCAGTACTAGAAAGTATTCTCTGCCTAGGCAAGGAATATTTTCCAGTACTGTTTTTAGTAAGTTGCCTAGCAACGATGTAGTGCCGGGGAATACTTCATTTTGCTGACAGATAACAAACCAGAAAACTGACGTATTTTATCCGATTTGAGAAAAAATATATTTTTCCTTGAAGTTTCAAAAAAATTATAAAATTAAATATTAACACGTTGAAGCTCAATTTACAATAGTTTGTTGTATAATATTTCACTAATATCGAGATCCTAAAGAAAATGTATAAACCAATGCTTCAAGATGTTTAAACCAAACGAAAAGTAAAAACAATTGCTTCACTTGATGTGTTGTTTTTGTTCGTTTTTAGTAGCCTCCTTTTTATTGTATTCAGTTGTTTTTTTTATCAAACGTGAGTTAAGTGGTAGCCATAGAAAACTTATAAACTTAAATTAAGAAAAATTAAGAATCCGGTAAATGGCATTTATGTATTCGACCATGGAAAACTTAAATTAACTTAAAAATTTCAACGAAGCTTCGTCAAATTTTATCTGTCACTTAAAAAAACTTATGAATGCGTAATTTTCCATCCAAACTTAAAAAAAATTAAAACAAAACGTCAAAAACATTGTTTTCCCTTGTGCAAAAGTGGAAATTCTAAATTTATCTTTTAAATTTCATATTCTCCCTGAAGTCTTTTATTTTATTTTTAATTTGCAAAATTTGTGAAACCGAACGTAAAAAAAAATGATTGAAGCACAAATTGATCCTACTAACAAATAAATGCTATTTTTATAGACATACTATATTTTCTAAAAGTAACACGAAATTCTCATGGAATGCCACAAAAATCGCTGTCATTTACTTAAAGAATTTTTAATTTCTCTATGGTTGAAATGTCAAAAAAACTTAAAAAAAATTGGATTCGTTAAAATTCTTAATTTTTTTTAAGTTTACAATTTCTCACTGGTTGGCCCTTAACATTTTCCAAATAATTAAATTGTGGAACGAAAGCAAAAACAAAAACCGAAAATCGAAAGATACACCCATTTACACCAATATTAATACAAATATTATAAGGAAAAAAATATTTTGCAGTTTCTAAGCTAAAATAGTTTCAAACAATTTTGCTCTATTTATAAGAGACAGTGGAGAGTTGGAGACGTTACTCGATCGTAGCGGCGAAAATCGCGGTGGTATTATCTTAATACAATCCGTTACAGCAGATTAAATCCACTAAATAAAAAAATGAGAATTCCCGAATTCATCTCTTTTGGATTCTATCGCTATTGTTTTTTCTGTACTGAAAGGTAGATAGTTTCATCACTAATCAAATGACTAAAAATTTGTTTTCTAGTTGGCTTTGGAAATGTTCCTTTTTTTGTTTTTCATTTAAACATGGTAAAAAAATTTCATTTTTGTTGTTACACGTGAATAAATCCAGTTCATTTTCCTTTCTTTTGTTTAGTTTTATTAAAATAAAAAATATTAAATAAAAATTAAATTAGTGTTGTAAATTGTTTTTTTAAAAAATAGGGGAAAAATAAAACCCTAAACGATGTTGAAAACGTTTGGGGATGGCTTTCTCGCAAGGTTTATGAAGCGGATAAGCAGTATAATGATAAGGAGTCGCTTACTGAAGCCATCAAAGCTGCTTGGGCCGACATTTCTTTGAATTATTTGAAGTCGCTATACGATTTAATAGAATATTTCAGCTTATTTCAAAAAATGGAGGCATCACTCATTATTAAAATAAATAAAAAAATGTATTATTATAAACAAATATACTTAAATATTAAAAAAACATTATAATTTCATAAAAATATTTCGTGTATTTATTTAAATTTTGGCGTGGATTTATTCACAAGTAACAATAAAAAATGCATTTTTTTGGTATTTCCAACAAAATAACAAAATGTACGACTTTAAAACTCAAAAAAAATAAAATGTTCAGCCACAGAAAAAGAATATATACAGAAGGAAACCTGCGAGCAACTTGTTTTATGGTTTCTATGGGGTTATATATTTCGTTTCGGGGTTATATAAAAATTTATATAAACGTACGCTCTCAAAAGAGAGTAATTTTATTTTTCTGTTTTTATTCATATTTATGAGAATGTGTTATGTTTTAAATAAAAATTGTAGTAGCCACACGCATACAGTACACGTTCTATGTATGGAATGTTTAGTGATTGATTAGTTTGTATATCTTTAACATTAAATTATTATGTATGTACGTTTTTGATTGACGCATTTTTTCAAATTTATTGGGCGATATATGTTGCGGTGTCAATTTGTGACACAATCTAGTCGAGTTTAATGAATCACGAGAATACAGTTCATTTATTACTTTCCAACTAACAATACCATCATTAGTCCTAAAATCTGAGTCTATCAAATTAGTACGGACTGATTTGATCAGATGTGGGACGTCGTATATCGCAAAATTTTTTTTTTCGTTTACGTAAAAACAAGGATTGTCCTTATTGGCTCCCAATATTTTAAATGCAAGCCGATTATTTGCTCCCTAATCATATATAACACTTACTACACTATAACCGATTTCAAATAAAATTGAGATATTTTTTTGAATTAAACTATCATAACTAAATCGGGGCCCTTGACATTAGAAGCAGAGGCAAAATATGATAGTACGTATTTGTAATTATGAAATAGTCCTCGAATCATAAAAACAGATAAATTTTTGGCCAAAATATTAGACCGCTTGTCACCTAAATCTGCAAATCCATCTATTTCATCAGCAACCGAATCATACTCAAGCCCTTGGCGAAAATTTTATTATTGTTACATCTAAAAACTCAGGAAACACTGTTAAAGAAATTTTATTATTCCTGCAGTGGTTGTAAGAAAATAAAGAATAACAAATTGCAAATTATTCATAAATGTTTTTTGTAATTTTATACTTGTGTGTCTGTGTGTGTGTGATAAAGAGCGACAGAAAAATAGATTTTTATATAAAATTTAGTATAATTTTGAAAGGCTACATGAATTAAAAAAGGCTGAATTAAAAAAGTGAATTAAAAATGGTGATTTTTGTATGAATTTGTATGAACACCTGTTACCTTTTTTAATTCATTTTTTTTAAAATAAAACCAGTGTTCCTTTTTCATACAATATTCGCTTTTTTTATTTCATTAATGAAGAATTAAAGATTTTTAATTCCGCCTTTTTTAATTCTGTACCCGTTTTGAAACTACCCTGGTAACATAGGATTGATGAAATCATCAATTAATTCATCAGGAAATTTATTTATACCAATTCAATGAACGATATATGGGCTAGGGAATATAAATTCCCTTATATACTTTTGTATATAAAGTTCTCTTTCGATGAGCGATTCAATGAACAATAAGTGAATATCATTAGGAGTTACACTACTGCTGCCTTGATTAATTCAGTACTGAAAATCACTAGGAAATACGTAACAATAGAACCAGTGAAATAATGAAAGATTTTATTAGGAGTTTCATCATAATGGAGTCACTGAATTCATCAATGATTTTAACAAATTTTTTATTGGTTTTGAGCTCTTTATTTACAAAATATTTTATAGCTTTAGCTTTCGAATCCAATTCGGATTCATTCTCAAAAGCAAATGAATTGTTTTTTCCAAAAAATTGTTTCCTCTATATAATAAAAAATTATGGCAATCACAAATTCTTTTTGAAAACCGACTTTTCATGGAAACGCACCGCTATATAATTTTTCGAAAAAAAATTGTATACTAAAGCGTTTTCACGTAAAAAAGGTTGTACATTTGAATAAAAATAAATTTGATGAGACAAAACCAAATTAGATGAACAAATCATAAGAGTTACCGATATATGCGTAATCTTCTACAATGTTTATTGAATTTGCACTTGATTTAATGTGTAACATTTCCAAAATCGATCTTTTTCTAAAATTATTTTGTTTATCGAGAATTTTGATATTATCTAAACTAATTTGGTGGTTTGTATCTTTCAAATGTCGTGAGAGTGCACTAATGTTTGAATTTTGATCTTTATTGACGTCTCTTCTGTGTTGGTAAAACCTTCTTTCCAAAAATTGTTTAGTCTGTCCTGTATAAGTAGCGTTGCAACTACAGTGGACCTGGTACACCACATTTGATTGTTTCTTTAAAGGTATGCTATCTTTAATTTTAGAAAACAATTCGTTGTTTAAACTTGTGGCTGCCCGTCCAATAATTTTGAAATTATAATTTTTGAAAAGATTTTTAATTTTTTCGTAAAGATTTTTTACATAAGGAATGGCCAAATAATTTGTTATATCATTTTCTGGTCGGGAAACCGGATTTATATGAAAATATCTTTGTTTCCAAATTATGTTATTTATTAATTTTTCAGGATATTGATTGCGAAATAATGTATCTTTCAAAATTTTAAGATTTTTATTGTGAAATTTAGTATCGGAAAGTTTAAGAATTTTTTGGGTTAAAATTTTAATGGTGTTAATTTTGTAAGATGTGGGAAGCCAAGAGTGAAAATTTAGATATCTGCCAGACCAAGTATCTTTGTGGTACCAATCACAGGAAATTTTGCCGTTTGGTTCACGAATCAACAGAATGTCCAAAAATGAAATTTCGTTATTTGTTTTGTTTCTCTTTCTAAAGTAAATTTAATTCTGTTGTTTTTTGAATTAAAAGCTTCTAAAAATGAATCAACTTTGTTTATTGGTATCGCTGTAATTATATCATCGACATATCTATAATAGAACAAAGGTTGAAAGTCTAAAGAATTTAAAACTGAAATTTCTAAATTTTCCATTAGTAAATTTGCAATAATGGGACTTATTGGTGAACCCATAGGTGAGCCAAAAATTTGTTTGTAAATTTTGTTATCAAAAGAAAATTCTGAATTATTTAAAACGATATCCAAAGCAGTAAAAAATTGTATTTTTGTTAATTTTGATTTAGAATTTCTTTTAATATTTCTCCAATTTTGACTAATAATATTTTTTATAATTTGGCTATCGACATTAGTAAATAAAGAAGTGACATCTAAAGATATTAACAGAAAATTTGGAGGGATGGTTACTACTGATTTTATTTTTGAAATCTTCAGAATTTTGAATGAAAGAATTGGTTTTCCCGACACTAGGTTTTAGAATATTGCCTAAATATGATGATAAAGAGTATGTTGGACTGTCTATGGAACTTACAATTGGTCTGAATGGTATGTTTGGTTTGTGAATTTTGGGTAAGCCATATAATTTTGGGATCACTGGTGTGTAACTTGTTAAGTTTTTCTTTGTAATTAAATTTATGTTGCCTGATTTCTCCCAGTCCCTTACTAAAGTATTAATTTTTGTCTGTATTGGTGTCGAGTTGTCCTTAAAAATCTGTATGTAAGTAGAGTTGTCATTTAGTAGGTTGTACATTTTTTCACTGTAGTCCGTTCGTAAAGTTAACACCGTTGTATTACCCTTGTCTGCCCTTGTGACTAAAATATCTGGGTTGTCTTTTAAAAATGTCTTTGTTTGTTTTAAGTATGAAACAATTCTTTTTTCTAGAGGTGTTAAATTTCTTGTATTCGTACTGTTTTTGTAATTTGTTATAATATTTATAAAATTATTCCGAATGTTTACTCGATCATTGTCATTCAAATTAAAAATTGCACTTTCAACATCTGATATAATTTTGAAAAATGGTATTGCGGTACCAACTATTGGCGGACAAAATTTATTCCCTAAACTTAAAATGAATTTCACATGAAAAGGAAGATCGATATTGGTAATATTAACTAACCATTTTTCATAATTTAAAACTAAACCGTTTGTTGTATCGTTTAAACTCTCTCTTATAATTTGATCAAATTTTGCTTTTTGTCTTACCTTAATCTGATTAAAATGATAGACGTATGTTGATTCTGCTTGTTGAAAAAATTCTTCGTAAATGTTGTTTGGTAAATCCTCTTGAAGAAGCTGGTTTAGTAAATTTAGATTGATTTTTTTGGTTTTAATGTTTCTGATGGTAGCCGAAATTTCTTCATTCATGACTCCAAAAATAAAAGTGTTTTCTAATCGTTGGAAAACGTCCTCGTTTATGCCGAAGGAATTTTTTAATTTTCTACATTTTGAGAAAACTTTTTCTTTTCTGCATTTCAGTAAAAAATGCTGTTTGTTTATTAGTTTGGCCAGATGATATTGTTCATTCATTACGGATTTCATGTTGTTTTTTGTGCGAATGCCATATTCGTCGTTTATAAACCGGAAAAAGTTTTGAATTTGATTTCCATTTGTTGTCCCCATTTTTCAACCAGGAGATTTTTGTAATTATATTTATGTTTATTGAGCTAATATTTAAATAATTTTAACAAAATTATTTAAATATTAGCTCAATAAACATAAATATAATCATCAATGATAGCTCTTGTGAATTCGTATTACATTCATTTTGAATTTTAGAATATTTTTAATGATGGTAATGAAATATTATCTGAATTCATGGGCTCCATCATCTATAAATTCATCATCTAATTCATATATGATGGAATGAATGAATTCATATAAGTTTTCATATGGGAGCTCATTGTTTTTGAAAACTCAGTCTTTATTAATTAAATACATTTTTTATTTCAATACATACATAATTAAGTAACGTATGAGGAATGAAATATGGACAAATGTAAAATGTATTTGTATTTGTATTGTACAACCAAAAATAAAAATTTCCTTGTTTTTAAATAAGGTGGTTCCCGTATATTTTATAAAAAATACATTACAACTGCGTCATTTTACGATTAGTTACAAAAATGTCGTTGTTACAAGTAGATCGTCGTAAATTAATTTATAAATTTTGTCAGGAAAATCCAGACAAAAAAAAGAACGAGATTTTTCACTACTTCAAGGATCTTGGATTCAAAAAATCCTTTATCTACAAAACAATTAAACTGTTTGAGAATAATGAACCTGTGGAAAGAAATCCCGACTCTGGTAAAAAATGTCAACTACAAGGTAGCAAAGTTCGAATGAAATTGAAAGGTGAAACAGTGGGTCGAACTGCAAAATCGTACAGAAAACTGGGTAAAAAATATCAAGTTGCCCCAAAAACTATCAAGAAATATTTACAAAGTATGAATATTCAACGCAAACCCAAAAAATCGGCACCAGCAACTACAGACAAACAATTAGCTACAATCAAATCTAGATTAAGAGTGCTTTCCAAAACATATTTCGCTGCTTCTTCAGCTTATAAATGTGTGATGGATGATGAAAGTTATTTCACTGTTGAAGGTAATGAATGGCAGCCAAAATACTACTACGAGTCTCCCGATCACAAAGCACCAGAAAAGGAGAAGTTTATTCATAAGACCAAGTTTCCAGGTAAAGTTATGTTGTGGTTGGCTATTAGCGAACGAGGTGTCAGTGACCCAGTATTTTTCAAAAGTGGTTTGGCGGTTAATGCGCAAACATACACAAACAAATGTTTACCTGTGCTTCAGACATTTATAAATAAATATCATAAAACTGATAAAACGATTTTTTGGCCTGATTTGGCATCCTCACATTATGCCAACGCAACGTTATCTGATTTACGTCAACGCAGAATCGAATTTATCCCTAAAGACTATAACCTACCAAATGTTCCACAACTAAGGCCCATTGAAACTTTTTGGGCAAATCTGAAGAGAATGGTATACAGCAATGGATATCGTGCCAAAAATGTTGAATGTCTGATTAGAAAGATAAAAAGAGATTTAAAGAAGATTGATACATCAGGAACGCAGGCGGCAATGAAAAGAGTGCCAGAAAGGATCAGGAAAGCGAATCGATATGGAGCGCAAATTTTTCTGTAAATTTTATCTAAGAATTAAAGTTTTAAATAAATTATGGATTAAAATCGTTTGATTAGTAAATAATTTTTTTTTTACTTTTTTTTGTTTGTCCATATTTTATTCCTCATACGTTATTTGATTAATTCATTGTTTTTTATTTCAATTTATAAACTTATAAAATAATCCTTTCAATCTGTTTCGTACTTGCTCCTGATCCTGGCATTTTATCCTAAAGAAATAATTTATTTTAGTTATTTAAAAAATATATTTTTGTTCAACTGGTTTACCTTATTTTTAGCCAAACTGTTAGTTTTATTAAAACGATTGTGTGCTTTTAGAATAGACTTTCGTAAATCATGCTCATATTAAAATAAATTGAAAAGTTAAATAAATAATATATATAATGGGCAATTTGGTATATAGTACACTGATATAGTATTAATTTAAGTATGTATTTATTAATACCGTACTTACAAGTTATTTTTTCAATTAAATTTTGATAACAGCAGAATAAATTTGAATATATTTAAATATTTTTTTATTATTTAACACAAATTATTATTGTAAATTACTAAAATCACTTTTTGTGTCCACCTCATGTTAAAAACTGAGCAATATGATGAAAAAATGAATCTTGAATTTTAATAACGGTAATAATATACAAAAAACAAGAATTTAGAATGAAACAAAATATGTGCTCTCACTCTTTACTGATTATCATCAATCATGAACAACTTAATGATAATCATCAATCACTCATTATGTTTCCTTATTTTTATTCTACATAAATGCAATCAAAATAGTATTAATGAGAGTAAGAATAGCGAGAGAAAATATTGCTGATAAATATCATGATTTCATGAAATTCTTCAAGAGTATCATGTAAATAATCATCGTAGGACTCCTTATGTATTTTTATAAATAAATACAATCAAAAAATTATGAATACTTTGACATTTTTTATTTATCTGTATTCGTTCGAGATTTTCGTTAAAATTGTATTGGTAAACTGGTGAACTTTTGTTACCAGGGTATGTACATACGTATGTATGTATTGAACGAATGCAACACAATAATATAGAATGTTTTTAGTTTCTAAATGAGGCAATAAAACAAAAATCATATTAGTTATTTTGTGTATGTGTTAAGTTGTATACTCGAATGTATATTAGATAGAAATGATCGAAAACAAAAACAACACACAAATTCACACCAAAGTGTACTTAAACAAAACAAAATTGGTAAAAAAAGAATTTAAGCTATACACTGCGGTGTTTTATTCTCTTCTAATTGTTGTTTTTGTAAAAAAAAAATTTCAAAAATCGTAAAAGTTCTTGTTCGTAGGTTTCCTTCTGTATATATTCTTTTTCTGTGGTTCAGCCTTTTACTTCAGTGATAATGTTCGTTAAATTTTAGTAAAAACCCAAATAACACGGGGGTTAAAATTAAATCATACAAGGGTATTTTCAACATTGTTTGCATGGGATTTAATCAACTGTAACGGAGTGTATATTCAATCAACGGTATTAGTGATATGTTGACGTGTATAAACACACAGACACAGGTTACGTACATATTATACATTTGTTTTATGATAAATGTTGTCGCAATATAGATCTTGAAGAGTGAACATCTTTATTGAGCTGGTGGTCCCGGGTACTGCGTAGTATCGTAAAAGGCCCGTTATATCGTGTACAAAAGCGAGGGTATCACAAATAACAGCTCAATAAAATAGATAGTGGTACTGGGTACTGCATTTTTTAATGTCTAAGGCCCATATATCCGTGCTAGTCGGTGGTATCACAAAGTGCGTCTCAGTGAAAGTAAATAATTAGACTCGGGACATCCATACTTCTTTCTAGAAGTTTGGACTAACCGTTTTATATAAATACAAAAATAGGTCATATACAGCTATAAGTGCTAGTCGACCTAAACAAACGAAAATTACAACAACAACAACAATGATAAATGTCGTATGAGAGAATAGCATGGCTTGTATAAGTTATTTATATTGGTATTGATCGAACAGTGCAAAAATACAATTTCTAGTTATAATACTAAGACCTTCATCTGTAAAGCCAAAAGCCAACCATAACTTTATCTATATTGATAAATATTTATTATTATGTCGGTGAAACAAAATAGAGGATATTATAATTTTAGATGTTTCCTTCCATCCCTTTTCATTAATAAAAACAAAACCTATTGAATTTTTTCAACATTTGTCGGTTAACAAACATATTCTAGAAATAGAGTTGATGGGCTATTTATTATTGCCACATCGCAGCTTATATAGACATTGATGTTGGTTTGGCTCCCCAGTGCAAGGGAGAAAGCGTTTTATTTTCCTTGCGGTTGAAAGAGGAAAACATTTGATTCCAAGGTTATTTTTTATAAATCGTTTAATTTTAGTAGTGGTAAAAACCAAAAGAAAATTAATTAATTAGTAAAAACTAACACAAATGTCTTATATAAGCCATGCTGTTCTCTCATAGTCAAATGTCATAAAACAAATTTATATTAACCTGTGTCAGTGTGTTTGTAAGTTTTATATAATATTTAAATATGAGATACGAATATTTATTTTATCTTGCATTTGATCACAGCGATATTCACTATTGCTAATTTACCCCTATGTACATTTCGTCGGTTTGCGAGAATAGTGACACATCTCAAAATATCATATTTTTGAGGAAATCGATTTGAATTTTTTTTTTTTGGTGTAAAATAGTTGAATTCATCAAATTCAACGTCACATCTATTGAAAACTATGAGTAGTTTAGAAGTGACACTATGCCAGATAAAAGATGGTTACATTTAAAGGATTTTTTTCCTATTATCTCAAAATTGGCCATTTTTGAGATGTGTCACTATTCTCGCAAACCGACGATTTGTATACCCATTGTATTGGGCCAGCGCGACTTGTAGAAGCATTTGAGATGGTTTTGTTGGTGTTCTTTGTTGACTATGTATTTCGCACGATAATACTACTACATAAATGTACTCAATCTACTATGATAAATATTAAATAATAAAGAAGACTAGCCTTGATTTTTTTGGTAGTTATGTGGATAGGATGTACTATTTAGTATACTGTAAAGTTTAAATATACCGCATATTGCTTGTTTCCGTAACTTCCGTATTTGTTTCGTTATAATTCAATGTTATAGAATTGTTGCTTTCGGTTTACAGAGTACAAACAGAGCTAGCATCTATTTTTAACTCATAGTTGTTTGAGCCTTCTTTCA
Organism: Tipula helvola; assembly: GCA_963556165.1. Classification (NCBI taxonomy): domain Eukaryota; kingdom Metazoa; phylum Arthropoda; class Insecta; order Diptera; family Tipulidae; genus Tipula; species Tipula helvola. The sequence continues at coordinate 233,735,656 of OY744483.1, forward strand.
GTTCCTTATTTTGTGACGATAGTATCAACATAAAATGGAATCGGTAGATACAAATGAATCGTTTATTCTTGAAAGGGCTCATGTCCACTTTTTCAAATTATTCAGGAAATAAAAAAAAAATTTTGACATGAGACCTTTCTAGAAATAAATGTTTTTTTTGTTGCAAGGTAGGTACCGTTCCATTAACCATATGGTAATTTCGTCTTGTCATAAAACGTATATATTTATGTGTCTGTGATACAAAACCGTCATAATACTAATTTTGAAAAAACAGGACATGAGCCCTTTGAAGAATAAACGATTCAATTATAGATACATTTAAATACCGACATCAAATTTATTTATTTTATTTGGCAAAGTAGCTAAGTCAAAATTAATTAAATATAAATGGTTTTTGGTTTTTTGGCAATTGTAAGTTAACTCTAATTGTAAGTGGCAGGTTTTTTTTTTGTTGTAAATTTTGAAATCTAAAACTTTAGCCTAAATAGTATGGAAAGGAAGTATATGCTTGCAAGTGAATGTAATATTCGGAAATTATAATAACCAGTTTTCAAGATATTGCAGATTTTTTAAAACAGGTTGCTATATCGGAAGGCTTCTGTTCGAACCCTTTTAACTTACCAGGGACGTGCAAAGTGATACAATTAAAGTCAACTTCGCTATAATGAAGAAATCCCACGGCGCAGTTTAAAACTGTTTAATCAACAAATTCAAAGGGTGAGACGAGGTGATCAGAGTTTCGGTCCTGAAAATTAACTCAACTCCCAAATCAATCCATAACTGAACCTATTAGCTCTATCTTCAGTTCAATCTCCAACTCAATCCCCAACTCCCTCGCAAGGAACCCCCAACGTAATCATCAAATCAAAAACAACCCAACCCTCAATCACAAATTCAACCACAACTCTTTTTTCAAATCAACCCTTAACCTCCCAAATCAACATTGTCTTAAAATCTACTTTCACACATTTCATTCAAAGCTATCTCTAATTCAACACACAAATAAATCCCCAGCTGAACAACTCACTAAACTCTAACCCAATCCCAACTCAACTACAATTCAACTCAACTCTAGCTCAAGTTCGACGCTTTACTCAATACATAAACCGGCATATATAAAAGATTGCTCTAAACCATATTCAAACCCCAATTCAACCTTCTATAGGAACCCAACTTAACCTCCCAAATCAACATGGTCTTAAAATCTACTTTCACACATTTCACTCAAAGCTATCTCTAATTCAACACACAAATAAATCCCCAGCTGAACAACTCACTAAACTCTAACCCAATCCCAACTCAACTACAATTCAACTCAACTCTAGCTCAAGTTCGACGCTTTACTCAATACATAAACCGGCATATATAAAAGATTGCTCTAAACCATATTCCAACCCCAATTCAACCTTCTATAGGAACCCAACTTAACCCTCAACCCAACTGCAATATAAAAAAATTGGAAAACGTGGTAATATCACCAAAAGGTTTTGAGTCAATTCGTATAGCGTCCAGCTCTAAAAGCTTTTCAATCCTTCGCCTTGACCAAAGAAACAGATTGGCGAAAAAAAATCTACATCGAAAAAATCCAAATCGAACATAGTAACCTACGCGTACATCCAGACCAGCGATATATGTATATACATGGATATGGGATTGATCTAGAATCACATTGATTTACGTCACAAAAAATGGAGCAAATTTTATTTTATAGTCTGTAACACAATCCCCCTCTCAAAAGAGGGAATAACTCGAAAAGTATTGATTTATCGAAAAATCTTCATACGATAGTTTTTACTTAGAATTCATCCCTCTATCGATTTCTGTGGTTATTTTTAGTGTACTAATTTTCACCCCTTAGAAGGGGTGGCATCCACCCCCAAGGTAAAAGCACGCATTGGCACTATATAGCTTTTGTTCCTTCAGTTATTCCCTGCTTACTGTCAAAATTTCACGAAAATCGGTATTGTCCGTAAGAATTCGGAGGTAGTAACCTATTTTTACCGTCAATGACTGGACTATCAGGAATATTAAGATATGAATAACCAAATAATATAATATAATATATTATAAAATAAAATAAATATATAATATAAAAAAAATTGACATATCAGTTATGGTTCATTAAGACAAAATAAGACTTTACAAAGCAAAGTGCAATTATGATAGCATCACATAAACGTGATCTTTTTTTGTGTAGAATAATCCTGCTGCTGAAAACTCTCGTTCCGAATCAACACTGGTTAGTTAAATGGTACTTAAGTATTTGTATATATTTTCTAAGTACACTCCACGACACAATATCTTCGTAGTATAGAATTTCCCTTCTTACTTTCTCGTTAAATCCTACGGTTCCCTTAAAAGAGTTGAAATTTGCGCTTCTTCATTAATACTTAATTTTGTTTTAATTTTTGAAATTAAGTTGTTCTTTTATAATTAAAGTTTCATCGTCCATCTGGGGTGAGATGTTGTAACCATCACGTTTTTCGCTTCGATACATTTTCGATAGAATAACGGTATTTTAGAACTAAATTGTTTTAAAATTTTATATTTTTAACAAAGGAGTACAGTTATTCTATCGAAAATGCATCGAAGCGAAAAACGTGATAGTTAGGCGGGTATTACATTATCACATTTTATATAAATATAGTTATATTTTTCTACAAAGAAAATACTGTTATATTTAGCTTCTTGAACCTAAATATAACAGTATTTTCTTTGTAAAAAAATTTAATTATATTTATATAATTATATAAATGTGATAATGTAATACCTGCCTTGCAACATCTCAGCCGTGAACTGCGTTTGCTTGTGGTATCGAATCGAAAAATGTTTCTGAACGAGAATTTCTTTAATAATTTTTGCAATAACCACATCTCTAGTTAAAATTTTTATGATTTATCGCCCATGTTTCATTATCGTGAGGATTATATAAATATAAAAAACGTCAGCATATGGTATTCATCGTTGTTTGATACGCATAATTAACTTACTGAGAAAGTGTTTTTATTTCCCTAACTGATCCAGCTTAAATGTTAATGCAATATCGGCTGTATGTAAATGTATGTCTCTAGAACACAACTTTTCTACAGTTACTTTAACAACAACCATTGTAGATATTACATTAGACGGAAGATTGAATTCGGCATCGGAAATACATATAAATGTCACTTTTTATATCTATTAAACTTTTGGGGCTACTTCAAAAATTAACTTACTAAAGAAAGAAACATTGTAACATAATAATGTTGTATTTTTGTTTATGAATAAAACAAATAAAAGCAAAAAACAAAAAGAAAATTGAAAACAATTGTTTACGTGTAACTTTAAGCATGTTCGTTTGTGGTGAATTAACTGAACTGATATTGAGTTACTATTCCGATAATTGAGTAATTATTCAGATAATTAAGCTACTGAAGTGAATTGGTCGTTCGTTTGCTACAATTCAGACAAATGTCAAATTGTTAAAAAGTAATTGGCGTGCGTTATAAAATAATTAAAATTTAAAGTTAATCGACCATTTTGTTGGATCAATTATTTTTGTGTATCACATTACATTTTCACTATGTCGGAAAATCAAGAGATATTTAAAAAATTATTGGTAAATATATAATATTAAATATTCAAATATATACGGTTTTTTGTTTAACATTACTAACATTATGTTATTTGACGTCTCTTAGAATGAATTATTTCAAGATTCCTGTGCGCGGGATAATATCGATACTAGCAGTAGTTCAAGCTCGAGCGATTCCGAGCCAGAAAATCAAAGTGGTGCTTCCCTTCACCGAGTATCACAATATTATGAAACGACAGTTCAAGCATATAGTGATGTCGAATTCAAGGCAAATTTTCGCCTAGAAAAGTCAACTTTTAATGCTCTTATGAGTAAGTGTAGGTATTTCTATTTATCATACAATTTATAATTTATATTTTATATATAAACAGCGTTCTTGGAGCCGTTAATGACCAAAGAAAACGTATTATATGCTGGTGGACGGAGGAAGATTCCTGCTAATAAGAAAGTACTTATGACTATTTACTATCTGGCGAATCAAGACTGTTTTAGGCAGCTTGCTAATTTATTTGACGTATCCCGAAGTACCGCACATGAAATAGTTAATTATGTTGTAGGTTTAATTTTCGAACATTCGCCCAAATTCATTAAATGGCCAACTAGAGAGGAAGCAACCGCTAATGAACGCTTGTTTTTTAATAAAAGAGGACTTAAGAACGTTATGGGATGTATAGATGGCTCACATATTCAAATTTTAAATATAGAAAGAGACAACGACTACATAAACAGAAAAGGATTTTCGAGTATACTACTGCAAGGAGTCGTCAATTTCAAATTACAATTTATTGATGTATATTGCGGTGAGCCTGGGTCCATGCATGACTCAAGATTGTTGAGAAAGTCTGGATTGTATAAAAAAATAGAGGAAAACCCAGCAAGTATGTATGGCTATTTTCTTCTTGGCGACTCGGCTTATATGTCAAAAGACTGGCTTGTGCCCCCGTTTAAAGATAATGGCAGTTTAACGTCCGAAGAGCGACAATTTAATTTCATTCATTCATCGCTAAGAACACGGGTGGAAAATACATTTGGTATGTTAAAAGGAAGATTCCGTAGACTGAGAGATTTCCAGAATGTAAACAGAGAGTTTATCATAAGGGCAACTGTGGCTGCTATCGTGCTTCATAATTTGTGTATCAGAGAAGATGACGAAGTAGACGATATAATTGCTGAAACTCACGATCAACCACAATTTTTTGACCAAGAGGACATTTCTCGAAATACTCGTACCAGTAGACGACAACAAGCATTTTTACAGCTCTTTCCGAATTCACATTAATATGCAAATCTTTATTAAATAATAATTAACAAATCTGTTTAATATTTATAAATATATATTTTTAATTCATTATCACAAAATATAACACTTCATTTTTCAATTTTTTATATTAATAGCTACAACTACAACTACTATATCTTCTCAACCAATTTTTTAAGTAATTCAACTTTTTGTTTCTCAATAGTTAAAAGTTCCACTTCGTTTGTCGATTTTACTTTTAGCCTTTCAATTTTTGCTTTGTAGTATTCCTCTTTTACACTAATTTTACGTTTTCTTGGGTTTGGTGTCTGTTGACGACCCGCCACCGGCCTGCTAACAATGTTGTCAGGGGAAATAGAATCGAGCCCTTCTGTAGAGGCACCAACGCTAACACCTACACCATCTTTACTATTACTGGCCTTCGTTCCCAAAATGGCGTCCATCATATCATAAAATTGAAACCGGATAGGCCTTCGTCCGGTATTATTTTTATTATCCTTTGCCTTATACGTTCTTAAAAGGTTATTCCATTTCACCGAACAATCTTTAGCCAATTTCTGAAAATACCATAAACACTACGTCATGGTTTACTTAACACTATATAAATTATAATTGTACGAACCATTACATCAAGTGCCTGCAAATGGGTGGCTATCATTTCCCAAGCGTATTTACGTTGCTTCACGTGAACGAAGCTATCTTTATACTGTTCAAAAGCCTCTATCAGCTTATTAGTCTCGGATCTAGTCCATGTTGACGATTTAGCTATGAAAAAACGTATATTTGTAAAAGTAATAAGTATGTATAATGTTTATATATATATATATACATATATATATATATATATATATATATATATATATATATATATATATATATATATATATATATATATATGTATATATATATATATATATATATATATATATATATATATATATATATATATATATATATATATATATATATATATATATATATATATATATATATGTATATATAAAATTACAAATACTTACATTGTGATTCTTCAGCTATTGAATTCTCATTTGCAAAATCTTCGTAATTTGCGAAACTGACATATTCGATCAAATCGTCATCCATTATAACAGGAAAATAATTTAAAATTCTCTAAAATATCCTGGCTTCTTCGATGCGTAAAACAAAATAATGTCAAAAAACAACAAAACAATTATCTGAATTATCTACACAAGAAAAATTATTATTCAGATAAATCAGTAGCTCAATATTTTTAAGTGAAGTGAAGCATACCAAACGAACGGGCAAATCACTTCAGTTAATTCAGTAAATTCAGATTTTTTTTTTTTTTTTTTTTTTTTTTTTTTTCATTTTTTTTTATTACGACTGAGACTGCGCTCATCTAGCAATTTTTCTTTCAAATACAAATTTTTATATATCTAGTAAAATTCACGTTTGTTGGGGTGTAACCCACTGGTTAGCCCCATAATCAATTAAACCTATTTACTAATTTTAGTTTGGTAAGTTCACTAGGTCAAGTGGCCTCGTTCTTTGGAGTCTTCTTTCAACGACAGGGTTATCTATCATATGGCGAATATAGGGGTTTCCATGTTCCTGGAGCCTTATTTCGTGTTTTGCGGCATGCATTTTTATTTCCTCTTTGATGTATTCCATCCGTAGGTCCCTGTGAAGGTCTTCATTTCTTGCGTACCACGGAGCATTGACGATGCTACGAAGAACCTTGTTTTGAAACGTCTGTATCATTTTGGCGTTTGTTTGCTTGGTACATCCCCAGAGTTGTATACCGTAGGTCCATATCGGCTTCAAAATTTGCCGATATAGCAGCAGCTTATTGTGAATTGTAAGGTCAGAGCCTCTACCTATGAGCCAATACATTTTTCTGAACTTTATGTTAAGTTCTTCTTTTTTCTTTTTGACATGCTCTCTCCATTTAAGCTTGGCATCGAGGGTCATGCCAAGGTATTTAGCTGTATTTGCATATGGCACGAGTCGCGAGTTAATTTGTATAGGTAGGTGGTAAGCCTTTTGATAAGTAAAGTTAATATGCGTGGATTTTGTCTCATTAAGTTTGATTCGCCAACGCTTTGTCCAGTTACAAACCGCATTGGTCATCCTCTGGAGTTTGCTCGTTGCATCAGCGACATTATTTCCAACTGCCATAATTGCTGTGTCATCTGCAAAGGTGGCTATGGTTCCTTCATTTGTGGTTGGTATGTCCCTTGTATATAGTAAATACAGGATTGGTCCTAAGACACTCCCCTGCGGGACACCGGCAGAGATTTTCTTTAGCTCAGAGTATTCATCCTCATATTTCATAAATTCAGATAATTCAGTTAATTCACCACAAACGAACACACTTTTTGTTCTCTTTTATTTAATTTGTTTTTTAGTTTTTGTTTTTGTACAAATTCCTTTATTTTATTTTGTTTTTTTATCACGTCATACGGAGCTGCGCAGAAAAAGACGATTTTGAAACGTATCAGTTTATCGTGCCATATTTAGTGTTAGTATCGATACCTATTATTTAATATTTGATGAGGGATCGATATAAAATATTGCAGTGTCATTAATAGATTCTATAGGGACAATTTAAACGGGCATACAAAAAAAATTTTTTGGCGACAAACATTAGCATCAAAAATAATAAATTGGCATCACAAATAATATTTTGGCACCACATATGAAAAAACAAACAAATATTTTTGAAGGACATTATTAAATACTGTGGCGACAAACATTGACATCAAAATTAATAAATTGGCAATAAATTTAATATTTTGGAACAGAAAAAAATTATTTTTAGAGTAAAAAAAAAAAAAAAAAATCGAGACAAATTATTTAATATTTGATGGGGGATCGATATAAAATATTGCAGTGTCATTAATAGATTCTATATAATCCGCTCCTACGTGCGGCACGCAGTGCGACATGTTTGCTTATCCCGGCTCCTACGTCCCTCGAAGTTCAAATCTAAAGCCCCTCGGAGGGCTAAGCGGGGGGGAGCGAAGCGACCTCCCGCGGGCCCGTGAGAGTTACCGAAGCCGTTGGCCTCTACAATTCTAAGTTAAATTAGGGATCTCCATTTTCCAGAATATTTTAAAACTAATTTCAATTTTTTAATTTTTAATTTATTTATTTATAAATTTGTTGCCAGTTAATTATTTTTGTTGCCCAAAATGTTTATTTGTGCGATATAATTCCTTTAAAATAATTCGTTAAACAAATTTTACCTTTACTTCAAAATTTAACTTACCGCATGAGAAAATGAGTAAAAAAGATAAGCGGTAAGTTAATTTTTGAAGTAGCCCCAAACTTTTTATGACGAAATTTAACCAATTGTCTGAATATTATGAAAATGTTTCGGCTTTTTATAGACAATATATTACTTGTAATAATGACATTCACTGTATTTTCGATTTGGTAAATCAGAAAAATACAGAGGCCAATCACTTATAACATATCTACTAACCAAAGTAGAAATATTATCCCCTCCCCCTTTTCTTTCCCGCAGAGTCAATACAAAGTGTATCAACTCTCAAAAAATTAGAAATCTCTTTGAGTTAGTAGATATGTTATAAGTGATTGGCCTTTGTATTTTTCTGATTTACCAAATCGAAAATACAGTGAATGTCGTTATTACAAGTAATATATTGTCTATAAAAAGCCGAAACATTTTCATTAAACTTTTTCTGAGAGGATTTTTGATCTTATTGAATCGTTCTAGCATATCTAGCAAACTGTTCCATGTCGTTGGTGAATCTAATATAAGGGACAACTTCCGACCTATTTCTTCACGAATACACTTTTGAAGTGAATCATAATTTTTAGTTGGTGACCGCTGAAATATAGTGAGAATTAGTGGAAAGGAAAGAGGCGGCAAACGAGTAAACAAATAAATATGTAATTAAAAGGGGACATAAAAGTTGTAATGGAAATTTACCGAATGCATTTTCGAGAAAAATGGCGATGATTCATCGAAATTATCGATAAAATTTAAATAAATTATCGATCATTTTTTCAACATTTTTGTAAATTTATCGGTTTTTTGATTTATCGGTTTATCGAAAATGGAATCCCTAATGCGAATTGATAACTTATGAGGGTTACAATAAAATTCTTCTGAATAAAAAAATCTAAATCGTATATTCGACGTATAGGCAGTTTACTAACATTTTCGTAATGTTTTTCTTCCTTATTTCATTTTCGTAATCAAATTTTTTTTTTAAATAGATGAAATAATACTCGATTATTTCTGCGTGATTTCATTTTATTGAGTAGTAAAGGAACCCCTCTATTTTTTTTACTGAAATGTTTATTTGATTAGATTAAAATAAAAAGGTATTTTTGTTTATTGTCTACTTTTTTGGCTTAAAATTATGGGCGATAACCAAATTGTGCATTTTTATATTGAAATTTTAGATTTACCTACTGAAAGAAGATTATTATCATTCTGTTGTTTAACTCGTAAATACATATCTTGGGAGTACATCCACACATAATTATTTTACTTATAGGCATCAACATATGACTCTAGTGAGGATTGTAATTACGTTTTGACCTGAAAACTTTATTATTGAGATCGCTTATGTCGCAAATTCTAATTTAAAGGTTCACTGTTATATTTACAAACTAAAGTGTGTTTTATAAAAGGTTTTAGGAATTACCTAGAGTACAAATCAATAATTTCTATTTGTTTTTTTATATAAATAGAATTACAAACTTTAAACACAGGTAAAGCATTTCGAAACACTAGATAGTGACCATCCACATAAATTTTAAAGTTTATTTTGAAGTTTTGTTTTCATCTGTTTAAATACGAAGGAAAATTACTCACAAACAACGTTTTGAAATCTTTTTGGAGTTTACTCCTTAAGAATCGATTTTCATTTACATATGTGTAGTAGAGGTGGAAAACTATCGACAATTTCAACTATCGATAGTATCGATAGTAACATAAAAAACAATCGATATAAAACTATCGACAGAAATTAAAAGACTATCGATATACTATCGATACTATCGGATAATAAATTTATAAACTTTATTCAATTAGGTACATATAGGTTGACTATAACCAGAAACTATAAAGTCAAGGGAGGTTATTATAATCGGAAAGTTTCCCAGTTTCCCACTTTGTTTTAAAAGCAGCCAATCGTTTTTATGTAAGAAAATCAGCATCTCAACATTTTTTGGCTTTCAGACCGTTTGGGTTGGTTGATCACCAATAATTTGACTAGCATATAAAAGGAATGACAAAAAGAAAAACGTAACTAAAGTTACATCGCATAATAGCAAATCGCTCTTGTACGAATAAAATATCAATATCAACCTATCCAATTAAGGCCATGAAAACGTCAGTTATCATAGTTTTAAGGGAATACGATTTTTGGATCTACGATGTCGAATTCTTATTATGATAAAATCTTAAAGTATTATCTCTAAAACTGATAAGGTTATGACTGATTTTATATTCTTAAATTAATGCGTTTTTAATTAAAAATTCAGTTAAAAGAATTCAAAGCCACTTTATAATACTCTTCAGTATAAACGATGCAATTAACGTTTCTTAAACGACACAATTAAAGTGATCCGCTTATTCCTAGCAGTGAAAAGAACTAATTAAACCTTTATACTGCTATCCTGAACAAACGGTATTTTTCACTTATCATATTCTTACTTGGATAGGTCGATATATCGATAGTATATAAAAAGTATCGATTGTTTTCGATAGTACGAAACTATCGATATATCGATAGTACTATCGATAGATTTCCACCACTAATGTGTAGCCCACAAAATCGAGTATTAACAATAAGTGAATTCGTTATGTTTTCATTGGAAACTATAGCACTTAAAATTTATATTTTATAAGAATGCTAAAATCTTTATTTTTGTATCGATTTGCTACCAAATTATTAGCCGTTGGATAAGGAACTGATACCACACATATGTATAATAAACAAAGTTAGGCAAACATTTTGTTTTTCGAAAATCAATTTTTGTTAAAATAAGCGTTGGAGACTAAGTACATATTGTAAAACAACTATTGTCATGCGTTTCTATGATCATTACCACGGTAAAAACAGTTTAGTTTAGCTCGCTAACTTATACGATTTTCTTGGATAGGTAAGTTATCTCAGGGAAAAATTTTATTTGGCCCTAAAATCTTTATTTATTGATCGATTGGACTAAAAGTTGGTAGTATTGTATGTTGCCGTCTAATTGAGCTTATCTTTTAAGTTTAAGTAGCGCCACACAGATCTGTTATTGCTCAATCTCATATTGCTAGACGAAATTTTACCCAGGTATGACTCCACACTCCACTTACAGATAACTCTTACGTATTAAAACCACACCCCGTTAGAAGCATAGTATAACCATAGACATTGATACTAGATTTCTCATTTCATGATAACTAAAGGAAAGAAACAAAACTTCTGATAATTCCAATGTTATCGTTGTGTTGTGTATTTTATAAGGCAATGATTTTAGAATGCGTTGCGAATATAATACGTATGTATATGCAATACACCGATAACATTTGAATGGATTTTTTTTTTTTTTTTGTGTTTTTAGTCAAATGAGAAATCTATTCTAATTGTCTATGGTATAACACTGTAACATAGTATTTTGCAGGCAAAAATGTCTGAGAAGTTTTGACACCATAACCCTGCCGGTATCTAGATAAGAAATTTGAGTCTCGTTCGTTATCGGAATTAACCAGATAACTCTCTCACCGAACACCAGAAGCAGCGTTTGTTAGTTTATTATTATATTTTGGGCTATGCAAAGAAAATTATAATACTCTTACGGCATCAATGAAATATCACGGCGTCAATATGCTACCATGCTAAAAACAAAACAAAAATATTGGCTAAGTATGAGTGTGTTTCAGATCCGAGGTAAAATTTCAAACGCTTCTAGATTATACTCTGCAAATAAGCAGAGCATAGGTGCATCACCAGAAGCTTCAGATTCAGACATGTTTATGGTTTCAATCATACCTATAAGGTTGGAACATTAAAATCAAACTATTGGGCAAGAAACCTGGAGAAAGAGTTCGGTTCAGTTTTGTGGAATTTAATTATGTGAAAGAAATGAAAAATTTTATTAATCAAACAGTGGAAGAAATAAGAGATTAAATTGGAACTACTGACAAAATATACGGTATCTGCCAGGGCTATATTTGTGGAACACAAATTATTTTTAACGAAAATGAATTGATGGAAAAGCCTGGTACGGAAACAAGTTTTTCGAAATCTTGCCATTTGTGCAAAGCAACCCAAAAGCAATTTCAAGGTTCAAAAATTGACACTAGAAGAAAGATTTTTCAAATAAGGGCTTTCGCCACTACACGCTTGAATTTGTTTTATTGAGTTTATATTAAAGCTTTTATATGATCTAGATTACATAAAAAAAAACATTAAAATTGGGAATAATAAAATGGAAACAAGAAAGCAACGGAAAATTGAAATTCAAAAAAAAATAGAGAAGAAGCTGTACTAATAATAGATAAACCAAAACAATATTTTGGCAATATCATTGATGGTAACAATGCAGGTTTTTTTTGATGATCCAGAAAAAACGTCAAATACTACCGGCAGTTAATGTGATGTAATAACTAAATTTAAAATAATTTTAAATCTTCTGTCATTTAATAAACGCAGACAAATTTGAACAACTTACAGAAGAAACAATGAAACTTCTACAAAACAGAATATACAAATAGCGAACTGACTCCTACTGTACACAACGTGCTTTGTCGTGGGAAGCAAATAATTATGCATCATATTTTGCCATTTGGAGAATTATCTGAAGAAGCCTAGAAATCTAAAAATAAAGACTATAAAAGACATAAAAGTCAAAATACCTGCAAAGTCTCGCATGAACGGCAAAATAGGGATCTTTGTAGAATGCTTCCGGTGTCATCCGATCTATTTATCTCCTCTCTTCGGCATAAAACTTCCAGGAAAGAATAATCAGATGATTCACCTGAATTTAAATTAGTACTTAATTGAATTTTCTAATGTCAAATAATATTTTTCTGTATAGTATATGTACATAAGTATGTATATATCGTCGTCCTAACTGTGAATTGACGTATCTGACATTTTTTTGAAATTTCTTTTCGATCCTAAATGGTTCGTCATGAGAAACCCTGTCCAAATTTGTGCACCTGCTTTAACGGTGAACCAAAGCAGGTGCAAAAATGCGGACACAGTTTCTCACGGCGAACCATTTAGTATCAAAAAAGAAATTTCGAAAAAATGTCAGATACGTTAATTCATAGCTAGGACGACGATATAATGTAATACCTTAAAACCCATTTTATAAATGTTCATATAAAAACATTATGTGTATTATTTTTCATTTTATTGAATCATCCTGTAAATATATATTACTACAAAGTGTTTTCTTTTAAAAACCAATGGAATTTTTGAAAATCTCAATTCAAGTTCACGCTATGATTTTAAGGGGATGAAATCGCAAAATGGACCACCCTGCATCGAGAAACATGGTTTCAAAATGTTTGTGAAGACAACATCTGATACAAAAGACTATTCAGCTTATATAAAATACTGATTCTTTTATTTCAGGTTGTTGCTAGCTCCAACTCAGTTGTAGCGTCTCCTTCAATATCTCTTCGAAGACTACTGCTTTTGCAAATGAAGCAATGATTCGGAGTTCGAGTTATAAAGAACTTTCCCCACTTTTTAAATGAAGTTATTTCGATAGTTAATATACTAAACAGAAATTGAAGCTTGATAATCTTTACAATCCCGTCTCAAGTCATATAATATGCTATTGTCTATGTTATTCAATAAGGAACTAATTCTTTAAAGGTATTTTATTGTTTCATATGTTGGATGGTACCCGAACAATTATAAATCCACAAAGTGCTATTAAGTTTAGGCTTGGACTTTTGAGAACTGAGTAAATTTAAGTAAATTTGGACACCTTATAGTTTTTTAACTATAACTCAAAAACTATGCATTTTTAGTAGATATATGTCATACGTTTTTTTGTAGAGAATCAAATTTCCTATCGAAATGGTACTTTAAAAAGTCAAAAAACTAATAAGTCAAAAAAACTAAAGCAAAAAAATACAAAAAACCGAAAAATTTCCGAAAAGTTTTTGTGTAGAACTTTTTTCTGAATGGGTTTAGGTATAGGCATTGGTTTACAAAAAAGAAAGCTGACGTAATTCCCATCAAAATGGTGACCGTCAAAATTATTTTCGATTATTATTACAAAATTATTATTAACTTTGGCCGAGATACAGTCGTTTAATACCTACTACCACCTTTATCCCAATTTTTTCACGCAAAATTTTTTTTTATTCAATACAAAAATTATTTTCGGTTCATTAATGATAACGATACAGTAGGTACTATTGAATGTTGGCATTAACCATACTGTAAGTTCGTTAGGTAATACAAATATAAGTTTTATTAATTTCTAGCTATATTTAGATATCTTGCTCAAGGAACTTCCATTCAAAGTTTGGCATTGAGTTGGAAGCTGGACAAAGAAATAGTATGGTTAATTGTATACGGGACATGCGAAGCAATCTGGAGTGTACTTGGTCCGATTTATTTGACTGAACTAAATACTCGAGAGTATCAAGAAATTGAAAACGATTTTTGGGACATGTGGAATTTGCCGAACTGTTTGGGGGCCATCGACGGCAAACATATTGCGATCCAATGCCCACCTGAAACGAGCAGCCAATTTTAATTACAAAAAATATTTCAGTATTGTGTTAATGGCTGCCTGCGATGCGAAGTATATATTTACAAATATCGATGTGGGGGCATATGGATCACAAAGTGATGGGGGTAAGTTCTCAGTTTAGCAAAATGTATATACCAGATTATTGAAACAATTTTTTTAAATATGAATCTATAACATAAGCGAATTGGGCAAAAAACTCAATAAAAATGAATTGGAAATCCCAGCATCTAAATTTTTTTATCTAAACTAAGGCACAAATATACGTTTACCACATTTTTTTGTTGGAGATGCAGCATTTACACTAATGCCAAATCGAACGAAACCGTATCCTGGCATTGGTTTATCCAAACCGAGAGAAATTTATAATAAACGATTATCAAGAGCACGTAGGGTGATAGAAAATACGTTTGAATGAAGGGAGTTTGAATTGGTTAAAATAAAAATACTAATATTTATTGTTAACAATTCCTTTTAGTTTTAATTCAATTTGTATAATCTTAAAAAATATATTCCATTAAAAATAATTATCACATTTATAAACTAATTTTATCACATTTTTTACTATTGTGTAAAAAATGAAAAAATACATTTCATTAAAATCAAAAATAATATTTTGTTTATAAAATTTGGTAAACCTATTAGACAAAATATAGGCCATATTACTATATCGCAAATTCCAACAAAAAATTGCAAGATACCTATATTTAGAAAATCCCCGTTCTTATACAGGGCACAGTTTTCGAAGAACTTCTGCTACTTTATTAGCTGCGAGTGGAGGTAATCTACTTCAACTTAAGCAACATGGTGGATGAAAATCTTCCAATATTGCCGAAGGATATATAGAAGATTCTATATTAGGAAAAAAAATATAGCTCGCATGGTTCAAAGTCAAAGTGTGGCAAAATCTCAAGAAGCTAACTCAAATATTCAAATTGAAGAGCAACAAATGATCGGTTATAGCGATAAGGTGCATGTACCAATATCAATAAATAGAGATAGACAAGGCGTAAATTTAACTTGTTATAATTGTACTATAAACAATTATTTTCATAAATAAATTGGCTAAATGAGTTTTTAGTGCCATCTATTATTATGTAATAACAAATATTTAATAAAGTGTGTTCGTTTTTGATTAAAAATATATTTGTAAAATCTACTTTATCAATATGGGAAGTAATCATAATCCCCCTATCCATTTAATCGCATTACATCTAGTGTTCATTTTCGCATTACATCTAGTTTTCAATTTTTTTTTTTTTTTTTTTTTTCATTTTATTTTATTACGACTGAGACTGCGCTCATCTAGCAATTTTTCTTTCAAATACAAATTTTTATATATCTAGTAAAATTCACGTTTGTTGGGGTGTAACCCACTGGTTAGCCCCATAATCAATTAAACCTATTTACTAATTTTAGTTTGGTAAGTTCACTAGGTCAAGTGGCCTCGTTCTTTGGAGTCTTCTTTCAACGACAGGGTTATCTATCATATGGCGAATATAGGGGTTTCCATGTTCCTGGAGCCTTATTTCGTGTTTTGCGGCATGCATTTTTATTTCCTCTTTGATGTATTCCATCCGTAGGTCCCTGTGAAGGTCTTCATTTCTTGCGTACCACGGAGCATTGACGATGCTACGAAGAACCTTGTTTTGAAACGTCTGTATCATTTTGGCGTTTGTTTGCTTGGTACATCCCCAGAGTTGTATACCGTAGGTCCATATCGGCTTCAAAATTTGCCGATATAGCAGCAGCTTATTGTGAATTGTAAGCTCAGAGCCTCTACCTATGAGCCAATACATTTTTCTGAACTTTATGTTAAGTTCTTCTTTTTTCTTTTTGACATGCTCTCTCCACTTAAGCTTGGCATCGAGGGTCATGCCAAGGTATTTAGCTGTATTTGCATATGGCACGAGTCGCGAGTTAATTTCTATAGGTAGGTGGTAAGCCTTTTGATAAGTAAAGTTAATATGCGTGGATTTTATCTCATTAAGTTTGATTCGCCAACGCTTTGTCCAGTTACAAACCGCATTGGTCATCCTCTGGAGTTTGCTCGTTGCATCAGCGACATTATTTCCAACTGCCATAATTGCTGTGTCATCTGCAAAGGTGGCTATGGTTCCTTCATTTGTGGTTGGTATGTCCCTTGTATATAGTAAATACAGAATTGGTCCTAAGACACTCCCCTGCGGGACACCGGCAGAGATTTTCTTTAGCTCAGAGTATTCATCCTCATATTTCACTCGAAAGTGTCTATTGGATAAATAAGATCTTAGTATGGCATAGAATTGTCTCGGTAGATCTCTATGCAGCTTGTATTCCAGACCACTGTGCCAGACTTTATCGAATGCTTGCGCGACGTCCAGGAATATGCTTGAGCATACTTTTTTACGTTCTAACGTTCTTTCAATTATGTTGGTGATTCTATGGACCTGTTCAATTGTAGAATGCTTTTCTCTGAATCCAAATTGATGTGGAGGAATTAGTTGTCGGTCCTCAATTATTGGTTTAAGTCTCTTTAGTAATAATTTTTCAAAGAGTTTTGACATGATTGGCAGCAGAGAAATTGGCCTGTATGATTTTTTATCGTTAGGTGGTTTATCAGGTTTTGGTATCATGATTACTTCTGCTACTTTCCATTGATTCGGAACATATTTTAACCGAAAGCTCGCATTGATTATGTGTAGTAGCTTACGAAATCCTTTGTTAGGTAGAGCTTTGATAATTTGGCAAGTAATCAAATCATACCCTGGGGCTTTTTTAACATTCATGTTACTTTTCACTTCTTCTTTTAATTCTTTGAGAGTTACTGGCCGTATTTCAAACTCATCCAGCTTGTGAATAGATATTATATTTTCATTGGCAGTTTGTCTTGGTAGTGGTTGGAAGGTTTCCTGGAGATACTCCGCAAATAGATCAGCCTTCTCTTTGTGGCCTCTTGCCCAGGTTCCATCATCCTTTTTAAGTGGAGGCACTTGCATTTTGGGTCTTTTGAGTCCCTTCGTCGCCTTCCACAGTGAGTAATCAGAATTTTTTTCATCAGTTAGGCTAACTAGATATCTGTTGATTGATTCATTTTTAACTTCTTTAAGAAGGGATTTGAGGCTGTTACATAAATTGTTAAGAATTGTTTTGTTCTCCGGTGTTCGATTAATTTGCCAGGTTTTACGAGCTCGTCGTTTTTCTCTTACCAACTCTCTAACTTCCATTGGGTAGGATATGTTAAGCGTCTTCTTATTTTGTAAAATGGGAGTGCTTGCCAATGCAGCATAGTGAATTATTTCATTGAGTTGCTCCAATTCGTCTTCCAACTGTCGAGAATTTCTTATCGGTACCTGGAGATTGATTTTGTCCTCCATTATTTCACGAAAGAGATCCCAGTTTGTTTTTGAATTTGTTAATCTGGGTGCACTTTCCCTTTGAATTACAGTTTCACTGACTGTCATGATAACCGGTGAGTGATCCGATACTAGAGAATTGCTGTTTTCAATGTGAATATAGTTCTGAGATATACCTCTTGCTACATAAAAGTCGATTAGGTCCGGTATCTTAGCTTCGTCACTGGGCCAGTATGTTGGGGAACCACCAGAGTAAAATTCACATTTTGATGTCTGGGCTGCTTGAAACAATTCTTTACCCTTTGACGTCGTAAGTCTAGATCCCCAATAGGTGTTTTTTGCATTAAAGTCTCCTCCAATAATAAAATCACGTCCTAATGATTTAAATAGTTGAATGTAGTCCTCCCTTTTCAAGTTATGCCGGGGAGGACAGTATATTGCGGAGACAGTAAGCTGTCTGTGTTTAATGTGAATCCTAACAGTGGTGACTTGCATTGTTTCTTCTTCGATTTCTGTTTCTACATGGTGTTTTATATTTTCTTTTATTAGTAATGCTGAACCACCTCTTGCTCTTTCTGCTGGATGAATGGAATGATATAAGTTATAACCCCGGATTTTAACAAACGAAGATTTAACAAAATGGCTTTCGGATATTAGAAAAATGTCGATTTTTTCTGTATTTAAAAATATTTCTATTTCTGGAATATGTTGCATAAGTCCATTCGCATTCCAGATTGCTATTCTGAAAGTTGTGTTCTTACTTAACATTTTTTATCGGATTACGTTGTGGGAGTTGCATTTTCTTCAGTTGATCAAATATCATGTTATTCAGGTTACTTTGGTCATCTAGCCGCTTTGTAATAGCTTCGATGCTGTTCATAATGTTTTCCATAATTCGATTATTTTCAGAGCCCATATATTTGGTTGAACCCGAGCCTTTCACTACCTGAGCAAATGTTCTTCTTTGCCCTGCGTTGCTTGGTTGTGGATTTTGATCCATCTGATTTGATGGTTGAATCCTTCGAATTTCATGATTTTGCGATTGATTTCGTGATTTATCTCTTAATTTTTGTAGGTGTTTAGCAACCTCACAGCCCCGATAATTGGCCGGATGTTGGCCTTTACAATTTATACACTTAGCTGGTACATCTCTCCCTATTGTACATGCCTGGGTAAAATGTTTACCTGAGCATTTTACACATCTCGGATCCCGGCTGCAATATTTTTGGGTGTGATTAAATCCCTGACATTTCTTGCATTGTGGTATGCGTGTAGTGGTTCTCCTCATAGGTTCAATTTTTACCTTCATGTGAAGAATTGCTTTTATACCATAAATATTTTGAACATTTTCTGAGTTATCAAATACTAGCATAAAAAGAGGGAGTCCCCTTTTATTGAAAGTTGGGTTTCCTTCTTGGTTTTCTATTCTCTCTTTTTTAATCATATTCACAGCATCTAGTATTTTAAGACCTTTATTTTTTAAGTCTTCCATTATTTCTTCGCTTGAGCAAGTGTGATGCAAACCTCTTGCCATAACTTTTATCGGACGAGCCTGTTTGTCCTCATAGGTAAACCACTGATACTTTTCAGCATTCAGCTTCATAGATAATGTTCTATAGGTTTCTGAGTCCATAGTATTAATTTTCCAAACGTCATTGTTTAGCGCTGTTACCTTATATTCTTTGTCAGTAACCGATTTCATCAGTGACTGAATTATTGGGTAACTGGTTACTCCCACGATACTTATTGGTGGGGGGGTTTTTTCTTTCGGTTGCACCAGTTTTGGTGCAATGTTCTTGGTAGATTTACTACCTTTCGGTTGATTGGCCTCAGGTTGGACAACTTCCGGTTCGGTACTTGTAGTTCCACTAACATTTAGTTGTTCAACCTCAGGTGACGATTCAGCTTTTCTTTTCTTACCCTTCCTGGAATGTTTTTTTTTCTTCTTTAGGATCCAGTTCGTCTCCCTTTCTAATTCATCCTCATCAGTGAGATAGTTGACTTTCTTTGGTTCAATACTCTCTAATTCGCTTTGCTCTTTAGCATCCCGATTCATTTTTAGAAGTTCATTTTCTCGCTTTAGATACTCAATTTCTTCGCTTAGCTTGGCAAATGATTGCTCCATCCTCTGTAGCCTCTCAAAGAGATCCATATTTTCCTTTTCTAGGTCAACAGTTCTTTCACTGAATTTTACTGCTCGCATTGTAAAATTTCCGCTGGCATCACTTCTTTCATGGAGTGTTTGGCCCTCCTCAAAATCCATAGGGCCAGCCTTCGAAGAGGATGGATCCCCCCCGGATGTATTGTCCAGTCGACTGACTGGAGTACCACTTGGGGTAATAACTTTCTCGGACTTATGCATTGCATATAGTCTTGCTGGTGATCGTGGCACTATGGAACTTCTTCCAAATGGATTTACAGAACTTATCACCTCTGAAGTATTGCGGTCATTGGATAACGACGACTGGGAGCCCGCTTGCTCACCCCTCAAAGTCGCCGGCACTGGGTATCCGTTTCCCTGCGCCGTAAGGTTTTCTCCATTAGAGTCCCCCATATTGGTTATTATATTCAGGGAACCACCCCTAGCTAGTTTTGGTCCACGAATGGTATTTTATTTCCCATTTACCCTCCGACAAGTCGGTTAGGGTTTCCCCCTATCCGCCACCTGGGGACGCGCCCGATGGGAGACTAGCAGCTCCACACGAGTAGTTTTCAATATAAAATATTATTAACTACTAGCCGAGCAATTTTGTTTCTCAGGCTACTAAAACACATAATAATGATGCCTTCTACGACTAGTACTGGAAAAAATAAATGATTCGACCCAAATTTTTCTAAACAGTCACATTTTAAACAAGAAAACAGTCTCCTTAAAATTTAAACAAAAGCATACTAAAATATTTTTCAATATGACAAGTTAAAAATCAGATTGTATTTTATGATTTGTATTTTTTTTATTTTCATCGCACTGGGTGAATTTATCCTGGTCGCGTCTCCTAGTGGTCTCGGATTAAATTAAAATATCAGAATCTTTCAAGCAGTAATTTTGACTCATTGTTGAACATAAAAAGTAGCCATCATAAATCTCACAAAATATTTTGTGCATCTTCGCAGACAGCAGTTTTTTTCGGTTCGAATACAATTTTCTTTAATACATAGTTTTATTATTAAAATTTTCTTGGCACTTTCTAATGTTTCAGCTTTTTTAGGTTAGGTATGAGTAATATGTAATAAATACTCGAAACCATACCAACAATAAATTCACTTAACAAAACAGAAATAGTTATTATATTTAGGCAATAATGCATTATTTTGATTAGTTACGGTGTTGAAATTAGGAGATGCTTTTAATGTTATACAATATGCCATCATCAAAAAAATACAATAAATATTAATTCTCATAGTTTTAAGGCGGAATAATTAATTATATAAGTAACATAAATTCATGAAATTGTTTTTCATACAATAATTAATTTTCCTCCTTAAAATTTGAGTTACCGCGCTAAATATTATCATTGTACGAGTGCGTTCGAAGCTATAATTTTGTAGTTTCGCTTAGAAAACAAAGAGTTTGTATTTTTTCTTTAAATATTTTTTGGAGTTTACTCCTTAAGAATCGATTTTCATATATAGCCCGCGATACACATATCAGATGGGAAGCAAAATCAAGTGTGAACAAAAAGTGAAGTCGTTGTGTTTTGAAATAATAAAACAATTTAACAATGCAAATTATTCCGTAGTATGCATTTGATGTAAAAATTATCTAAGGCCGGTTCCTGGGGTCGACCATATAAATAACAAACATTATTTCCATCAAATGATGTATGATTTTCCACCGACGAAATAAGTTGAACAAAAATGAAAAGTTGATGCAAATATTGCTTGTTATTTATATAATCGACCGCAGGGATTGGCCATTTGATAATTTTTTCACCATACTACGAACATTCGATAAAAATCATTTGACTTTGGGACTTTTGATTTGTGTTAAACAAATTTCGTCGGTGGAAAATTGTACAACATTTGATGTAAAAATTGCTTGTTTATATGACTGACCCCAGTGACCGGCCGTTTCATAATTTTTACAACAAGTGCATACTTCGGTGCTGAGATGTTCTAACATCACTTTCGATTCGTTTTCGATAGTATTTTGTCTCTTGTAACAAGAACAAAATTGTACGCTATTTTCTTCTTTCATTACAATTTTTCTAATGCGATCTCAGCCTTCTGTATACTTTTCCTTTTCTTCACATCGATAAAATATCGCAAACAAAATTTTTTGTGATAAAGAGTAATGAATGAAAGTAGAAATAGAATACGAGCATGCTGAGATCGCAATAGAACAAGCTTAATTCAAAAGTCGAAATATTATACAATTTTATTCTTGAAAAGAGAGACATGAATACTATCGAACATCGAAAAAAGTGATGTTAGAACATCTCAGCACGGACTTCGATAAAAATAATTTGAGTTTGGGACATTTGATTTTTGTGCAAAAATTTCGTCGGTGGAAAATCGTACAACATTTGATGCAAATATTACTCGTTATTTATACCTACAACCAACCGGCCATTTGATAATTTTTACATCAAGCGCGTACTACGGACATTCGATAAAAATCATTTTAATTTGGGACTTTTGATTTTTGTTGAACAAATTTCGGAGAACCGTACAATATGTGATGTAAATATTGCTTGTTATTTTTATGGCCGGCCCAGAGACCGGCCATTTGACAAGTTTTTTCATCAAATGAATACTACGGACATTCAAGAAAAATCATTTGACTTTGGTTTGGGACTTTTGATTTTTGTTTAACAAATTTCGTCGGCGAAAATCGTACAACATTTGATACAAATATTGCTTGTTATTTATATGACCGGCCATTTGATTATTTTTGCATCAAGCGCATATCACGAGCATTCGAGAAAAACCATATGACTTTGTGTTTTTTATTTTTGTTAAACAAATTTAGTTATTTCAATCGATTGTTCGACGATACAAAAATCCTAAATTTGTACTGTTTAGTTTACTCACACTTCTAAGCTTTTTTTTTGTTTATTGAACAAAATAACAAACTTTAAAATTTTTAAATTTGTTCTTTATGTGTTGTCCTGAAAAAATATGCTATACGAAACATTTAGCTTTAGATACTAATTAGTAATAATTAGTTTAAAACCAGTTTAAAAAAAGTATCTCACATTGGTATAAAACTGTATCACAATCGTCTTGCACGTTATAGTGGACTAACAGATAAAAGATCGTTTCAGCACCAGTTTTTAATAACTTCAATTAAACCCATATAACAGTTTAAACAAAAAATATGAAATCATTTGGTTTAGTTTATGTTCCATAAATTAAACATAACTTAAAGCTACATATTTTCAATTTTCACATAAAAAAAAATTGAAAATTTGATTGATTCCCAAAAGATTTGTGTTTAAAAACCTAAAGGAAAACAAGATGAATGGAAACGACCTATAGCAATGGTTTTATTTTTAGAATATAAAAAATTAACATAAAAATTGTTAACACTTGTCAAAACAATATTTTCTCTTAAGAATTTTCTAATCAATTTCAATTTTGACAAATAGTTTCAATTTTCCTTTACAACACTAACAACAACTAAGAAATATACTTGAGAAAAATCTTTTTATGTACGTATTGTAGCCAAGAAAAGAACAAAAAGCACGAAAGCACAGCAAAAAAAAACATTAAAAAATTATTTGTTAATAGAAAGTATAATCACGTAAGAAGGGAAAAAACTTTATATCTTTCTCTTCTCCTTCTTATTATATTGTCGACAGCTAAGAAAAGTGGGTGTGTAACATGGAGGATACATTTCTGTATTTAGCATGATGTAATGAAGACAAATAAATTTTTTTTTTTTTTTAGACAAAATGTAAAAATTTTAATATTTTATGTTAGGCAGAAACATGAAAAGCATGAATCAAGATAAATTGGTTTTAGGTAGATTTTACCGTGTTAAATGTGGAGACAGTTATTAGACTTTTACGTTTTTCAATTGTTTTTGTTGTATTTCATACGCTCAGAAATTTGGTTACAGAAACAATTTAATATGTTTCGCAGTGTACAATGAGATTGACTTTAAGACGTCCATAAAAACGGCTATCTTTCCAAATAATTAAACTTTAGTTTAGTTGCATGTGATGTATTCCGTTGATAACTTTCTAAACGTTTAAGTACGCTTTCTCGTTTTGTAATGTCTTAAAGTCACTTTTACTTTAAATACGAATTAATATTTGTATTTAATCAATTCATCTAATACAACCATGAATTACAGGTAAGGGGTTTGTTAATGACACTGAATTCATAAAGAAAGAAAACAATAATGTAACGAGTTCGTCTGGAAGGAATTAAAAAGCTTTGGAATATTTTTTAGTGTACACAGCTTTATATTAAAGAAAAATGTATTTGAATTTTCAATTTTATACGAAAATGAATATTAGATCCAAGTTTACTTTATAAGAGATTTTTTTTTTTTTTTGATTTTCTTTAAAGAATAAAGAAGGATTCACCTTATTAATATCCGTTATCGAAAATCAAGAAAAAGTCGCAGTTTTGAGCTATGGAAAATGTTCAAATTTTGATGAAAGTTATAAGATGATTTTTGTTTTTAAAATATCTTTATGTACAGACATATACAAGTTTCTGTTGTCTTCATTTGGTTATAGTTCAGAGACAAAAATTGTTCGCGTTTAATCAATATTTATGGGTGAAGTATTTTCTTATTCAAGTCTTCTTAAATTTCTATAAATATAACAAAGAAAAAAATTCGTATATTCTTATAGAAATTTAAATTCCAAAGAAATTCTTTCTCTTGCTTTGAATTTTAATTACCGTAAAATCAAGAAATGTTTCTTCATTTTTTACGTACATACATACATACGAATATACGTAGAAAATTTATTATTCAAGATACATTCAATCTATGATTGAATCTGGCTTATGTTGTATTTGAAACATGGCACTTCAATAATTATGAAGTGGCCTGAAGTGTTGTTTTAATGACTTGGGTTTTATTGGATTATATTTATAATAATTATTATTAAATTACAATAATATGTAATTACGTTATAAAATTGAATTTCATTCAACCAAAGAATTCTTTTCTCCAGATTTTCCTAACTAAATCCTTTTCAAACAAAAACAGTTATCAGCAGACTAAGGATTAAATAATCTATAATTTTGTATAAGTATGTAACGGTATTTATATATTACTTGATCTATTTTAAAAAACAACGTTAAAAGCATAAGATTTCATTGAATTCAAGCTTCTTTTTTTCCATCTAAAATTCGATTATACCAATTTGAAAGATTTTATATTTTTTAATCAAATGCATTATACGATTTGTAAATAAAAAAGAATTGAAAGAAAAATAAATATCAGGAAATCCATTTATCTTATTCGTTAAGATTTCGATTTTGCTTTCTTATTTATTATTTTTCAATTCATTCTATTATCATTTCTCTAATTCATAAGAATATTCCAAATTTTTTTTTCGTTCTATTTTATCTAAATTTACTATCTAAAAATAAACATTAAAGTTCAACATCAAACTTAAAACACAAGCAAGCAAAAAAAAAGATAATATAAATTGAGCAAAATTATCTTAAGGGTATTTGAATTCTATTAAATGAAAAAAAAAAAATAATAAAAAGCAGAATCTACGGAAACCCGAAAAGGCAAGAACAAAACAAAAACGGAATGTAAACCAAATGAACAATGACTAAAAAAAACCTATAAAGAATTTGACTGTTTTTCTATTTTCTTGTATTTTTTTGTACATAAATTGACTTACGGAACGAAAAAATTAAAGAGCCATGGTATTACAAAGTCAATTAAATTTATATGACTTCTTGTTCTCCATAATTTCTGGTACTACTTCATACTGAGAAAGTTTTATTTTTAATTGAAAATAATAAAATTGAGAATGAGGAAAAATATAATCAATATTAAAATTTCGTTTATGGAAAATTTTGAGAAATATAATTGAAAAAAAAAATTGGGGAAATTAATAAAGACTATATACTATATATTGATAGTAGATAGAATAGTATTGATTTTATGTAACAAAATCAAGAATAAAAATATGTAATATGTTGATCTAATTAGTAAACAATGAAGTAATTGGTATAAGGTACTTACTTACGAGGTGTTAAAACGCGGGGTACACAAGACCAGCAGTACAAAGATAACATATTCAAAAAATATTATAAAATATTTAGTAAAATGTTCGATTTAGTGGTGAAACTAAGGCCAGCTTATGAAAGCTGCATGACAACTGAGGAGTGATTTTTCAAAAGGACGTATTTACATACAATACTTTTTTACGAAAGTAGAAAAAACTTGCTGTGTTTTAAAATATTAAAATAATTAAATTTTTATCTGCTGATTAATAAATTAGTCAATATTTTCCAAAATAATCCGTTTTGTAAAAACCCCTTTGGAATTTTTTTTTTGGAAATATGTATGCCCTTTTGTAATTCGGGTTAGGAATAAAACATTAATTCAAAATTAATCGTAGGTGCTTTTAAAACAAAAAATATACATAGCCTGATGAGTTTATTTTTCAAAAATAATGATAGACACGAATATTACTTATATCCGGCACATTACATTTGCAAAATTCATTATGCTCATCGTGTTCTTCCATAGTTTGACAAGTTTTGTGTTGATACTCAAGTACATTTTTGTACCAACTAAGGTTACTGAGCGTCTTCCAGTCTGGGCCATACTGTTTTTCAATAAGGTTTGCAACATCCTTCTTTTTGTTATTTGAAATCGCAATTTGTAACAATTTTGGTTGTGTGATGTCCAGTGGTATTCTTTTCCCTTGTTTTCGAAGCGAAACTTCCTTTTAAAGTCCAGATTGGAACTTGTAGTGTTCGTACCCGGTTACTAAGCAATTAATGGGTTTTTGTTTGCTGCGTCCTGTTTTTTTGGATATTAATTATTTTAAAACTTTGGTCTCTCGCCATTTTATTAGATTATCTAATAATCCGTTTACATCAAAAATTTTCCAATCATCGCCCAAAATTCGCAGATCACCGTGCTTTTTAATTTTTTCCAAATATTCGTCTTTAGTAACAATTACCGGATATCGACGTATACCTTTCTCGATATACCCAAATACTCTGTCTGTCGGTAGAAAGCTGTGACCTCTAACTGGGAAATGTATTTTAATCGTTGTTCAATTTTTTGGCGAGTTAGCATAAAGCCATTGACTTAAAATATGAA
This sequence comes from Tipula helvola, assembly GCA_963556165.1. Lineage (NCBI taxonomy): Eukaryota > Metazoa > Arthropoda > Insecta > Diptera > Tipulidae > Tipula > Tipula helvola. The sequence continues at coordinate 233,762,814 of OY744483.1, forward strand.
TTATATGGTTATTTTTATTTTGGCCGTCATACCCATCGCAGAATAAATGAAGCATGGTGACATTATTTTAAATAATCATTTAAATTGACTATACAAAAATTGTATAAACTTATTTGTCTCGCATAGAACGCATCCTGTACTTGTTGCCAATCGAAGCAGAATGTCAAATTATTTGGCTCAACTCTTTTCATCAGTTCGTAGAAGTCATTTGCTCGCAAAGTGTGCACTCGTTTTTACGTCATCAATTCTATTTTTTTTTAATTCTGTCTGATTCATTTTTTATTTTGTTGGTCCACAAAAAGCATGTGATACAAGCATCTGAAGCCGGTGTTCTAAATCCAATGTTAAATTCTCTATGAAAAATTTTATAAAACATTTCTCGTTTCATTTTCAAATTTGTTGAAACTGAATCATTATAAATTTTTAATAATTTTTGGGTATATAACTCGCAGGATAAATCGATTCTTTTACACTTGTTCCTGGCGTAGTGTCTTTCCTGTGCTGGTAGGCTATTCAGAAATTTTCGTAGGCTTTCTTTTTTCTCTATCGATTTCTGCGATATGTGAGCACCACCACGATTTTCTTTGGGAGTATTTCCTTTTATTAAAGCGTTTTTCTTTAATATTGAAAACCTATTTTTAGTCGGAATATTTAAACAAGACTAAACATAATACATTCATGAATATTGTACTTAATCGATTTATCGAGATGTTACCGTATTGTAAACGGAATACATATTTTGCTTTTGACTGTAACATGAAAAGTAAATAACAAACGAAAAAACAAAGGATGCATATTGGTTACTAATCAACACAATGACCAATTAAAAAATAGATTATAGACACTTTGCTATAACCGATGCTTGTGTTGTACGAAAATAAATACGAATCGTTTGCATTTCACTTCGTTTTAAATTTGTTAAAGGTAAAAACGCTTCATTTATGTTATAAATAATTTTTGTTTTAGATTAAGTTAATTAGTTTGTAATTATTTATTCATTAACATGAGTTTTAATTTATTTAATAAAAATTGTTTATTATTTTCGTACAACGTGTTTATTATTTAATTTATTTAACTACCACCATTTTATGTATTTCGATATTTTAATCGTTAACTGAGCGCGTGTCCAAGACGAGACTGTAGACTGATAAGTTTTGTTTTGTCGCTCAGTTGGTATAACTGAGGCAATAATAAGTGTATTGTTTTTTGAACGTGTGTTCGCGTTGGAATTGTTTTGTGGTGGCGTACGCATAAATATAGTCGCAACATTAAAATGCGTGAACCGCCACAAATCATTATAAATGAAAATAAGTAATGGTTGCTTAACATTTATAAACATTTTAAAGATTGGTACCGAAAATACGGCGTCTTGCATCATATGCCTTCCAGTCCCGAAGCGCATTGAGAAAATGATGGAATTAGGTACTCGCTATTTTGAGCAATAGCTCATTTACAATAAAATGTATAGCAAGAGGTGAAATAATATTAAAATTTAACAATAATAATAATAATATTGAAAATAAATTTAAAAAAACTACGTATTGCCCATCAATCACGCCACTCCAAAAATTTTGACTTAAATAATTTGGCCGATCCTAAACTCTTAATTTCCAATGGAATTGAATTCCAAAGAGAAACTCCCCTAACGTAAAAGGATTTGTTTAGCGACCTACAACTATTTTTGGCCGGAATCAGGCGGAAGTTTGAGGAATGAGACCTGCTAAAAAGTAACTTCCTATAAAGATAACAAGGCTTCTTAGCTTTGAGAAGTTTAAAAATAAAAAGACAAACGCGAAATTCGTAAAAGGTAGATAAACTACATCCTAAAACAAGGCTAGAGTAGGCAGAAATATGATCGAATTTCCTAATACCAAAAATAAACCTAGTACATGCATTGAAACATCTTTGGAGAACGTTCATATTTTCCTGAAGCATACCGAATAAAACTACGTCACCATAAATAAAATGAGGAAGAAGATAAGACAAAAACATTTTTTTCCTAAACTGACTATCAGAAAATCCTACTACTTTATACAAACAACTAAGCATACCAAAGACCCTCTTACTAATACTAACTAAATGGTCACCCCAAGAAAGAGTTTTATTAATAACTAAGCCTAAATCTCTAACAGTATTTGAATACCTAATTAGCGAACCCTGCAGAAAAATACCAGGAAAGGACGAGGTCGAGGTGTCTAACGATTTTTTATAAATTATGATCGACTGAGATTTATTCGCATTTAAAACGAGCCTATTAGAGACCGACCAACTAGCGATATTACTTAAGTCTTCATTTATCAGAGAAATATTCCTATCAATAGAACCCTGATCTAAACGACTATTTTTATAAATTTGGACGTTATCAGCGAAAATGTGAAATGAACAATGGTGAATAGAGGATTCTATGTCATTAATGTACATAGAAAACAATAGAGGACCCAGCACTGAACCCTGAGGAACGCCGGAAATTACAGGAAGGAAATCAGACAAAGAATTGTCGAAAAAAACTGCCTGAGAACGATTAGAAAGATAGTTAAAAATTAGTCTGGCAGCGGAAACCGAAAATCTAAACTGAGATAAGAGTTTGTTAAAAAGAATTCTGTGATTAATAGAATCAAAGGCCTTAGAAAAATCTAACAAAGTTAAAGAATTCAATTCCCTATTATTCATATTACGCCTAATATCATCACATACATTTAATAACGCAGTAGAAGTGCTATGAAATTTTCTAAACCCAGATTGGAAGAAACTAATTAAACTATTGCTATTTAGATGCGATTGAATTTGAGTTTTAACAACTATCTCGAAAGCTTTAGAGAGAGAACTTAAAATGCTAATTGGCCTCAAATGGGATAGCTCTGAAGGATTACTAATCTTTGGGATGGGTATGATTTTACTTAGCTTCCACTGATCTGGATAGGAAGAGGATGTGAGAATAAAATTAAAAATATGTAACAAATATTTTGAGACGAAAGGGAAAACTCGTTTAACGAATTTTAAATTGACGTTATCCAGACCAGAAGATTCCGACTTAACATTCCAAATGGCAGACTGTAAATCCTCGAGAGAAATATTTGAAAACGAAAACGAATTAGAGGACGCATTAGAGAACAAATCGACGGTACTGCTGCCCGAGTTCAAACTAGAGCAAAAATAACTATTAATATCATTGGGCTTAAACACCCCACTAGAACTACTCTTGCATCTGCCTAGGCCTAAATTACGAACATTACGCCAAAAAACCTTGGGAGGAAGGGAGGGGTCTAACTTGTCCTTAAAATAATTACGTTTAGCAATCCGAATTAACCCTACAACTCTATTACGAGCCTGCTTATAATCTAAATGAGACTGACTATTAGGATACCTTTTCCATAAACGATATTTACTAACTCTAATACTTATGGCATTCGAAACTTCCTGAGACAACCAAGGCGGAGATTTTGCTTTGAAAGTAACCTTTTTAAGCGGAACGCAACTATCAAAGACCAAACTAATATGCGAGTTGAAAAATTCTACTTGGGTAGTTGACGAACTAAGGCAAAAAATATCCTCCCAAGGAACCGAGTTACAAACTAAGTAAAGGCGGGAATTATCTATACTAGCAAAATCTCTAAAGCTAAAACGGTACCGAATAAGATTTTACGACCACTAATGAAAACGTTGACAAATAAAAACTCTAAATCCGATACTAACGATTCCGAAATAGAAGAAGATATGGTAACTAATCTAGCCTTAATATGATCACCTACAAACATACATAAACCACCATAATTAAGAGGAGGTACCGTCCTATCTTTCCTAAATATATTAAAACCTTTGATGGCAAAAGCTGAATTAGGGATATTTGGATTTAGAAAGGTCTCAGAGAAACAAAGTATGTCCACTGGAGCGCCATTAAAAATGTGACGAATCTCGTCAATATTTGGGACTAGACTTTGGACATTCAAACTAACTACATTCAATAACGACCTATCAACTAACATGGATTTTAGAACTATATTGGGATAACTAAGCGACATAATCAAACTCAAAATCAAAATTTAGCGTACACACGACGTGGGCGTGATTGATACGCAATACTTACAAATAAAATTAAAATTAAATAAATTTTGCTTCGTCCAGTTTCAAAATAAACCCCAATCAATGGAAATCTAAAACGAGAAGAAACAAAAAAAACGATCCAAAGTAACAAGTGCTAAGAAATAGTAAACAAAGGAACAATACTTAACCGTAAGCCCCAATTTTTGCCCCAAAAATCGATAATTTTTTTTTTCCGAAGACAAAAAAAAAAACGCGACACTTCTGACTAAGGCTACGTAAACTTTAATTCTATTTGATTTCATTATTATTATTTTTTAATTATTTTATTATTATTATTTAAGTTTTATTTGTTTTTAATTTCGTGTGATCGATTATTTTTATTTTACAAAAATACACCAAAAATATGGCGACTATTTACGACGGTTGACAGACTAAAAATATTCCATTCATTCTACCTTTTCATCTAGTACGAAAAGAATGCGTTCGAAATGTCTGGAATAAATAAAAAAAAAGTTAAAAAAGGAATAGAAAGAATGGAATGAATAAAAAACATTTTATGTAATTTTCGGAACGTCCGGAATATTTGGAACGAATAAAAAAAAAGACTGATCTATTTATTTCGATTATGTAACCAAACCGGAGTATGCAAAAACTGAAAAACACTTAAATAAAAGAAAGATTTTCCAAGCTTAAAACAGTTGATAATACTTGACAAATACATCAAGTAATGCCAACTTTGGATAAACAATTTATTAAAACTAAAATGCATTCAAATTCTGATATTGTAAATAAATGTTCTTTATACTAAAAACAAAAACAATTGTCTTACAATTTACTCCTTTTACTTCTAATCGTTTAAAATATTGATAGTGCAACTAAAGCTGACTCATTTTCAAATTTGTACTCGAAACATAAGTTTATTGTATACTAAAATAATACTGAAAATTGCATTAATCGTATTATCTACTAATAGCTGTTGAGTATCAAAAAATTGGCAAACTTTTTTTTTTTTTTTTTTTATATAAGTTTTTTAATTGGGTGCAGAGCGAACTTATTAACAGTCCTAGCTCCTTGTAACTGTCAGAGCTTCTGCACCCAATGCGAGATCCTGCAAGTAAAGATTAATAACTACCTTAAATTTATTCATTTTATATTCCTTCGGAAATTTGAAGTGTGTTAGCGAATTCCACTTTTTTGATGTTCGGTATATAAATTCGCGCTTGATTTCTACAGTTCGAGGTTTCGGGAGCTTCACCGTAAATCTATGTGCATTGGTTGTTCCTCTTGTTACTCTTGTTATTGTAACGAATGGTGGTATTTTCTCCGATAGTTCTGCAGAACATTTACCATGTAAGCATCTGTAGAAGACGCAGAGTTCTGCAACATCTCTGCGATGCTGTAAGCTGTCTAGTTCTTGAGTAAGTCTGGGATTTCGTATCATTCTGATAGCGCGGCGTTGAACCCTGTCCAATAAGTGGAGGGTGGTACCAGACGCACCTCCCAAAACTTGACAGCAATACTCTATACATGGTCGGATGAAGGTTTTATATATTTGGAGAACTTGATGCGATTTAAAAAACCTTCTGCATCGATTCAGGAACCCGAGTTTTTTTGAAGCTGATTTAGCCAATGCAACAATGTGTTCTACTAAATTAACTAAATTTATTTGAACATTGACTAGCACTTTAGGAGTCAAACTAATGCTTTTAAATAATAGTTGTTTATTAAAATCTTTACTACTTAGAAATAGCATTACTGTGATATATTCTCTCTTTTGTATATAAAAAATAATGTGTTATTCCAAATTTGAATCTACCTAGTGACCTAAATACACTCAAAGAAAAATATAGGTGAGAATCACATTTTTCGAGGTAAATATTACAATTTTTTCGTAAATATACAACACACAAAATTTTTTGTACAATTTAGAAATTTACTAAATATTATACATTTCATAAAAAAAATATTGTAAAAAATACAAAAAAAAAATCTCAAAATAACAAAATACTTTGTAAGATTCCTAAATTCTTTTTTATAAATGACGGAAAATCTTTAACGGTGAATAAACACTTTGTACAATTTACAAAATGAAATAGTTAAATTAAGAGAGAACACTGTGATATTGGTAAAATAAAAGTAATTTTTACAAAATGATATTGTCACTTTCAAAACCATTTTTATTAATTATACAAAATGATTTTTATTTTAACAAAATTTTAAAAAAAAAATTTAAAAAAAAAATTATGTGAATCACAGAAATATTTTAAGGTTTTGTCAATATAACAAAATATTTTGTAAGATTCATACCATGGTTTGTGAAATATATAATATATATATGTATATATGTATATGTATATATATATATATATATATATATATATATATATATATATATATATATTTAGTATAATATATATATATATAATAAATATTATTATTATTATTAGGCCACTGCAGCGAGTAAAAAAACAAATTATTACTTTTTATTATTCATTAATTCACAGTGTTTCTTTATTTGTTTGCTTAATTCAGTTTTCAAAAATTCTCCAGTTTTCTAATAATTTACCTTTATCTAAATTATTAAACTAGATTAATACAAGTATTTAAAAAAAAAAATAATAATAATAATAGTTATTTTTGTAAGTTTCATTCATTTTAATTAACTATGCTAGTACTAATATTAAATAATATGTTACATACATACTTAAAAACTAAATATAATTTTAATTTCATTATTTCAATCTTTTAATTAAATATTTTACAGCCGAGTTGTTTATATCATATTTTATTGTAAGCTTATAAAAATAAGTTTGAATAAACATCCAAACTCAAAATGAATGTAATGTATATTTTAAAATAAATAAGAATTATTGCGAATAAAATTTCTATACCTTGAAGGAATGAACATAACTTGTATCTGACGATTGACCCTATCGATAAAGATAATATGGTTGACGGGTCTGGATGGATTTCTGTTCAGCCATTTCAATTTGAAGTTTTTTCTCCAACACTTCCGCCATTGCACTAATTAGAATAAAGCTGTTTTGTGCGTCTTGAACGCTAAATCGAATATGAACTTTTTTTATGTTTCCATCCTTACTTTCCTTAAGGTTGGCAGTAATACATGATGTAATAAATGAAATAAAGTTGGTCAAGCACCATCTGCGAAAATTTATAAAGGTTTTATTTAGTATAAATAGCGCCTACAATATATAAATATATAACGACGAGTTTAATCGTAGAAATAGTATAGAGGTTAAATTCTGCTTTATAAAATTAGTTTCGGTATTAGATTTATCTAAGTATATTATCAAATTATTCGATTATCTGAGGACATTACTAAATCAAATTATCTTATAAATTGTTAACGGCCTTTCATATTTTTTAATGCCTGAACAATTTCAATTTTTTTTAATTTTCCACATGCTTGATTATATTTTAGACAAAAAAATTCTCACACAACCTAATGCAGTACCAATTTGAAACTTAATTACGTATTCATATGGAATGTGATACTCACTTAAATAATTTAATCATATAATATAATAAATATATTTAATATTTTGTACTACATACTTACTTTCATTAAAATTATCCTTTAATTTTAAAACTGCCAACAAATTCCTATCCGCTGCCCCTTTTACTTTTTCATTCAGGATCGGTATTATTTTGTGCAGGAAATCTACAAAGTTAACCTCGATGCTATTTGTCTTGTGAAGTGCCTTAAAATCCGTTTCAGTCTGCAAAAACCAATAAAAAAATGTATGTTCCGCGAATAAATCATTCTATTAGCAAATTTCTTACCAATTTATAGCCAAAAGGTTTTTTATACTGCGACCATTTTCTGAAAATTTCTTTGGTAGAAGCCCCAGATTGTATTTGTTTATGTCGAGACGAAATACTTTTTGCCTAACGTATTTCAATTTCAGCCCATGTACAATTGTCTTCCAACAAAGCATCCCAACAAAACTAATAAATATTTAATAAAATAAATTTTTATTTTGTTTGTACATCCTTATTTAAAAAATATATGTAATTTAATTGCATTGTGTAGAATGTGGATACTATAACTCTAAATTACAATTAAATTATAATAGTTGTTAATACACATTAAATAGTTTAGGCGTGTATTTTTAGATATTCACAGAAGATTTTATTTGTTTTGGACTAGCGACGCCAAAACCAAACAAAAGTAAGAGCCAGAATGTAATTCTCCGACTCAGACACACAAAATAATAAAACCATTTATTTATCGAAAACACATTTATGTTGGGTTTGGCGAAAACACAAATATGTATATTTTCACATTTTAAATTTATTTCTCATTTATTTACCTACATTACAACACAATGCAATTAAATTTCATATAAACTTTTAAACATAACCATATACATAACTTATTAACTAAATTTGAAAATTGACTTACCTGCCGAAAATTTTCGTAATACATATTATATTTTTTTAATAAAATTGAATCGATTCCAATATTAATTAAAAAAATTTCCATAATACATATTCAAAATATTGTCCACACTTTTCTACACTATGATTAACTCTCTTACACGAAATCTGCTTTCTTTCTTTATGGAAAAGATTTTCAATTTAATCTCTGACCACTAAACATAAACTGATTTAATTTTATTTATACCTAGCAAAAAATTAATTATGTTCTACAAGTTTACAAAAAAACTTGTGAAAGGTACGATTCTCTGTAAATTTAAAAAATGTAGTGAAAAAATAACAAATATTTTGTATTTATGACACAATTTTAATAAATTGTTAGAATATTTTATAAATTTTACAGAATCATTTGTAGAAATCAGTTACTTTTTTGTTATAAACCATTACTTTTTGTGAATATTACAACTGAATTCCCAAATACAATTTACACAAAATTTTGTAAATTTTACAAACATTTTTGACTTTTACAAAATTTCTTTATACGAGTAATTTATTAAATTTTACTAAAATTTCAAATGCCAATCGCCATAAGTGGTTTTTTGATAAAATTTAACTACTTTTCTGTCCCAAATCCTCTCAACCCTCTAATCGCATATCATCTCTAATTTATCAAACAATCAAATGAATGAATGTATTAAAAATTTAAAAAAGATCCCCGAACCTCTACTCTAATAGATTTATTGATATTTACAATAATTTTGGGTTAAAACTAATCCAATCAATAATTCCTTCAAAAACTGCCTTATTACCAAGTCGATATTTCAATTATAATGCCATTAATCAAAATATTAATTGAATTTAAATTAAATTAGATTAAAAGTTTGGCTTAAGAAACAATTTGCGCTGTGAAAAATGTTATAAACTATTAACTTCCCATTTTTGCGTATCGTCAATTAGGTAGATTAGTTTATGATAGACATTAAATTCTGATGATATAATATCAACTAAACGACATTCATGGTTAATAATTTCATGTTGTCGCTGATGGTTTGTTTAGCCGTTTGCTGGAGGAATAAATGATTTTTAAAAACTGAAAAGATTAATTAATACATAATTAATTAATTGATTTTAGTTGATCCATGATTTTATTTATTTATCGTTGTGATCGGATTCATAATTAGCGACGAGAGATGAAGGGTGAGTGTATACGGAAGCTGTGTTAAGTTATAAATTTGAATAGAACTTATATGGAAGTGATTGTTGTAGGCCACGGCAGGCAAGTATTGTTGGATAATATGGATGCGAATATCAGCGTTTTTGGGTTCGGGTAGTGAATACATATTTTTAAAGATTCTCCAAATTTAGAAATTTCATCGTTTCTTTTGTAATGACAGCGAATGGACAACGGAAGTTTAGGCCATGTAATTATTCCTATTCTGTACTTAAATACCGCACTCGTTTGTATGTCGCGCTCGCACAAGGCTTACAACAATGATTATATTTTTCTACAAATTTAAAGAACATTCGGTTTAGCTCAAACCATGATAGATAAGTTAGCCTATTCTATTGCATATCCTTTCGAAACATTATGGATTAAAAATAAACGAAATTGAATTATGGATTCAAATTAATTATGCAAAGCTATAAATTGAAATAGAATTTCACAATTTGTTGCTGTAAAATTGACAAATTATAAGTTGATTTATAAACTACAGTTTCATAAATCTAATAACTTTTTTGCTAAATGATACTAAATAGATTTGAATTTCACAATTGTGCAATTTCTAGTTATGCAATTTACAAAAAAACGTAAATTTTCCAAATTAATTCTTTAAAATATTTTGTAAACTGCTTTTTTTTCTTTCCTTTATCGTAAGTAATACTACCAATTTTTTTTTACAATTTATTGGAAATTTTGTGATAATAAATAATTTTTGCAATGAACTTACAAATATAAATATACATTTAACAAAATTTTAGTAAACATAATAAAAATAGTTTGTAGTTTAACATATTTTTATTTTTAATTTAATTGATAAAGAAAATTATAAAACGTATAAAATTTTATCAAATTAATAGAAAACTAAATAAATTTTACATAAATTTAGAAGAAATTAACAATTTTGTCTTAACTTTACAAATTTATTTTGTAAGCACTTTTACAAAACGATTTTGTAAATTTAACTGGTAAAATTTTTTTGAGTGTATGAATTAAACATTTAAGCTGCTATGCTAGCTAGAGACTTCAGATCATTATCTGTTAAAGACAGGCAGCAATTTTTCGTGTTAGCTTCCACACTCGTATAAATAAATTTATTATAATTTTTAAGCCATCTAACGGAAGAATATGACCTACATTTGCAGTATTCCTGTTAGAGATATGTAGTCTGTCAAGTTCAGAACTGAAAATTCCTCTGGTAAGGTTATCTACTCATTTAACACAAATTGTAATGTAAAAAAATGATCAAAATTACATTTTTTCAACTTTGGAGTTACCTAGCGGCTAAACTAGGAATCCGCCCAAAAATGATTTACCACTTGTTCGAAAGGTTGAACTATTATCTATTAAATGCTATATTACGTTTTTCGATACTTTGGTGGCTGGGTTCTCTACCAGCAAAAATATAAACACATATATCTGCTCATAACTCCTTAGATAACGGTACTTTTCAAAAATAAATATTGATAGAATTTAGGATAAATTAATACCGTTCCAAAATGGTATCCCTTTTGAAAATACTCTTCTTAGAACCGAAGGTACAACCATTTATGTAAAAGTCAAAAATTAGAATTTGAAAACTGTCAAAATTAAAAAATCAAATAAGGAGCCAACCAAAGGTAAAAAAAAAAGGAAAAGCAACGGTCTTGTTATTTTTAATAAGGAACACGATTACAACAAAAAAATTGAAATCAGAGAGGTCAAGGTTGAAAACTTCAAAATATTTAGTGAAATACCGTGGAATGAGTCATGTATTTCTCATTAAAAGTGATAACAATTTACCGTTATCTTAAAATTACAATTTTTAATTTATTTCTTTGTAGCAACAATATTAATCTCAACAATGCCTATGGTTGCAAAAATGCGAGGTAATCGGTGAATATGATTCGATCGATGCAATTCAGAGCAATGCCCTTAACTTATGCCATGTGTTAGCAGATGTTAAACAATTTGGGGATTTAACTACTCTAACTGGATATTCTTTGAATTTTTTTTGGGATCTATGAAATATCTCTTACGTCAAGGAAATATTCTACTGCAACAGCTTCCAAACAGAATTAATCAACTAGAAACATTTAGCACCACCAAAGAGACAAATGAAATAAATTGTCCCTTCATTTGACTTTGGCAAAAAAAATAAAATCTGTTATACAAAGATAAATGATTTTTGACTCGAGACCATGAAATTGTAGAAATGATTAATGTAGCTACAATTTCAAATGTCAGTTCTGTAACAGGTGCCAGCATAAAAATAAAGTATACTTTTTTGCTTTGTTGTTTCTTCTGCAAACATAAATATTTATTCAACTTTTATTGAACAAAATAGCCAAAAACTATTCAATATAAATGAAATATAATGCAAGCTGATATCGTTGAAATATAAAAATGAATTGGTTTTTTTGCCACTTCTGCTTACGAACTTGAATTTAATGAAACGAAATTAGAATACGAACATTTTCAATTTTTTTAAAATTAAATATTGTAATAAAATAATAATATAATACATATTTTTATGTAGGTAGTTCTATATTTTATCAAGAAAAAAAAAGAATCTATATTTTATTCCTATAAATATAGAAAGGAATTGTTTAATACGAACTGGAACAGCGGTACCAATGTTGTTAGTACTAAATTCCTTACTTTCATCAATTCTCTTAAGGCAGTTAGTTACACAGTGTAAGGAAGAAAAATAAAAATTTTTTCTTTTTTGAAATGACGGATTTGAGAGCGCTCGCTGTATTTGCTGTTGGTGTTAAACGCGTTTTTCTCAAAATCAGGTTTTTTGACCTGGTTGACAGCATAGCACAGACAGTTTTTGTCCGATCGACCTAAGTCAAAACAAATTATGTTCAGGAAATTAGTCGTTATCGCCGCATCGTACAATTTTTTTTGTTGCAAATTTCTTATTTTTACTTTCTTTTACGTAAGTAAAATAAAGTATAGTAATCATGAAAATTTTCGACCTTGAGATTATTGAAGATTTATCTGTTTTGAGGTCCCCTGAGTCCAAAAAAGTGGGTTTCGAAATGATGTCTGTCTGTCAGTCCGTCTGTCTGTCCGTCTGTCAGTCTGTGTCCTCTCTACAGCCCAGATGGCTTAACCAATCGAACTGAAACTTCAGATTTAAGCTTTTTGGATAAATTGGGAGGTCCCAGTGAATTTTACTTCAAATCGGTCCACCGGAAGTGGCCACTCCCTTGGGCCAGAAAATTTGTTTTGCAAATATCAAAGTATAAGGTTTACAAAAAATTACTAATACAAAATGTTTCCAAAAATAAAAAAAAAAGAAAAATAAACAAACTAAAAATTAAAAAAAATACTTCCGGTTTTTAATGCAAATATTACATAATTGAATGTGGATCATTTTTTCATGTTTCTTAACTTTTTTAACGACTTATTAGGGTTTGTAATACTTAAGTACACCCTGCGCCATTGAAATGTTCGGTTTGAATTTTTAATGTAAACTTTGGAAATACCACCGTTTGCTTCAAAAGTAGATAGCAAAAATGATAGATTCTGATTATCAGAACAATTTTTACACTATTCCGAATATATTCAAATAAAAAGAATGGTAATCCGACATTTTAGACCTATATAAAGTCGGATAAGTAATATTACCGCCCTACCTCGTAACAATTTGGTAGGTCTTTACAGTGTTTTTAACAAAGTTTTTTCAATTGAAAAATAGTTTTTTGTTGACAATGGTAATTTTTATTCAAAATAAGAATTAACAGAAATAAAATAATTCATCTCAACCAAAATATTTTGAGAGAAATTGAACTTTTTAAAATCAATGATTAATAACCCAGCCCTTGGCTTTTATGATGGCCTTAAACCCAATCAGCATTGAATTCTAAAGAGTGATTAAATAATATATTGTTATTTCTTCAAACCAGACTTTTTCTATAAGTTTTTTCCGCTCTTTGACACTTTTCAGCTGTAATTTGTAATCTTCTTTCCCATGAAGGACCAAATATTTTCAACAATATTGAGGTCAGGACTATTTCCTGTCCAGGATAACGACTCAATCACCAAGCTATTTTTAAATTCAGCTACCTAAACAAAATAGACATTAAAATTAAGCATTCTTACTTCACAAATAACATCAATAACTCGCGGAGAGTAATCGTCCTGGAAGAGTGGAATACCGATGTATTGAGTCGGGTCCTCAATAGTCACGATTCAGGTTTCGATAATTTTTTTATATTTTCCTCCGCTTTCTGAACTATCCAGAAGGCTTAGTGACCAAACTCCAAAGGCTGTTATGGCTCTCCATGCCATAACATATGGTGAATTTTTCATTGTCGGCGAAATACATTCTGTTAAATACCGTTTGCCTTTTCGTCGCCGAACCCTTGTCCTTACATCGGGTCCAAAGATATTGAATTTGGATTTACCCGAGAATATGAACCAACGCCAGTCCCTGGGCATTCAGTTTTTCATTCTATTGCGAATTTGAGGCTTGCAGCTGCCATTTTTGCTGTCAGTAATGATTTTCTCGCAGGTCGACAAGCATATAAACCAAGTTCCTTTTAATAGTATGAACTGAAATAGTGTCGGTTGTTGCTATTAGAAGCTAACTTCTCAGCTCCAAAGCCGTAGCAAACCTTTGCTTAAGATCTAAATATGTGAAATTCGATTTGTTGAAACCGAAGTTCTCCTCTTTGCATCAGAGCCAAATTATCGTTTGATTTTCGGAATAGTGCCTTAAAAACTTTCTAATTGCTGTTTGGCTACACTAAATTACTCTTGCAATTTGTGAATGTGTGTATTTTTTGCCTTTGCTTGCAAAATTTTGGGTTTTTCGTTAGAATTTAATTTAGAGGGACACTTTGTAAAATTAACTCTTTGACTACTTAGTTTGAAACCGAACGAATATTTCATCCTTAGTTTGGTTTTAAATACCTAATAAGGCGTGAAATATGCTGAAACAAAAAAAAACAAAAAAAAAATAGCGAATGAGGTAAAATCTAAGAGAGAATTGCATGAAATAGTAAATAATCGAAATCGAACATTTCAATGGCGCAGGGTGTATATATATATCGTTTTATAATTGCAAAAATATTTCGCAACTCCTGCCCCCCCCCCACACTTTTTTACAAGGAGTTACAGCAGTTCTTGCATTTGTCATTTTAATTATTGTGTGTATTAGCCCAATTATGCTAATTATAATTAATTTGCACACTTCAGTGACGTACTGTATGTTATAAAAATATTTAGCCTACATATATGTTAAATTGCCAAATCGGTCAACCGGAAGTGGCCACTCTCTTGGGCCAGAAAATGTGTTTTGCACATATCCTAAACAGTATAAGGTTTACAAAAAAAAAAAACCCCTAATACAAATTCCAAAAAATTAAAAGAAAAAATTTAAATTCATAAATATCACCTTTATTATCACCAATATTATTAATTGGTAGAAGACGCCTTCAGTCATTGTTCCGTCTGGAATTAGCACCAGACATTAAAAAGGTCTAAGGCAAATATGCAATATTTGACCTAAAATACCTACTGCACAAAAGGGTGGGATACCGTGAAAGAACCCAGGAAAAAAAAACAGGCCAGTACAGTGTATTAAGTGCCAAGAATATGGACATACTAGAGCATATTGCACTTTGAACGATGTTTGTGTTATATGTGGTGAACTCCATAACTCAAAGGTTTGTAATAAAGCAAAAAATGAAGCATTAGTGAGAACATGCCTCAACTGCGATGGAAATCAGATAGCTAATTATAGAGGGTGGTTTCAATTTATCTAGACTTAGAATAATTCCAAAGCAGCGAGCAAAGCACTGAATGCTTGATCTTCATTATTCAGCTATAAAAGAAGCACAACCAGAAATTGTAAACTCAAACGCTCAAAATGGAAATCAGTACGCCACTGTCAACGGTAGAGTGAACCAAGGGGTTTCGCATGCAAGTGTTCTTATAGGTACCGCTTCTACAGTGCAAGCAAATCAAGAGGGAAACATCTCAACAGCCTTAAACAAATTGGCTAATATGATGCAAAGCTTCAAGGTGATTATGGAGAGAACCATGTATCTAGTGATGCAGAATATGAGAATGCAAACGACCTAGCACAACATAAAACGGATGTACAAGCCTCCCTCACCGATCACAATATTGACTTAATGTTAATATCTGAAACACGCTTCACCAAAAATAGCTACTTCAAAATTAATGGGTGCTATATTTATGACACCAATCACCCAGATGGACAGCACATGCAGGCACTTCTGTATTGATTAAATGAAGATTAAAACACTATGAACTTACGAAATATGAGAAAGAACATATATAATCAACGGGCATCTGTCTGCAGCAGTGGGCGGGAAACTGCGTCATATCGGTAGTGTACTGCTCTCCAAAACATGATATAAAAAACTCCAGGTCTTTGAGTATTTCGCCAGCTGGGTAATACATTTTTTTCGGGGAGGTGACTACTTTATGTAGCTGTAGAGGAGTCCCTGGATTATTTATCTGCCGATAACCCAACTTACTGGCCCACGGATAAAAATAATATTTCTGATTTAATTGACTTTTATGTAACTAAGAGCATTCCACCGGTAAGAGTAACAATGAGTACCGATGCCCTAAGGAACGAAATGCCGAACCGCCTTACAAACAAGCGAACTAATTGGGATCATTATAGGAAACTATAGTCGAACAAAATTGCCTAATTACTATTCCTCTGATCACACCAGCTAATAGTGATGCGCCGACGGAAAAACTAAAAGATGCCATGGGGAATCCACGAGCATTTCAAACGGAGAACTCCTGCAACGAGCCTAAGCGAAACTAATTCAGTAAGATAATAAGAAATAGTAATATACATGACGACCATGGTATTCGGATTAAAACCATTAAAAAAAAAACAATTAAAGAATTCAGTACAACAATATAAAGGGCTGAAACCTCACGAGGTGATCAGAACGTCTTTGGTATCTTCAATCGGGATAGCATTCACCTGTGTCATAAAGTTGGTGTGGCAGTTTTGACAGAATTGATTTCTATTTTAACCAACATATATGTATTTACTTAAACAACAACAGCCAAACAGGTCAAACGCTTCAGTAACATGGGTACAGGCATCCAATTTAACACGAAAAATCGTATTCTAGAACTTTATACCGAAAGTAGTATACAAAATTATACTGATATTTCTAACCGTGTAACTGACCAATTGACCATATTCCATAACTTTATGCAAAAATCATTTTAGAATTCCATTTACAACGCACACGTCAAATTTCTCAATAGCCGGGTAAGGAATAACCAAGTTCCATCCTACTTGGCCATACTCCAGAACTTTATCCAAAAATCATTTTAGAATCCTATTTCCAACAAACATATCAAATTTTATCATAATCGGTTAAAAAATAGCCAAGTTCCATCCTACTTTGGCCATATTCCAGAGCTTTATCCAACAATTATTTTAGAATTTAATTCCCAACACACATGTCAAATTTGATGATACCCGGTTAAAGAATAGCCAAGTCCCATCCTACTTGGCCATATTCCACACATATTGAATATTCCCATTTCCATACACACATCAAATTTCATTATAATCGGTTAAGGAATAACCAAGTTCCATCCTACTCGGCCATGTTCCAGAACTTAATCCAAAACTCATTTTAGATTCCTGTATAAAACTTGGGTTGTTTTACACATTGCAAATTATGGGGATACTTTGGTTATCGCATCCGGTATTGTATGATCTGTTTCGAGTTCCACGGACCAATAAATAAATGAATAAATTAGGTGTATTTATTCACTTAAAAATAAAACAATGGCAACGACAATCTTTAAAGGTTATATATATTTATTACACAATATGTTGCTTGGTTGGTGGATTGATACGGGATGGTAATTATTGGTCGATGGTTGGATGCAAACTGATGATCTATTTCAAACGTTCGTGGATTTCGTTTTCGTAGTTTACTGCGCATTACGTCAACTGAGAGTTGGTAGTAAGATATTGCAAAGGAAATGTATGAACAATTAGGAATTTATGTAATAAATGTATAATACTGTGGCAATATAACATAACCACTTAAGTCGAGATAAATGGTTTTGTTGAACTCTATTCCAACCGGCAGTATTTGCCGTTATTTCTTTCCTCTCAATTTTTCATCAAAATCGGACTATTTTTGACCAAATTATGAGCGAAAAACAAAACCACTTATGTCTCTTTCTGGTGTGTAGACCCAATGATAATTTTATAATTTCTCATCCTTTTTTCACAAATTAATTTTAAATTTAATTTTGCTCTCCTGCAAAGTAGCTAAAAAATAGATAAGTGGTTTTGTTGAATTGCCACAGAGTATTATGGTTGAATATTTCTTTCCTCTTACAAAATAGGATCCATGATTTCAATAATCTCTTATTTGTTGGAAAAGAATGAAAACTATATGGACAATTATTTATATTGTTATTACAACAATTAAATACGGCGCAACACATTATTTATTTAATTTAATTTAATTTTTAGATTTAATTATATATAACAATATTGTGAAACAAAACTGTTCACTCTCATTTGACGTCATTATTGCCAGCCGTTTATTTTATGATCCAAATAGGCAAAGTGTGCAATGCGTAATCTATTATAAGTGATTTGTGGTACATATGTAAGTATATCAAAAAGAGAAAAGTATGGTATAAGCAGTAGGTACATGGAAGAATATTAAAATGATAAGGGGAATGTTACATCTATAAAGAAAGCTAAATAACTTATATAATACAATTTGGTAATGTGGTAATGTACTCGATAATGCAATGGTAACAAATGCAATGGTAAGTTAGATGAGTATGCGAATCTAATACATAATTACCCAATTCATTCACTAATTCCGGAACGCTTTTCTTATATTTCTAATTTACATATCCAAAGTATTATAACTGAGCAGCCTAAGTGATAGAGGGGTTGTCCGATTATCAACAAAACGAAAATGAAAACGTTTCGAGGGCGATGCTCCCCAAAGTTCGTATTAATTTTATGTTATTTTTATTTCATAACGGCATTTCATTGTTCAATCCAAATTGAAGAACATAAAATTTTGTATTGTAAAACAATGGATATATTATGTAATATGTAATAATAGAATGATATCAAAGGGCCGAATGTCGAAGGGCCGAATTTCAACGAGCCGAATGGGTCGAAGGGCCGAATGGGTCGAAGAGCCGAAAGGGTCGAAGGGCCGAATGGATCGAAGGGCCGAATGGGTCGATGGGTCGAAGGGCCGAATTTTTTTGTTTATTTTTGTTTTGTTTTTAGAAATATAATTTTTTAAATTTCTTGTTTTAAGGAATATTTTGTAAATGTACTGAATTTGATATTAAGAACAAAATAAGATAAGAAAAAAATTATTTTTCTAAAAACAAAAAAAAAAAAAAAAAAAATTCGGCCCTTCGACCCATTCGGCCCTTCGCCATTCGGCCCTTTGACCCATTCGGCCCTCCGACCCATTCGGCCCTTCGACATTCGGCTCTTCGACCCATTCGGCCATTTGACATTCGGCCCTTTGAAATTAGGCCCTTCGGCCTCATTCCGTAATAATACATTTTATAAAACTACTAATCAACATTTAGGCTAATGATTTCATTCGATTTTCAATTACATATTTGAAATAAACTTCAGTTTTGAAATCAACAGTTAGGCTGTTACAGCCTAAAGCATAAAGATTTTTAGGCAATTAACGGTTTAGACATATTTCTTAGAATTATTTACGTTTAAGCAATTTCTCTGAAATGATTGGAATATAATATGTGTGTATAATAATAAATTTAAGGAAAGCCCAGACTCTGTTTGTCGGTCTGTAACGTGCTAAAATAACAATGAAAATTAAATTTGATTTCATTTGTTGTTTGGGTTTTCAGGCTACAAAGGTCTTCGGTTCGATTCTTCTTAATGTTTTGTCTTTCCAATTTTTCGTTTTTTTAGTTTAATTATTATTTTTTGGTTATTCATGTAGCGACCAAATACTTGACTTTAAATTAAATATTGCGCTTTATAGTTATTTGTGGCTTGGTAGTAGAGCGGCTAGCGTCTGAGGTTCGATTCTGCTCAGTTCATTTTAGTTTTGATTTTTCAATTAATTTTTTTTTTTTCGTTTAATAAAAGCCAGACTGTGAGATGCCCCAACACATGTAAAATCATCCTTAAAAGCCCTTACTCTTTGATTTAAGGTCTATTTAAGGTACAATCATCCTTAAAAGCCTTTAATCTCGCCCTACTTCTACTCGATTAAAAATATCGGCTAAGAAAATATCAAATAGTCAAATGCTGATGGTAGCAGCGGGCGCAGGGCATCACCAGGTGTAATATGTTTTGCAAAACATTACATAACTAAAGTTATTCACAAAATTGTTGCTGTCCTAGGACGGGGTGTACCCCCTAGTTAATATAGTATTAATGGGTAATAATAAAATTATATAATGCAAGAGGAAGCGATAAATACAAATTCAATAGCTTATCTATAGAAACGTCTGTGCGCGTTATATAAAACAATTGACAGACGCATAAATAATAATAATATAATATGTATACATAAAATTACTACAGTCATGGTTACCAACTCGTTGACGGCCAGGTATCATGCCAACTGGGATACGCAACAAGAAATGGGAATTATTTGGTCTAAACAATTCCCATTTCCAATACACATGTCGATATCATCATAATCGGTTGACAAATAGGCAAGTCCAATCATACTTGGCGATATTGCAGAACTTCATCCAAAACGATTTTAGAATCCCATTTTCAACGCACATGTGATAAGAAATAGTCAAGTTCCATCATACTTGGTCATATTTCAGAACTTTATCCAAAAATCATTTTAGAATCCCATTTCCAACGCACATGTCGAATTTCATCTTAATCGGTTGAAAAATAGGCAACTTCCATCATACTTGGCCATATTCCAGAACTTTATCCAAAAATCATTTTAGATTCCCATTTCCGACACACATGTCATATTTCATAATAATCGGTTGATAAATAGGCAAATTTCATCATATAAAAAATTTGTTAACTACTCACTACATCTTAATCCAACCCCAACTCAACTTCAACTCAACCCGCAAATTGATCCCTAACTTAACCTTCAAATAAATTACCAATTCAATAATCAAACCAGCATATTATATAAAATAATCGTAAATATTTATAAAACCAGGTATTTTGGGTCAATTCGTATGGCAGGTACCTCACCCTCTTGACGTACAGTCTCCAAAAGCTTTTAAAATCTCCGCCTTGACCATAGAAATAGATTGGCGAAAAAAAAATTCAAAATCGGACAAGCCGTTCTCGAGATACCACTGGTACTGACATCCAGACAGATGGACGGACATTTTTTTTTTGCTTTTTCAGACTCAGGGACTTTCAAAACGTCGAGAAAAGTGATTTTGTACCAATCAAATTTTTCGTCATTTTTGACAGAATTTCAATTCTTTGGTCTTTTTAGACCGAAGTAATATTACTCAAAACTAAAAGCACATCCCAACGAATTGGCTAGGGATATACTAAAACAGCCGTGATTTAGGCGATTGAGAAGAACAGATCCACTTAGATTGATGAACCTGTGAACCTGTAAATTTGTTAAATCTTTATGTTATATGTAGGTACATATAATTAATTAAATTGTGAGCAATAACAATAAGCATTAACAAGACTTAAAATATGTAATAATTTTAGCTTAAGATTTGATTACTTTTTGTCAGTTTCTTATGTAGATTCAAGAATAACGCTATTGGCAGCATTAAAAAAAAATAAGGTGGAGGGTATTGAATTCTAATTGCATGTATGCAACCCATATTAACAATAGACACCTAAAGTTATTGTGAACATAACAAAGGACACAAAGTTATCACAGAACTAGAATGTACTGTAATTTACATAAAATATAATATGTATATGGTTCTGCTAATGAACATGCATTTTATTTCTAATGGAATTCTTAATACACATTAACCAAGAAACAAGTGCCATTTTACCACATTCATCTCAGTTCTGTTTTTCTCCGCACGGGTGCTTACCCCAAATGTACAATCGCCAATCTAAACCTATTTTAATGGGGACTCATTCATAATAATCAATGCTAAAGTGTAGCCTATTATATATCGGATAATATATCGTTTTACTAATATGTATATTTACAAATATCTCCAACGTTAAGTGCGTCTAATTGTTTTCTCAATATCTAGTTTTTTTAATGATTGCTATTAGAGCTATTAGATTTGAGTAATAAACAGTAATAATAAATGTTACTGTATTGTATTTTGATGTGAAATTTTTCATCCAAATTTTCTTCACATTACCATTACTATTCCCATTTCATTTAGAGAGAATGATAAAATATAATTTTAATCTACCTAATCCTTCCTCCCTCGTAATATATTCAATCTAAAAAGCTGTTTCGAAGTAAAGGGCAGGCTGGTTGAAAACATAGAATTTCTTCAACTTATCATTTTTCTCAGTTTATTTTTAAAATATAAATAGCAAAAAACATAATAATGCCTAAGGAAAACAAAATACTCTTAGGTATATCAAAAAAGTTAAAGGACAAAAAACATTAAGGATAATTTGTAGAAAGAATATAATGAGCCAAAATAATAATTATTTAAATGTGTAATAGTTACAGTGGCGTTTTCCTAGCGTGAGTGATTTTCCCTCTCTTTGTTTTTTGAGTCAGATTAAATTTTAAAAGGATATATAGTCATTAATCCAAAAATAAATAAAGCGATTTATGAACTTAAAAAATTAAAAATTAAACAAAATTCAAAAATTTAAAATATGAGTGGCTAAACGGATTAGGTCAACTGTATCGTGTAATAAAAGCCAATTTTGGGTATTCATAAAACACATGTTAAGTCAACATAACATATTTGACCAATTATGACAATTTTAGTTTGAGGTTACTGTTTATACTTTTCATATATGTATTGTATATACATGACAGTCATTTCCTACGTTCATGTTATAATTCAATTGTTAACAAAATGATTTTATATAAAATGGTCTGTGTATACATACATATTTTGTTCTGTTATCATAAACAATCCGTAACACGAGACGACAAAACATAAGCAATCAATCAATCAAAATTTTCTTATACACTTTACACAATAGCATCGCCTTATTATGTGTTATGTAGACGGTAGAAAGAGAATGTCTCTGAAAAATGTTCAATATCAAGATTATTCGTAAAGTTTATACTTAAATTGTATTATTAAAGACGAGAAGTATTATTTTTCAATCATATAAATACGTATGTATTTACGTATTACAGTAGTAGAAAAAATTAGAAATAAAAAAATCTATGCATTGTCATTGTATAACCTCTTCAAAAAACTCGTTAGTTGCACGGCATTCTAAAGAAGCTTTGTCTGCATTGAACATTGTTTCATAGTGATCCAATGCTCATAGCTTGCCTTCACGAATGTCTTTCGTGGCGACTTCCGAAAAGAATTTAACACGTTCATGACCGAGGTGCTCAGGCTACCTGAATATAACCCTTTTGGTTGTCTATGACATTATCCACGTACAATATGTTACCTTTTCCAACGTAATCTTGGTTGCAAGGTTGCACGGTATTCTGACCACTATAAATCAACATATTTAGAAGGAACCCATCGGGTTTACAAAGTTCGTAGAACTTAATTCCATATTTATGCCTTTTATTGGGAATGTATTGCCGAAAAGATGCATTCGACGCGACAGTAGCATTGCTTCGTCCAGTTATACATTTTTTATGTTGACAAATATGATAGGAAACGTTCGATATTTTATGAAGCCTATGTCTTTTATCATTTATCTCGCTAATTTAAAAACACAAACACCTCAAAATATTTTCAAATCGATTTCTGCTCATAACTTTTCCAAAAACTGGATGATGATATATTTCATTTTTGCTCCAATAATCTCGTAAATTTGGTATATGGACATTTCCCATTATAATACACAATCCAAGAAATCGCTTGAATTCTGTAATACATAAAGGTTTCCATTTCAATAAATTTGATTTGGGCTTTAGATTTCCAGATTGCAAATGGGCTGCAGCCCGTAAGTTGACCCATTCTATTATTTTTGAAAGCAAGCTTTCATCAAAAAATAGTGAGAAAATTTTTTCTGCTGACACATTACTCTCTTATTGTACTTTAATTCCTGCTTGACCGATAAATTCGAAAACATTTGGTTTAAAAAATCAGTCCAATCTTCATCATTTTCAGTGTCAGTGGTGTTAATGGTTTTCCATTATCATCTTCAATTAGTTCTGTCTCCTACCTCAATTGATACTCATTCATCACTAGTACTTCCCAGATTTGAACAAAAATATTCACTATCTATATATACTAGAAAATGGTTCAGATGTGCTGCTTCAATCGCTTTTGCTTATTTCAGAATCAGTTAATTTTTTTGCAGCCATAACTAGGGAAAATAAACAAAATTTTATTGTATTGTACATACATAATAATTTTGATAATAATAATAATAATAATAATATATTTCTCACCTCTATCGTAAATAATACCATTCGAAATTTCACTTTCAATCACTTTTTTAGTTACAACTAAGCTCGATAAAATCACTTCAAAGACTGACAATCTTTGCGAAATTCTCATATATTACGTATCACATACCGAAAAACCTCACACAAAAAAGAACAATTTGGAACTTCCCCTAAACCGAAAAAAAAATCAAGAGAATCTGCAATCCACAACGCACAACCAATATAGAAACTATAATAAATTGCTTGCATAAAAAAGAATGACGCACATACATATGTAGGTCTATGGAGAAAACTATAGGACGTATACATATATGCGTCCAATGGTTTAGGGTACAAAAACTTACAAAACGATAGCAAAATAACTTTTATAATACCTATTAGAAGATTCAATCATCAATCTCGTCAATATCAATAAGATCATCGAAATCATTTCCTTCGTCCTTATCAGTCATAATAATGTCATCTACTCTTAATGGAGTTGGATCACCTTTAAACCATTTCAATTCTTTCTATTTTATTAGAATTAGCAATCCACCAACATTCACTGAGGTTTAATTTTGTACAAATGGGCTCCGCACCATCTTGCCACATATTATCAATATAAATTGTACGGAGGATTTTTTCTTTTTTAACCCTAATCCAACAAGCCTTTTTGGTTCATTTGATAAAAGCATCGATTTTCGAAATAATGTTAATTTAGTTATGAGCTTGGTATGTATTTTATTTTCACACATTTCCATACATTCTACACAAAGTACTTGGCATTCTTTACAAAATTTAAGTAAATTATTTGATTAGAATTTGAATTTACTGACACAACAAAAATTTGTTGGTTGGATTAGGGTTAAAGACTTCCAACATAGTGTCATCATGCTAGAGTTGAAATTTTTTATAGTTTTTATAAAATCTTCATTTGTGGATTTAGTTGGAAAAACTTCTGAAACATAACCAATCGAGCAATATTCACATTTTTACAGTATTTCACTCCGTATATTAATCATGTATATTCTTGCAATGTTTCCATGTAGGCCAAGTTATGAACATTATTAGGATCAGGTAACGAAGTTAACACTTCTTGCACCTTTTTAGTTTTGCTTAATAGGTCAAAAGGTTTTTTTACCTTTTCTATAAAAACAAGCTGTGTAGACACACCCTTAAAGCCAGGCGGCGCTTTACATAAACGATCACCTAACATTTTAGATAGTTCATTGCAATTTATGCAATAAACTGTATCTGGTTTTGATCCAATGGTTGTTAAATAAATTTCTAAATTTGAAAGTGTGTCAGAAGTTTTTATCATTACTTTTTTTTAAGTAGTAATTTGCTCAAATGAAATATAATTCTAGTGTGTGCTTCTTCATGAAAACATTCAAAATCTGTTTCATTGATTTTAATTATAGTATTACTAATAACAGTATAAGGAAAGCATTTTTCTTCTACTGTTAAAAATAATTTTTTATCGCCCAATATATTAACCAAAGTACTATCTTCAAAGTAAAGTTTTATAGAAGTCGTTTGGCCTTTCTGGGTAGGGCCAGTGATTGTGAAAGGTATATTGTATTCAGATCGATTTTTTCGTTCAAAATCTTTTATTGACGGATTAAAATACATCAAAAACTAAATGAATCTCAGATGCATTGGTGTTACAAATTTTTCGCAGAACCAACTAGGCAATTTTACCAAAAGTTTGTGGTATTGATGAGCCTAAACGATATAATAAGTAAAAACCATGAATTACATATCATCGCTTCCAATTAAGAGTATTACATCTGCAAATCACAAATTTTTTGGAGAGGCCTTATAATTGTTAATGCTAATTTCGACTTAATTTTTTTTTAAATAAAGTCCTTCCGAAAAAGTGTAGCAAGAATTTTATTTAAAAAAATTAGGCCAAATTTAACATTAAAAACTTGACACGCCCCTTCAAAAAAATTAATGATTTGCAGATGTAATACTCTTAGTTGGAAGCGACGATATGTCGGTATCTATCTGGGTTGGTGTAGATAATCCTACTAAGGAACGTAACTTTTACCCGAGTGCAGATTTATCTGTTTTATACGGGATCCCTCGTTATCCATCATTGCAAAATCCATTTTGCTAAAATTCGTCATTTTTTATAAAAGTCCACTTTTGACAAAATCCATTGTTGTTGAAAGTTGAAACCCATGATTGTTGAAATCCATTTATGACAGAATCCACTGTTGTCAAAATTCTTCAGTATAATGACACTAAACTGATGACCGTACAAATAAAATAAATTTCGTGTTTAAATAAACTATATATGTATTTAGTAAATAATTACATATTTCATTATATCAAAATTTCCAAATAGTTCGTTTTCATTTAGTTGTTTATTTTATTTTTATATTCAAAATTTATTATTATTAGAAGCTTAATATATTGTATACTTATAATACTCGAACAACGCAATAAAAATTTCGTTAACCATCCAAAATTCCTATATATGAGACTTCACTTTATAATGTTATATTATAAGATAAACATCTCAAAAATTCAATTTTTGATTTGTCATTTCGTTTTTGTATGATCCGTTTAATTCTCTTATATTTAAGTAGATTTGCTTTTTTAGAGTAATTTTCCTCTCCAGACTTAATATTCTCCAGCCTATTTTTCTCTAAAATGAACTCTTTAGCGAGCTGGCCCGATAACGTTATAAAGCCCAACATGTTTATTACCAACAACACTATTTAGCCTGGAAAATCTTGCTCAAACGCATCAAATATCGACCACAAGGTAAGACTATATTTTGGTTCCGCTGTTCCTCTACTTTTGATGTAGTTTTTATTAAACCAAGCAGATACTTGCTTGGCCTCTGCTTTATCGAAAGTTTTGTGAAGCTCCGCATAATAATATTTCACTTCTTCAGCTGGCACAAATGCTAAACATTTAAGCATTTTAATTTGTTCGTTGAATGTTCGATCATTTTCACATTTTCTGGTCATCCCAATTTTTGAATACGACGCCATATTATCTCACCGAAGTGGAATAGACAACCCTTGTAATTTTCATCTGGGAAGAATTCGTTTGCAGCTGTAAATATTGCTTTTTCATAATCCATTATTATTCTGTTAGGTCTTAAATTTATGTTATAATCGCCGGCAATGCGATTTAATTCAAAAAATGGTTCTCAGTAAGAAACTTTATTCTTTAAGCTCATTAAGCAATGCTACCGTGGTGTCACCTATTCTACCGAGATGATACTAATGGCGATGCCCGTCCTGGACACCCCAGCACGTCAACAACCGATGGAAACGTTGAATCAGTGAAGAAAATTGTTTTAAAGAATCATCGAAACATTATTAGAGAAGTTGCTAAGGAAGTCGGCATATCGGTTGGCTCATGCCATGCAATTTTTTCGGATGTTTTAGAGATGGAACGTGTGGCAGCGACACCGTAATCATGCCTCAGCCACCGTATTCATCGGACTTGGCCCCTTGACATTTTTTCCTGTTCCCAAAACTGAAAAGACCCATGAAAGAACGGAGTTTTGCCACGATTGAGGAGATGCAGACCGCATCGCTGGAAGAGCTCATGGTAGTTTTTTCGATTGTGGATTGTGTTGCTTCTCCTTCGTTTTGAGTGTGACGGTGATAAGATATTTGTGGGTTATTGATTTAATTTTGGGATACTTCATCAAAGCGAACATGTACATAGACAAAATAAATCTATTTTTTTGCTGTCCGCAGCAATTATCTGAGAAAAATACGAATTCAATTCCTGAACCACTGTAGCCTGCCATTATTTTGTCAATAAAATGTAGTACGCAGGAGCCTATCTCATCAGCTCATCGGTTAGCTTTACCTTCATGCCACAGGTAACATTCCGTATGGTAAGATCCAAGTTCACTTATAGTGAAATTTAACGTATTTAGTTTTGATTTATAGTAGAATACTGAAATATCTCTTTTTGGAGTTTAAAGAACAGCCTGTAGATCATAAACTGCAACAATATATTTAGTACTCCATTTAGTTTTATCGTTCTCTTTTTCAAGTCTGGAGAGATTATTTTCCTCTAAAAAGTGTGACGGTGGAATCATCTGCTTTTTCGTAACGGACACACAACTCACAACGGTCTTTTTTAGGAATAAAGAAACTTATATTGAACTCCTATGATTAAACATTTTAGAGTACATCTCATAGTATGCTGCTGGAATCCCTTGCTCTGAACACTGTTTCTTGTAGTCTGCGTATAAGTCTGCTACACATTTACCACCATCGATGAACTCCCAAAAAGAATTTTTCCTGATGTAGTGACTTTCGATCCGTGGTATAGAATTTATGTGATCTCTCACTGCTTGTTTTATTTATGCATCTACTTTGCGATAATGGCTGTGTTTACCTCTTTTGTCTGATCCAACGAAACTTAGTTCTTTCTTATTAAAACTGTTCTTACAATCCGATGATTTACATTCAATGTAGACATTAAAAACTTCTTGCACACCCGCATGTCAACATTGTTAACATTCAAAAACAATTCGTTATTATATTTTCGAGGCTTTTCTTTTCCAGAGAAACGAAATTTTGGCACAATAGGTTTGGTACAGTTGATTTTAACATTTTTTTGAAGGGTTGTATGACCTAGGTCCAATATTTCGAAAATATACTTTTTCTGTTGTCTTTATCTACTTTTAAAGAACATTGCACTTTGCAGTTATTGCCACCAGGTGGTTTCAAAGCTCGTGCTGGAATATTTTTTTTGTTTTTGATCTAGACACATAAGACTGACCAGTATTGCGTAATTTCTTTGCTTTGTTACTCAGCCGCTCATCGACTCTTGCAAGACTGTGTTTCCCTTTCTTTATATCTCTTTTGATTTCTTCTTCAGTAAAACTAAGCTCATGTTCAACTACTTCATGATGGTTTTCCGGTATATTTCTTAACTCTGCTGCAGTGTTTTTTAAACCATTTTCATTTTGTGTGGTTTTTTCTCTTCCTTCGTCATAATCTTGTTACGGATCATTCGGGAACATGCACGTTTATTTCGGGTAGCTTTAGCGGCTAGGGGGGTTTTCTGTTACCGAATATTCGAGATCCAACAAATCATACGTGCACATGTTAAGAAATCTGCATTCACGTTCACACTGGTCTTATTACTTCACGTCATCACAATAAAAGAAAACTAGTTCATTTTTTACACTGTATTACTTTTCATAACAAATTACAAAACGAAAAAAAAAAAAAATCAACATAATAAATTTTGATGTACTAAATATCTACAACCTTAATATAAATTTAGAACTGGTGTAAATTTTTTATGAAAGAGCAAGACTGGTTTGATTAAAAGAAAATTATGTCGCTTACCAATTTTAATCCGAAGAGCGCTCCTTGGAAATACAATGGTTCACTGAAAAAAAAGAATTAGCTGTTTTGACAAAAAAAATCACCCTGTTTTGCTCCTTGATTTTTTTTACACTCACTAATTTAACTATTTAAACTATAATCTAATAAATTGAACACTAATAAAGAATTGAAATACGAGAACTTAAGAGATTTGATTTTTTTTTCTCGTGACACACAAAAATAAACGTTTGATTTACTTTTAATTACAGCTTTAAAATAGGTATTAGAAAGTATAATTCAAACAGAGGTCTCAAATAACCCTTTTTTACTTTTTACACATACACAACACTTATTATATAGCACAACTTGGCATCGTTGCTGATGTATTCAAATAGTGTTATAGAAACACTATAAAATATCCGACCGGTAGCCAAATAAAACGGTTCCTCCCTTATTTCGTGTGAGGTTACTAATACATCAGCCAACAAATTCGCGTATCTTTGTAACCTCTATATATCCATAAACTAGCGAAGTTCGGATTTAATTTTCAAATTAATTTATTGAAAATATTTTGGTGATCCTCTAAGGAAAGAAAACAAAAAGAAAAAATATAAAGGGCTGAAACCTCACGAGGTGATCAGAAATTCGGTCTTTGGTTTTTTCAATGAGGATTGCATTCACCTGTCACCTGTGTTATAAAGTTGGTGTGACAGTTTTCACAGTACTGATTTCTATTTTAACTAACATATATTTACTTATACATACAACAACAGCCAAACAGGTCAAAAGCTTTAGTAGCAGGGGTACATGAATCCAATATAACACGAAAAATCGTATTTTAGAACTTTATACCGATAGTAGTATACAAAATTATACTGATATTTCTAACCGAGTAACTGACCATATTCTAGAACTTTAACCAAAAATCATTTTAGAATCCCATTTACAACGCACATGTCAAATTTCATCATAATCAGGTAAGGAATAACTAAGTTCCATACTTGGCCTTATTCCAGAGCTTTATCAAAAAATTATTTTAGAATTCCATTCCCAACACCCATCTCAAATTTGATGATACCCCATTAAGGAATTGCCAAGTTCCATCCTACTCCAGAATTGCATCCAAAACTCATTTTAGAATCCCATTTCCAATACACATATCGAATTTCATCAAAATCGGTTGAGAAATGGGCCAGTTTCATCATACTTGGCCTTATTCCAGAACTACATCCAAAAAACATGTTAGAATTTTATTTCCAACACACATGTCGAATTTCATCAAAATCGGTTGAGAAATAGGCAAGTTCCACCTACTTGGCCCTATTCCAGAACTTCATCCAAACAACATTTTAGAATCCCATTTTCAACGCACATGTCGAATTTCATCAAAATCGGTTGAGAAATGGGCAAGTTCCATCATACTTGGCCATACTCAAGAACTTCATCCAAAACTCGTTTCAGAATCACATTTCCAACACACTTGTCAAATTTCATAATAATCGGTTGAGAAATGGGTCAGTGCCACCTAATTGGCCATTTTCCAGAATTCACCCAAAAAACATTTTAGAATCCCATTTTTAACGCACATGTCGAATTTTATCATAATCGGTTGAGAAATAGGCAAGTTCCATCATAATTGGCCATATTCCAGAACTTCATCCAAAAAACATTTTAGAATCCCATTTCCAATACACATGTCGAATTTCATACAAATCGTTTGAGAAATGGGCAAGTGCCACCTACTTGGCCATATTCCAGAATTTCACCCAAACAACATTTTAGAATCCCATTTCCGACACACATGTCAAATTTCATAATAATCGGTTGATAAATAGGCAAGCGCAAGTTCCATCATATAAAAAATTTGTTAACTACTTACTCACTACATCCTAATGCAACCCCAACTCAACTCCAACTCAACTTCAACTCAACCCTCAAATTTACCCCTAACTTAACCTTCAAATCAATTCCCAATTCAACACCCAATTCAATAATAATCAAACCAGCATACATAAAAAAATCGTAAATATTTATAAAACCAGGTATTTTGGGTCAATTTGTATGGCAGGTACCCCACCCTCTTGACCTACAGTCTCCAAAAGCTTTTCAAATCTCCGCCTTGACCATAGAAACAGATTGGCGAAAAAAAATTCAAAATCGGACAAGCCGTTCTCGAGATACCATGGGTCCAGACACACAGACATCCAGACAGACGGACGGACATTTTTTTTTTTTTTGCATTTTCAGACTCATTGACTTTCAAAACGTCGAGAAAAGTGGTTTTGGACCAACCAAATTTTTCGTCATTTTTGACAGGATTTCAATACTTTGGTCTTTTTAGACCGAAGTAATAGAACCGTTGTACCTTATCACAAAAAAGATTATTATCAGTGACTCACCGACTCTCGTCACAAAAAATATCAAAAATGGATGTATTCAAATTTTTTTGATGCTCATTCTGATATTGGCGGCTATTTATTTGGTAGCAATCCGATAATTAATTAGAATTCACTAATTGCAAATAGATTTCTATGGAACCCAAAGAAAATGTTTGATTCTTGCAAATAGTTATGCACATACACAAATATTCTTACCTAGATCTTAGATTAACATTTAATTCACTTAGCGACACCAGAAAATATTTATAAATCATTTAATATACGCTAACGCTGAACGATCCAAGTTGAGCGAAAGCTTAACACAAACTGAATATCAATTACCACACAAATTATTTTAGCCCAAAAACAAATAATAATGATCATTTGTATCATTTATATCTCATTTTGATACTCGGTAGATATATACTTACACTGATATTGACCATCAACTCTCATTGCGAAGAGGAGATAAATCTGCAAGCATTTTACCACAAATGTTTGCGTTGGCTGTGACACGATTAACTTCTCTTTCAATAATATTTTATATGTATTGAAAGAGAAGTTAATCGTGTCACAGCCAACGCAAACATTTGGTACCGAAAATAATAGGATAAAGTGAATTTCACTTGAATTGGAATGTACTATAGATTCTTATTAACACATAAAAATAAAAATAGAGTAGCGTAACCTATTCTTCAACAATGCGGGCGTAACAATCTTCAGCAGGTGATTGGATAGGCTGTTGTACTTTGGCTTGGGAGTTACCTTCTAATACTTGATGGTTATTGATGGTTGCAGTCGATTGGTTTGCAATGTGGAGAGAAGAGATCGGGAGAACTAGAAGAACTCGATGATCTTCTTGAAGAACTAGATGATCTGCTGGAAGAACTTGACTTGTAATCAGGATCCTTCACAGAATCATCGTAATCTTCCGAGAAAGAATCATTAGCGGTTATGGTTCTATCTGACCATTGACCTTCAGTGGGATTGTAACTGCAATATGCTATCGGCTCAGTATCCTTCCAGACTTCGAGAGTTGCACTAACAACGGGAATTTATGAAATAAAACAGTTAGTTACCTATGGTTTAATCAACTATTATAAATTAAACAACATAAAACTACTTAACCTTAAGAAGAAAAAGTCAATAAAAATCAAAAATAACTTACCCGAATTATTATTTACATAATTTTCTTTAATCGAATCAGTGCACTTATAGGCTTCGAAAACTGTACTAATAACTTGGTCTTCTGTAAATAATATCAGTGAAATAAATAACTTGTTTATGTAAAAGAGAGTAATTGAATAGACAATTTTCAATAAAATCTTACCTGCGCAGTTATTAGTATATTTTTGTTTTCTTCAATATTTTTAAATCTGTCTTTCTTTAAGTCATTTTTTGTATCCTAAAATGAAATATCACCAAAAATTATATTCACTGTATTTTCATTAAACCAAAAAACTATTAACTGTGAAATATCTGTCAAAGAAAGGAATTAATGTAGCCTTAATACGTAATGCGATGGTACTACATTCACTTTTTACTTAGTGTTAAAAAATGAGAAATGTAAAAGATAGTCATATTACCATCTGATTAGGAGTTACGTAAAAAAAAATTACGTGTAAAAGGCAGTTCCAATTTGTATGTTACATACGTTTGGAACCAAATATGTGCTTTGTTTTATTACATGACGCCACGATTAATTTAGACATCTTCCTGAAGTAACAAGCAATCTTATCATTAGATAAAATCAAAATTTTATTTAATTTGTTATGTTTTATTGATCAGGTTTTCCTTTACATAGGTTTGCCTGACCAAAATCATATATTTTGTGACTCCTTTTTTCCTATTCGATTTCCGTTAAAAATCTTTTCACTCGTAATACAACTAGTGCTCAATTATCGATCATTAATTACAGCACCACGTGTTGTATTTAGTAAGAGAATACAACTTTCCCGTCAGCGATTGAATCACAATTCATTCATTTGTGTCATGTTGTATGCAAATTATTTGACAAGCTTTTGTTTGGATGGCTTTTCCTTTGGTGTGTATAAAAAATTCAATCATAATAAAAGGAAATTGAAACACAATTACAAATTTAGAGATAATTGTTTAGGATTTTCTTGTTGCTATGGTGAAATTTATAAAATTATCGCGTTGCTATGGTGAAAATTGTAAAATTATCGCGTTGCCATGGTGAAAATCGTAAAACTATCGCTATAATAACGTGTTGTGGTACGTATTTTGCATGGCAATCTAAATATTATTGCTGTAATAATCGCTTTTTCGTAAAATTTCCCATGGCATATTTTGTGAAAGTTGTATTCTCAATTTAATAGTGTAATCTGAAAATAGTTGCTTACAGTTCGGCGCACGAGCAAATTCAAATTTTTTGAAAATTAGTTTGATTTCACGTCGAGAATATTAAACATACCTTATCAAAGTATGTATGAACTTTAATTGATAACCACAAAACAGTTTTAGCTAGTTTGATTTATTACAGTAGGACTCTTCATATCGTGAAGCTAACATTAGTAAAAGTAAAATAAAATAATTACTACCCTGCCCAAACAAATCGTATACCTACTTAAATATATCCTTACAGTTCTCTATATAAACACATTTGTAAATGGCATTTACTTATATACATACTCGTACATGAAATATTTTTGTGAAAGTAGATGCAGATAGGTTTTACTTAATATATTCACAACATAAACAGTAGTCAGCAGTTATCTTTATCGTTCAAGAAAAAAAGATTTCTTATCTCGACCCTTTATCGTTTGTTGCTGCTCATGAAAAAAATATGCCAGAAAACATTTTAAACAATAAAGAAAGATTATGTAAATAAAAGCTAAAATACATTAACAAAAAGCATAAGGATTCAAACCACAAACTGTGTGATCATTGTATTACAGGTCAAAGTAAAAAATAATATAAAATATACATCGGTACGTATTGTAGTTCAAAGTAAGTTCAATCGTTCTTTACATTTGAGGTTTATGATACTCATTTTAATCTTATGTACAGAATGGCTAAACACTACACCGCAATCATTTATTTAATTTATTTTATTTTTCTTACTTTAGTAAACATTTATTCAAAATTCTTGTTATATCAGAAATGTCAGAAAAAAAAAATCTAACCTCACCGAGGAAAACCCAAATATTATAAATGTAAACACATTATGTATTCACATTTTTTGTAGATTGGTTAAAGCAATCTTTGTCATAAATCTTTACATGACCCTCGGTGGTTTATTGACAACACTTTTTTTTCTTTCAAAATCAAAATTTTTTACACATAATATTATTATGTATTAAACATAACCTCGATTCCTATTTATTTTTCAAAGTTTTTTTTATTTACATTTTAAAAGGAAACGAGTAAAATTTCTTTAAATTAAACAGATTTCATTTTATTATGTTATGTATTATTTTTTTTTATTTTTGAGAAGTATCAAATTTCTTTTCGCACATAAAAAAATTTGAAGGAAAATGAAATTTCCGAAATGGTTATTTTAAGATTTTTTTTTTACTTCATATTGAAATTTTCCATAGAAGGCTTTATTAAAGATTAGGAATTTAACCCCAATATTTTTATATTTATAAAATCGAAAATATTGGTCTGAATCAATTTAAGTGAGCTTAAATTATTCTGGATATTTGATTTTAGACAACAATATTATGTCAATAATATAATTTTAAAAGAGCCTATAAAATTTTGTATTACGGCTTTAAAATCAGATTGCTTTTTTATCACTTCATTGAACACAACTGTATACATATGAGATTATAGTAAGACATTAAATCGATTTACGAGTATGTACTAAGGACTCCTTAGCGCTCAATTGAAATTTAAACGATTTCTAGGTTTTGGTAAAATATCACGATTTTGCTTTTATCCTATTTATATTTCAGGGACCACTTAAATTTTTTCAAATTGGAACCACTTTAAACAATACTTTTAAGGAATGGAGTCGGATAGAACCTACAGCAAATATGCCTGTGAAATACTTCCCAAAATAAAATATCAAATTTTCCGTATACGTATATATTTTATGTATTGTTTGTAACTAACAGTTGCTGAACCTGCACATGCTTGCTGTTACTAATTCCGGGTGCTCCGGCTCAAACCAACGGTTTTATCAACCAATGATTTATGCGTCCCTGTTGCATTTACACAAGGCATAATGGTGACCCTTTCCTTCATGGTCTTTCGCCCAACAGCAGTTTTTTTCGAAAACGATAGCGTTTGTTTTTTTGTGCAAACCTTTGTAAACCAGACCGGTTTCGTCACAATTGTAGATCGGTTCTGGTAAAAACCCATTTTCGGCAATAATCCTTTTGAAATCGCTTGTAAATGTAGCAGCACTCTCAGCATTGCAGGAAAGTTTTTCACCGGAAACCGGCAAAATTCTTATGCCGTGGCGTTTTTTGTATTTATCAAGCCAGCCATCACTGGCTGAAAATTCTTCGTGCCCATTGAGTGCCCTTTTTAAATCTAGTACTGTTACTTAGAGCATCTCGTTTGAAACCAATTCGTTCGCTTCTCGTCCTGTTAAAACTATGCGTATAGTTTATCATCAAGATCAGGATTTTTTAATGGCTTCATTCGCTTGATTTTTTTTTTGATTAACATACATTTTTGAGGCAAATTCTTCCAAGTTTTCTTTATTATTTTTTATTCTCGGTAAAGTCGACATATGTACATATATTGTAGCTTCTGCAGATCTCTGTTGGTGTCTTGCCATCTTGGAGTTCATTTAAAATTGATAATTTTGTTTTCAAATAAATTGATACTCTGCCTTTCTTCTCCATTTTTACGGAAGAATGAAAATTAAAATGAAAAATGTACAGTTGTGAATACAGTGTAGAAATCACAAAGAACCGCCTACTACGAAACTAAAAGAAAGTCAAATGTCATTAAGAAAAATATATTTTGTAATTTTTTTATGTAAATTAGAGCAAAGAATAGACAGTAAAAATGCTCAAATATCATCGGCATTAGCAGTATGTGTGATATATATTGTACATAGAGTGGTGTTAGTGATAAACAAATAACTTTTAATTTTTTTATATGATTTTTCGTAGTGACTACTACTACTAAAGGTTGATACATATTTGCTGTGTAGTATTCAGCGTTTCTTCAGCGTTATTTTTCATTTGGACAACGAGAATCGCATATTGCTGTTGCGTGAAAAGATACTAATGAGAAAGGCGTGATGGAAACGAAATGGAAAGAATTTTTTCATTCCATTTTTTCATAGAACGAGAATTGACCCCCAGGTGCAGTAAAAAAATTTGAAGACGAGGAACTTACAGTTTGGCTGGATGAAAAACTCAAAAAGAGCTACTCAGCAAGCAATGTCACTTCGATTTCAAGCAATGGGAAAGATACAAAAGGAAGGAAAATAAGTTCTCCATAAACTCACCGAATAGTTGATATCTGCAAGAATTTTCTTTCTCGGTAAGAAAAAAGAATTTTTTGCATAAAATCATTACGGATCAAAAATAAATATTCATCCCAACAAAGTGTTACTGTATGTCTGGTTGGATTGTAAAGGAGTATTTACTATGAGCTTCGAAACCTGATCAAACTATTACAGCTGAACGGTACCAGGCTCAATTGATCAAATTCAGTTATGCTCGGGAGGAAAAAAGACCATTTACGGGCCAAGAGAGGTGGAAGGTGATATTGCTGCATGAAAACGCTCGTCCACATACAGCAAAATCAACCCACGAACTCATCTCCTTAGGCTAGGAAGTTGTACCACTTATTCAATCAAATTTGTAAAAAAGCTAACCTAGATAGAATGGCTTTGTAACAAGTATCTTTTCAATAAAGTGGAATTTGACCAAAAATAAGACAGAGTTTCTACTTCTAGATATTCTCTTGTTTAAATGAAAATTAAAATAAGACAAAATCGAAAAACATTGGTTGCTTATATGGAATTTTTGGAGTGAAAAAAATTGTTTTTATAGAATGTTGCTTTTATAAAGGTTTCTTATACAGAGCGGTTACTGTATATCATTCACAATTGGTCTCATAATTTGATTGTATGATGAACCAAATTTATGGTCGTTCACGTTAAATAAAACTACTAAATGAAAATTTTCTAAATGCAATAACGATTCCTTGAGTAGATTTAGAACTGTAAAGTATATAGCCCCAATTTTATGAATGGTTTTACGACTTCCCAAGGGGTTAGTACATTCAAAATCATCATAAAAGTGCTGTAGCTGAATAGCAAGACGGTCTTGGTAAAATGTGTTCTGCTTGAAAAGAGAACCACACCAAAATTTCGAAAGCTGTTCTAATGTGCATGTGTGACGGTTTTGAAAAATGTGTATTTTTAAATAATACTTGTAATGTTTCTATTATAGAGATATACTGATAGGTCGTCTGCAATAAGCATTTCTTGTAAGTTTTATTTTTTTTTGCAATATTTTTTAATGGAATTTTGTTTAATAGAAATTAATTTGTTGTTCAAAATAGAAAAAATGTATTACAATTTTTTGTAAAATCAACTTTAAAATGATCATAAGTTTACCAATTATTTAAAATCTATTTGAAAATTACAGCAAAAGCTTTAATTAAAATTAAATGTTTTTAGTGACTATATTAAGGGCATAGGTATAGATAGATTTTTACCACAACTCCGTTCAAATGCTGTGTACAAAATTTTTTTTCCTGCGTTTTTGACTATAGTAAAAATGTGGCGTTGGTAAATTTCCCATTCAGTTTTCAGCTTCTGCGTTGAGCAATAATTTAGCTCAAAATCATAAAGAATCTGTAAAATTAATGAAAAATATAATAAATAAACATAAAACTTTCAAATTTGTACCTACCAGTTCTGGAGAGATGTAGAAGTATTTGCAGTTCTCGTTTATAATAAAATCGTCTTTTTTAAATTCTAATTTTCTATAAGATGCCGTTGCTTTCAATTTATCTTTAGCTAATTCAATTTCTTCTGGCAATGCTAATGTTTTTAATATATACAAATCCAGCTGTAAATCAGGCGTATCAATCGAACTATCAGATTTTTCCGTTTCTGCACTGCGAATGTTTGAAATTGACTCAAACTCTTTTTCAAGCTTTCTTCTTTTCACCCTATCGTTTTTTAGTTTTACTTGCAAAAACCCAGTATTTGTCGAATTATATAATAATTCCTAAAACATATTAATATATTTATATTAGTAAATTTTTAAACTTTGAACAGGAGCACATCAAAAAAATGCGTCGCTTAATTGGGTTTTAACGAGTAAAGTGAAAAGAAAAGAAAGAGGTATTTCTTACTTTTTGTGTTTGTTGATTGAAAACAAGGCCGGCAGCACAAGTACAAGCGGCACAAGAATAAGCGGCGAATTTTTTCATTGTATTCGTGTACATGACTTTAAACTATCAGGGGTACAAATTGAAAATGCGGGATTGATAACAGATGGCGTTACTAACGCTATACGCATCAGGCAGTACTGTGACTATGTTCATGTCAAAGCTACGTCTTATAGCTTTAATTTTCAGTATGTGTCAATTTGTCGCAGTGTCAAATTCATAGTTTTTTTGAGCTCTCAATATGTCGAGTTTCGTGCCAACAAAACAGCATTTGCGGGAAGTTTTAATTTACTTCTTTAATTTGAAGAAAAGTGCTGCTGAAGCACATCGATTGGTCTCCGAGACTTATCCGAGTCATGTTCCATCGGTTTCAACGTGCGAGAGATGGTTTGTGCGGTTTAGAAGTGGTGATTTTGACGTTGAGGACAAAGAGCGGCCGGGCCAAGTGAAAAAATTTGAGAATGCTGAATTGGAGGCAATACTCAATGAAGACTCGTGTCAAACTCAACAAGAGCTCGCAGATTCATTAGGAGTGACACAACAAGCCATTTCCCATCGTATAAAAGCCCTCGGAATGATCCAAAAGCAAGGACATTGGGTGCCGTATGAGCTGAAGCCGAGAGACGTCGAGCGCCGTTTTTTTGCATGCGAACTGCTGCTCGAACGGCAAAAACGGAAGGGTTTTTTGCATC
This sequence comes from Tipula helvola, assembly GCA_963556165.1. NCBI lineage: Eukaryota > Metazoa > Arthropoda > Insecta > Diptera > Tipulidae > Tipula > Tipula helvola. The sequence goes on from OY744483.1 coordinate 233,802,693, forward strand.
GCATTGTCACTGGTGATGAAAAGTGGATCCGTTACGATAACCCGAAGCGCAAAAAATCATATGGTTACCCCGGCCATGCATCATCATCGACGGCCAAACCAAATATTCACGGCGCCAAGCTCATGCTCTGTATTTGGTGGGACCAGCTGGGTGTGGTGTATTATGAGCTATTGAAATCGAACGAAACCATCACAGGAGCACTATACCGAACTCAATTGATGCGTTTGAGCCGCGCACTCAAAGAAAAACGGCCACAATACGAGCAAAGACACGACAAAGTAATTTTGCAACATGACAACGCTCGGCCACATGTTGCAGCGCCGGTCAAAACATACCTACAAACGCTGAAATGGGAAGTCTTACCCCACCCGCCGTATAGCCCAGACATTGCTCCTTCCGATTACCACCTTTTCCGATCGATGACACATGGCCTAGCTGACCAGATATCTGTAAACTACGTATTACTCGAAAACAGTGAAGGAATTTCATCTGACCACACACCTGTCATTATGACACTCAGTGATACCATTATCAAAAAAGAAAATTTACCTAGGTTAACAAATAATAAAACAAACTGGGACCTCTTCCGGAAAATAGTCGAAGACAATACGGAACTACAAGTACCAATTAAAACTCCGGCAGAACTTGAGGTTCAATTGGAGCTGCTGAACAACAGTATTCTGCAAGCAGCATGGCAGAGTACTCCTCCTACTTGTAATCAAACGGAAAGTTACATCAACTACCCACCCAGTAGAAGTGAGAGATCTGGTTAGAGAAAAGCGGAAAGCTCGAAAAATCTGGCAGAGGAATCGAGCACCACAAAGCAAATCACGAGTTAATTATTTAAGCAACAAATTAAAAATGCTTATCAAAGAAGTCAAGAACAAATCTTTTAATGAATACCTGGCTGGCCTTTCTGGCAACAAAGACACTAATTACTCTCTTTGGAAAGCAACTAAAGGTCTTAAAAGGCCTAAAGTATAAATAGCTCCTATCAAGAATGACGATGGAACTTGGGCTAGAAGTGCCAAAGAAAAAGCTGCATTGTTTGCAGACTATCTTGAAAACACATTTCAACCCCTCCCAAGGCAAACAGCTGAAGAAAATATAATTTCAGTAAATAAAGTGGATAACCTAAACATAAAACCTGTAACACTACAAGAGCTAAAAGATGAAATTAAAAACAACTTAAGTTCAAAAAAATCCCCTGGTTATGATTTAATCACTGGACTTATAGTTAAAACTCTCCCAGAAAAAGGAGTACGAAAATTACTGCAAGTAATCAATGCAGCCTTCAGATTAAAATACGTTCCATACCAGTGGAAAGTGGCAGAGGTGATAATGATTATAAAACCTAACAAGCCGCCAAACAAGAAAACATCGTACAGGCCAATTTCCCTACTTCCTATAATTTCAAAATTATTTGAAAAGTTACTACTCAAGAGATTAAAATCAGTAATAGAAGACAGAAAACTCATTCCTCCTCACCAATTTGGATTTATAGAGAGACACTCTACCATAGATCAAGTGCATAGAATCACAGATCTAATTGAAGATGCTCTGGAAAATAAAAAAATATGCTCAAGTGTATTCTTGGACGTATCTCAAGCCTTTGACAAAGTATGGCACCGAGGCCTGGAATATAAACTACACAGAGATCTGCCGAAGCAGTTTTACCTGATTTTAAAGTCATATCTAGCTGATCGACGCTTTCGTGTGAAACATGAAGAGGAATACTCCGAATTAAAGAAAATATCGGCGGGAGTTCCACAAGGGAGTGTTCTGGGGCCGATACTCTATATACTTTATACGCGAGACGTGCCAAGCACAAAAGGAACAAATATTGCAACATTTGCGGATGATACTGCAATCTTGGCAACTGGAAACAACATAGAGGAGTCAACCAGCAAATTACAAAACGCTGCTAATTCATTGAGTAATTGGACGAAGAAATGGCGCCTTCAACTCAACGAAACTAAATCTGTACATATAAACTTTACCAACAAAAATGTTAATTGGTTACCTGTTCGACTGAATTCACAACTTATTCCACATGCAAACACGGCAAAATATTTAGGAATGACCCTTGATGCTAAACTCAAGTGGAAAGAACATGTTAAAAAGAAAAAAGAAGAGTTAAACATCAAATATAGAAAAATGTATTGGCTCATAGGAAGGAACTCTGAGCTAACATTACATAATAAACTGCTATTATATCGGCAGATATTGAAACCTGTATGGACGTATGGTATACAGCTATGGGGCTGTACCAAGAAAACTAACGTAAAAGTAATTCAAACTTTTCAAAATAAAGTCTTGCGTAGTATGGTCAACGCACCATGGTATATAAGGAATGATAACCTTCATAAGGATCTAAAGATGGAGTACGTCAGTGAAGAAATTAAGAAATATGCTAGGAAACACGTACAGCGCCTCAGTCAACATGAAAATGCGGATTTGCGTCGTATGCTGAACAACCAAAATCCAGTAAGACGGCTTCGAAGAACGAAGCCCTTAGAACTAGGACAGATAAATTAATGAAGTATCCAACCTGGAGCTAACCGATGGGTTATTCTCCTCAAACAGTTAACATCATTTAATATAGATAAATTACTAGATGAAATTGTATTCAGTTGTAATATTTGTTAAATAAAAAATAAAAAAAATAAAAAAAAACTTCCAAGGCAGATACATTTTGAGAACTATAGTCGTCAAATAAAACTTTTTCCATGTTACTAGAAGTTGTTGAGTTGTAAACTTGGCAATCGCCAATCTCTAAACTTGTTTTGGTTTTCACACGCAGAATAAAGCATGCACACGTAACATAAATTGATTGACGTAATGAAGTAAAATATTTTGTTCCATGCTAGCTCCATAAACATTTAAAAAGCAATCAAAATTTTCTATATTTACTGCACTATTTTGTAATGCTGTAAAATAAGTTACTAATAAATAAGCCTGAGATTGACATTTTAGCAAAAAGTGTTAGTGCACTACAGTTTTCAATAAATCATTAGTCTATCTATCTATAATAACTGAAGGAGAAAATTTTTAAATTTAAAATGTGTATTTATGTTAAAGAAACTACCTACATATTCGCACTGTATGATTTTATTTTTTTCAGTTTACGTAGAATAAAAGGAATTTAGAGTTTATCGAGAATAAAAGCAATGGTGGCAGAAGAAGTTCTGCCGATTTATCCGTTGAAAACGGAGTTAGTAACTTCAAGAAATCACTTATCTCAATGACAGTCAAATACATCTTCGTTGCAGTTTGTTTATGTTTTTTTATTCTTATAACCAAATGCCAGTAAATATGTTCCTATTACCACGTCAAAAAAATATTTTTATAATGCGCATCATCTCTTATCGAATAATTATGCAAAACCAACTCAAATGTCTTATACAAGCCATGTTATTGCCATACAAACACAAAATAAAACCTACTATTTCTGTAAGTATTAGGGTTCCCAACCGTCCTTTTTTGGGAAGGACAGTCCTTCTTTTGTGAAATTTGTCCTTTCCGCTTTCTATACGCTAAAATGTCCTTTATTTTGTGAAAATGTCCTTTTTCTGTTTAATTATATTCTGTGTTGTTAGTTTTGTGCGTTAGTTTTTTAATATTGTCATTGCCATGCGAAATATGTAATAGAGTTGTATCACCAAAATATTTTACGAATCCCTTAATAATTTTAAACAAAGATAGCTGGGGGCATATTTTGCATAATGGATAAATTTCGGGATGATAATCAGTTAGAAAATAGATTTTATGGTTACAAAGTTAACAAAACGTTTAAATCCAAGACACTTGCAGAACACTGTATCAAAAGGACTTCAATAATTTGTAATGGAAATCTCTACAAAATCTTGAAAAAAATTTTGATTGCACTGAAAAAACTGCATATCAAAACTTTCAATATTATCGTTATCAAATAATATCTTGCCGAAATTTCGAACTAGTTTTATCAAGACTAGATAATTCCAATTTAAATAAAAGGGGATTACTACTTATGCGTAAAAAAATACAGAAATTTTAAAATCCAGAATAATTGAAAAGTTAAAATCTAGAAAAAAATCCCAAAAATAAATCTAGAAATTACCAAAAAAATAAATCCAGAAAAGGAGGGTGGAAGTTGTTTTACAAAAAAAGACCAAGAATGGCTGATTATATAAATTAATGTTAAATGGTTATAGAAACATGTCATTCAGCCTTTTAAATATTTTAAATTGAAATCCGTGTTAGAATTTAATAAAATTTTTTATTTAGATATCGATATTTCGAGCCCAATGCTCATCCTCAGTTTAATATCAAACAAATTAAAAAATTCCTAATTACATACATATATGGATTTTCTCTCAGCAAAGAAGGCAACCTTTTGAAATTTTATAAGTGACTATCTCACAGAGGTATTTTATAATAAATTAAATTAAGGTTTGTAAGTGTGTATTTAGTGTTGCTTAAAATAATAGAATCCAGAACTGCATATAACTAGGAATCTTTTAATTTATTCTATTAACCCGAGGATGAGCATTTGGCTCGAAATATCGATATCTAAATAAACAATTTTATTAAATTCTAACACGAATTTCAATTAAAAATATTTAAAAGGCTGAATGACATGTTTCTATAACCATTTAACATTAATTTATATAATCAGCCGTTCTTATAATTAATTATTTTTTAAATGAATATTGTACCGAAAGTTAAATATTTGACTGAAGGACAAATATGTCTATGTTAAAAAATATAATCAGCTTGCTTTGAATTTGTATTATGGAGCAAATTGCAGTTTCTTAAACGAAGAAAGGGAGGAAATTTTATTTAACTGGAAATTAGCCTTTTTTCGAGAAACCTTAGTATTTTAGTTAAATAGTATTTTGTTAAATGTCCTTTCTTTGGACAACGAAATGTTGGGAACCCTAGTAAGTATGTATTAGCGCAAAAACATCTATAATTCCAAGACGAACTATTCAAAATTTAAAGGTACAAAGTGACTACTGGTGATAGTGTTGGTTGTGTACATATCGACCTATCCAAGTAAGAATATGATAAGTGAAAAATACCGTTTTTTCAGGAGAGCAGTATAAAGGTTTAATTAGTTCTTTTCGCTGCTAGGAATAAACGGGTCAATTTTTGTTCTACGATTTTTCTTTGTATTATAAACTTGTGCAATTGGAATAAAACTGTGCATGTCTTGTAAACACAAATTCAAAGTATTTCATTAAAAATGATTAAAGATTAAATTCTCCATAGAACAAAAATATAACCGTACTTACCGAATGCACAAAATAAAAATATTCCCACTTAAAATATTATAACCGTCCTTTTCAATCGAACAGTTGGAAAAATATTCCAAGAATAAAAGTATAACGAACTTTGTTATACATATTTAAAACATTATTTCCGAAGAAGAATATGACAAGTGACTTTATCGTTGATTACCAAAAGAAGTTTTTCGTTATAAATTAATGCTAAGTCACTTATAGAAACGTTAATTGTATCGTTTATACTAAATAGTATTATAAAGTGGCTTTGAATTCTTTTAATTGGATTTTTAGTTAAAAACGCATTATTTTAAGAATATAAAATCAGTCATAAACTTATCAATTTTAGAGATAACACTTTAAGATTTTGTCATAATAAGAATTCGACATTGAAGAGTCCAAAAATCGTATTCCCGTAAAACTATGATAACTGACGTTTTCATGGTCTTAATTGGATAGGTCGATATAGACTTTCAATAATAAAATTAACCAACACTAATATAATTTGTGTTGGTATTAATAAACAAAAAATACATTAGAAACAACAACAATTTACATCACGGCAACGCCGTATAATAATATCGAATAAAACAAGACCTATTTATGTGTATGTTTCTTGGAACAACAAAATAAATAACAACAACAATCAGTATATTAAATATTTTGTTGAGAAAAATTTGTAATGTACGGACATTTGGATATTTTTTTTTTTCTCTAGTATATAAGTTGAGAATTATTTTTTCGATTTAATTTATAGGTTTTATGTTGTTAATTCTCAACATAAATAGTATTTTATTTGTTCGAGCTTGAATTAAACAATTCAAATTATGTTTTGTATTACTTAATTTTTCTGCCTAGTGCAATTTTTGTTGTAAATTTCTAAACAAAATACATACGTTAAATATTTGTTCGTCATTCGTTAGTCGAGATAAATATTTCGAGATTCGAGATAAATGTTTGATGAAAATGATTCGCTTGGCGTTTAATGGAAATAATTTAATTAATTGTACACCAGAAAACAAGATGTCATATGTTTTTCGTACAGATGTTTTCAATAATGCACACAGTGTGTGTAGTTTGTTTGACAGGAAAAAGTTTTATAACCTATCTTTATTACACTCGTATACCAAAAAATGCCACATTTCATTGTTTTAAAAAATACGAATAATCGTACATATTTCAATGCTTTACTACACGTTAAATATATAAGTATTGAGGCACAATTCGATTTTCGACATCAAGCTATCTTTTAAAATTATATTATCTTACTTATTTTTTTATTAAATTCAAAAATGAATTTGAACTAATACAATATTTTTGTCAAGAGTGTAAAAATAAAAAGTAAATATGTGTTTGTATGAAAATAAATGTCAAATAATGTACAACGTTGCCGTCGTCATTTAGTTACCAATACTACCTTCAGTGGTCGTTTTCATTCAATAACAAACTATAATTCGTCTTGGAATTATAGATGTTTTTGATTAGCGGCATAATACATTATAATCGTCACATACTTTGGTATTAAATTGCAGTTTCTATCAAAAACAGTATAAAATATCACTAACACTTACAGAAAATAGTAGGTTTTGGATTTGAATATATGCGTACGGAAATAATATATTAGTTTTGAACTATGTTACATATGAGCCGTTCAGTGCACACATCGATTAACTATACTTTTTGAAAAATCTTAAATTTAAGTGTCAAAGCACTTGGTATAGTCATAACTTTATATATTTATAATAACTTTCCTGAATAATAAAGATTAACACCATTAAACGGAAAAATTTGTTTGGCCATTGAATAACTTCATTTATTATATATTTAAACATCTTGCGATGAGAAAGTTATAAATTTAAAACTTCGTGTTTTTTAATAATTGAAATTTATTTTTTCATTTATTACTTTTTTCAGTTGTCAAATCGATTAACTCCACTAGTCACATAAAAATTGTAACATTACTGACGATTATTTTTTGGCTATTCATTCTTATTAATTTGATATACCGTTATGAAAGGTATATCTGGATTTATGCATTCTACAATATAATTTGAATTTACATTATAAAGGGAATTTTAAAAAACAATACATTTTTTCATCGCATTTCTCAACTTTTTGTTTTATGGAGTTAATCAATTTGTGCACTGAACGGCTCATATGTCTAACTGATTTTATTTCAAAATTACAAACCGCAACAACAACAACACAAAATTATCGTAAAAAAAATATTTCGCTTAGAAGGCTATGATTTTTTGCTTGTATGTAAGTATTTTGAAAAGGAAAAATTTGTCTTTGTGTATATTCATTTCCTAAGTGTGTATGTTTATTAAATAAAATTGTTTGAATATAATCAAAACCAACACAAATGTCTTATACAAGCCATATTATTTTCTTGACGCACGCCAAAAACATCTATAATTCCAAGACGAACTATTCAAAATTTAAAGGTACAAGGTGACCACTGGTTATAGTGTTGGTTGTGTACATATAGACTTTCAATAAGAAAATTAACCAACACTAATATAATTTGTTTTGGTATTAGAAAACAAAAAATACATTAGAAACAACAACAATTTACATCACGGCAACGCCGTATAATAATATCGAATAAAACAAGACCTATTTATGGGTATGTTTGAACTTTGAACAACAAAATAAATTACAACAACAATCAGTATATTTTCAATTTTGTTGAGAAAAATTTGTAATGTATGGATGTAAACATTTGGATATTTTTTTCTTCTCTAGAATATAAGTCGAGAATTATTTTTTCGATTTAATTTATAGGTTTTATGTTGTTAATTCTCCTGTTTTTCTGTTAACATAAATAGTATTTTATTTGTTCGAGCTTGAATTAAATAATTCAAATTACGTTTTGAATTACTTAATTTTTCTGGTTAGTGCAATTTTTGTTGTAATTTACAAAAGTACTAAAGTAGTTTTTAGCGTACAAAATACGCTAAATATTTGTTCGTCATTCGTTATTCGAGATAAATGTTTGAAGACAATGACTCGCTTGGCCTTTACCTAAACATGTCAGTGTAATAAATAATTAAATTTATTTAGTTTTAATGAAATAATTTAATTAATTGTACACCAGAAAACAAGATGTCATATGTTTGTCGTACAGATGTTTTCGATAATACACTGTACGTAGTGTGTTAAGTGTTCGTGTTCGACAGGAAAAAGATTTAACCTATCTTTATAACACTCGTAGACCAAAAAGTAGCACATTTCATTGTTTTAAAAAACACAAAAATCGTACATATTTAAATGCTTTAAACACGTTAAATATAAAAGTATTAAGGCACAATTCGATTTTCAACATCAAGACATCTTTTAAATTTATATTATCTTAATTATTTTTTTATTAAATTCAAAAATGAATTTGAACTAATACAATATTTTTGTCAAGAGTGTAAAAATAAAAAGTAAATATGCATTTGTATGAAAATAAATGTCAAATAATATACAACATTGCCGTCGTCATTTAGTTACCAATACTACCTTCAGTGGTCGTTTTCATTCAATAACAAACTATAATTCGTCTTGGAATTATAGATGTTTTTGCGCACGCACATTATTAAATCCAAAACGTACTATTTTCTGTAAGGGTTAGTGATATTTTATACTGTTTTTGATACAAACTACAATTTAAAAACAAAGTACATACATATGTAAAGATTATACTGTATTATGACGCTAATATTATGTGTACCGAATGAAATTTGTGATTTGTAAATGAAAAATTAAAACTAAACGGCAATATATAATCATTATTTTTCTTTAATGGTTCTATTGCACATATTGTACAGTTTTTAAATAATAGTATCATTCAAATTTTTTTGTTCATTTTACGGCGAACATTCACTTTTTCCCGTATGGAAGCCATTAGGTTCTGGATGGTGTCTTCAGTGACTCTGGCGGATGCCCGTTTCCATCTGTACTGGAATTCTTGGTCATTTTTCGCAGCTTTAGGCTCTTTTTTCAATTCCTTCTTCACTAAAGCCCAATATTTTTCGATTGGACGGTCTTCCGGCACGGCAGGCGGATTGCAATCCTTTGAAACAAATTTGATGTTATTGGCTTTCATGAAATCCATCGTTCCTGTAGCATAATGAATCGAGGCAAGATCGGGCCAAAAAATAGTAGGGCTATTGTGTTTTTTTAGAAACGGCAACAAACGTTTCTGAAGGCATTCTTTGATGTAGATTTCGCCATTCATAATCCCGTTTATTATGTATGGACGTGATCTTAAGCCGCATTGGCAAATTGATTGCCAAACCATACGTTTTTTGCCAAATTTTTCAATAGATATGGTAGTAATTGCTTCCTCCAGTTCTTCACCTTTCTTTTTGATATAATATTGGGGACCTGGAAGTGTCGAGAAATCCATTTTGACGTAGGTTTCGTCGTCCATTACGATACAAGAATCTTTTCTATCGTTCAACCATTTGTTAAGATTCTTTGCTCGATCGATCCCTCTATTAAATTGTTCAACACTTCTTTTGGGGATTTTTAACTTCTTGTATGTCCGTAGATCATTTCTAGTTTTAGCTCGTTCCACCATCGATTTGGTTGTTTTGGTTTTTCTGGCCAAATCCCGCACAGACATCGAGGGATGTTTGGTAATGACTCTTACAATTGTTTGATCCAACATTTTATTTCGAGCACGTTTTTTTGCTCCGGATCCGGGCTTGCGAGATACAGAAAGATTCATTTGAAATTTTTTTTTTACGTTTGTTACCGTATTAATGGAAACACCGGCCAATTTAGCAATTTTTTTATTGGTATACTCCGGATGATCATTGCACAATTTAATTATTAAATGACGTTTTTCTCCTTCTGATGCGTCCATTTCGAAATAAATAAAACAAATGCCCAATTTGACGTTTATTTGTTTTTTTAAATTGTTTTTCTACAAAATAACTGTACCAGTTTTTTTCTTTTGCGTAGTAACCTATGAGATAATATAAATTGGGGAATCACAAATTTCATTCGGTACACATAATACTTACAGAAATAGTAGGTTTTATTTTGTGTTTGTATGGCAATAATATGGTTGTATAAGACATTTGTGTTGGTTTTGATATAATACAATTTTATTACAATAAATATAACATAACAAATGCCAATTCCTATATTTTTCAAACTTCTCTGTAGTAGCTAAACAGAGTTGGCAGTTTTGTGTTTTGTTACATTTTTTCCCAGTATAAACGTTTTCAACGTTAAAAGGAATTTAAAATCTTTCTAGTGCAGTTCTTATGGAAAACACGATGATTAACAGCGAAGAACTTACATTCACCTCACATACACTCTGTAAGTTCTACTTAGAAATTATAAATTAAAGTGTTAAGTGTTTTGAGAATTTAAAAATAAACAAATTTAGAGCTGCATGGAAAAAATGAATTCATGGATTAAGGAACTTATACATATTATTTAATAATTAATCAACCCCAATTTGTTTTATTAGGTAAATCGTTTTCAATATTTGGCGCAATAAAATTAATTGTGTATACCTCAATAAACATATTAAACGAATATCACATAGGAATAAAACGTTTAAAAATCGACATTTTTAATTAAATTTAAATTAAATTATAATAAATCATAAAATTATTAAATTATCGATGATTTTGTTAAAACAAAAAATAATTACTCGTACATACACATATTTTTTTTTTTTTTTAATTTGCCGTTAAAAATGTCAAACCCACATTTTGCTTATCAGTTCGGAAGAATAAATTATGTAAATATGTTTATTGTAGTTTTATTTTCAATTTTTGATAAATTAATTAATAGTTTGCTAAAGAAATTTTATATTTGATTTTGTTAAATGATAAATGATAGACGCCAGCCGCAGCGTAACATGTTGAATATTATGAAATTACACTTCTCATTCTGTTTCATCAATTATCATGTAGCCTTAGCCTGTAAAAAATTAAAGGGCCAACTATACTTGGAATAAGAAAAATAAGAAATTGAACGAAGCAACAAATTTTTATTTCGTTTTGACATTCCAACCATAAGTTTACTTTAATTTCTAAGTTGACAGGGGTGGTTTTTTTGCAATTAAAATGGTTGTTTTTTTCTTTAGATTAAAATATTGAATAGATTTATTATAGATATTTAACATAATTATTCTTCATTAGTTTAAAATTAAGAACTAGTTTTCTTGTTTTATTTAAATAAAATAATTTTAATGTTAGGTTATGTTTAGTTACATTTTAGAATAGTTTAGAGTTTTTATTTTATTTAAATACATAAGAAATAGCACGATTACATCTAGTAAAAACGTGACACAAATTATAGTTAAGTCAATGCCTGCTATTCATCTGCAATAATATTGGAATCATCATTTTGTTGGTTTACCTACACCTTGGATTGAAGCGTGTACCACTAAGAAAAATTGATACTGTCTTGGATCAATAATAAATTTATCAATAATTGTACCAGGCATAACGTTGTAATTTTTACTCACACTCTTGATAGTTGGATACCCCCGGATAGAAAATCGTATTATGCCCCTTTTGGACAACAATGTAACAGCAGGTTTATAGGCAGGCGCAATTTGATTTGCCGTATAAATAGCGGCCAATTCAATGTTTAGTACATCTTCAAATTGGCCATCTGAGACCCCATCATGGTAATACAAAATTGTATCCGGCAAGTCATTATTCATACTTTTCTTGTAGTATTTCAACTATTCAACCAAAATATTCTTTAAATCGGTGATCATTTATTGCGTTAGATTTTGAATACGCCAGCACATGTTGTATTTCAACGCATGAATATCGTTAATTCACTCAATTCACTCGTATCGAAGATGCTACACTCTCAATACTAGGTTCATCCATTGTACCAGTTGGATGTGATTCAGCCGCTTGTTTTACAATGGGATATGCCTCCGCTCGATTGGGTATAAACACAAATAATAAAACATTTTTTTGTCTAAGCATCAACAATTTTTGTTCAATTTCGTATTTCCGGCTCATCTTATCTCTATGATGCTTCCACGGTCATCATCCGATTGTCGAGCACACTCACTCACAGCACAAAACAAAACAAATATGCGGCGGCGAAATGAATTTGTTGTTGTTGTTGATTTTCCTTAATTCAGTACGAAAATTTTCGCTCGTACTAATTTTTTTAAGTGACAGCCAAAACTCAACGAAGATGTGTTAAGTTTTTTATTTCAAGTATGAGCGCGTTCACGCAGATCCCCATTCTCGCTCTCTTAAGTTAAGTTTTTTAATTTTCTTATTCCAAGTATAGTTAGCACTTAAGTAATGTGTAAACGTGATAAACAATGAACGAAAGGAGAATTGAAAAACAATATAATTCAATTATTTTATTTTTTTTTATAGAATAAGGTTACAGTTATAATAAAACAAAAGCGGTTTATCTTAAAATACAAATATAATAATCGTGCAAGGTGTACAGAAAAAAGAGGTAGGATATTCCCGTGTTTCATTTTCGTCTTTCTTTGCGCATTACGTCACGTGAAGACAAAAAATCAGATATTTATATGAAGTTTGGCGGTTTTTTGATTATTTTTTTAAATAACTCAAGAATAATCGTATTTTTTTTAACAAACCGTATTTACAATTGATAATGATAGTTTACCGAGACCCTTTTTATGCTTTATATTTTTTTTATGGTCCAAATATTTGAGAAATAATTCCTTCGAGTATATAATGTCTAATGTAAATGGAAAAAAGGATAGACAAAATTATGAATACATAACATAAAACAATTTAATTATTAAATGTTTTTGGTCATTTACGTACCAATTATTAATTTTATTTTTTTTACGTTATGTACTCAAATTTTTGCCATCTATTTTCGTTTGGTTTCAAATTATTGGTATCCACGTACCTATTCAAATATTATGTCCATATTCAACGTTAAATATAAATGGAAAAATATATTAAATAAAAATTCAGTTCACAAATTATTAAACGCCCAGTTAATAGAAAATATAAATTTGAAAAAAAGGAAATTAAATAAAACTATAAATTAAAATTAAATCTCTGGCTTATTTCATTTATTGTCTTATGGTTTTCGCTACATATAAATCAAAACACCTATTCGCTGTTTAGTGTTCTATATGTATTCTTATCAGAAGTACAATTGATAGTTTTGTTGCAATAGGAATTATTCAAATTTAGTATATTTAAAATCGAACACTGCCAAATTTTTGAATTAAATAATTAAAATCTAAACGTCATCTGCATTTAACAACAAAATTATACTCATAAATTCCAAAACTTGTTATGCAATGTGCTCAAACAGTATACTCTAGGTACGAATATTAAAACATGCCTCTTTTCGCGATTTAATTCCGAAAGTATTGCAGTATGTAACTAAAATCAAAATTGAAATGTGTAATTTTAACATAAAGTCGAAAAATAATTAATGGCAAAAATAAAAAAAAAATCATTTATTTTCCATTTATTTAAAAAATTAATAAAAATATCACGAAACTCCATATAAATACCAGCATTTTTGTCTTCAGGTGACGTCAAATTGTGAAAAAAGGTTAGCAACAGCATGCGCAATATTATACCTTATTTTCTGTATATCTTGATAATCGTGTAACTTTTGTAATTATATTATTTACGTGTTAGCTTTTTGTTTGCTTAATGTTGTTCGAATTTTGTTATGTCTTTCGATACAAAATATTTTTAATTTCTAAATTTTCTATGTTTTAAAACCACTCTCGTATGACGTTCTTTAGACTTTTCCTGGTAGTTAAGAACGTATTCCTATAAAGAAGGATTTCGATACAATACGATGCGATACATCGATACTTTTCCTTAAAGTTAGAATTTTTTCAACTAAAGTATGAAATAAGCAGGCGGGGCTTATATAAAGTGATTTGGTTGGTAGGGAATTTGGAAATGAATACTAAGGTATTTTTCGTCAATGTTATGAACACAGCTTTAAGCTGTACTTCGCATAATCGTTTCACACGAAAATTAGCGGGTTTTCGTAGTATTTTCAAGAGTATACTCGTATCCGATGAGGCGGTTTCCTTGATTTAAGGGAATTAAAATATGTTTTACCACTTTTTAAAGAGTACACTGGAAAAACGATATAAGTTATGTTAAAAAATATGAAAGTTTGGTGCCATCTTTGCTAAAATAAAAATATTTTATTTACCTCGAGCAACGCCGGGTACGTTTTGAATAATTGATTCCGTTTGGGATAACATTTTGAAATTTGGAATATCTGCCTTGTTGAAATAAGGTAATTTAAATTTTGGTCCCAAACTAATAACTTGCATAACCATATTTGGTATGTCAACGTTGCTGATGTCATTTGCGAGTTGCGACCCGCGTTTTTATTTGAAATGTCGGCCACCGTACTAACAACGACCTACGTTTGATATTGCAAATAAAAACGCATGTCGCAATATCAGCAACGTTGACATACCAAATAAGGTTATGCAAGTTATTAGTTTGGGACCAAAATTTAATTTGCCTTATTTCAACAAGGCAGATATTCCAAATTTCAAAATGTTAGCACAAACCGAATCAATTATTCAAAACATTGACAACGAACACTAACGTGACATCGTACGATTTAGTATTTGTCATGTTTTCCAGAAATTTTTATCAAGAAATCTCTGTTTATACATGAAGGAGAAACATTTGCGGGAACTGATTCTGGAAGCTAAGAGTTCCTTGAGGAATAATCAAATCATTATTGTGTTAAGTGCTGATAAAGGGGGTATGTCGGTGGTTATGTTGAGGTCAGAGTATGATACTATCGTGTTTATACAAAATATTAAATGCACAATTTACTTTTAATTAAAGTATTTATTTATTTGTTGATATTTAATTATTAAAATGTTATTTATTTTGTGTAAAATTTGTTGTTTAATTAATTTTTAACAAATTATATTTGTATTAATATTCAACGCATTCACGCACCGACATTTTGTTGCGAGTAAAAATCTAAAGAGACGCGATGAACGCAAATGCGCTCAGCGCCAAATCCGAGGCGAGACTAATGACCTTTATTTAAATTATTGATTTTTTTATTTTTTTTTTGTTTTTGTTTTTGTCGCTCAATTGGTATGATTGATACTGACCTTACACCGTAGATAGTATAATAGCAAAATAGTATAATACTATTTTGCTATCCGGTGTAAAACCGATGTTTTGATAGTATAATAGCAAAAATAAAATATAATATTTTAATTTGATAGCTATCAAATTTTAATACCTATTATATTTTATTTTATTTTATTATAGAAGGAAAATTTTGACAGTGGATCATTGATAAATTAGTCTAGGGACGTTTTTGTGTATTTTGAAATTATTCTTTTTCATTATTTTGTTATAATTTTCTATTTTTTATAAATATTTTATGCGGTGTAAACCCGACTACGGTAGATAGTAAAATAGTATTATACTATTTTGCTATTATACTATCTACGGTGTAAAGCCAGTATGAATCAATTAATAGTAGGTGTATTGTTTTTTTGACATAATTGTTCGCGTTGGAATTGTTGTGGTGGCGACCGCATAAATTTAGGCGCACGACAAAATGCGTGAACCGCCACAATACAAAGGTTGTGGAGCTACAGCAAGACCAAGATACTTAACATAAGGATTCGACAACGTCATATCAGAACTTAAATAATAAAAAGATTCAAAAACTATACTCAAGTAACTTTATAGACAAGGAAACGAAACAAAAACTAACTACCTACACATCAGTGGCCCTGAAGTTTTATGGACTTCCAAAAGTACACAAAAACCATCACCCGCTGAGACCCATTATGCCATTTATCAACAGCCCCACATATAAGACATCTAAATATTTGGCTGATCTGTTGAAAGTAGCAACGGATGATCTGAAATATGACTGTAAAATTCGTTTGATTTAGTTGAGTTTGTTAAAGAGCAGATTGTCCCACAGCAAGTAATGTTGATTAGCTTAGGCGTGGAATCACTCTTTACAAATATTAACCTCGGGTTAGCTTTAGATACGATTTCGGATAAATGGTTAACGATAGAGCCCTACACCAACATTCCCAGAACAGAATTTTTAGATCTTTTGAAATTTTGTTTAAAATCGGGATACTTAACAGTATCTAACTTTTTTTACAAACAAATTAATGGTGTTGCGATGGGTTCTCCGCTATCGCCGATTATAGCAGATATAATAATGGAAGTGTTGCTCGGCACAGTACTCAGCTCCATTAATTTTCATATTCTGTTTGTTAAGAAATATGTTGATGACTTGTTGTTATGTATCCCAGAAGATAAAATTAATGAAATACTGTCGAAAGTTAACTGTAATTATTTTGGCCTCAAAGTTACTTTGCAAATGGAAACAGAGAACAAATTACCTTTTATGGACACGTTATTGATCCGTAAAGATAATGGCCAAATTGATACGCAAACAATTTATCTTCCGGTCGTATTCTAAATTTTAATAGTTTCCATCCGTTAAACCAAATTATTAATACTGCATTTGGGTTTATAAGCCGCGTGAAAAAATTAACTACTGATGCAACTGTTGACACCGATAAAATTATCAAAAATTATTTGTCTAAAAATAAATACCCAAATTATTTTTGCACAGATTTAATTTGAATCAAGCCAAAATTCTTGAATGTGAAAAATTTTATAAGAACCGTTTGTTTTTGGAAATGGTCCATATTGTCGGCAAACAGGAAATTTTACTGAACTAGAAGACTGACACGGATGACCTCAGCAAAGTTTATTCTGGTATTATTAACACAATTTCCAAATTAGTATGTGAAAATCCATAACTCTAAATTCTATAATCCACAAACCAAAATAATATTTCGATTGTAGTTAGCCTAAAAATAGTTTCGGACAAAAATTATTTGAATGTTTTGGTTCTAAGAAAATATTTTGGAAGAATAAACACAAACAATTACAGATTTATTTGTATATAACTATATACATACTTTATATAAAGTAATATAGTCTGAAGTGTTTGTGTAACATTTTATTTTGGAATATTTGGGGGGAAAATTGTCATTTAACGGTACGTTCAAAATTAAGCGTTGCATACAATTTTCTATAAATTGTCTAATTAAAAAATACTTTTTGTGGTTGTTTTATATGTGTATACAGACCTGAAGAAGATATAATACACATATATCGAAACGTCGTCATAAAAGAAAGAGTTTTATTTTTAAGGCCGTAAATCCGAAGATAGTTAAATATATCCCGCCGTTAGGAGATTTTTCACAAAAAAAATGTAATATGATTGTATTTTTGTTTGTATTTTGTTTTAGACTCTTTGTTGTTCTGATGATGAACAGAAATACCGTTCGAAACGTTAAATAAATATTTATATTCATATAAAAATATAGGCTTTATTTTATAACCAAGATAAATTATTACGTTGAACAAATACAAACAGCCTAATAACCTCTATTTCATAATTTAAAATATTTGCGCATGTTGGTTTCTTTTTAGTTCGCCTAAATGTTTCAGAACAGGAGCGGAAAGCGATATTACTTGGGACATTAAGCCAATCGACGTTTCTTGGGATTCGATACACATATTCTGTAAAACACAACAACCCATAATGAATTTACACATTTTATCTATGCCAAAAAGAGCCAAGCTCATACTCCCATATATGGTGTTAATAAATATTCCCTTAGTGGGTATGCAGCGTCTCGTAAAAGGTGGTATTTATCGCCACATATTGTTGGGAGATCTGGCGATATACAAGAGCATTTAAAGATACGAGCATCGTGGATCTTGCTTGGAGCGTCACATATCGCTTGTAGTATCGTTGATAATAAACTGTGCCTATTCACATATGTTGAAGCAATTTTGGTTATGGGTTTCCGAATATAAATATAACACCCGTCCATACATCCAATCACATTCGGGATTCCGGCCAGCTAAATAATAAACATAAATTTAGAAAAAAATTAATTAATGGTTCAAATTAATAAATTAGCTGCGAAAATCCACGTGCTTTTTCAATTTTTCTTCTTCAGTTGTTGGAAATTAAATGTATGTTGCAGATATTTCGGACAAAAAACCGATAACATCACTAATATGTCGGTGAGTCGATGATCGCGATATATTAAAAAGGTTCAATACTCTACGATACGTTTCTTTATTACCAGCAAAAATTAAAATTAAATAATATTTCTAAATAATTCAAAATTGAACGTACTTACTACAAGAATGTCAAAACTTGAACTTCAGCTGATATTTCCGGCCGGCCTCCTCACTTTTTTATTTTAAAATAATTCGAAAGTCTAAATGTCCCAATCAAAATTTCTTCTATTGACCTAGATACACGGAAATTTTGTTTAAACTACAACAACATAATTAAAAATAGATATAAACAAAAAATATTTATTTTCACAATTTACTTCTAGTTCGGAATATTTATTCACATCATTGGCGAAATTTTTCACACGGTGCTATCGGCCCATATTACACTATTACATTTCTACGTCGTTGAAATACTTATTACTTTTATATGACATAAAGACTATTTTATAAATTCTATTTTATACTTTGCTATATTACACTATGTCGTAATTTTCAATCACATTTTCATCATATTAGTCGAAAAATGGAGAAAAAAATATTATGAGCTCGCGCAGCTAGAATATCTGCAATTTGTGTTATGGCTATTTTAAAAAACATTTCATTATTTTCACATTCGATAATTAATTTTGTGGTAATCAGCATACTGCACGCATACTTTTCCATCATTTTGAGCAGCTATCAAAATAGATATTATAGTATTTAGCTTCATGAAGCTGAATATCATTAGAAAAATACAACATCTGAAACATATGATTATATTTTCATATTACACTATCATATAAAAGTAATGAAGTATTTCAACGACGTAGAAATTTAATACATATAGGCATCTTTCCGATCAAAAAGGATTTGTAAAAATGCGAAATAATCGTCGCCGGACGAATCAGACGATGAAGATGACGAAGATTCAGATACCAACATTTCTTTTAATAATTCAAATTACAATATTTTATTTACAAATTAAATATTAACACAAATTATTATTACACAAGTTATATATTTATACAAATTATACCTGTATTTAAACAAATATATTTTGCCAAATTAATTATTATACACCAATAATACACCAATTATAATGAAATTCTATTGAATAATGTATGCAAAGAAAGATTTTCAATCAAAACAATTTTTTAACATAATTCAAATAGCCGCCGCCTTGTATTGTAACAAACGGAATAATTTAACGGTCAAATTCAAAATGCTGCCTTATATCAAAAAGTCATCACGACAAATCACAAAATGTCATAAATCAAAATGCCGCCTAAAATCAAAATGTCACCACGACAAATCACAAAATGTCATAAATCGTCATAAACGGCATAAAATCAAATTTGTCATTTCACAAAATGTCATTGTCATATTTGTTGGTGTGTGTAAAAAGAGGGGTTACTCGACCAAAAAAGTAGTAGCAAAAATTGCACCAGTGCAAAACTAGTACAACAATTTTTTACATTTAGCGCATTTTTTTCTTCAATAAGGCCTGTATTATCATACATTATCACATTTGCATGTCATAGAAAAGTAATAATATTTTTCTGACATAAAACTACGATAAGAAAAATACTATAAATCATTTTGCTGTATTACACTACAAGTAACATTTTTCGTCATATTAAACCAAAAATGGATTGAAAATTTATTAACAAAAGCATAACTTAAAAAATAATGCGTTTAATTTTGTAGAATTACGTACAATAATGTACGAGAATTTTAATTTTACAACGTAATAATTAACTATAAATGATAAATAATAATTAAAATTCACTTATTTTCAATTTTTCGTTCGTAATACTCCAATCGAATTTTTTCGCTATTTTGAGCCGCTGTCAAAACAAATATTATGGTATTTAGCTTCATAAAGCTAAATATCATTAGAAAAATACTTCATCAGAAAAATACTATTATACATCCCCATTACACTATCATATAAATATGTTGAAGTTTTTATATGATGAATAAAAGTGATAATGTAATACAGGCCTAAGACAGTTTGACAGCCAATCGAATACTATTATTACTCTTCGAGTAAACATTTTTGTACAATCGAATTCAACATTTCATCATTAGCTGCGTTTATACCATTCCTAAACTAGCCGGGATACAAATTTCAGTTTCAAAGCAATAACATTATTAGCAATGCTATTTTAGTTGGCTGAGCAAGGTATATGTCGCGTTTATAAAAATGTAAAGTAATAAAAAAAAAAAATCTGTATTTTCTCAATTGCCAAGATCAAACATCTTGGTTTCGGAAGGTTTTTGGCTAAAATGCTTAATTTTCCAGTTATTTAGGTGGTCCATTCTGTGTCCGAGTCTATATAAAATGGGAAGTTTCAATGAGTTGTAGCGAAAATTGGCCAATCGGGAGTAGAAGTGTATATCTCTTCACGAATAAATTAATTTTCTCAAGCAAATTGTAGTAGATTTCGTGTTGTAACATTTTCAAATTTTGGCGGGTAATTATGGGCATGAAGCCGAACATACTTTCACACTATTATCTAATATACAGAATATTAAAAAAACGAATGAATTTATGTCAAGTTCAAGCATCATGCAAAGGAAATAAAAGTAAGGCCCATTGTGCTAAATGTAAAAAAAAAAGAATTTGCGGAAAATGTATTTTAAAATCAGAATATATTATGTAAAAAATGTGTTAAATAAAGTTTCTTTAAAATATTTTTTGTTTCAATAAACTTCAATTAATCCAATGTTCAATGTTTAAGTCAAATTGACTCATTTCAGGTAAAACAGGTACTATATACTTAACAAATACCGGCAAATTAGTGTTAACTTATAAATACAATTATTAAATATCTAATATAATGATCTAATTAAATTCTATTTCCAGTCGTACATGCTGGTGCCCACGAAAAACGTTTACTGCATCACCTTCTCGACAATTACAACGTATTAGAACGCCCCGTTGTTAACGAATCAGATCCACTACAACTGAGCTTTGGATTAACATTAATGCAAATCATAGATGTGGTAAGTAAATATTATTGGTACTTATTACTTTTTTTATGTGTACGATTCATCATATTGATTTAAAATATTTTTTTTTTTTTATAAAAATACAAGTGAAAATGAAAACTCATGAAAATTAACAAAAATAACGCGATATCATAAAATTAATTTTGGTACGAATATTACATATTTTTAATAAAAGATATACTATACGAGTACCACCAAAAAAATCTCAACAACAATGTTGGATGATGAGGATGATTTATTATTCCTTTTAGAAATCAAAACAACGGAAAAAACTTATATACATTTTTATTTTTAACTCTTTAAATCTCAATAGTATTATAACCAAAAATGAAACAACCGAAACTTTATCAAAAATAATAAAACTTTTACAGCTTTTCTATTTTTTCCCTCTTTGTTATTATTATGTACTCGTACGTAATTTATTCCACTCCACAAAAAAAGTAAACTTTACAGTAAACGAAACAAAATACCATTTAGGTTTAACTTACTTTAAAATGTGTGGAAACAGAGATTTTTATCTTAAACACACAGTTTTCATACATACGTATGTATGTAAGTACATATATCTTTATTTTACTCATACTTGGTACCTTCTCGTATCTATGTATTAGATGTAAGGGAAAGTTATGTCGTTTTTTTTTTAAATTAAATTAAATATTTTTTTCTCTTTTGTAATTTAAAGTAATTATCCGATCAATTCCGAGCTTGAAACCGGCATCTGCCGTAGTTAACATGGGATTTGTCCTGTTCTTACTACCTAGCACTTCACTATTGAAACCTGATGGAGGTTAATCTTGCAGAAAAAAAACCCTAATGAAATTTTTCAAACCACCTTTAGTAAGAATACAAAAATATTAATCAAAATTTGTTGAAATTAGATAACTAAATGAATTTAGTTCATATAAAACTGATCACTTTTAGTCCGTCAAGCACTTTAAACAAGATTTCTTCAGCCTGCATTTGTAAGTGTATCTTTCCATATAAAAAATATACAGCATCTCATGCAAACGTTTTCTTCCGTCATGTTGACACGTCAAAATAATTAAATAAACTAACTAACATAGAAAAATTGTATGCGTCAATCTCCCTAATGAAACCATGAAATCGGTTGACAAAGCCAAATTACAAACTAATAAATACAATAATTTAAATTGTAGGTATGTATGTATTATAACAACAGAACTTTTCCCTATATCTAATAAAATGCGAAGTTGAGTGTGTAAGCAATTTTGCGGTCACATTTGGGAAATTAGAAAATCAAAAAATTACGTAATTTATATTTTTGTTTTATATGATTCGTTAAAACCACAATTGTACTTTTATGGCATCAATAATGGTTTCGCTTATTCTGAATAGACTATACTTATACTTATTCGTCTGAAAATGCGAACAATAATTTAGTTTACAGAAGTGAAATTTTTCAAAAGCCACCCTACGACTTTTTTTGGGTATGTCTTTACGTATAAACGCAAGAATACATAGGATTACCAAAGGAAAGGAATAGGGAAGGAAAAATACGAAGGGGTCATACGGAATTTGAATTTCAGTATGGGAGTGAGTTTGAATTTCTATAAGTTATATGCCACTGGGAAAGCCTCACTGTCAAGTCCGTCCATAAACGAGAAGGATATCTGGAGGAAATGTGGTTTTGGAGCTTATTGCTTTAAAATTTATTAAAATTAACCAAAACATTTTTAATTTTTAAATTGTTGGTTATAAATTTTGTGTACCATACTTTTACGAGAAGATTTGTGTTGAATAGCATTTTCTAAATCAAAACAGGTTCCTAGATTAAATCCGGGAATTATAAATATCCTGTAAATAGTGAGTTGAGTTTTCTCATTTAATCACCTCCACAGTGCCCATAGTGGGTGGGTAAAACACAGCTAACATTGCCATCATAAGTGATTCTGAGAAAATTGTAAAATGGTTATTATTACTTAACTAAAAATTAAATAAACATAGGTTTTTATTTTCTAGACTCTTTTTTATGTAAATAATATTTCTGCGAAAAGAATTTCTTTAAATATCACATATTTTAGAAGTTACAATAAATTTAAATATGGAAATGATGCTTTTTGCCATACAATCTACAGGAATTAATGGATTTTGCTACTTACTTCTATGGAAATGCATCAATTTTGCAAATAACAAAAACGCGATTATCTTAATAAATTCAATTTTATTTTATTATCACGTTTATATTAATAAATTTCAGTTTATTTTACTGTCACAAATTCAATATTATTATTTCAATCAGTCAGGTCAGGAACATATTCTAATCAAAATTTAATTATAATAATAAAAAAAAGTAACCAAATTTTAATTAATTTCGGGAGGCAATAGTTACTGTTTTTGAATTCAACTTGAATTCTAAGGTCTACATCTTTTTCTAAATATGCACCCTTCATTTTCATTTTCGACATCAACGGGTAATTCACTACTAGCATTTATAATCATTTTATAAAAGTTTAATTGATGGTTCTCCTCCCATTGGTCACCAAAATGCTTGGATGGCAATTTTTTAACATCTTCCTTTTTGGCACATTTAACCGGAACACCAGTAGATAGTCTGATACATTTTAGGTATGATAACGTCCGCCCTTTTTTATCCACCGCTTTCGCCGATCCTATATCGGATCTGTAATGTATTTCCCCACGAACTAAAATGCCGGTTTCTCCACGGCTTATAATAAACCGTTTAGCTTTATTAAATTGGAAATGCCACTGTCACGGGGGTTTTATTATTTCAGCCACAGCTTGTTTCCAGTCATAAACCGGGCAGCATTCTGAACCTATAGTCTGATTATCTGGCCGTGATCTTCATACATATTTAAGTATTCCTCCGTTTGAATGATTTGCTCTTTAGACTTAACCCTTTTTTCCAGAAGAGCAAACACTCTATCAGGAGGAATAAAAGAATGTCCGGGTACAGGAAATATTACCTCGATTACCTTGATCTGGATTGGTGCATCGCTATAGAGCCACTTTGAAAGCATTCTCATTACTGTTGAGTTTTTATTTTGTGCCCCGCATCCATCGCAAATCAGTCGAACCACAGATTTGTTTTCTAAATTTGTTTGGCATAACCTTTGGTAGAGGGATGATGCAATCTCATGACTCCCTTTTGGCCGTTCATTTTCCGTCCAAAGGTACAGGTAAACGTTTTGTTTTGTAAGACTCGCCTTAGAAGACCCTTCAACAATCCCGAAATTGTAGAGGTAAAATTGCCTTGCGAAATATGCTGCTTGATCGGCTACTTTCGGCAACACCATATTTTTTTGGCAATCAAAAGATAGCGTATAATCATGGAGTCATTTTCTTCCTTTGCGAAATGAAAGAAACTCTTTGCCCGAAGAGTATAAATTCGTTTTTTTATTAAAAATGTCGTTGTGCTTTATTTTATTCTTCTCCGTTCTTAGATGCTCTTTATACATAAGGCACGTCGAGCACACATCTGTAGTCGGTGTTTTGAAACCTACACTACTCCAAAAAATTAAAGGAACACTAATTTTTTTCAATTTTTTTAACGTTTTTTGAAGAGCTGTATCTTTGTAAAATACGATCGTACAGAGATAAAAACAAAAGCATTTTAAAGCTTCAAATCTCTAGTTTTGAGACTTTTGAGCGGAAAATTTTTGTGAGATACCGTTATCACGCAATCATAAGAAAGAGCGCGAAGAAAAAAAATTCGAATTTTTTTTTTTTTTGTAAGGTGCCATGGGCTCGGGAAATTTTTTTTAAGTTAAACCAATGCATAGGTCGGTTAGCTTGTTAATTAGGCGTAAATTTAATTTCATTCTGGTCTCTCTATGTCAACTTTTTGCTGAGATATTTGACTTTGAATCAAAAAAGATCCTTTTGCCTTTGATCATCGATATCTCAGCAACCAATGATTGCACAGTAAACTTTAGGGCAGCCTTAAAAACTTCAGTAAATTTCCTACAAGGCCCTTTAATGATTAGTTGAGAACAAATTTTTTTTTCACCCTCAATACTGATTTGAAGAAAGTACAAAAAAACGACTTTTTAGGTTGTCTTAATAAATCTACCGTTACTTTACAAATATTGATGAAAAGACTAATGTTGCCAGGTCATTTTACAGTTTAATGTACTCCTAATAGCCTTGTATTATTTTTAAATTGATCCATCCAACCGTTTTTCCGGACAGATTGATCAAAGTTTTACAAAACAATTAAAGGAACAGTGATCATCAAAATAAAAAAACGACTTTTTTCACATTGTGCGTTAGTTATTTGTTAACCCTTAATGATCGTAAGATTTTTTTGCAATACTACTCGCCCATAAGAGACGACAGAAAATTAAATAAAGTTCTGCAATATGACCAATTATTATGGAACTTGGCCATTTCTCATCCGATTTTAGTGAAATTTGGTATGCACGATGGAAACGGGATTCTAAACTGATTTTTGGATAAAGTTCTGGAATATGGCCAACTAGGATGGAACTTGGCCATTTCTTAACCGATTTTGATTAAATTTGGTATGGGCGATGGAAATGGGATTCTAAACTGATTTTTCGATGAAGTTCTGGAATATGGCCAACTAGGATGGAACTTGGCCATTTCTTATCCCATTTTGATGAAAGTTAGCATGTACGATGGAAATGGGATTCTAAAATGATTTTTGGATAAAGTTCTGGAAAATGGCCAACTTGGATGGAACTTGGCCATTTCTTAACCGATTTTGATGAAATTTGGTATGCACGATGGAAATGGGACTCTAAACTGATTTTTGGATAAAGATCTGGAAAATGGCTAACTAAGAAGGAACTTGGCCATTTCTTATCCGATTTTGATGAAATTTAGCATGTACGATGAAAATGGAATTCTAAAATGATTTGTGGATGAAGTTCTGGAATATGGCCAACTATCAAGGAAAATGGCCATTTCATATCCGATTTTGATGAAATTTGGTATGGGTGATGGAAATGGGATTCTAAACTGACTTTTGGATGAAGTTCTGGAATATGGCCAACTAGGATGGAACATGGCCATTTCTTATCCGATTTTGATGAAATTTAGCATGTACGATGGAAATGGGATTCTAAAATGATTTGTGGATGAAGTTCTGGTATATGGCAATCTAGGAAGGAAATTGGCCATTTCTTATCCGATATTGATGAAATTCAGCACGTGCCTTAGAAATGGGATTCTAAACTGATTTTTGGATAAAGTTCCAGAATTTGGCTAATTGTCATGGAACTTGGAAGTTTTGTATCCTATTTTTATGAATTTCAGCATTCACGATGAAATTGAAATTCTTAAATTATTGATAAAATAAATCATTAAATGCATGAAATAGCGATTTTAGTTTTTCACTTTTAAAGCACATGTCGAATTTCTTTTATTCTTTTAAGGAATAGGCAAGCGCCTTCCAACTTTAACATATAACTTTAACCAAAAATAATTTTAGAATTTTATTTCTATAGTACATGCTGAATTTGTTTAAAATCGGATAAAAAATGGCCAGATTCCATCCTAATACGGCTTATTCCAGAATTTCATCTAAACATAATTTTAAAACCCAATTTTCATTACAAATGCTGAATTTCATCAAAATCTTATAAGAAATGGCCAAGTTTCTACCTAATTGGGCATATTCCAGAACTTTAGCTAAAATTCATTATAGAATCCTATTTCCATCGCAAACACCAAATTTCATCAAAATCGGTTAAGAAATAGCCAAGTTCCATCCCAGTTGGCCATATTCCAGAGCTTTACCCAAAAATCAGTTTAGAATCCCATTTCCATCGTACATATCAAATTTCATCAAAATCGGATAAGAAATGGCTAAGTTCCATCCCAGTTGGCCATATTCCAGAACTTTAACGAAAAATAAGTTTAGAATCCCATTTCCATCGTACGTACCAAATTTCATCAAAATCGGTTAAGAAATGGCCAAGTTCCAGCCAAGTTGGCCATTTTCCAGAACTTTATCCAAAAATCATTTTAGAATCCCATTTCCATCGTACATGCTAACTTTCATCAACATCGGATAAGAAATGGTAAAGTTACATCCTAGTTGACCATATTCCAGAACTTTATCGAAAAATCAGTTTAGAATCCCATTTCCATCGCCCATACCCAATTTCATCAAAATCGGTTAAGAAATGGCCAAGTTCCATCCTAGTTGGCCATATTCCAGAACTTTATCCAAAAATCAGTTTAGAATCCCATTTCCATCGAGCATACCAAATTTAATCAAAATCGGTAAAGAAATGGCCAAGTTCCATCCTAGTTGGCCATATTCCAGATCTTTATCCAAAAATCAGTTTAGAATCCCATTTCCATCGTGCATACCAAATTTCATCAAAATCGGTTAAGAAATGGCAAGTTCCATCCCAGCTGGCCATATTCCAGAACTTTTTCGAAAAATCAGTTAGAGTCCCATTTCCATCGTGCATACCAAATTTCATCAAAATCGGTTAAGAAATGGCCAAGTTCCATCCAAGTTGGCCATTTTCCAGAACTTTATCCAAAAATTATTTTAGAATCCCATTTCAATCGTACATGCTAACTTTCAACAAAATCGGATAAGAAATGGCCAAGTTTCATCCTAGTTGGCCATATTCCAGAACTTTATCGAAAAATCAGTTTAGAATCCCATTTCCATCGTGCATACCAAATTTAATCAAAATCGGATGAGAAATGGCCAAGTTCCATCCAAGTTGGCCATATTCCAGATCTTTATCCAAAAATCATTTTAGAATCCCGTTTCCATCGTGCATACCAAATTTCACTGAAATCGGATGAGAAATGGCCAAGTTCCATAATAATTGGTCATATTGCAGAACTTTATTTAATTTTCTGTCGTCTCTTATGGGCGAGTAGTATTGCAAAAAAATCTTACGATCGTTAAGGACAAATAACTAACGCAAAATGTGAAAAAAGTCGTTTTTTAATTTTGATGAATACTTGTTCCTTTAATTGTTTTGTAAAACTTTGATCAATGTGTCCGAAAAACGGTTGGATGGATCAATTTGAAAATAATACAAGGCTATTAGGAGTACATTAAACTGTAAAATGACCTGGCAACATTAGTCTTTTCATCAATATTTGTAAAGTAACGGTAGATTTATTAAGACAACCTAAAAAGTCGCTTTTTTGTACTTTTTTCAAATCAGTATTGAGGGTGAAAAAAAAATTTGTTCTCAACTAATCATTAAAGGGCCTTGTAGGAAATTTACTGAAGTTTTTAAGGCTGCCCTAAAGTTTACTGTGCAATCATTGGTTGCTGAGATATCGATGATCAAAGGCAAAAGGATCTTTTTTGATTCAAAGTCAGATATCTCAGCAAAAAGTTGACATAGAGAGACCAGAATGAAATTAAATTTACGCCTAATTAACAGGCTAACCGTCCTATGCATTGGTTTAACTTAAAAAAAAATTTCCGAGCCCATGGCACCTTACAAAAAAAAAAAAAATTCGAATTTTTTTTCTTCGCGCTCTTTCTTATGATTGCGTGATAACGGTATCTCACAAAAATTTTCCGCTCAAAAGTCTCAAAACTAGAGATTTGAAGCTTTAAAATGCTTTTGTTTTTATCTCTCTACGACCGTATTTTACAAAGATACAGCTCTTCAAAAAACGCTAAAAAAATTGAAAAAATTAGTGTTCCTTTAATTTTTTGGAGTAGTGTATATTGAACGAATTATTGAATACAAATCTCAAATAGGCTTGTTTCACTTGTAGATGCTACGGTCTGCTCACTCGGCAGATATTGACGCCTAGAATTGCGGGACCGACAGTTATGAATTTCTAGTATTTTAAATTTAGAAACGAACTCTTTAATGCTGTTTCGGTTTTCGATAAACTTCAAACTTGTTCGATCGCTCCACGTGTTTCCTTTGGCAATGAACGATTACAAAAATTGCGCCGGCATACGCATATCTAGCAAATCTAAAAATGTTTTTTGACAAACTCTTATTAAGAAACCGTTGGATTTCCTAACAAAGTGGTTCATGGAAAATCTTCTCGCTGCTGTTCGCCCTCCTCATTTCTTTCGATCAGTCCTTAAAGGTGGTTCAATCCGCGTATGAGCCACAATAAATGTGTCTTGATCTGCTTTGCTCTTCGAGCTATAGAACGATTGAACGAAAGAAAGAGCATCGTTTCCTCGAAGAGAAGAACACTGGAAATTTGCTCCCGATTATGTACATGATGGCATTTTTGGTGGTCGTTTCATTTTATACCTTTTAATTTTTCGAATTCATTTCAATACATGGTTTAAATAAACCGTTATTCATAATCAAATATAGCAAAATACCTTACTTTTCTAATTTTTGTAGTTTTCGTTTCCATTTCGACTTATCAACTGTCCTTTTCCTTGCTTTCTGTTGACCTGGGGTGCGATTATGTATCTCTCGTATTACGAGTTACGAGTTTCGAGAACTCGAAACTTAGTGTGCCGTAATTGCGACATAACGCAATTATGTAAGCAATTACGAGAAACAGGGTTTTTTAAACAAAAGTGCTGCCCGATAGCGTCATTTTCGGCATACAATTTGGTTGTTGTTATGCACAGTACCGTGGTTGTTATGCAAATTTTGATTTTTTTTTCAATCATTACGAGTTGTCTGTCGTACATAAAAATCTGTACGAGTAAAACAACAGCAACAAGTCGCAATTACGAGAACTCGTAAAGCTTTACATAATCGCATTTTGTCGCAATTTCGAGAAACTCGAAACTCGTAATGCTTACATAATCGACCCCCTGATATCGGAACAGCATACTCGATTATTTCCATTTTATTTAATAAAAAAAAAAATTATTTCGCGTTATAAAATAAAAAAACCGACCGGTATTTTCAAATTTAAAAGGCAAGTGCCAGTTTTATCTCAGTTATTAAAATTATTATTACGAAACTATTGCACAAACACTAATTAAAAACTTATAACACTTTTTTGTCTAACGCACTGCACCCTAAGGCTGCGGTTACATTGGATAAGAATTCGCATGAAACTTTCTCTTACGTGTTCGTACGAAATCGGGTTGTACGAACATGTAAGAGAAAGTGGTTACATTAAAAGCGAAATAATTGTAGTATAAATACGCAAACGCTTTGCTTTGATTTTGTATCGAAGTGAAAATGGATTCAACTACTGAATATTTATCGGAAACACCTCTAATAAAATATCTATTACTTGAAAATACTAGAAGCTGTTGGGTAAATGATTTTTTTTTTAACTAGAGATGGAAACGGAGAACCAAACAACTCCTTGAGAAAATGGGTTAAAAAATGATTAAACGTTTTGTATATTTCTTATAGAGGTTACCAAAGCGCATCTTTTCGTAGAAGCAACTCACTATCTAGCTCGTCTAGTTTCGATCTAGCTACGGCCAAAGTCAAAAATGTTTTATCATATTTTCAATTATTTTCAATTTTGTTTAATTGTCGTACAAAAACCAAAAGTCTGGTACCTCTGCAGTCTCAGTATGTTATAACCAGGTATGTTAGTGTCATTTGCTTCAAACCGTCAATCAATATTGTGCCTAGTATAACAGTAATGCCTATTATTGCCAACATCGAAATTTTGGGTCTTGGTTTAGTTTTTGACCGTAGTTTATTTTGGTCGTCTCTTAAAACTATAGGCAATTAATATTTTTGTGATTTCTTCTGCACAAAACAATCCCTTGTGAAAATGGGTCAAGTAAATGATTAAAAATTGTTTATATTTCTTATAGAGGATACCGTAATTAATCTTTTTGTAGAAGCAAACTGTCTAGCACATCTAGGTTTCGATCCAGCTGCGGCCAAAGTCAAAAAAATGTTTATCATTTCTGCAATAATTTTCAATTTTGGGCATTTAAAAATTACCGGTTATAGTTTCATTGCCTCCGCAGTTTCCCTACATAAATGTTTATTTAATTCTCTGTTATGATATTGTTTACATTTTTGGTCCCACAAAGAACGCATTTCTTCCACGAGAACAATTAATTTTTCACAACCCATGTTGTTTATTAAAATATGTACGCTACGAACAACTGACCAAAAAACAAAATATTTTGTTCGTATTCAAATAACGTAAGAATTCGTGAGAATTCGTACGAAATATGCATAAGTACTATAACCACCCAAATAAACTTGCTTGAATTTGTTTACTTCTGATGATTCGTATGAATTCGTACGAACAAATTTTTATGCGAATTCTTATCCAATGTAACCGCAGCCTAATTCTCTAAATAATAAGATAATGGGTAAACGTGTAAACTTGTATAATTTTTTGGGATAATAATATCATATATTTTACATAATAATATGTCCTTATACATAATAACATTATGTACTCGTACAATGTTAGCTTTTTTTTTTTACAAGAAAATGTATAAGATAATTTCACAAAAACATCTCTAACATGGAATAAAATCTGTTGGGATAATATTTTGTCATAAAAATTTTTTTTAGTACTTGTAGTTTCGTAGCCTAGGCCAAATCAAATTAATTGTTTATTATACAAATGTTTATTCTAGTTAAAACTTGTGAAGACAATAACAATTACTAAATTCTATTTGTCAGGTCTATAATTGAATTATAATTAATAAAGTTTTAAATTACAATATAAACGAAATGTTAAGAGTTTGTGCGTGGAACAAATTTGAACAGTTTTTTGTGTTGAAAAGTTTTTTACTGTGTCACAGCAGATTAGCATTATTTTTTATAGGTTGAACTATTCATAAAATATTTATGTAACATATTAGGCGTGGAATATACAATTATATTTATATGGAATGTCACATTTTTTTTATTATTAAGCGCTTGTATGCGTGTTTATTAATTTTAGATAATTTAACTTAATGTCTATTATAAGCGTGTTCGATTTGACTGAATAATCTAAAGTAGTAGCGGTATCTGAAGTAACAGAAGTGAAGAAACTGTTAGGTTGACAACTCTTCACTTCATTTAAAAATTGAGCAACTGAATTAACTGAAGAGATATTTTGCTCGTCTAGTTATTTCAGATGAGTTATTTGTTTTTCTTTTTTGAATTTCTTTATAAGTTGAAGAAGGAAACATTGGAAAGGAAGGTAAAGAGGGAAGAGGAATTTTAAAAAAAAATTATCAGATAGGCTTTAACTATTTATTTATTATTTTAATTCAAGTAAATATATGTAGTACATACGTATAAAAAACTTAATTTACTGAGCGTTTTTAATTATGTATTCCCAGATAGTTGGTTTAACGATTAACAACACTGGAAAATTAAATTTTGAATTTTTTTTTTTTAAACACAAGCCAAACTGAAATAACTTGTTTATTTATTGTGCCCCGGTGGCACAGTTGTTAGCACGCTTGCTTCAAGCTCCGGAGGTCCCGGGTTCGATTCCCGGCGGGTGATGAAAAAATCACGGCTGGTTATGTAAGGATCAATGAATTAATCACTCATTATCCGTTGAAAAAATGATTACGTAACTTCACAAAGAAGCGGCCAAATCCCTCTATGGGATGTAGCGCCAGCGAAAAAAAAAAAAAAAAATTAAATTTTGAATTTTTTTTTTCTAAACACAAGCCAAACTGAAATAACTTGTTTATTTTTATTTTGACATTTATCTGAAGTGCAGAATACCAATCGAACAGTATCTTCTCTTCAGTAGCGTAACTAAGTGAAGAGTAACTCAATTAACTGAAGTTGTACT
The DNA here is from genome assembly GCA_963556165.1 of Tipula helvola. Classification (NCBI taxonomy): domain Eukaryota; kingdom Metazoa; phylum Arthropoda; class Insecta; order Diptera; family Tipulidae; genus Tipula; species Tipula helvola. The sequence continues at coordinate 233,835,679 of OY744483.1, forward strand.
CTTCAGTCCAATCGAACCGGTTTTATACAATTAATGAATTTTTAAAAAGCCAAACCTACTTAGTTCTATAGGTTGAAATACAAGTGCCGAAAGTTGGCTATTGGAGGGGGGAATTGGTTTACGGAATCGACGTAGTCTACTTCGTAAATAAATTTCCCCTTCCTTCACTTGGCTACCAGAGTGGGTCGGGTGTGTACTAACGTAATTTTTTTTTGGTATACACACTAGGATTAAACAGTTAGTGCTAAAGGGTTATTGCAAGAATCTCACGTGTTATAGAAATTGTAATTTGTCTTATGAACAACCGAAAACTTTAAAAGTTAACTAAATTAACAGTATATTGTGCTTCTAAACGCGTATAAATTCAGACAATAGCATTTTATAATTAACACGAAGAATTGTAAACCGTGCTTAATACTTTTTACACTATCTGCCGTGGGCACTTGGCGAAACACACTTAATACACACATTTTTTTAAAAAAACACTTACAAACAGTGACGACACACTAAGTCTCCGCCGCTATGTGGCAGTGTAGTAAAGTAAAGATATTTTTTTTTTTTGTGTATTGTTTTGTTTCATCTTTCATGTTAAAAATCATTTTTCGTCCCCTTCTTTAATCTCTCTCTGTGGAAGGAAACAAAAAAAAATGAATTTTATTTGGAGAACGAATTAACGAAATTCAAAATAATAAAATATCTCTTTCTCTCCTCGTATAAAAAACAAAGGGAAAGGAAGGGATAGGGAATGAAATAGCGATAACGACCCAAGGTATACAGAAAAAAGAGGTAGTATTGACGATTGTAAATGTAGAGAAAGCACTACCTGTCGGAATAAAATAAAACTGAAGCGACCATACAAAAACTAGCATCAGCGCTCGCAGAACGACTAAAATATGGTATAGCGGAAATTTTTTGAAGTGAAGCGGCTATACATTATGTTGTCTAATGGTGGATTCAGCGAGAAAAATTTGCTAGCTCGTGATCACGAATTATTGAAATTTCGTAATCTTTTTTACCCCCTCCAATTTTTTGTTTACTTTTTCTTATGGTTGCTGTTTTAAAAAAGTAAACAAAAAATTGGAGGGGGTAAAAAAGTTGACGAAATTTCAATAATTCGTGATCACGAGCTAGCAAATTTTTCTCGCTGAATCCACCATAAAACCACGGCTCCAATCGTCAATATTCCCGTGTTTCATTTTCGTCTTTCTTTGCGCATCACGTCACGTGAAGACAAAAAATCAGATATTTATATGAAGTTTGGCGGTTTTTTGATAATTTTTTTAAATAAATCAAGAATAATCGTATTTTTTTTAACAAACCGTATTTACAATTGATAATGATAGTTTACCGAGACCCTTTTTATGCTTTATATTTTTTTTATGGTCCAAATATTTGAGAAATAATTCCCTCGAGTATATAATGTCTAATGTAAATGGAAAAAAGGATAGACAAAATTATGAATACATAACATAAAACAATTTAATTATTAAATGTTTTTGGTCATTTATGTACCAATTATTAATTTTATTCTTTTTTACGTTATATACTCAAATTTTTGCCATCTATTTTCGTTTGGCTTCAAATTATTGGTATCCACGTACCTATTCAAATATTATGTCCGTATTCAACGTTAAATATAAATGGCAAAATATGTATATTAAATAAAAATTCAGTTCACAAATTATTAAACGTCCAGTTAATAGAAAATATAAATTTGAAAAAAAAGGAAATTATATAAAACTATAAATTAAAATTAAATCTCTGGCTTATTTCATTTATTGTCTTATGGTTTTTGCTATACATAAATCAAAACACCTATTCGCTGTTTAGTGTTCCATATGTGTTCTTATCAGAAGTACAATTGATAGTTTTGTTGCAATAGGAATTATTCAAATTTAGTATATTTAAAATCGAACACTGCCAAATTTTTGAATTAAATAATTAAAATCTAACCGTTATCTGCATTTAACAACAAAATTATACTCATAAATTCCTAAACTTGTTATGCAATGTGCTCAAACAGTATACTCTAGACACGAATATTAAAACATGCCTCTTTTCGCGATTTAATTCCGAAAGTATTGCAGTATGTAACTAAAATCAAAATTGAAATGTGTAATTTTAACATAAAGTCGAAAAATAATTAATGGCAAAAATAAAAAAAAATTCATTTATTTTCCATTTATTTAAAAAATTAATAAAAATATCACGAAACTCCATATAAATACCAGCATTTTTGTCTTCACGTGACGTCAAATTGTGAAAAAAGGATAGCAACAGCATGCGCAATATTATACCTTATTTTCTGTATATCTTGATAACGACCGATTTATTTCTTTTCTAAGGACGCATCCGAAGTTTGTAATAATTATTTCAGCTGTAATAATTATGACATTATTTTGTATGCAACCAAATTATTACAGCAACTGCGTGTAATAATTTTGACGTTTCCGAAATAATTTTTGTTGATTTTAGAAAGAGATTTTTAAATTGATGAAATTCAATTTTCAACAAATAAATTTATAATTGTTCATAAAAGTGATCATGCGTGCCTTTATTCTGTCCTTTTTAATCATTTTGTGAGCAATTTATTCGTGTTTGTGCTGAACCAAAAATTGTGTAATATTGTATAAATAACATTATCAGCAAGCCCTAATTTCACCAATTTTACATTTTTATGTACATAATTCCTAAATTCATTGCCATTACATCGTTAAATTATGGTTTTTGGATTATTAATATACAGCAAATATTGTTGAACTAACAATTTAGTTTGTTTAAAAATGCTAAACTTTCTTTAGCGCGCCTAAAATTTTATTAATTTTTATGATAAATACTATGCCGGTGCTCCGTAGATTTCTTTATTGGTGTTTTATTTAAAGGAAAAATAGATCTAGACGCTATTTTAGTGTTTTAAATTATTCTACAACCATTATCTGTCAAAATTATTACATGTCAAAATTATATCAGCATTCGGACGCAAATGAACTTATTACAAAATATGGAAGAGCAAATTATTTCACTTATGTCAAAATTATTACAAGAAAAAATATTATTACAAACTTCGGATGCGTCCTAAAGAGAGGAAACAAAAATTTATTTATGAACAAGAAACAACTAAACAAAGGAGAGAAGCGAAAAATAAACAAAAAATCGAAATGATAAATTTTAAATTTGTTCGCTGAGTTTTTTTTTTGATTTCAAAGGGAGGTGTCACGCGTTTGTTTTACGCTTTGATTTGTTTTTCAAATCAAGTACATAAATTAATTTTAATTTCAGTAATATTTCCAATATTTTATTATTAAAACACATAATACACTAGATTTATCTAAAAAATTTAAATTTACATGAATAAATCAAATTCACACGGTATTCTTCTTTGATCAGAAAGTGCGTGTCTTCCTTCTTTGAAGCATTATGCTGCACTAAAAAAACTAAATGAATAATAAAATGTTTTCGGACAAAACAAAAACAAAAAAAATATCTTTTATTTACTATACTGTCGCGTAGCGGAGAGACTTAATGTGTTTCAATGTATAAAAATTGCTTGTACACTCTAAAAAATTTTAGAAGGAATTCACTACAATTAATGTAGGATACTTGTTGCCAGCAATTATTGTAGTAAAATCACATTGCAGTGGGATTTAAAAATAATTACACTAAAAATGTGTGAATTAATCGAAGGAATTCACGATTCAAAGGTGGATTATCGCACATTATCAGTTTTACATTTTCATTTTTAATTTTAATGTTAAAAAACACACTATATCGTTACTTATTACTTCTAAAGCTGCAGTAAAAAACACAACTCCAAAGTTATATACCGCTAATATAGGTTGAATTTAATATAAAATGGTTGAGAATTCCCTCATTTTGAAAGGTAACCAAAGTAAGAAAACTGGGGAAAACAGCTACTGCAGCACAAATTTTCAATTTAAATGTTGCAAAAGACACTTTTTTTTATAGATTTTAATAGTGAGATATCACTGAAGTAGTGTGAAAATCCACATTAGTGTTATTTATATGGATTCAAAATAAAAAGACATTAAATTTTATTTAAAAATTATATTTTTAATTACACTTTTTTTTTTTTCTTGATTAAATTCAATTACATATTTTCATTCGAAAAAATGATTGATAATATGATTGATAATGATGTATAATAAATAAAATGTATAATATAATAGTAGTATTAATAGATAGTTATGAATTAAAATAGGCAATTCAGGTTGATATGATAAAATCAATTTAGCTATTTAACTTATTTATCAAGCTGTTGATTTTAGTTAAATTTTTTTACTCCCCCTGGTCGATTCGGGGTAGTGTTTCAAGAAGAACCTAATTAGAAACTCCATGGACTGACTAATCTTTTTGGGGTACATAATATTCATTACATAATAAAGACATATTATGTTCTCCATGGTTTGTATAATATCACCCGAACCAAACATTATTTGTTTTTTTTCAACAAAAATATAAATGTCGAAGGAATTGTTTTCCGCTGGATCAAAATTCTCTGTAATAAAAATTTACATTAAATAAATTCATGTCTAGTTTTTGTTGTTTTATTTGTGATTAGAGTCTTAAGGTCGCTGCACGAGTATGGATATAAATCCGTACAATCTGAATCCGGTCATTCATCCAATGAAATTACCCAAATATTGTCATGTGACCGAAAAAATATTCCCCTATTTCTCCTCTCGAGTTAAAATTATTTCAACATTAAGCAAAATATCCGCAGAAAGCCAACATAAGCATACCAAAAAATATGTATTACGAGCTATTTTTTCCCCTGTTTGCTTATTTCTGACTTTTCGATTTTTAAAAAAATTTGTTATTTTGTTATTGTTCAAGTTATCATAGTATTATTGAAACTAAAAGCAAAGAGAAGTTGATAAGTAAAATATACGAATTTACGGGAATTTATTTAGCAAAAGGTCAAATAAGTTACTAACTTCGTTCGGATGCAGATTGTACGGATTTATATCCATACTCGTGCAGCGACCTTTAAAGTTAAAAACACAAGGTTCAGGCTAAATTACATCACTTTTACGAGTACTTCTAATCAAGTTCTGTGTTGTGCGTTGGGAGAAATAATATTTATTTCACCAATGAGGCATGTTATTGATAAGAAACGCTATCCATCGGATGATTAATACCAGTATACTGGTATAGCAAACTTTATAATAACTGCTCAGATTAAACCAAATGTATTTCGATTCAACTAACTAACGTCGCGAATAGAATTTCGAAATATTCGAATATTGTAATTATTCGAACATCGAATACATAGTCTAGGTTTCGAAAACTTTGTTGCTATTTAAACGAAGGGACTTTTTTTTCTTTAGTCACTTGAACACATTTTACTAATTAACTAACGAAAAAAATCTCTTTGCGTCGGATAATTCGATATTCGAATTGGAAACCCTAATCACCAATTCCATGTTATACAATATCCAAGAACATTAACATATTATTATACATATAATTTATTCTTACTTAATATAGCTGCCCAAGGTGTGCTCGTCGGTATTTCTTCTTGAATCGTTCCCAAAGTTGTTCCATACTGTAAAATACATTTTTTAAGTACATACTAAGTTAATTGGGATAATCATTATAAAACTTGTACTTATTTATACATACATCAAATTCTCTCAGAAAATAATCTATATCTTCTTTAAAATATTTACTTATATATTTAAATATATCTATATTTGAAATATTAGTGGTTGGAATTTTTAGGTAAACGCATTTAGTCAAAAATGTTGCAATCTTTGGTCGAGCTTCTTCGAAATTGGTTTTTAAAGTATCTATATTTATATCCATTAATTTATTAAAATGATTTTGTAGAATATTTTGGTCGAACATATATAAGGCCATTGTAATAAAACTTCTTCAATATCTGGTATATTTTGTGGGTCATTTAAATAAGTTCGTTGTGCGGCAAAACAGTCCTTCATGTATGTTTCGACCGTTTGGCGTTCTTTTACAGTTATCTCGCCTTTTTTATGAATATCTTGTAAATACTTCTGTTTAAAAGTATTAATTGAAATAGAATTTCCGTCCTTTTCAAGTGGCTGCCAGTTGGTGCACGTCGATTTTAAAACGTTGGCTCTTTTTCGGTGTTTAATATGCATTGGTGAGATAATTTTCTGTTTTGGCTGTCGGTTTAAGGTATTATTCCTATTTTTCATTTTTGAAATAAGCGCCAGAGGTTCGGTGCTTAAAAACTTGCCTTCACTATCTTTTTCTATGATGGAATCTGGATACATTTCCGCTGCTTTCTGGGCCACCGACCGAAAAATCTCCATTGGTATATAAAGCGAAAAAGCCTGCAATTCGTCTACAATGATGTTCGCTAAAACATTAAATCGTTTACCCAGCTTACTTTTATTTTTGAGTAGCTCCAAGATATCATGAGGCATCTTATTCCATGGTATCTCAAAATTCGAATATAATTTTCTACATTCGGAATTGGTGCTAGATGTGGTAGATATCGCAGTGCTGTTCATTAAAAGTGTCTCATCAGAATATTCAGGGTCCGGATCGTAATCGGTACTAATGAAGAGCGGTGAATTGCTAACAGCTTCGTCGACAATATTACAGAAAATATGCTGCTGGGTTTGCTGCGTAGGAGAAATAAGTTATTTAGTGTAATATTTATCGAATTTAGTTTTTGCAGTTAACTAGCTTCTCAGAAAAACATAGAATTGTGTATATTTAATTTGATTTAAAGTAATGCAATCATTTCTTACAATACCACTTCCATTTGCTGAATTACTGGCTGAAGCTTCCATTGTACTAGCTAAACTCCATGGTTCATTTTAATGTATTAAAAGAAATACCGAATCTGGACTGGTTCTGATTATGTGATCTAAAACGTCATTTTCACATATGTCGGCCCCATTGTGTTCAAGCACCAATTTCTGGCCGTTGATACCATACATAGCAGCTAAAACAAAAACAATCAATTAAATTTAAAAACACTTATATTAAGTGATATGCAATGATACCTTTCTCGATAACTGCTTCAATTAATGGACAACTCATGAACAACTTTCTTATTTTTCTGTCGCTGCTCCAAACATTAAACATAAACTTATCCATTATATTAGGTTTTGTTTATTATTTTGATTTATTTGTATTTTATGTGTACGTATAAGTTTTAACTATATAATTTTTCTTATTCTAAAATTTATTACTAATGTATTTTGATTTATTTAATATTAACTAATTTTAAGTATTGCAAGGAGTAAGAGTATAGACTGGTGAATAAAAATAAGTATTATTAAATTTTAAAATATTGATAGGTTTTACGTTTAAAATATTTTCCAAATTAACAAGTTTGTACGATTTATCAATATTATAGCTTTTAAATAAAATTAAATTTTCGGAGTACCACATTTTGATCAGAGTTCCATAAAATATAGCTCTATTATATGTTTTATTAATAAAAATTGATTGTACTACTAATATTTCGGAATTTTCACTTTCGTCAATATTAAATAGTAATGCATCGCTTTCTTTATAAACTGTGTTCAAATAAGATATTTTCTTCGTAACAAATATAAATTCGGCTGGAATGTTAACATTAAATAATTCTTTCGTAAAATGTTCAACTTGATTAGCTATTATGAACGATTTAAAACGATCTTCATGGCATGTTGCTTGCAAATTTTGATGAGCTTTAGCAAGTGTAAATGTTATATTTTTAAAATTTCTACACGATTTGGCTTTATTTTAAAGAATTGGTGTTTCTGTTCAAAGGGTAATGTCCATAAATTTTTCAATGGACCAAATTCTCTAATAAGCTCCGGATAGTGACATATAAAATGATGTTTCGGTTTTAATTTTTCATATGGAAAACACTCCTTTCTGTATTCGAAATAAAGTGTCACATAATGGGCTAATAACCCAATACCGCTATCAGATATAGTGGGCGAATTAATGAGTCGAACCATTTCAATCATGGTACTTAAAAACATCCATTTCGGACACTCAGGATTGTTAATTTTACCCAGCATGATTAAAGGCATCAGAATTAGAATATGTTGAACTTCGTTGCATTTTCCAGGAATTTTTTTCATATTTTCCTCAATTTTGGGAAAATTTAGGCGTAATTGAAATGTTTTTCTTAAATGCTGAAGGGATATGTTTATGTAATCAGAAGAAATAATTAAAGTGGACATATAATATTTCAAGATTAACATTAAGTCAAACGGAACTATGCCTTCAAACAAATCATGACCCAAACAAGGAGGCAGTCCGGGATTGCAAACATGAAAATTGTTTAATTGATTAAGGCATGAGTTAATCTTGATACCTTTAAAATTGGACTGTTCACTACAATTTAATTCAGCAACATTCAATTTATAATTATCGAAATTTCTCATATCACAAAGAGCCATATCCCAATTTTCTAGCATTTCACGGGTGTAAAAACAATATCTACAAAAATAATTAGAATGACTAAAATTTTCGGTGAAACCACCAATTTGGTGACTACCTAAATTATCTCCTAACATCGTATATAGAGTTCCATAGTGTTGAGTTATTATATTGGTGTTAGGATCAGTAATCTCCAAGCCTCTTCTTTCTAATTCAAGGATATCTTGAATGATTGGCTCTAAAATTTTGTTAATGCCAAAAGTCTTTACAAAGGTTTCTTTGCACAATGCAACTAGAAGAATATTATTTATTGAATACCTGTGTTTTTTATTTATATTTCCAATCATCATATAAATACCGAGCATTTTATGTTTTTTTCGGGATGAACCAATTGGATTACAGATTTCAAAACCATCTTGAAATAAAATTAACTCAATTTTGTTCTTGCCATCATTAAAAAACACATTTTTTTTATAAATAGATCCATCAGTATAATCCTCGTACATGTTATTTTGCGATAACCTTTTCTCATTAAACAATTGAACAAAAGATTTATCAGACATTAATATTTTTAAGTTTTCCAAAATAGAGACATAATAAAAAAAACATAGTTTATGATACTGATCATTTCCGAGAATAATTTTCTGAGGGGCTGCATATGCAAGATTGTTTTGAATATAATTTCCTAATTTAAATGAAGAATTTATTTGTGTTAAATTTGAAACTAATGTTGAGTTTTGCATTAAATTAAAAATATCATTCTCGTGTTCCGTTATGTTTAGCGTTTGGCATAAATTATTAATTTTTGTAGTGTTATCATTTATATTACGAGATAAAATACTCGTAAGCTCATCGGCCAAAAATTTTAAACCAATCTCACTTAATTTAAATTTAGTTTTTAATTCGACAAACAAATTAGAAAAAATGTTACTTGAAATTTCTGTAATAGGAGTAACAATATTTTCTATGGCCATGGCATTAGCAACAATACCAGTTTCGCCATTGAAGGTGTAAACAGCATTTACGGCATCACTTGAATAGTTAGTACCCTCATTAAAATGTGTTCTCTGATCAGTAGTAATACTATGTTTTCTATAAATATGACTCCTTAAACTTGACGAAGTCTTAATACTGACGTGGCACTCAGAAAATGGACATATAATCTCACAGTTAGTTTTGAGATGCTCATTTAAATGAGACACCATTGATTTTAAATTACAAGATGCATAACTACAATTTACTAATTTACAGTTTAATATGGTTTCTACTATATAATTTCCTTTTGGGTGATTCTTATTGAGTTTAACAAAATCTGAGTGTAAACGGTACCAATGCAGCTTATATGTTTTATAATTAGCAAATCTTTTACTGCATGTTGGAAACAAACATACGAATTGAGCATTTTTCTTGCTTCTATGTAAATATAAGTGCTTATGGTATGACGCTAACGACTCATTTACAAACAACTTACAGATAAGACACTTAAACATTTAACACAATTTTATATAATACTGTGAAAATAAATTTTGTTAATGCCAAATCAAAACAAATTTTGCTAATGCCAAGACTTACTTTATAATTTCAACAAATACTAAGGCTACGTTTTTTAATAATTATTAAATTTATATTATGTAGGTATTTTGATTTAAAATAATTAAATTATTTCACTCTTGTACTTCGTATAACAAATAGCTTTGAAGGTGATGGACGAATTGATATTTACTTAATGCCCGTTATAAAAATATATATTTTCTGAGTAAATTCACACATATAATTTTGTAAAACACTTTTATACTGGAAAACACTAGTCTTTTGTCGAAAATCGCGCCGTTTTTAGGTATTTTACACATAAAACGTTGTAAATTACATCAAATGTGTAAAAACCGACTAATTTTGTTAAATCCCACTTCGTGAGTTTATTTTTACAAGCCGTTGTGTAATTGTAAACCCTTTTTAGTGTAAAATGCTATATTTGTCGTGGAATTTTACATTTACTTTTTAGAGTGTAGTCATAGGCTTGTATATCTAGTAGGCATTGGTTAAACACAGGTGTATATGATTATTCAACGGTCGAATAACAAAATTCCAGATGTTTTTTCCCCTTCTTTATTTTATTATAACCCGACGCATTAGTCATTTTATAGGATGGTATGAGTATGGGAATAAAACAGTGCGGGGTCGGTAATTGGTGAGAAACGGATTTCTCTCTGTTCGTTGAGGATATTTTGGTTAAGAAATATAGCTTTTCGGATTTCGTAAGATTCTAAGTTATCTAAACATCTGCTTTTTGGTTGCACATGTAATATTTCTAAATTGTTTAAACTGAATGTGTAATTTTCTAACGTTAAATGATTATAAAGAGATGATTCATGGCTACCAGATATACGTATACATAGAATAATTTAATAATTATAATTATCAATAGAATATAATTAAAATATAGCAGGACGTAAAATTGTAGCTACTTCTATCATTCACTTAAAAATACTGGCACTCGCAGCACAAAGAATTGTGTTTATTTTGACAACGCTACGTCATTGTTGTTTTCATTATATTTTGTTGTTCCAAAAATATACATAGATGGTGTGATTAGAATGTCTACTTTTACCACCAGAGTATTTGAACGTGGGTTCAATGAGTTTCGTTTACATTTTTTAATATGGAATTTGATCAAAAACAACTCTATTAAAATTTGAGAAAAATCAATGAAAATTACAATGATACGAAATGCAAAATAAAACAATTGATTAACAAAAGGATAATTATTATATTTTTAACATCAAATAAATAGAAACGCTTTTGGTTTACAAGAATTTGATGTTTAGACGCCGAACATTATTTGAGTTTTGTGAGGTTATGTCAGATGCTTTATGTTTGTTTTTGTTCAAGAATTTAAATTTTTCTTCCCCATTTCTATTAGGAGCTTCTTGCTGATCATTGTTTTTGTGAAATAAGTTTTTCCAGGCAGCTCAAATGGTTCTTTTAACATAAAATTTACAATACAAAACTTAAATAATTGATGATTGATGATGATGTTTTTCTAACAATTGTCACAGCGATCCGTTTATTTTATGTTAAAAATAAACAAATCCTTCTTTTGATTGCGTCGAGGTAAATTTCATTCATTTGTTTAAATTTTTGCTTGAGATGTTTTGGGCCAAACTCCATTATAAAAAAAAAAAATGTAAACAAAAATGTTGACCTCGTAACGTCGCGACGTGTCGTGGAATAAAGGTTAAACTGATGTACTAAAACACAACTATAAATATATGAGGAAGAGTGCGAATACATTTTATAAATATATAAAAATGAGACGGGCATACTAAAACTTTTTTTTTCTTTCAAAATGTTACTATGATCTTTTAAATTTTTACCAAATGTTACGAAAAATGATAAACTGGTTCATTTTTAGCCTAAAAAGCTAAAAAGCTTGTGGATTGTGGTAAATAATATTAAATAACACATTTTGCATATGCCTCTTCATAATGGAAGGAAATAATAACAAAATGAATACTTTTATCGTACATATTCTGTCTTTTAAAATAGAGCAAAATATTAAATGTAAATCAGCAACTAGTTTCCTATTGTACTAAATGAAAATGGCAGATGTACTAAAAATTTACTTTGGAATGTTTCCATGCCAAAATACAAATTTTCAATATGTGAATGGGAAAATATGAATGGGAAAATCTGTAATTTCGATAGAGTATCATGCACAAAAATTCTATTGGATAAAATTAAACTGAATTATTTGCCATTCAACCACAAAAATAGAGTAGGTCTGGAGGTAATTTATAGAGATCCATCGAGACTAATAAAAAAAAACAGCAATTATTCAAGAGCATATAATGATAGCTGTTATTCATGGAGATGAAGTTTACCGACACGAGCCAATAGGCGAGTGTCGTAAATCATCTGAGTGAATAACATCCATTATATGCTAGTAGAATGTGATACTTTGTCCACGACTGACAAATAACATTGTATTTTATAACCAAATCCTTTAAATAATATTAATTAATTTAATTTTAATATCCCTAAAATAATTTTCGTCGACATTTTGACGTCACGTTGTTTAATAATAATGACTATACAACTCATTGGAAAATAAACCAATCAGATAGAATTTTCCTTAGTTATGCTGTATAATATCGGTTATTTGCGTTGCTAAGTTGTATTTCGCGAAACACCACTAGTGGTGTTTCGGCCGCAAACAAATAAATCATATCTTCCATGAATATAAACAAACAATTAATATTTTTGATATTTGACATGGTTGATTCGTTGTATAGTCTTAACATATACAACTCGAGCTTCGAAAATCATCTGAATATACAGTTGCGGACTCGATGTGTTACCTAAGAAACATAACTCCACCTGCGGTGTCGTTGTGTTTCCTAAGCAACACATCTCGTCCTATCAACTGTATATTCGATTATTTTCGTACCTCTTGTTATATAACAAGTGCAAATGGCAAGAGAATACTAGATACAATTTCAAAAATTAAATTATTTACTTGGTAGTATTGAATAATGAAAGAAGAGACTACTAGATAAACTAGCAGTGAATAATGGATATCATTATAGTTAATGAAACAAACGAATAATGAGCATATTATACGTTAGTCGTGGACAATAGTATATTGTGTAACGTGTAGGAAAAACGATATATTCCCGGACGAGTATGGAAGTTGCTGGGACGAGGCGTCAGCCGAGTTCCAGCAACCATAAGAGTCCGGGAATTATAGTTTTTCCACGAGTTGCACATACGATTTTTTCTCTAATCGGCAGTATATCAGATTATCCATTTTATTCATTATATTCTTTAAAATACGCAAAATTTTCCAATTTATATTTTCAATAGATTTCACTATCAAAGTTACCTTAGAATTATAACAATCGCGTGCGATTATACATTATATCATGTATTTCTTAAAACAGATGATAATCAGTACTAGAAAGTATTCTCTGCCTAGGCAAGGAATACTTTCCAGTACTGTTTTTAGTAAGTTGCCTAGCAACGATGTAGTGTCGTGGAATACTTCATTTTACTGACAGATAACAAACCAGAAAACTGACGTATTTTATCCGATTTGAGAAAAACATATTTTTCCATTATTAATTTACAAGTCTGCGTTTGTTTGTTCAGTTAACCAAAGATAATCTTTAGAATGAACTAAATTCAAAATATATATTTGTGAAGTTAAGATGAAGACCGGATGAGTGTTTATTAAGATAGGTAGAATGACTAATGGTTGGTTCCTTTCTGTTATTTTCTAAATAAGCAGCTTTCACGATATGAATGGATTCCATTATAACCCCACCCCAGACTATAGCTTAGCCGGGTAATAATGCTGCAGGTGGTAACTCCCTACACTGACGGTGTATAGCATAATGTAGCCCGTCAACGAAGCTGCAGAACGGTTGTGAAATGAAATTAATCCAAACTTTCATTCCAGGAAAATTTCAAATTATCTCTGACAACATGTCTGACAACTGAGCGTATAAAATCCACCCAGATATTTTTTGCCGATATACATTATTCATACGGATACCTACCCGCCGAATGTCTTATCCATCGGCACTTTCACTAAATAAATGAGCCACCTTCGAATCAACGGATTCCTTTATCACAACTATAAAAACAAATAAGACAATTTGGTTTAAAAATAATCTGATTCATCCTGAAAACAATTTAAACTTTTCTCATTTCGATAGATAACAATGTCAAATAATTCTTCGAATCAGACAAAATAAAATCCACACAGATGTTGTGGTTGTCTTTTGTTAATAAATTCAAATTGTGAACATGTATTGGTTATTACGTAATGCTATTTGCAATAATACCATCTAATTTATGATTACCTTTTCTATTAAGAATTGTACATTTGTTTTTATTTTTATTATGCTGATTATTATCATTGTTATTATTAATACTATTTCTAGTTATTTTTCGTTTGACTATAATTATTAGATTGCCACTAAAATTTGAAGCAATGTTTCTAGTAATAGTGAACTATTTGTACTGTGATATACTACTGCTGTTTGTAAGGTTGAACATCAAAATTTCTCCCTAACCATCGGTTTTCCTTCCGTTAGCGCTACACACACATGAATTTGGATGATTTTATTTATGAAGGAGTATTTTTCGTATTTCAAAAACATTTTGTAAGTGGTCCTTCTCTGAATCTCCAAAGCTGTAGCAAACCTTTGCTTAAGCGCCAAATGTCTGAAATTCGATCTGTTGGAACAGAAGTTTTATCAGCGCCGACTTACCTCGCAACCGGTTGATTTTAGAAATAGTAGTCTAAAAACTGTCTAATTGCTATTTGGCTACACTAAATTACTCTTGCAATTTGTAAATGTGTGTACTTTTTTGCCTTTAGTTGCAAAATGTTGGCTTTTTTGTCAGCATTTAATTCAAAGCGACATATTTTAAAATTAACTCTTTGACTACTTAATTGAAACCAAACGAATAAGTCATCCTTATTTTGGTTTCAAATATGTCATAAGACCTGAAATATGCAGAAAAAGTAAAAAACGGCAAAAAATAAACAAATTAAAATATTGAATGAGGTTAAATCTATGAGATAATTGCATGAAATAGTAAATAATCGAAACCGAACATTTCAATGGCGCAGGGTAGTGGTGGAAATCTATCGATAGTAGTATCGATATATCGATAGTTTCGTACTATCGAAAACAATCGATACCTTTTACATACTATCGATATATTGATATTTTTATCCATACAAGAGAGTTTTGCTATTATGCAATATTACTTTAGTTACGTTTTCCTTGCTGTCATTCCTTTGATATGCTCGTCAAATTATTAGTGATCGACGGTCCCGTCTGAAAGCCAAAAATGTTGAGATGCTAATTTTCTTACATAAAAACGATTGGCTGCTTTTTAAAACAAAGTGGAAAACTGGGAAACTTTCCGATTATAGTTATGTACATAACTGTGATTTTTTTAAATTTACCTTCTTGAATTTGATATTTTCTGGTTCTAGTCAACAACCTATATGTAATTGAATATAGTTTTATAAATTTATTATCCGATAGTATCGATAGTATATCGATAGTCTTTCAATTTGTTTCGATAGTTTTCTATCGAATGTTTTATGTTTGGTAAAACATTTAGGGTACTAGTTCATGTTACACGCTGCGTTAGAATGTTATGTTAAATGTTGCGTTAAAATGTTGCGTGTCATGTAAAATGTTATATTATGTGTACCGAATGAAATTTGTGATTCCCAAATTTATATTATCTCATAGGTTACTACGCAAAAGAAAAAAACTGGTACCGTTATTTTGTAGAAAAACAATTTAAAAAAACGAATAAACGTCAAATTGGAAATTTGTTTTATTTGTTTCGAAATGGACGCATCATAAGGAGAAAAATGAGATTTAATAATTAGATTGTGCAATGATCATCCCGAGTATACCAATAAAAAAATTGGTAAATTGGCCGGTGTTTCCAATAATATGGTAACAAATGTAAAAAAAAATGTCAAATCAATCTTTCTGTATCACGCAAGCCCGGATCCGGAGAAAAATCAGGTGCTCGAAATAAAATGTTGGATCAAACAATTGTAAGAGTCATTACCAAACATCCCTCGATGTCTGTGCGGGATTTGGCCAGAAAAACCAAAACAACCAAATCGATGGTGGAACGAGCTAAAACTAGAAATGATCTACGGACATACAAGAAGTTAAAAATCCCCAAAAGAAGTGTTGAACAATTTAATAGAGGGATCGATCGAGCAAAGAATCTTAACAAATGGTTGAACGATAGAAAAGATTCTTGTATCGTAATGAACGACGAGACCTACGTCAAAATGGATTTCTCGACACTTCCAGGTCCCCAATATTACATCAAAAAGAAAGGTAAAGAACTGGACGGAGCAATTACTACCATAGCTGTTGAAAAATTTGGCAAAAAAACATATGGTTTGGCAAGCAGTTTGCCAATGCGGATTAAGATCACATCCATACATAATAAATGGGATTATGAAAAGGTGAATGTTCGCCGTAAAATGAACAAAAAGTTTGAATGAATACGATTATTTAAAAACTGTACAATATGTGCAATAGAACAAGTACAAAAAAATAATGATTATATATTGCCGTTTAGTTTTAATTCTTCATGTACAAATCACAAATTTCATTCGGTACACATAATATTAAATAAAAATATTTTCTCTCTTTTTATTTAACACATTAAAATAGAAACAGTAAATACAAAAAGCTTAGGAATAGTAGTTCCAGTGTTCATGTTACATGTTTGCTGTGTTAAAATGGCATGATGACATCTTTGAGGCTAAATATTTCTGTGCGTTCGACTTTTCTCAATGTTATATAGCTAAATGCACACCATAAATTTTCAATGATAATCATTTTCAAAATACAAAAAAAAAAAAAACAAATCATGTCATATAACAAAAATATTGTTACAAACGGGCTACTGAGTTCGTTCGGATTTTGAAATTAAAAACTATTTAATTCTGTCCGCTTGCTACTGGTGGGGGCTATGACAACAGATTTATTTCTTTATTTAACGATTTAAAATAAACCAAAAACTTTCTCTGCTTGCCATCGGTCGTGTTTATACCACTTAACAATCTAAGCTATTGCTGTTCTTAACGTGAGCTTGTTGTATGATGTCCAAAATCGCCACAATATTTACCTCTATTTCCGTACTTATGTTTTACCAAACATTTGCGGTACATGTGGAACTTGAACCCCGTTACTTTTTTTATGTTAATATCGAAACTATCGATAGTTGAAATTATCGATAGTTTTCCACCTCTAGCGCAGGGTGTACATGAAGTGTCGGTAGATTTAGTGTTAAACACGTGCACCTTTTAGCGCCTCCTGCAATAAAGTAGGATTTTCTGCCTATTTGCCCAATTCAAGAATACGATAAAAACTGTTTACTTGTTAGTAACAGAAAATTTGATATTGCTACTTGTTGTCAGTTACTTGTGTACGTGTAAACAGTTATTAATTATGTAACCACATATGTCGTAAATTGTCGTTAGATTTTCGAAACTCAAAAATAAAAGCAAATATTTTTGTCACAATTTTTGGTAAAATATAATAATTGCTAATAAAGGTTCTGACCATCACGTAATTTGTATTGCCAAAACGCTACGTGAGAAGATTTCGATATTGAACATATTTGTCGGGTCAGATATTGATTTATTTTGACATTAATAATGTGCCTTACTTACATCTAATATTTTGGTAGAAATATTTGTAGGCACTTTTATTATCTTTATATAACGAACTAGAAAGCTGTATAAAATCGTTACATTTAGCTAAAACGTAAATGAAATTGAGGCGGTACATTTTGTTAAATTGATCCTAGAACCCCAAACCATTTCCTTTGTTAAAATGGTGGATTGTAAACTTTTCTAGTGTAATAGTACTAACCTAAATCAATAACACTTAGAAGATGATATTTTTTAGTAAATGTTAATCGAGAAACAGATTTAGAGCTTTTTATTTTTAAAATTTTCAGTTATATGAATACAAATTACACAGCAAATTTTATTTTAATTACTCAAATATATAGGTAGGTACGTCAATTACTCAATTATAAAATTATTAACAATTAAATAAAAGAGAAAATATGTTATTCTCTCTGTTTATAAACGAGTATCAAATAATTAATAAAAAAATGAAAATGCTCCTCCAAATAAAACTTTATTCGTATAATTGACTGATAGTTGTTTATAGATGCTCTGTGGAGCAGTCGATTTTCTATATTTATACTTAAATTTGACTTATTGGTAAATTAGATTTATTTAACGTGAAACTTTTATTTTTAATTCAATTCCTTAATTTCTCTTGATATAAAAAATTATAGCTTTACCTATTTATATGGAACCGCTATCGGGAGGAGGAACTTTTAGGTGACGGCTCTCGAAAGCAGAACAACGCAGCAAATAAAAAAAATACTGTATGTGTTAATGAAAGAGAGGATTTGAGAGTGTATTATTTTGATAGAGTTACTTTAATAAATATTTACTTTTGTTTGTATTTTTTGTTGAGTCACTAATCTCTTAACGCTTGTATAGAACCAAAGCAACCTAGATTATGCAAAGCCTAAAGGTGTAACCAGTGAATCAGTAAAAATCCTTAGAATATTTCGCATATCGGCCACTGAATCCGTAACAACTGACAAATACAGTATTAAAATTGTAATATGAATAGCAAAATTTATTATTTATAAGAAAAATGTGATTTGCTAATTTTGATGTATTCTGATATATCCTTCGGTTTGAGCGTAAATTTTCACTCTGTTAAGTGACAGCCGAACTGAACGAAAAATTCTTAAAGACTCGCTGGTCAGTAACATTAACATGACCTTTCTGTGTATCGTGTTCTTACTTAAAGTTGTTATTGAGTCGCTGGTTCCCCCAATAGTCTAAAAAATCAAGATTTATAAAGGAATTAGAAAAGAGGAAAAACCCAAACTTTTTATATAAAACAAATGGTAAATTATTTTTTTTGCCTAAGACAAATTTTGAAATGAGAACGCTACAAATTCTGAAATTTGATCTCTGAGATATTGTCATAAATGTTTGAATTTCAACATACATACATTTATATTGAAAATCGTTTTCATTTTCTCGTGGTAGTTGGTTTATTTACACCAAAATTTATAAAATTTTCATAAGAACATCATTCTGGTCAAATTGAAATCAAAGCTTACTACAAATCGTGTGGTCACTAAGTCATTACACATTACATAGATGGCAGTAAAATTTGGTAAAATCGAACCAAAAATTGCCACATCGGGCAATTTCAAGTTCAAAAATTGTAGGAAAAGCAAAACAAATTCACAAAATATTAAGAACGTGTAACGAATTAATTCGTTAAAATTTTGTTTTTGGTTTGGGTAACTAATGCTGCGGCATTGGCTACCATGGTGTTTTCCACCTGATACCAAAGTGATATTCTCCACCCCCATACATACGTAGTGGTAATTATAAAGCATATTTTGTTTATTATTTAATATTATTGGTTTTACACAAATCATCTGGTGGTATTAAACGTAAGAGTGAGAAATCTTGTTCCGATGGTTTGGTCAGTATGACCTCATACAAATGCAATATCGATTAGATATGTACATATGTAAGTACATTTCCTCTCTCTCTGTAATCTATAGTCATCGGTAACAATTCAATTTAAATTATTTTTTTTTAATACATTAGTCCGAACCGAATAACCAATGCGACAACATCTAAAATAAATATTGCGACGGTAGTGAAAATAATCTGTTGTGTTATAAACTTATGTGAACTAAAATTGACCTAAAAGATCTTGTGTGCCATATTGGAAGAAACTGTTCATAAGGAAAAGAAACTAAAGGGCCGTTTGGTGAAATACTTATTTCATCATATAATGTAGGGCGTTAAATCTCGGTTAGATTAGAATAGAGAAATTAAGTCCGGTTCGTTTTATTTTGTTTTTTTCCACTTAAGTAGATTATAATAATATACCTATACGAAGTATATCAACTATAAGCTAATGCAGGCAGGCTTCATCGTTTGTGGTGTGCACAATTGCGGCCTTCAGTGACAAAGCGATTTCAAGGCAAAATGTCTTTCGCTGATGAATAAAATCCGATATTTGAGTTGAGCTGAAATTTGAGCTGTTTTCATTCGGCCCAACATTTTTTTTTGGGATCAACCACCAGGATTAAATTATTTAATCACAGCAAAATCAACTACAGTGACCAGATTTATAGATTAAAATTACGAAGAAATACCGTTGGTCACGCACCAATCTTACAGTTTTCTTTTATAGCATAAAGTTGTTACGGGAAGTGATTATAGTATAAATATAGGTGTTAAAAATTAATATTAGTATAAATTACGTTATAGTATTTAAGGAAATTAATTTGTTTCGTATTAGCATTGTTAGGTATAAGTTCCGTTTTGGCTTTATTAAAGCCCTAGTGTTATAGTTTTCGCGAGTGAGTGATTTTTTTTTGTACATATTAGCAATGGTGGTCTGATGCGTTGTCGTGTGAGACGGTGTGTGAAGAGTTGTTGTTTTTGTTTTGTTTCAGACATCTAGCTTAATTTAGAACCGTTCACCGTATTTCATTGGGGAAGCGCTTCAACAATGCAGTTTTGGCGGTAAGTTTTTTTATATATTTAACTTTCCTATTTTGTGTCTTAACAATATAACAAATTTTCACAAGTACTTAATTTTGCAATACGGTCGTCAATGATCCGTCAATTTTCTATTATTTGTTTTTTTTTTAACCGTTGCAATTTGTCCTCAAAATTAGCATTCAAGCTCAATATACAAAATATCACTTACTTGTTTTGCATTAATTAATTTAAGTAATTATTTACGTATAGACTTTAGATAATTTAGTATATTATGATAATATCATTTGACAAATCAAATGAATTAATATATCTATAGGAATTTCAGCCTAATTAAGGAACTAGTATTTAACGGTTAATTTATAAAAATCTTAAATGTATCCAAATTTATGTTTCTTTAGAATATATTAAGTTTTGTAGGATGATGAATTAATTTTTTTCTTGAGGGGAGGATGGGTTAATGTTTCAGTCGTGTTCACTAATTCCATAATTATGCAGCTAAATTATATCCGTTGCTTACCGAATACCCACCCTAACGCCGATTCTAACTAGCAGGTCAATGGCTGCAATTCGGACTAAATAAGCAATGGATTTCTGTTAATGGGGAGCGGATTTAATCTGCTTGTAGACGATTTGGATGTGGTTCACACACTTTTCGATTCGTCAATAAATTCCGGAATAATGTAAGTACCAGGTCAAGACACTCCTGAGTTTCTTGTTCTGTAATGTGACCCTTCCCATTACAAACGTGTCATAATTTTGTGATTAAATAATTTTTCTCATAGTTTTCTGTAAACAACTATAGACCTCTGAAGTACACCAGTAAAACTAAAGATGAATTTACCAAGTACTATTTTACTTCGTCAACAAAATTCTGATGTGATTGGGCAAAAATACTGTTAAATATTTTGAACAAAAATCGAAAAATAAATTAAGACGCTTAAAAGAAATTATGGAAGAAGTGTGATAACGGTGTAACGTGTAACGTTTCGGTTCGATAGAAAATTTATAGCGACTCGTTTTTCTGGTTGGTTTTCGTTTTTTTTATTTTATTTTGTTTTTGTTTATTGTTCTCGTCCGTATCTGTTGGCGCCACCAAGATTGACCGTTCCTATTGTGATTGAAGGCACTCAGGTTAGGTTTGGATGGTGGTCCACCAGGACCAGGCATAGACACAAAAAAGGTCCGTAGCCATACCACAAATTAAAAAAAAATTTTCCTTTGAAGGCACTCATCTAGCCGGAGAATAATTTAAAGGAAATAGTATCATGTTCAAATTTCGAGAAAGAGTTTGTTCCCGCTATACATCAAGGTTTTCTAGAAGGATATAACTGTTTATTCAGAAATCCGATTGCTCGTGTTAAATATTAGCCGCATTTCTTGACCGAATCAGATCAAAGTTTACTTTGAAAACAACAACAAAAATTTAAATTTTTGTTGTTGTTTTTAATGTAAACTTTGATCTGATCCGGATCACCATGCGTCAAGCATGGTCAAATGCGGCTATTATACCGCGACTTCTTAAATATTCCCTCGTTGATAACGTCAGGCAGTCCGTAAGTAACGAGAATTTTCAAAGTGCATGGAAGTCCTTGACTGAACGATATGAGAACAAATCATTGATCTTCCAATCACATATCAATGAAATTCTTGACGTGCAAAGGGATTACAAAGGGTCTCCGAGATAACAGGTCCCGAGATATGATAGACAAGATGTCCGCACATCAACATGCCCTGTTGTCCTTGGCAGTAAAGATAAACTCGCTAACAATATTTTGATCTGCTTGATATTATCAAAGCTTGATACCCTTCGAGATGGGAAGATTTCACATCAATTTTAGAAAATAGGGCGTCGACGCAAAAAAAATTGCTTGGAACAAGAAACAGTTAGAAAAATCTGCCCAGTCGTCATCTCCGGCAACGCCAACGCTTCTTTCAAAACGCAAAGGAAAATCAATCATTGCAATATTGCCCAACATTTGTCACATTAATCCTAAGACAGAGCATGTTTTTGTAAATCTCTTTGCTGTGAGAAACGCGGAAAAAGATAACACCATGTCTTAACTCATTTTGATACGATTTCGTCAGATGTAAAGCTCGAGAATACGGCATATTCGAGTGCGGCTCTTACTCAAAAGGCTGCATCATTTCAAAATCAATTGGAGATCCACCAGCTATTTTCGCAGCGGCAATACTTAACGTTCTAATTGTAAGTAGCATTGGCATACGAATACCTTGCCGAGTATTATTGGATTGCTGTGCCACCACCAATGAAATTTCGGATTACCGAAAATAACCGATTGATATTCTCCATTATCGCTACCAACTGACGAATTGAAGATACAGCCTTATTTAAATTTAGCGGATCCCCTATCCTTTAGGCCTCAACAGATTGACATGCTGATCAGAGCAAGAATATTCTGGCATTTATTGTTGAAAGGCCATCTCGATTGGGATTTGACTTGTCCGTTCTTGAGAAAACTAAATTCGGGTGAATTGTTAGTGGCCCTTTGAAAACCAAATCGCCGGATTGAGAGGAAGCTCGACCAATTAGCCATGATTTAGATGTGGCATTTAGTAGTAACTAAAGATTTTTTTAATGGCTTATTCACCTCTAAATCTTGTTCGGTAGATGGAAAATTACTGGGCATAGAGTGGGAACGTATTGATCATCTGGAACTTAGATTTATTTCTGCTGATGTAGACGTATGATGCTGGCTGATCTCCGTTTCATAATACTCGACGCTACAATTTTACATTTCATATACATTTTCTAACCTCTTCTGCCGTATCACTCATGCAATTTAACAGCTTAGTTGTGTTTGTAATAACACGCACACATCCAAATCTGGTTCGGTAGACGGAAAATTACCGAAAATACCGAGGGAACTAATTGATGATCTGACTGGGGTAAACAAATATGATGAGTAAGCAAATATGATATACCACATCATTTTACAATAAATATTTGCGTTACATGTATCGTATATCATCAAAATATTTTGCCCTTTTGGAAGTTTCTAACTCTCTTAAGGGTTTTGTTTGTTTGTTTGTTTGTTTGTGTTTATCTTTGTAATCTTTTTCTGGGGCTCAAGGCACTTCCAACTCTCTTGTAGTTCGCTTATAACGTCCTACATTACGCAGAATTTAGCCAAATCGAGGACTTACGGCTATATTCCCGTTTTGCGTAGACCACCTGTCCATTGCATTGTTTCATACCAGCCTATAGTATATGAAAGGTCAGGCACTCTAAACAGGGGGTCAAAGATGTGTTCATCGTCATCACCGATCGTAATCAGATGATGAAAAATTCCTTTTGCATCCCGCCCGCCCCTATAGGGATTCTAACCCGGTACATCCCGATTCAACCGCCACAACTTTAACCAGTGCGCTGTTTGGTCGGTCCTTCAGAGTTTTCTAAAACTTTATAACTTACATAAGTGTTTACAGGTCATCCTCGAGCTACGTCGCTTTGAGTTGCGACGTTTTTAGTTGCTTTGTTCAAAAATTAAAGCAAAGTACTTTTTCGCTATTTTTGTCGTTCGGCGAACAACTAGAAAAATATTCCAACGATGAAATATTTTAACTTTAAGCGTCCTATATTAACCCTTAACAGTTGGCAGTTTTTTTTTTGTGATGCTGTGTGAAATTAAATTATTATTAAACATTTATAAGAATACAAACTTAAATAAAAAATTTATATTTGAACTGGTTAATTTGAATAACGATTCAAGCAATTTAATTAATTTAAAATTTTTTAAATAAAATTAATTTTTATAATTTTTGAGAGTATGATTTCTCAATCGAAACGTGTCGAGTTTAGAATTTTCGTTAAGTTTCTTAATCCAACTTAACCTCAACGAAAGTAGGAGGGGCAAGAAGGGATTCTATCTGTCAAAACGGAAAAAACAATTATACCCATACAAAATGGTCTCGTGAGTATTCTGTTTTTCCGTAATACTTCATAAATCATAAAAATCACAATAAACATTAAATTTAACAATTTTCACCAAACAAATAAAATTTTCAGAAGTGACTTTTAATTATTGTGAAATGTCAAATTACACTAAAAATTATAATTTTATTGAAACGATATGGATTAACGCCGCCATGTTATTAACTCAACGAAACTCTTAATTCGGGATAACTCTGTTATGGAAACATAGTAAATGTTATAATACGCGTTCATCAGAAATACTGATTATTTTGTTGATGAAGAGGAATAGAACAAAAGAAAATCCCGAAAAATTCTGAATTCGTGAGTACATCCACCATGTGAGTATTAACCTAAAGCCTGTTAGTGAATTATCTAATCATAACTAATAAGTTACAATATTTGAAAAAAAAAAAATGAGGTACGACCTTCCTTTACGAACAGGAAATTTAGAGCAATGTTATGCAAATTTCTTACAAATTTATTCTTCTGTTCAATTTTATTTTATATGTTTTTATTTCAGTTACCATTTTTTTATAATTTTTTATACAGTTTTGTTATTTTTTGTATTTTATTTTTTTTAACAATTTGTGTTTAAAAGTCTATCTGTAAACCATCATTATGCGAACCTCCATTATAACTGGAACCTCCCAATTTATGAAAAAGTTTAAATGTGAAACTATCTGGGATGTGGAGGGAACCCATAGTCACAGACAGACCAACAGACAAACATCACTTCGAAATTCAATTTTTCGGGCAACGGGGACTCAAAAACAGTTAAATCTCCAAAATTTCAAAGAGTTCTCGTATTGGGGCCTTTCGCCTTCTTTAGTATAAATGTGATTTCTCTTTAGCGGAGCTTTCAACAATTACCGGCTAATAGAACAGAATTAATTATGCTTTGTGAAGTTTAATTCATATTTATAATATTTGGTACCCCGGTATACGATTTATAATTAAAATCATTAAGTCAATGCCACAAAACACAAAGTATTCCAATATCTTGTAAATTTCCCCTTAAAATACATTCTTTAATGTGTTTGCTTTATGATTGTGAACAGAAAAATAACCGAACCCAAATGTGATCATTGTAATTTACTCCTATGAAAAACAAATTAAAAAAGCCAAAGAATTCGTTTTTTTTTTGCTATACTTCTGTTTCATGTTTTTAACGTGCCATCTCAAACAAAATTTCTCGATTGCTCACGCAAAGTACAACTGAGAAATGAGCTTAGAGAGGAGAACGGTCATTTTATTCGAAATAAATGCACTCAATCTGTTCATAAATTACACAGAGCCCAGCGACCTTGATTGGTGCAAAAGAACATTCGGGAATCTTCATAAGTATTTTATAGACTTGTGCAGATTATGCAGATTAACTCAAAATTAGTTAAGCTAAATCGAGTTAACTAAAATTTTTAATTGGGCGTTTATCCAGACCAGGAACCAATAAGAAGTACAACTACACAACTTAGTACCACATTCATTTATTGCGGAGCTGCTTACTGTATAGTTGCATGTGTCTTTTCTGAAAACTAATCACTCGTAGTACATAATGCGGAACAAGGATTTCATTGGCATAATGCGCAATGTTCAGTAAATCAATTTGCGATGTAATACATATTATAATATAACATGTTATTTCATATAATATAACATGTTGACTTAGAAAGGATCCTTGCGTTAGGAGGAGTTCTCAAAAAAATGCTCCTAGAGCGAGTTGACCGGTCAAACCAAATAACTACACCGTATAAACTCTATTCATGGGCTGTGAAAAATAAATCAGAAATCAATTATTTTTTGTTAGTAATAAAGATTACGATATAATGGAATGAAAACTAGAAAGTAGATATGTATAACTCAGTAAAGCAAATACAGTGGTACCCCGGTATACGACCTTAATTCGTTCCTAATGTTCGGTCGTATACCGAATTGGTCGTATACCCAAGCAACCTGTGCCATAAGAAGCCATGTAAAATGAATTAATCCGTTCCCATGTGCAAATTTCACCTATATAACTATATTAATGGGTTCAAAAATACAGTGATATCCCGTGTATGTCATATTTTTTATTTTAAACAAAAAAAAACAATTCATATTATTAGAACAAAACAAGTGATATACAAAATTTTTAAAACAAAAACAAATGTTACATATCGTATCCTAGCATTCTTAAAGTGATTTTTTATTTCTCTTACAGTTGCACAGAGAGAGATAATATGAAAGAAGACTAACATACAACATGTTCAATACATATTTTAAATGAAAAGTTGTTTTCTTTTCTTTTAGTGATAATTTTGTTTATTGAAAAATCTTTTTATTTTTTATTTTTATACAGCTAATCCACACTAGGTCTCAGGAGTCCGGTCTCATTCTTCGTTTTTTCCCCTTTACCTATAAAACCGGTTTTGTTTCGGATTCATTTTTCAACCAAAATTTTTTTAGTTCCTATATAGTCTCACCACATTTACACAAACAAAAATGAAATAAAAAAATGTTTCAAGGACATTTTTGACTTGTATTTTTTTGTTTCATATTGTGTTTCGGCCAATGCGATTCGAATATATCTAGTAGGCATTGGTCTATCTATTGGTTTTCGACATACACATACATATACACAGGGCCGCGCCGTCCACGGGTGCGAGGGAGCACGGGATCCAGGCGGCAAATCGACAAGGGCGGCATTTTCCTTTTGGGATTTCCTTTTTCGTGTTCCATAAACCATTTGATATATTAAATAATATGTATTTGCGGGACAAAATTTAGCGTTTAGAGGTAGGAATAATAAATTATTCCAAGAGAGCAACGGAAATTTCTTGAAACTTATAGAAACAATTTCTCAATTCGATATTATTATGGCTGAACATGTAAACCGTTGCCAAAATGACCATAGCAACATGCCCCATTATTTGGGAGACACAATTCAAAATCAAATAGTTTCTATATTTGGCGACGAGCAAATAACGATAATTCTCTTTTCTGCTTCGACATATCACTGGTAAATTTTGAAGAATGAGTTACCAAATTTGACCGTAAAACCACTTTCTGAGACTAGGTGGGAAAGTAGGGTTGATGCGATTAAAACACTAAGATATAATATAAGTGTAATATATGATGCACTATATATTCTTTATAATGATATTTTTCGAGATAGTAATACTAGAAACGCAGCTAAGTCTTTATTACTTAAAATAAAATCGTTCAAATTCATATGTTCTGTGGTAATGGTAAAACAGTTTGGGAAAAATTAACGTTATCAGTAAACAGATGTAGAAATCTGATATGGTTATCCCGACCGTAATCGAAATGTTGAAACAAGTAACTGATTATTAAACATTTTAGATCCGACGATGGGTTTAATACGATGAAAGCAGAAGCAAGGCAAATGGCGGAGGAAATTTATTGTGAATCTACATTTTTGCCAGATGCATTAATTAGACCAAGTAGAAAGAAAATCGATCTTTTGTATGATAATTTTGATTCACCTGAAACTTAATATAAAATTAGTTTTTTCTTTGCTTTATTAGATTCCACACTATCTAAAATAGAAGAGCGTTTTGAATTATTAAATATCTTTATCAGAAAATAGTGAATTAGAAAGATTGGAATATTGTACTAATTTACAGTCAAAATTAACTAATAAAGAAAAGAATCGGATATCAATGCTTCTGATATGTGCGATGAATTAAATATTTTGTTAACTTACGTAAAACCCAACATGAATGCCACAAGTGTTCTTCAATTTTGATTTACAAATGACGTGATAACCATCTTTCCAAATCTTCCAGTAGCTTTACGAATATTTCTGACTATGCCCGTAACAGTCGCTTCAGGGGAAAGATCCTTTTCGAAACTTAAGCTTATTAAAAATTATTTAAGGTCTAATATGAATCAAGATAGACTTTGCAACTTAAGCATGATTAGTATAGAAAAAGACTTTGCTTTAAATTTAGATATTGCAGATATTACTAAAAAATTTGCAATTATGAAATCAAGAAAAATTAACTTCTAGTCTCCGCGTTGATGTAGTCAGTAATACTTTCTCTGTTTAATTTGTGATATTATTTTTAATGAATGTATATTTTTAATTTGTAGGCCGGTTAAAACGAAATAAATCAGGCATTTAATTTTTTATTGATATGCTTGTTGTTCAGAATGGAAATGGAATGTTTCATAAGTTTAAATAAATACAATATGTGACCAAAAATATTTTATTTTTGAAGAAAAAAAAATTTGGTGTGGGGGGGGGGGGCGCCAAACTTAAGTTCGAATCCGGGCGCCAAGTAAGCTTGGCGCGGCCCTGCATATACATTTATTGAAGAATCCGGATTCATTTGAGACTGTGTGTGGATGCGGCTGGTATTTTGATACACGAAACCAGTATCAAATGAGATCCAGTGTGGATTGGCGGATAAAGACTAGTTTCGCGCATTCGCGCTTTGTAAATTTTTAAGGGCTTCTGAGCTTTTTAACTGTATCTCGGTGTATTT
Source organism: Tipula helvola (assembly GCA_963556165.1). Lineage (NCBI taxonomy): Eukaryota > Metazoa > Arthropoda > Insecta > Diptera > Tipulidae > Tipula > Tipula helvola. Next base: position 233,864,621 of record OY744483.1, read on the forward strand.
ATAATTTATTTTATGATCATGTCATAGATTTCGTTTTCTCGCATTCTATCATTCAAAATATTTCCGCCATTTTTATTCCTGTAAATTGTGATCTCTTCTAATCTATCCATCATTTGTCCTTTTCTTATCCTGTGTAATATTTGCATATTTGTGTTGATGTCGGTGTATGTGTGATCTTCCTCTGTTAAATGTACTGCAAAGTTGGATTTAATATTTGTTTTCCCTTTTTCTTTTATATGCTCGTTGAAAAACGTAATAGAAAACATCCGCAATTCAGTAAATAGCAACCTGAACCCAAAGGGAGCATGCATAAAACGGAAACTATCTAAATTAATTCAATTGAAAATGCACGAAAGCAACAGTGTTCTGGAAATATCCACAACGCATACTTTTTATAGAAGATTATATAACGAAACCTACATCGCCTTCACGATAGATGAGACACAATTGATGGAGGAAGGTCTCAAACAAAATATAACACCGACTTCTCATGCTACACTAGAAACTAAATTATTATTAGATGTTGAAAGCGCAATAATGCAGACCAAAGAGAATTCAAGACACACCATCAGGAAATCAATTGCGCTAACAAAATCCTAACCACCTGCCATTCAACCATTAACACCAAAAAATCGAATGAAAATATCTTAATTAAGAACATCAAATCGAAGTTGGTACAGAATAATGCAATGATGAGTAAGGCGGACAAAGCAAACACGACAGTTATTCTACATATAGATGAGTACAACCGCAAGATCGACAATTTTATCGAAATGAATAATATTCATGAAATGAATGCTGATCCAACTAACACACATCACAAAAATATAAACAAGGTCATAAACAAAGCAAACTCAGCCCTAACTCCACAACAGCGCAGAACATCTAAAATGATGAAATTCAAAGCCCCGGAGTTAAGAGGGCTGATAAAATTACATAAACCAGACAAACCAATCCGACCACTGGTTAATTTCACTGTAGCGCCAACTTATAATATTGCAAAAATCGTGAACAAATGAATAGTTTTTCAATCAAAAATAATATCGAATTAGTGAACAAAATTAAATCTGTGAATGTTCCACACAATTCGAAGCTTGCATCAATACCACAAAAGATTTATTAGAACGTAATAAAATAAACCCGATAACAATTAGTGAAATAATTGATCTAATAGGAGAAATAACTCGCCAAAATTATATTGAACACAAACATACATTTTACGAACAAAATGGCTTGGCAATGGGTTACCCATTGTCAAATACATTATCAGAGATTTTTCTTAACCGTCACGAGAATAATTATATATTTGAACAAAATAATAAATTCAAAGACAACATCGCATACTGGTATCGCTACATTGATGACATCATCATACTTTTCAATGGCACTCACAGTACAGACAACTTTGCGGCTTACACAATTTCCTGAAGAGTATCCATCACAAACTAAAATTCACCATAGAAATAGAAAACGACCATAAACAGCTAAATTTTTTGGATTTAACAATAACCAGGGGCAAAATTTTGCAGGGTAGTGTTATTAACATCTTTTAAGTAGATTTTGGGAACAAATATTCTGAAAAGTTCTTTGAGTTTTGGAAAGAAATAAAATAAACCGAAGAAAAGGGGTGTAGAAGGAAACCAAAAAATATGGGTCGAGTTATTTGTTAAACAGAACATCTTTATCGCCGGCAATATTTTTGTATCGTTTAGACAGTTTTATAAATTTGTATATGAGAACATTAAGGAGGGATCTCCACAGAAAGTTTTAGTGTAGAGAAATATTATTATTGATGTTGTATTTTTTATGTTTAACGCAAAAACGGAAGGCTCACACGAATAATGAATAAAATAAGTGATGTCATAAAATGCGGCTACTGAATAATATACTAGATTCTCTCTGTCATTTTTTTTAATTCACAAATTCTGTGTAAACTATAAACCGGTAATTCTTCTCTGCAAATAAAACATCTCTTAGCAATCTTATCTATCTCAAACAATTTGATATTTCCTGGACAAATTCAAAATAAAAATTTAATTTAATTAAAAAATACATATAGTTTTTGTTATGTACACTTACTCTTACTCGTAGTAAACATAAGATTAGATTTACCATACTAACAAAAAAAAACTTTGACTTAATTAGGTTTCTCTTTAGTTTTCCATTAAAATTCCAACAGTTTGTCTGTTTGGATGTGGAGATATTCCCAATGCAATATCATTGAATTACATATTTTGATTAGAATTAATGATAACTTAAAATTTAATAGAAATAGAGAAGCTGAAAATAATGAAACAAATCCTAAATGAGATTATAATAAAAGCTCATGATTTTTTTTTTTTTGCTGTAACATTTTTTTTTTTTTTGTTTATCTCACAAGAAATAATTATATGAACTGTAATTCCCTAATTACAACGAAAAAAAAAAATAAGAAGGAAATTATTGTCGACGAATACAGTAAAAATAAGCTTAATTTCAATAAAGGAATGAAAATAAAAACCGTTTAAATAATACAGATCTTGTGTGTGTTTATGCTGTTTATGCTGCTTTTATTCAATAGCAGTAAAAAAAATAAAAAAAAAATGTTGAAGATAAAAAAAGTACACATTTTTTTTTATTGCTTTCGGATTTTCTATTTTATTTTTTTTAATTCCGCTGCTGTTCGTCTCGCTAATGTTATATGTATAGAGAGATGGAACAACTTTAGATAAACCAGAAGAACTTTTCCTCGAATACTAAACAATTTAATTTCCCAAACCAAAAATAAACAAAATTCATTAAAGAAAAATCTTTTTTGATTTTTCACTTGTTTTTTTGTTTCTTATTTTATTTTTTGTTGGTGTATACATTTTTTGCATTAACACTTTCAATCAATGTTAAAGCAAAAGAAAAATGATTTTTATCTTTTTTTTTTTTTAATACGTTTAGTGTTGTTGTGTGGAGAAGTTCTCATAAATATAATATACAAATACCGCATTGTATCAAAAGAAGTGTATGTATCTTAAAATAAAATGCTGCTGATCATTTTCATGAAAAATGATAAAAAAATGAAAATATTTATGTTTAAAAGTAATGGATAAATGAGAAAAACGTAAGCCAGTAAGCCATAAGGATCTAGATTATTCTAAATTTGACGTTGGTGTGGTAATATATGCATTCCAGTTAATTGAACAGTTTGATTGCAGTGTAATGAGAAATATTATATTTTAGTAAAGCAATAAATTTAATGCTATTATACTTAGTTCAAGCAACCTTCGTAAAGATGCCCGGTTAACTTCATAATTAATGAGCAGCTAGGGCTTGAAGGCAATAAATCGAGCCAAGAATTTAAATGCTCAAACTTCTTTGTAGGCAAATCTTTTATGTCGGGTGTCTAATTCAACAATCACAATAATAAGATTATTGTTTTATATTTTAATTCTAATTTCATTTGTTTCATTTTAATGAAATTATTTTATTTTAATGAAGATCGATTTTGATTACAACTGCAATCATCTTCACTTATTGAACTAGAATATTATTTTATTTTTAAAATTAAACTATACATAGGAAGATTCAAAACTCTAATTCATCTGCGAATTTAGAGCAGTGCCAAGTTGCTAAGTAATAATAAGCATCATAGGTTATTCGGAGTAGGAGCTAAATGTAAGGTGCACACAATTCAAGAGCACTTTAAGTCCTCCAACTATTGGCAAATCAACATAGTTTTCATGACAACGTGTAAGTTCAAATATAAATTTTCTCCATCAGTATACATGCAGGAGCGGCGAGAACAATTAAAAGATCTGACAGCAGCAACACTGATCTACTGCAATGATTCAATCCAAAATTAATTTCTATTTCCGTTCTACATATATCTTTAAATATAAACAATAAATCGTCTTTCTAAATAATATAAAAATTAGAATGCTGCACCAAAAACTATTCTATACGTATTATGATTGGCTGCTGGAGTGGGTCCATGCTCTTGTTTTATCTATTTTGTTTTTTTATTTTGTATACACTATATGTACAGTTCAACCTTTTTACGTCTGTTCCCATAAGCCATAGGCTGGGGAATCACACTATCACTTTTCTAAGTCAAAGATGTTTTATAAAATAACTTTATCTAAGATAAATGATAGTGGGAGTTGAATCTTTTATAAAAGATTCTTTTTAAGATATATTTTATCAAAGTTAGCTTCATAAAGCTATTATATTTATTTTATTTATCTGTTATCATAAATACATATTTTTGACTTCTATTAAAAATGACCGAATGTAATTGGAGCGTTCAAATTACAAAATTGTTAATTAATAAATATTAGCATCATATTTTGCAATCAGGGATTCTCTTGACCCGTTTTTTGTATTTTCTGAATTTTAAAAAACTTTGATGAAAAATATCGTAAAATCTGGTGACGTAGTGTGATTTAAAAAAATATAAGATCAAAGATTTTTTTTTTAAATGAAACCAATGCCTTTATTCTTGAATCTTTCTATATAAGAAATTCACAAGAAGTAATCAAATCCTTCGCTTAGGGTCCATATGTCCATATGGGTTTGAATATCGCTTTGTACAGTTAAACTTTATTAGCTAATGATCTAAGATTTTCTTCCCATTAGCCACCCATTAGTGTACAACAATAATATAATATTGCTACCTGCATTAATATCATTTAAGCAAGTAGTTGCTTTTGTTTGACCATGTATTGTCTTTGAAGAAGATATTTTCCCAAAACAGAATAAAATTTCTTCGGCATTTACAATTCTGTGGATTTGCACAATGGTATACCATGTTGGTTTCGGAGCCAATATTAACGGTTTGGAAAACCGCGCTGTTCTTCTACATACTATTGGTTTCAATTTCGTTTGTAACATTTTCTTCAAATAGGTCTAAGAATGTGGGCAGCATGCTTATTGAACGATATGAAGAGACTGTGTTTAATTTTTTCCTGGCTTATGTATCATTGTGATCAAAGATACTTTCCATTTTTGAGGAATATAACTGGTTCGCATGACAGTTTTGAATATGAATGTTATTAGTTGTTTGCATTTGTCTGACAATTCCCTGGCAAAGAATAATATGCTCTCTCAGTTGCCTAAATGTGCTATGGTTTTGTTCTTTCGACAAAGCAAATCTTAGGGCCTTAATAGCTTGATTTAATTGCCATTTCAGTAACGATGATATAGTTGTATGCTTCCATGGAGGACGAATTTTTCGCTTTTCCTGGATTAGTTCCTATTAAGCCACAGTTTATTAACTTTTTCAGAACTGCTTATGACGGGTGTAGCCTAGGATGGCTCTTATTTTGGGCAATATTTTTAAAACTTAGTAGCACCCCCTAGAAATTTGATGATGGACCAAAAAATAAGATCACCAAAATTTGAAGTGTCTAGCTTGATCAGAACACGTGCCACCAAACGTTTAAAAAACGAAAAAACCTTTTTTTCTTATTTAATCATTTTACACAGCTTCGGAAAATATTTTTAAAATCCCAATGATCCAATCATATTCTTTGCCTATTACACAACATAATTTTCTTTAAAACAAGGGAATAATTATGACTATACAACTCATTGGAAAATAGACCAATCAAATAGATGAATTTTACTTAGTTACGATGTATAACATCGGTTATTTGCGTTGCTAAGTTGTGTTTCGCGAAACACAACTAGTGGTGAAAAAAAATTAATATTTTTGATATTTGACATGGTTGATTCGTTGTATACTCTTAACATATACAACTCGAACTTCGAAAATCATCTGAATATACAGTTGCGGACTCGATGTGTTACCTAAGAAACACAACTCTACCTGCGGTGTCGTTGTGTTTCCTAAGCAACATATCTCGTGCTATCAACTGAATATTCGATTATTTTCGAACCTCTTGTTGTATAACTACTGAAAATTGGTTATGTAAGTATATTTAGAGATTAGCTTAGGCGGCCAACCAAAATTAGTTGAAATTTAATCCACAAAACAAAATTTTAATAATAAGTAGCTTGTAATATCCCAAAACAAATATGTATTAGTAGCTAAAACTTAAAAATGTATTTTATTGGAAACGAGAGTTCCCAAATTTTAGCTGCGTGTACTAAGCTGCCAACTATAAGAAACAAGTATTGAAAGTGTTTTTTTATAATTACGAACCGTGAAATTAAATGTTCAAAATAGTGCAATGTTAATCGTAGAGGAAGTTTTAAATTTTTGGCAAAAAGCTCGCATACCGTGTAAGGGACAAAAGCCATTGTGTGAAAAAAATGAGGGATGTTTATGAAGAGTGGCGGTCATTGCAAAGACGCGCAACTAAAAGAACTGAAACACAAACACTTAAGGAAAATGAATTATTGAGTAAATTAGAAAATCTTTTTCATATCACTCATGCAGATTCCTTAATCTTATTGTACAGCAAAGACAGAGATTTTTTGGTAAACAGCAACAACATTTTTTTAAGGAAAGCGATAAGGATATCGCAATCGTTAAAAGTGAAGAAACAAGGATGGAATTAGTCGAAAACCGTAAACGAAAATACGATTCGGAATCAGACCTTTTTGAAACGGTACAAATTGGTAAGCGTCTTTATAATTATTAATATTTTAGAATCACCTGTGAAATTTATCCCAATGTATTATATTAGCCGACCACGTCATTCAAGTAGCGTATCATCTAGTGACAGCAAATGGGAAAGGGTATTGATAAATGCAAATTAAGTGACAGATTTGCAATTCACGTCATATCCGCGGTAGCCATCGCATTAGGTCACTACATTGACGATTTAATTATAAACCGTACCTCTATAAAACGTACGCGGGGATTGATTCGAGAACAAACTGCTCTAACAATAAAAAAAAAATTTAAGGTAGTAATAGTTTTTAGATCGAAAAATTACCTTTCATTTATGATAATTCTATTTGGTTTTCAAGGCATCTGCGGGTCATTTGTATTGCATTGGGATGGCAAAATTATCGGGGAAAAAACGGTGGATCGGCTTCCGGTTATAATCACTCAAGTTGATACGGATCAGCTTTTAGGGGTTCCTAGGCTTTCTCCCGGAACTGGACTAAACACGGCTGATGCTGTTTTTCAATTAGTAACGGGATGGAATATTAAAGATTCGAGCAAGCTTTTTGTTTCGATACCACTAATGTCAACACTGGGAAATTGAACGGCGCTTGCGTATTATTGGAACGAAATTTTCAGAGAAGCATATTGTTTCTCGCTTGTAGACATCATATCTACGAATTAGTTTTAAGAGCGGTTTTTGAATTAAAGTTTCCAGGAACTTCCCGACCGAATGTGCCTATTTTTATACGATTTAAAAGTGCTTAGAATGGTTTGGATAAAACAAGATACAAACCGGGAATAGAAAATGAAAGAACTGTAGAAGCTTTGAACGATTTCAACGGTGATATGCAAACCTTTTGTTTGAACGAATTAAAGCAAGAATTTGTAAGGAATGATTGCAAAGATCTTCTATACAATTATCATATGTTTTCCTTGGAGGAACACCAATTTCTTCATTTTATGGGCCAGAACCAGTATCACATGCAAGATGGATGGCAAAAGCTTTATATTGTTTAAAAATGTTTTTGTTTAGAGATCAGTTTAAACTAACAACAAATGAGGAAAATCAATTAAGCGTAATCTGCATTTTTATAATTCGATTTTACATCAAAGTATGGTTTAGATGTCCAATAGCTGTCGAAGCTCCTTATCAAGATCTTAACTTTCTTCAAATAATTGCCAATTACGAACAGGAAGATCAAGCACTTTGTCATATTGTTTTAAGAAAAATGTGTGGTCATTTATGGTACCTCAAAATGTGCCAAACGAATTAAACAAAAAAATGGTCCACGCATTGAAATCCGCAGATAAAGAAGTATTGACTGATCAAAAACGCGTTCATGTTACGGCATCAGATATTATTAAAAATTATAGATTTAAAGATTTAAGCCATTTTATTAATAGCAATACCAAAAATTTCTTTCGGCGATTTAATATTTCGTTAGAATTCCTGTCGTTTCCAAATTAACAGTTGTTAATGTTCCAGCGGAACGAGCTGTTCGATTGATGGAAGAATTTAATACAATCCTGATAAGAAAAGAAGAAAAACAGTACTTATTGTTAGTAGTGACTGATTACCGCAAAAGATTTCCGTCACATACAAAATCAGCACTATCCTTAAATTAATTTCATAAACTATCATTTAGAAAAAACTATGTAACTAAAACACTATACAAACTTATCTTTTTTTCATTACTTTTTTTATTTGCCGCCGTTAAAGGCAAATATTATAAAGAAGTCGTCGAGCCGCATGTAACGAACAACCTGTCAGCTTTTATCACGATATAATTTGTAACCCAACGCATGGTTAATTTTTCTTTTTTCTCCACTTTAATGGCGACTGTTTTCACAAATAAAGGGATTCTTATAAGAGCCAAGCTGTGGGTAACAGTTTCGGCCTTATTAAAATTAATCCATCCGTTTTCGAGTAATACGTAACGAGAAAACAAGGCAGGAGGACTAAAAGTAGGCCAAAATCTCGCTCATTTTTGAGTCGTTATCAGACTTAAGCGCAACAGACCAGAACCATTCATATGTTTTCTGAATCTCTACTCTTCCTTTTACTTTGTCCTTTGTGGTGTATATATAATGCGTCTGTTCACTAATTCTTTCCATTTCCGAGCAATAATGGCGAAATGGGGTGTACACATGCACCGAAGCTAAGAACACTTTCGTATGAAACCCTTTAGTATACGCTACCATTTACAGTTGCGTACTGGTTTCCATTTTGAGCATTTCTGTTTACAATTTCTGATCATTTTTCTTTTCTAGCTGAAGAATGAGATTAAGCATTCGTTGCTCTCTTTCGATTGATTCTCCTTTTCAATTCTTGTTAAATTGGGCACCCTCTATAATTAGCTGTGTGATTTCCATCGCAGTTGCTGCATTTTCTCACCGACTCTTCCTTTTTTGCTTCATTGCAAACCTTTGAGTTATGGAGTTCACCTCATATAACACAATCATCGTTCAAAGTGCAATATGCTCTAGTGTGTTCATATTCTTGACACTTAATACACTGTGCTGACCCATTTCTTTTCCTGGGTTCCTCTCCTTCTTTGATCCCGGAAATATAAAATGCACCTTCAGTAATAAACTCGATCGTTTTTGCAAGTTGTCTATTTGATTCTTCCCTCAAATAGATTAGTGGCGGCTTCTCAGTTTTTGGAGGTTTTTCGGGCGGCGGGTCTTCAATAACCAAGCAATAATACCTATTACCATGTGTTAATTCAACGATAGCTAGCTTCAGTTTATTCCCGTTTGCACTAAACACTGGCCTATATCACTGTTTATTTTACTATCATTTATTGTCGATGCACTTTCATTGTTTTTATTATCGTCAACATTTGGCGACGATGTACTTTTATTTTCATTATGGTTCAACACATCAAATTTATTTAAATTAATTTCTAGTTCAATTTGATTTACTATAAATTGCCTGGTATAGCAATTTTTTGAGCATTTATTAATTTGTGGTCTTGTTGGATGCTGTACATTTTTATTTTTATTAAAAACAATTGAGGTCGTGACGTTTGGTGACAAATCGCTTGTGGACATCGCTTTCTGCTGATCTGGCCCAGCCTTTTTTACTTGAGGCGGAGATAAGAACATCACGATTTCACTTATTTTTCACATCACAATATTTCAAAAAAAAAATTAAACTGCTGATTCAACTGTTCATACAAGTAATAAGTAAATTACATGTTTACTCGGTGGTAGTAAAATTGTAACTGAAAAGGTTTACAAAAGAAATTGCATTCAAATATTTTGTAAAATATCTTTCACATAGAAAAATCATAGTGTGATTCTGGCCATAGTGGCTTTTGTCGACATTAGTGAAAATTAAGTTCTACTGCTAGTATCATTCAGTTTTTGAACGGTTATTTTGTCGCCTAAACCGCTAAGAAGCGCTTAGAAACAAGTTACAGCAGTTTTTATAAACACAAATGCTTTCGACAAAATAGGTTAAGTCTGGTAATTTTCTTATGTCTAAAAATGTTAAAACACTTATTTCGAAATAAGGTATCTTAAATTATTGTGGTATGTGTTGATATGACCTTATGTAGTCTTAAGGTAAGAAAAAAAACCTAAATTTGTTCTACTTAGTTTCATTTAAATTTCTTCTACTTAATTTGCTTAAAATTTCCTTTGATCCCGTGTATGGCTACTTTAACGCAAGATGGTAACCGTAGCGAATAGAGGGAAGCCCTATAGCATTTTTAAACAAATACCACTTTTATTTTATGATTAAGATCTTATTGAACAGGTGTAAAGTTTTCCACAACCCACTTAAATCTAATTCTTATTGAAAATTTAAGTATAATTTTAAATAATTGAGTAGGGTTTTAAGAAAATTCTAAATAAACAAGTGCTGGCGCATTCAAGTCTCTCATAAAGTTAGTATATATAGATAATTTACCGATGGAAAAAGCAATATTTGAATTATAACAATAAATGTGTCATGTGCGGTCAGATCTCAACGGGGTGATTTTAATTTTAAAGACGGATGGGAATGTAGTAAGCATTTTTCATAATTATTTATTAAAAACTTAAAAATTCGGGATTTTCAGAAAATTTGATATTCAGATAATTTTAAAGTGTGTTGAGTGCTTCGTTGGTTGTCATCACTTATTCATGGGTTTACTTTTACTCTTTCAGTGGGATAATTATAAACAAATTGCTTTTTCTATGCGGTAAAGATAAATTTAATAACATGGTTAGATGCTATTAAATAAATTGTCACAAATTAAAGATTTGAAAAACTTTTTCATTCTAAAACAAAAAAATCTTCTACTCCAGTAAGCAAAAAACATAATCATATGCACTTCGGAACCCTTAGACCTTAATAATATTATATTTGTTAAAATCGACGTTAAACGAGAAATATTCTTTAGTTGTACAGTTCCTTTCATTTTGTTTGGCTCATGTAATTTGAAGCAAGGCCACTTCTGAAAACATAATATTTATTATGTTTAAACCCAATTTGTCAAGCAAAGAGGAATTAATTCTTATAGTAGCAGTATGTTTATGTTACATTATAGTATCAGGAGTACAAATTGAAAATGCGGGATTTTTTTCTATTTTTGAACGTTTATTCTGAAAAAATGGTAACAAATGAATTATTCAAAGTATTGTCCATCGCTAGCCACAACTTTTTCCCATCTTTCTGGCAATTTACGGATACCGTCGCGAAAAAATTCGGCCGGCTTGGCTGCTATCCAGTCATCGACCCATTTTTGGGCTTCTTCGTAAGAATGGAAGCGCTGGTCAGCTAGGCCATGTGTCATCGATCGGAAAAGGTGGTAATCGGAAGGAGCAATGTCTGGGCTATACGGCGGGTGGGGTAAGACTTCCCATTTCAGCGTTTGTAGGTATGTTTTGACCGGCGCTGCAACATGTGGCCGAGCGTTGTCATGTTGCAAAATTACTTTGTCGTGTCTTTGCTCGTATTGTGGCCGTTTTTCTTTGAGTGCGCGGCTCAAACGCATCAATTGAGTTCGGTATAGTGCTCCTGTGATGGTTTCGTTCGATTTCAATAGCTCATAATACACCACACCCAGCTGGTCCCACCAAATACAGAGCATGAGCTTGGCGCCGTGAATATTTGGTTTGGCCGTCGATGATGATGCATGGCCGGGGTAACCATATGATTTTTTGCGCTTCGGGTTATCGTAACGGATCCACTTTTCATCTCCAGTGACAATGCGATGCAAAAAACCCTTCCGTTTTTGCCGTTCGAGCAGCAGTTCGCATGCAAAAAAACGGCGCTCGACGTCTCTCGGCTTCAGCTCATACGGCACCCAATGTCCTTGCTTTTGGATCATTCCGAGGGCTTTTATACGATGGGAAATGGCTTGTTGTGTCACTCCCAATGAATCTGCGAGCTCTTGTTGAGTTTGACACGAGTCTTCATTGAGTATTGCCTCCAATTCAGCATTCTCAAACTTTTTCACTTGGCCCGGCCGCTCTTTGTCCTCAACGTCAAAATCACCACTTCTAAACCGCACAAACCATCTCTCGCACGTTGAAACCGATGGAACATGACTCGGATAAGTCTCGGAGACCAATCGATGTGCTTCAGCAGCACTTTTCTTCAAATTAAAGAAGTAAATTAAAACTTCCCGCAAATGCTGTTTTGTTGGCACGAAACTCGACATATTGAGAGCTCAAAAAAACTATGAATTTGACACTGCGACAAATTGACACATACTGAAAATTAAAGCTATAAGACGTAGCTTTGACATGAACATAGTCACAGTACTGCCTGATGCGTATATCGTTAGTAACGCCATCTGTTATCAATCCCTTATTTTCAATTTGTACCCATGATACTTTATAGCAAAGGAATGAGCGAATTGAAAGTTAGGGTGTGTCCATCTTTACAAGCTAAACTGTAATAGTATGGCAGTGATCTATCAACTAACCTAAAACTTAAATATCGTGATCTTGAAGCACAACTATGGATTTTGAATAATATTACTGATAATCTTTCCCAATATTTTCATCATGTCCATGCAACTAGGAATTGTAATATAATTGTTTACCACCACAATAAAACTGAATTTGGAAGAAAGTCAATTACATTTTTGGGACCATTTACTTATAATCAGATACCAGGAGATATAAAAAGATCTGAAACATTTCTTAAATTTAAAAAAAAATGTCAAAAATCATTTTAGAAAAATCTTGAATTGTATTTTTAGTTTTTAGACATTGCCATCACTATACTTTGTAATTATTTTTATACTTATTGTTTTTATATTTACATATTATTGTGTTATTAATAATCTGGTTGTTAACTTTTTTTTGATTAATGTTCGCAATAAATAAATCTATGGAATGTTTCCCTAACTAGGAAAATAATATTATCGTTCCCAGTAGAATTCAGCCCCCCCCCCCTCGGTGACCGACAATTTGCCACATTTTCTGTTTATTAATGTTTGGCCAGCAGCTTCACCAGACCATTATATGATCGTGCGTTTTCTTGCAATGTTTTCCAAAAACAGTTTTGAGCTGTAAGATTAAAATAAAAAATATTTTAATAAAAGATTAAAATAAAAAATATTTTGCAGACCTCCCTGTACAAGACCTGCTGTAGAACCAGATTAGAATATACTACTCCCTCATTTGACTCCACCCTACCGTATTCAAATCTGGCTTACACTAATGACTATGGTTGTAAACTATTCATCTACCAAAAAGATTGTTGAATATTAGACTATTTTAGTCTATTTAGTTGCTTTCCGACTTTACTTATTCCTCATATCTCTTTAAATAGAGTTGTATAGTTGCTGCGCATATGCCGATGGATGAATGGCTGAAATAGGCTTTGACTTTCGAGTCAATCGCAAGTGTTTAATTTTTCCAAAAAATATTTGCTTTTTTTAAATTAATTCTATTATTCCTAAATTTTAATTGTTACATGTAACAAAAGCGAAACCAACATGCTTCAACCGCGAGACCCAAAAATAACTGGAAAATAAAATAATGAATAGAAAAGGAAACAATATTTCTGGAAGAACATTACCTAAATGCAGGAACGTACGTTTTGGAGCTAAGCATAAAACATGTAAACTAGTTAATGGCGTTAGCCGCTTATTGGTGAACATTTTATCGTAATGAGCTCATGCTCAAGATAGAGTGTGCACCTATACCAAATTTGTATGTGAATAAATAAAAAAAATAGGTTAATCAGTAGAAAGTATGCGGACTCTGGATACCAGGCACCCTCCAGTTTTATTTAGCCTTCCTGTAGTAAAGCTGAGTGACCTACAGGCGACTTTCCATTCCCAGCAACTCGTAAGAGTAAAATCAAAACGGAAGACGGGGCAGGGGTAGGAATATACAAGAGTGAGACAGCCCTCTCGAAGTCTAGATAGTAAATATCTAGGCGAGAGAATAATGAGCCCAGATAGTATGTATCGCTTACCGGCCGGCAGTACTATCAGGTGCATTAAGAGCCTGAATATTGACTGGACGGATAACTAAGCAGAGTCCAAGCACAAAAGATATTTTAGGTCGCAGTGCGAGGTGGCTAAACGCCCACATGGCCCTTTAACAATAATAATAATAAACATGACATACAAAAAAATAAACAAGATAGATAAATAAATTGATTGATATCCTAAGTTCCTTTTCTTATTGTAATCAAATTTAGTCATTTATTATAAATAAACATCTTAACAGACGATTTAAAGTAGCCAATGCATGTTTCCTGTTTAACGTCATCTGGCAATTCATTGAATAAAATCAAGCCCCTATAAAAAAACATTATTCAAGTCCCTATTGGTCTGAAGAGATGTTATATAGTAATTTTGATTTGAACGTGTATTATGATTATGAATGTCACTAGCTCTGTGGAAATTGTAATTACATTTAGTTAAATTGTTAATTGCCTTAAAAATGAAAATCAGTAAATCAAAATCACCTAAAATAGAAATAGGTAAGATCTTTTCGCTGTATATTAAATATGAGGTGGTAAGTCTGGGTAGATGTTTAATGGGTTCAGCAGTCCGCAAATAATTAAGATTTGACGTTATGTTACATAGTTGCAAATTCGTCGTAATACAAATAACATGGGGGAAATAGTTTTGTATAGTTTGCTAATATGCATGGACCAATTCAGTTTTGAATCAATTACCAATCCCAAATACTTGGAAAAAGGTATCTCTTGAATGTTAAATGTAATTGGTTTTATTGAGATTCAAGAACAAACGATTAGCCATTAGATAATTGTTGATCAAGTGTTGCATATGTGTTATGATATCATTTAAATCGCTACTGATATATGCACACTATGGCTGAATCATCAGCGTAAAGCTGTAATTTACAAAACAAATCCAAACTAAAAATATCGTTAAGTTACAAAATGAATAATAATGGACCTAGAAATGATCCTTGTGGTACACCAGAATAAATTGATGCATAATTGTTTGTTTAAAATATCGTAGAAAACCGATGCTTTGCATGAAATCGTAATGAAACAATATTGCAACACAATTTATAAATTGCAGTACGATTTGAAAAGTTACCTGCAAACAATATTGTTATTGATGTTTGTTTAACCCCTTAACGCAATTATTTTTGAAAGAAAACTTGCAAAAAAAATATTTTTTTTTTATTAATGAAAATGTTTATTTACGGAATGGGTACGAAGGGCCGAATTTCAAAGGGCCGAATGGGTCGAAGGGCCGAATTTTTTGTTTATTTATTTTTTGTTTTTAGAAATATAAGGCCGATTATTTTTTTTTTTTAGACCATTTTATATTCGGTAGAGTGAAGGAAAATTCTATTTAGACGAATAAAATAATTTCATTGTGATTTAGTGATGTAAATTAGTGAATATTAAAAATTCGGCCCTTCGACCCATTCGGCCTTTTGACCCATTTCGGCCCTTCGACATTCGGCCCTTTGATATCATTCCTTATTTACACCTATTTTAACACAATAGGTACATTTATAAAAACAAAAAATAACGATTTTGTTTTATTTTCCTTCTTAAATTGTTTACAACAGAAAAGAAAATAATTTAAAAAAAAGATAACGACTTGTATTTATTTATTTATACTGAGAAAAGTCTTCAAATTTGACTTGAATTTATATCATATTGAACAGGGTAGAATAAAAATTAAATTAAACAAAAAAAGAATAAAAATTGACATAAAAATATTTTTAGGTTGGAGCAAAATGTTGCTTCAACCTACGTTTAAAGCTGTCTTTACTTAAGTAAAAGTCAAACAAATGGTCGATTTTATTAAAACTATTCGACATCATGTTTACCGGTTCATTGTCACCATAGTTTGTTCTGTGTTTATTCAGATGAAGGAACTCATGATCTCTTAAATTCCTACTCGGTGCCTTTATTTTAATTGATTCCAGTATAGATGGTGCATCAATTTGATCAAGTAAAATATTTCCAATAAACGAACACTTTAAAAGCTCTCGTCTATTTGCCAATGTTGTCATTTGATAGGTTATGCATCCAGTAGCATATGATGGTAATCGCTTCAGGTTAACGTGGTGCGGTAAGTCATGGTCGTAATCCCATCCCTCTTTACACGTTATATACCGTATAAACTTTTTTTGGACACTCTCGATTTTTCTGATAGGTTCGTCGTAAAAAGGACACCAGATGTTGACAGCGTATTCAAGTTGAGATCTGACGTAGGCATAATACAGGATCTTGATTGTCTCGAGGTCATGAATATCCCCAGTCCAACGCTTAATAAAACCAAGCATGGAATTGGCTCTAGCAACGCATTGCTCAATATGCTTAGTAAAGCACATGTTTTCAACGAAAGTAACCCCTAGGTCTTTAATCTCGAATACTTTTTGTAAAAGTACGCCATTTATTTGATATTGTTGTGTAACAGGGTTAACTTTCCGATGGAACGATAAACTCTTACAATTGTTGATGTTGAGATTGAGGAGGTTAGACTCACACCATTTCGCTAGATTGTCGATGTCCTCTTGTAGCTTATGGGTATCGCCGATGTTTTCTACTGTTTTAAAGATTTTGAGATCATCTGCAAACATTAATACCTTAGAATGTTGTATTACTTCAGTAACGTCATTGATGAAAATTATGAAGACCCAAGGACCAACATGAGAGCCTTGTGGTACTCCTGAAGTAGCTTGAATTGATTTTGATCTTCTTTTACTAAGCTCAATATACTGAATGCGATTACTAAAATATGATTTAAACCACGCAACAAACTGTTTAGAAAAACCGAATCTGTATAACTGTTCCAACGTTTCACAATGACTGATGAAGTCAAAGGCTTTGGCAAAGTCAGTATACACCACATCAACTTGCTTATGCATTTCAATTTCTTTAATGGTGTTGCTGGTAAATTCAATAAGATTTGTTGATGTTGATCTCTTGGGTATAAAACCATGCTGACACTGTGAGATGAATCGAGGAACCAAAGATCTGAATGAGTTGCATACAACCAGTTCAAATAATTTGGGTATTGAAGATATTGATGTAATTCCTCTGTAACAAGAGACATCATTTCTTGCTCCTGTTTTGAAAATTGGTGTTACTCTTGTTACTTTCCATTTCTTTGGAAATACGGCTAGTTGTAATGATTGATTAATTAGAAGACACAGAGACAGAGGAGTTACCAACGATGTGAAATCTTTCAATAATGAAGCTGGAATGCCATCAGGACCACATACATCTCCGAATACTTCTAGAGCTCGACGAATATCCTCGGTTTCAATCCTTGGGGTTAGTATGGTTACGTTGTTTCCACCATATTTGGATTTTCATACTTATCAATGTCTTCCGGTTTATAGACTGATTGAAAAAACTCCGCAAACATGTTTGATATAACCTGCGGGTCACAGGATTTACGTTTTTTGAATGTCATACACACTGGGTAACCATTAGTTTCACGTTTTTCTTTAAAAAATCTCCAAAAATGTTTTGGATCGTTTCTTATTTTTTCTTAATACGGCTTATATAACTCTTATACTTTATCTCAAAGTATCTCTCGAAATTTTGATTACACGCAGTGAATATATGTTTGCTTTCGTCTGAACTGATTTTGAGATTTGCTTTGTAGGCTTTGTCTTTCTTGTTCTTAAGATTGATTAGTTTATCATCGTACCATGGTGGATATTTGTTCGATTTGGCCGTAGCAGTAGTAGGAACAAATAGTGCAATGCCCTCAGATATAATTTTGTAGAATTTCTCCACGTTAACATCTATGTTGCTACTGATTAGTTCATTTTTCCAGTTAATCTGCTCAAAATAAAGATGAAAGTTTATTCTATCGGCTTTTCTAAAGTTGTAATACGGCTCTATGTTTTGATGGTTGTCAAAAATATTGCTACCCTTGCTTTCAAAAATTATTTCTAGGGCTTTGTGGTTAATATCATTAATAACGAATGGTGATAGTGATTCATTAACTTTAAATAGATTCCTTTTCTTTGTTCTTATACCGTTACTACCTAGTAATGAAATAATATCCTGCAGTCACTTTTCTCCTTTTTCATATCGTCGGTCGGTTTGCGAGAACAGTGACACATCTCAAAATATCTTATTTTTGAGGAAATCGATTTGAATTTTTTTTTTGGTGTAAAATAGTTGAATTCATCAAATTCAACGTCACATCTATTAAAAACTATGGGTAGTTTAGAAGTGACACTATGCCAAATAAAAGGTTGTAACATTTAAAGGATTTTTTCCCATTATCTCAAAATTGGCCATTTTTGAGATGTGTCACTGTTCTCGCAAACCGACGATATTATCGTTTATGATAAAACATGTAGCCATAAATATGTATCTTATCGATATCATACACCACCGAGCAATTGGTGTCATAAACCATAAAAATCGAAATTGATGAGATAAAAAGCCATAAACTACAGCCGTAAAGAACAATCGATCACAATATTTTAATTACAAAAAACAAACGTATTTTAAAGTATTTTTAGTTTAAAATTTAATTGGACGAGTTAACTCGTTGCTATGCATTTCTGCAAGTAACATTTGAACAAGTTAACTCGTTCCTATGCGTTAAGTGGTTAACGGACATCAGGGCCGGCTCTACAGTGGATTCAAGAGATGCAAAACATCCGGGCGCTTTTAAAAAAGGGCGCCAAAATATTTACACAAATGTTTTTTATAGTTGCAAAAGTAATATTTCGTTGGTTTTCTTCGAGTAATTTTTTGTTAAAAGCCTTTTCCGTAGTAGTAAAGAAACGCGACCAAAACCATAATAAACACACAAAACCAAGTTTCGTTGGATTTAATTAGGTGTATTGGGTTGAAAATAGTATATGTATGTTGGGTTGATCAAAATATTACTTTGGAACATATAGAGTTCAACGTACGTTGAACCTAGGTTAGCGTTCACGGAAACGCGGTTGAATTGTATCTTCGATGAATTAATTCGAACTCAACGAAAATTCCTGAGTTGAGTAGAATTGAAATTCAAAATGGCAAGGCGAATAAATATCAAGGATTTTTATTATTACCACCATAAAAAATATTACAATAATTAAACACAACAAGCATATTGACAAACAATAATTAAGAACGCTTTACAAAAGTCCTAGGTGTATTTATATATTATAATAACTGGCTGTAAAAGTTTCAACTCAACCTAGCTCACTTCCATGGAAACGATCGACCCCATTATGAAATTTAACGAAAACCTAATTTCAATCCAACCTAACTCAACCTCCTTCATGGAAACGGGTAACAAATTGTATCATCGGGTTAACCTAATTACGGGTCCCATGATATTTCAAAACGCAATATAGTACAAAACGCGATATTTCAAAACTCGATTTCCTAGTTCTGATCGTACGTACATGTTCAATTTCATCATAATGGTGAAGGAAAATTTTATTAAATGAAGAATGATTAATAGTTATTAGGATTAGCCCTTAATCTTGCATTACGAAATGTTGCATTACAAAATCTTGCATTACAAAACCTTGCATTACAGAAACTTGCATTACAAAATCTTGCAAGTACAAAAACTTGCATTTCAAAATCTTGCATTACAAAATCTTGCATTACAAAATCTTGCATTACAAAATCGTGCATTACAAAATCTTGCACTACAAAATCATGCATAATAATTTCCTGTACATTTATAGAATCGCGCGCGCGATTCTATAAATTACGGAAAATTGTTATGCAAGATAACAAATCGCATTGACAAAATTCTACTGTATAATGATAATTATACAGTAGAATTTTGCTTGAGTATCAAAAATCAAATGTCCAGGATTAAATATTCTTAACCAGAATATTATGTTGAGATATTCTGAAAACTGGGGGGCTATTTGGGAATTCGATTCGAACATATTCGACTCTTCGATTTATAAGGTTCCTATTTGATTTAAATAAGAAACGAACGAATCTGATTCAATTCAAATAGGAATCCAATAATCGAAGACTCGAGTGTGATCGAATCGAATTCCCAAATAGCCCCCCTGGAGATTTCCATTTTAATTTTAATATTAAATCTGCATTAATCAGAAACGAAAATTTAAATTCTGGAAAATGAAGATTAAATCTTCTTTATCCAGAATATTTTGTTGAAATTTTTGAAAAATGGAGCTATCTGGACAATTTTTTTTATTTTATTTTTTTTAATTATATTAAACTTACTGAACGTATTGTGCATAACAGCAAATTACTCCGCAACCGCAGTGATATTAGTGTTGAATGGATGTGAAAACCCGGTTTCAACCCCGATTCTCAAAGTATACAACAATCCTCTTTTCGGAAATAAGAATGCAAGCATCCAGATGAATATGCAGTTTTGCAGGGATGGTAAGCCAGAATATGATCAAATTCCGCTACTACGATCTGGCCTGAAACGCGCAGTTTTTTTACTATTTTGTCATCCACCACTTTTGACATGAGCTGTTATGAATGAGCTCTTGCTCAAAATAGTTTGTGTTAAAAGTTAAAATTTAATAAGTTAATAAATAAATAAAAAATAAATAAATAAATAAAAAACTTTTATGAATACGCAATAAATATATTATTAGATACTAAAAACAGGTACAGATACTAAAACTGCAAAATTTTTTAAATGCAAGATATTGTATTTGCAAGATTTTGTATTTGCAAGATTTTGTACTTGCAAGATTTTGTACTTGCGAGATTTTGTAACTGCAAGATTTTAGGTTGGCAAGATTTCCA
The DNA here is from genome assembly GCA_963556165.1 of Tipula helvola. NCBI lineage: Eukaryota > Metazoa > Arthropoda > Insecta > Diptera > Tipulidae > Tipula > Tipula helvola. Next base: position 233,885,338 of record OY744483.1, read on the forward strand.
TTTGCTTGATTTTTAAAAAATGTAAGATTTTGTACTTGCAAGATTTTGTAATGCAAGATTTCGGAGCGCTCCCTAGTTATTATTATTTTTAAATTATAATTTTAAAATATCGTGTTTTGCACCATATCGCGTTTTGAAATATCGCGCTTCGAGCGGATGCGCCTAATTACTTAAGTAAATATTTAAAAAATAATAATTTATTGTGTAATGTGCAGTGTGCGGTGGGGAAATCAAAATAAAAATTTGTAGTAAAAGTTTTAAGTTTTGTAGTTTCGTTTATTTTATGGTTTTATTAGACTATGGAATCAAAGAAAAAATTATCCGGTGCAGAAAATCGAAAAAGAAAAGCCCACCCTCGAAAAAAGACACCCTCGCAGATAGGGGCGCTTTAATTAAGTTTTGCATCGGGGCGCTAGTGACCCAAAAGCCGGCCCTGACGGACATCTACCATTTACTATTATATCGAAAAATAGAGATATTTCTTTTTTTATAGTTTCGGCATTTATTGTCACGTCTAGCGCTGTAGCAATTGATCCAATTATATGCATGAAGCCACGTGAATTTATTAAATTTAACGGACATCCACCAATTGCTTTTTTAATGTCTGCTTTATTAACTTTAATTTTAATGGTTTGTAATTCATTTTCTTTAGTTTTTTATTTTCGTTAACTATGGCCATTTGATATTCCGTAAAACGGTTTTTGTGAGCTGTTTGAATATGTCGACGTAAATTTGATAAACGTTCATTAGCGATTGTAGTTTCACAGCTTCCGATGTTGCAGATATTTAACCCTTGTGTCTATACCCAAAAAATTATACACTATTCTATACCCGACCCACCCGGGTGGCCACATGTATTTTCTTGTTACTATCGCAAAAAATTTTGTTTGCCAGTGTATTATTGCCTTTATTTATTTGAATATGGTATTTTAAACGTGATAAAACGAAACGAAATAAAATATAAAATGGGGATTCGCCGGTTAATGCTAGTAAAAAAAATAGAAAAAAATTATTTAGGTGAGCTGAGGAAATTAGTGTAGGTATGGTATTCAAACGGAAAGGCTGGTTGCAGAAGTTATTTTTTTTTTGTAAATAAATATATACGTTTGTGTGTAATAAAATGGCGGATCGCAAAGACATTTCAAATGCTGAATTTAGACGGTAAGATTTAATATTTACCAATGATCTGTTCGGTTTTTAACATTTATATACACATTTCTCCCCTAGTTTGTCGTATAAAGAACAACAAGCGTACCTAAATCGTTTGTTAGAGGAATGTGACGATGACGAAGAAGTGTTTGATTTCGCTGACGACGGCTCAGAGGATGATTGGCTTCCTGCAGCAGCGGATAGAAACGCGGAAGATTCAGACATAGAGGACGTTTATGAAGATCATGAGGTTTGAATTGAAGTGTCTGATGAAGAAATTTTTAGCGATAGTGAAGTTGAAGAGGAAGGTGAAACTGGAAGTGAAAATGGTAATAATTCGCTTTATCTAAAAGGGAAAGGTGGATCGATATGGAGACAAAATCTTCCTCAAAGACAAACATTGAGACACAATATTCTCAGGAGTCAACGAAGTGGGCCATTGCGATCGACCGAAATGTTATCTGTAAGAGATACTTTCAAGTGTATCTTTACGGACGTCATGTGTGAAATAATTACTAGACACACAAACAGGAGGGCCAATGAGGTTTACGCAGAACACAATATTCTAAAGCGAGATAAACAGCAGAAAATGTGGAAATTATTGACCGAAACAGAATTTGATGCTTAGAAAATTTTTTTACAAATTTTTACCAAATTGTTTGTAAACATATTTTTAATACCCAACTGAATTATTTATGTGATCATTTTTGATTTTTTCTGTGATGAAATGTTGATTTAATCTTGTCAAATTTATACAAGCTATGTAAGCTAGACAATAAACTACTACACAAATAGCATATTCAATGTTTTTTTTAATTGGCCACCCGGGTGGCCGGGTATAGACTACAAGGGTAATAATATTGGTAAACTAATAATTCGGTTCAGCAACAATTTTTAGATAACTTCTATTCAAAGATCAATAAAAAATAAACAGTTCTTGGATGTCAAGGAGTAGGGATAGTTTAAATCTGAAATTGAAAAAGTTACCAGCATTTTAAATCGAAATGGCCACCCGGGTGCCCGGGTATAGACACAAGGGTTAATTTGCTTGCCCGATGTATGTACGTAAAATAATTCCTTATTGAATCAATTTTTTTCCGACCCATTTTACCAGTATTCTGAAAAAATACCACCCCTATTTTATAATTATTATCTAATTAAACGCATCAGAAAATGCTAACAATCAACTTACTTTTTTTTAAATAATTTAAGAGATAATTTAAGTATTCAAGAATAACAGTTAACGAAAATACAAATGCAAAGGACAAGAATGATAAAAAAATATTTTGCTCTTATGGTAGAGAGCAAAATTTTTATAAACCAAATTTGTTCTACAAAGTAAACATTTATCAATATTTTGTTTTCCTTCCTCCAACATAGTGAGAATGAAAGAGCAATAATAAGAGCGTTTTAAACATTGCATTTGACGGAATACCAAGATTAAAGTACTAAGATAGTATTAAAGTGCTAGACAAAAATCATCTCTTGTCAGTGTCACTCACGATAATTCCCTTGTGTAGGGAAAAGATATCAAGGAGTGTCTTGCTGCTAGCAGCTGTGCTTTGTATCCTCTACCATAGAACTTGCAAATGCCTGTAAAATCTATTTATTATTAAATATTTCATATATTTTTGTCAAATCAAAATAAATATTTTAATGAATTTTAAGTAATTTGGGGTTGTGTAATAGAGTTAAGTTCCAAAGTTAACAAGAAGAAGAAGTACAAAGTTTAATACAATTACCATTCCATTATTATCAAAATAATATCTAAAGGACGGGCGAAATTACAAACTCACAATTTACAAACTGCCAAAAAAATACTAATAAAAATAATATTGCCATAAACGAAAAAATATATGTATAACCTACAATATGTATAACTATAGAAAAAACTTAATAATTTTAATATTAAAAATGTGTTTCCAATATTTGCTCAATAATTTTGATTTATTTATGTTGATCGAAAGTATTACATATGTTTGAATGGTAAAATATTATGTACATACATACATACTCATACATATTATAAATTTTATTATGGTTACAAAAAAGTATGTTTATAAAACGGTTATAACCAAAATAACATGTATCAAATGAATATTTGCCATTAACTTAATTTTTTCCTGGAAAAGCTCTATTTAATGTTTGGAAACAAATTTTTCTTCTTTACATTCTGCTTTTGTTATACATACATACACTTACATGCTTATAAATATATTTAACGACTTATTTTTATTTTTTATTTACATAAATTAAGTTATATTCGTAGATTTGTGGGATTTATATAATTTTATTTTCCTTTTAAAAATATAAAAATGTACATACGTACACACAAGAAGATACATGGTGAAAATAATTTTTAGATTATTTACATATAATAATTGAGATTTATCTCACTCACAATAAATTGTAACGTGAAGTTTTTTTCTCTTTGGATTTTCTTTTATATATCCGTAATACCTTTAGATATTGTATGATGCTTCGTTAGAAAATTGAATAGAAAATTCAATTGGGATGCCTATATACATTTGAGGATTAATGGCATTGATGAGAAAAAGTGATAGAGTAATTTTTTGCGCGTTGATTGTTACAAAACATATTACTTGGTAAACTTTAGCACCTTTAATTTTAAATAAAATTTCAGTTTCCTGCATTTATCGATGAAAATAATGTTTCTTTATTACCTTTGGCACCACGTAACCGTGACAGTAGGTTCCAAACTGTGCTCCAAATTCTATAAAATGACTAAATTTATCCATTTAAAAAAGAACTGCGAGACCGGCAAATCTACAGGTAGTTAAACTGGCAGATTGAATTGAGTAATTAAGCCGTGGTTAATTCCCAAAATCAATGGCCATAAATGAACCCTTTACTTAAGCCCAACGCAAGCTAACTCAACCCCAACGTAAGTTAGATCGAACCACATTTCAACCGTCAACTCATCTCCAGACGTAACGGCCAACCCAATCTCGAAATCAAATCGATTCGATAGCTTCATGCGTGTATAAACCCAACGCCTAACCTAACCTTCCGCTAAACCCTTAACTCGAACAATAATTACTCCCCAATCGAACCCCTCACTCAAATCTCACTCAACTTCAATTTAAATCTTATTCAACTCTAACTCGACCTCAATTCAGCCTTTAATCCAACCCTAAACTCAACAAACCTCAATTTCAACTCAATCTTCCACTAAATAACCAACTCAACACTCAAATCAATGCCCAACTCAATTCTCAAACCAGCATATACATACATATAATAAGGACTCGCGTAAAATATAGAAACGATTTTACGTTTATGTAAATCGAAAACGCAAAAATATTTTATCTTTATTTTTTTGTTTTTTGGAAAGTACAGTTTTTTTCAAACAAAGTAAACTAGTGTTATTTTTGTTTGTTTGTGACACAAGTAAAAATGGAATATCAAAGAGAACTTGTTCGAGTAAAAATTGTGCATGAATGGGAGAAAATTAAGCAAATTTGCAAGACCATAAATCGATTTCTCAATGAAGGCACAGTAAAATCCAAACCAACAAGTGGGCGACCGAGAGGAACGCGAAACAAGAAGTTAGAATTAAACTCCCTCTAAGTCAGTCTGGGATATTGCAAAGAAACATATAACAACAAAAGATGATATGGTTCAGCGAATCAAAAAAAAATCATGGACTAAAAACTTACAAGAAGCAAAAAATTCCTAAACAGTCGAAAAAGCAAACAAATGTTGCGTTAACACGAGCAAAATTGCTCTACAAATATCTCATTAACACATCTCCGAGCTGTTTAATTATGAACGACGAAATGTACCTAAAAATGGATTTTTCAACATAACCTGATCCACAATTTTATACAGCAGAACCTGGAGAAGTACTGGATGAATCGATCACTGCAATTCGACAAGAGAAATTTGGAGAAAATCTGTTGGTCTGGTAGGCGATCTGCCAATGTGGTTTTAAAAGGACCCCGTTTTTCACAAAACCGACATCATGCAGGAGGCCTGAAAAAACGCCTTTTACCAATTGTACAAAAGCATAAAAATTCCACATTATTCTGGCCGAATTTGGCTTCGGCGCATTACGCGAAAAAAACTTTGGAGTGTCTAGTCACGAACAATGTGAATTTCGTACGAAAGTAGATGAATCCTCCGAACACTCTAGAATTGCGTTCAATCGATAGATTTTGGGCAATTATGAAACGAAATTTGAAAAACGATGGCCGAACTGTGAAATCAGTTGAAAAATTGGAAACAATTTATCAATCTACTCAACGAAAAATGATTGGAAACGCTGTACGAGCCCTTATGGCAAAAATCAAAGGAACAATTCGTGAATTCCAGAGACATGCTCTTTTGGATTAAATTAAATATTTTTTTTGTAAAGCTTATCAATATGAAATTAAAATAAAATATAACCTCAATAATTTTTTATGTAAATGTTCAGTACAGTTGTTTAAAATGGTTTCCATACTTCACGCGACAGACCTTAAATTGCCCAACTGCTCACAAAACCCTATGCCAACCCCAATTCAACTCGCAAACAAGAATACCCAATTTCCTGGGTATAGCCCGCGAGTTATATAAACAAATATGTTTTTTTTTCGGAAATTTGGAGGTTATATTATTATACAATCAGTGCGGGTAATACATACAACCATTTTTATTTTTATAGATTTTGAATTTATTAATTTAATATTAACTGATCATACATTTAAAATTCATGAAAGTCTTCCTCAGACTCGAAACCCTTAAATTCGTCGTATGACTCAATTGCGAAGGCGACAGGGATATTACCGTATTCGTGGAGAATCGGCTGTGGTATCTCCTCATTATCTGGGTCGGGCGAATCAGTCTTATCTTCTTGGCCTTAATTATGTAGTTTTATTTTCCGAAATTCGTTTCTAATACATTCCGTACTGACTTTACTCCAACTCTCGGAAACCCAATTACATATGTATGTATATCTTCGTATGATGTATGCCTCATTTTTTGTTTATTTAGTAAACGTATGGATTCCACTGACCATTCATTTCTCCCATTCCTTGCGAATAAGATTTTTGAACGACTTATTAACCGACAAGCCAAGTGGTTGTAATAATTTGGTAAGGCCACCGGGTAAGACTGCCAATTGAGAGTGTTGCTGTATTTTTTGTTTTATGTCTTCAGTGAGATGTGACCAATGGGAATCAAAAGTCAATAAGGATTTTGGTTTGAAAAATGATCCTTCTCTTCGTCGCCAATTGCTCTATCCATTGGCCCATAATTTCCTTGTTCATCCATCCTTTCTCTGCTGCCGTAATTATGATGCCTTTTGGAAAATTACCTATTGGCATTGTTTTTCGTTTAAATATTACCATTAGATCGCATTTGCCTTCGTCAGCTGTAGGTACAACCTAATACGACAGTAAAATTAATTTTTTCTTACCTCGTTGTCGTAAATACATATTATGTCCTCTGTCCCTTTAACATCGACTGTCCTAGCGGAGGGTATGTCAAAGCTGCCGGGCACTTTATCCATGTTTCCAAATTGAGATAGATCAACATTTTGTTTTAATTTACCAACATATTCTTGGAAAGAAACTATTTTTTCCTCCCAACAATGGGTAGTGGCTGACCACAGACGTAACTGCCCGTACAGATAATCCATGTCTACTCATAAAGCGGAAGCACCATGCGGCACCACCTTTAAAATTGCTGAATCCTTTTTCAATAGCAATCTATCGTCCCTTTAAACCAATATCAATTGTTTATACTTTGCGCTTTTCTTTTCTTGCATCTATTCTTTTAATTTACATTCTAATTCTGGCCAATGTGGACGACTATTTCTTCTATTACGTTTGTCTCGGAGCATCATAAGCAAAATATTTTTCTTTTTTCTCCAATCTCTAACAACACTATCATCCACACCGTGCTCCCGACCTACGCTTCTGTTGCTATTCTCCTCGGCGAATTTCACCCCCTTCAATTTGAATGATGATGTGTATGAATTTCGTTTTTCGAGGGGCACATAAAATGCTTTCTTAAATTTTTTAATATAATATGTAATTTATATATGGATACATTTTTAATAAAGTTAATACATATCATGACACACGGTATACTTTATAAAGGTTATGAAGTAGACTGGGATTCCCATATTAAATTTAATTTAGATTTAATCTATTCTTTAATTTTAACATATTCTCCACCTTGGCCATAGCTGTAGATTGCTTAGCAGGACTGGCCCTACAGACAGACAGGCATTTTTGCTTTTACGGATTCAGGGGCTCTCAAAACGGCGAGAAAAGTGGATTTGGACCAACAAAATGTTGTTCGAAAGGATGTTTTTAAAGGGCCCGGAGTAAATTCCATTAAAAGAAATTGAATCACAAGGGGATTGTGTGGAACATGACGCACCGCGCTTGGTGCGTGCAGTTCTTTATTGTTAAACAAACTGTTAAACCTTAAAGAATTTACTAAATAATTTCCTTAAAGAATATTTGTAAGACAAGTAGCCTTTAAAAATTCTGGGATAGTGCACATTGAGAACGAGTATCGAGAAACAAATAAGTGTACGTTTCGACAGAAAACTTCGTTGTTATATACATATTTGGAAAGCATCTCACACGGATATTATACATATAAAAAAAAAAACAACGAACAATTCACGCTCAACTCGCAAAACATATATGTGAAAACATTTATGTATAAATACTTATTGAATCATTTCAAGCCATTTCGATAAGGCTGAGAAACCTCTGCATAAAGACGACTGCTGTTCGCTCAGTATTTAAACTACGTTTCATTTTTAGCAACTGGGAAGACGGTAGCGCGTAACCAAACTCAGAAACAGCATGATCAATACTAATATCAAAGCCTACCGATTAAACAATTTTAAAATTATTATTTTATTATGTATCAATAAGCGTATTTCCTTGACAAATTTACAACAACAATTGCAAAGGATAAATCCCTGCATGAATAACATTAAGCCTGTATTCCATGCCGAAAATTGACTGGCAGTAAAAAAAACGAAAAGAGATAAATAATTTGATCTAAGAGAAAAAGCCAACGTGTTTTTTATTTTATAGCAAAAATTGTTTTGCTATAAAATAAAAAATAAAACAAAGCGTTGTCTTTGTCTCTTATATGGAGTATCAGATTATTTTTCTCTTTTCGATTTTTTTTGACTGTCTGTCAATTTTTCTAATGGAATACAGGCTTTATCCCCCAGGGATGTTGTAAAGCCTGTGGGATAACGAGTGAAATTCTGCCTTCTTATGCGATCCATTATGGTGGGAGTCGGCAGTGATAAATCTCATGGTGTTCGTCATTGCGGTTTGTGTAGCTGACTAGAGCTTACGGTGCGGCGTGGGGTTTTCCAAACTTGCTCCCATGCTTGTACAACCGCATGAGTGATGAAAAAAGGATCAGAAAAATTAACATCATTTTACCATGTCTTTAGTGGCTAAAGAAAATGATAAACCGGGTGTGTTCGTTCGGGAATGACAGCTTCAACCCTCGGTGACCTCCTACTGGGATGCTGTTTCCCAGTCGCAGCGGTGACCGACGCCGATAAAAGATGGATGGGCGCCCTACAGACAGACCTAACCAATATCCCCCGGAGCCAAAACCGCCATCCCGCTCTAGCTACATATGTAGCGTGCCATCCCACAGCGCAGGCTGCTCCGGGAGAACGAGCGACACGCTTGGCGAAATACTAGGAAGATGTAACATTGGTATGTTCCATTTTTGTAAGATTTTAAAAATTGTGTTCACCACACATAACAAGTCGCACTGTACATCGTTTTTTTTAACTCTCTTGAATGACGGATGTTACTTTTAAAATTCGTTAAGTAAGGGGAAACTTATTAGCAAACTGAAAATTCTCCTGGTAAAGAAAATAATAATAAATAGATCAACAACAACAAATAAAAATTATTGTTTGTAAAGGTAAAATAATTTCGTGGATCGATTATTCTCATTCTTGCCATTATCGTGAAACCATTTGCCAGTAATAATAAAAAATTAAAAATAAAAAGCTGTGTACATTAAATAGTAGCGCAAAAGTTGTTCCGGTAGTAAGACAAAAATTTAATCAGCTGTTTTATGGACACGAGATTATTTTATCTTTTCGTGTAAGGCGCTTACCAAGGTAAGTAGTTGAATTTTTGTTTCATACTGATAGTGCAATATTCAGTTGTGTTTGTTTATCGTTTTTCTACAGAAACGGGTCTAAAATTAAAACAAAATTATGGCAAGTTTGCACAGCTTAACCCTGTACCCTTGGTAAGCGTAATATTTAAGCCTATATTAATATTTTTTATTATTATTTACTATATTCCAATAATTCAAATTGGAAATATTCATTCATAAAATTGACAAATATAAAATTAAATTACATATAAAAAAATAAAACACGTTGGATAACAAAATACCATGGTTTGCCATAGCCAGTGGTATACAACAATGATGTCGGTCAATGGCGTATAATTTATACGAAATAAAAACTAATAACAAATGTAATTATTTATAAAAACAAATTACTAATAATATTGTATGTTTCGTATTATAATTTATTAATCTTTAATTTGTATTTTATTATAATTACTGTTAAAATTAAAACTATTATTTAATTAAAATGCTATAATAGCTATCGAAATAAGAAGCTATTGAAAATATTTAAAACTAAGATCAGTTAAAGGGGACGGTTCGAACCATTTAGTAGTTTACTGTATTATGCACTTATGTAAATATTTCGATATATATGTAAAGTTATTTAGTAATTTATTGATGTAATTATGTTATTTATTATTGCAAGCTAATTTACATTAATTATACAATTTATATAAAGTTAAATTTATTTTTTTTCTTTGCCAAACATCTTTGACCTCTTTGTTCCGTCTGAGGGTTGTGTAGTGTACAAAAACGCGCCTTAAATTCGTTCTTGGAAATTTTCTTACATAGTGGTTATGCGTGGTGTCTTGTTCGGGAAATTTTAGTGCAAAGTGTATAGTGATTTAAAAATGAAATAAAAATTCCTTAATAGTAACTTTATGATCTGAGGTATGTACCACACAGGAAACTTCCAGATGGTGAAGTTAAATTATGTATATGGAGGTGTGGATAATGAAACGTGATCAAACGATCGAAAGTCACGTTACTTAGTTATGTTTTTTTCCTCGCAGTGTTATGTAACGGTCTGTGATAGTGTTATTTTTTTTGTCAATGGTCATTCGTGAATTTATTTATGTTATTGTTCGTCGTAATAGAATAGTACAGCATTGACTAGCTCTTGAGGATTGGTTGAAAGATCCCACCCAATACGGCTGCCACCTAGCAGGCAATATGCTGTCCCAATAACAAATTCTCAAGAGATCCGTTAACGGTTGGATTGCAGGATCGTACCATTTTTAAAATATTGTGCAAGGCCTGAGCTGACCGTTACAAGGGGCCGACCCGTCACGAGATCTACCCGACCATCACTTGATCATAAATAAGGAATGTATTTACTCATCGTTGAGTAAATAATTAAAATACAAATAACGTGGTAACATTCGACAATCATTCACCCAGGTGGCCGGTTCAAGGTCACTTCTGAAATGAAACCACGCTACCAATTATCACAAAGAAAACAGTAATAAAACAAAGGCTATAACGGAATTTAAAATTGATTTAGAACTATCACTTAAACACTGCGGTAAATATGTAAACTCGATGAAAAAAAATTAAACAAAGCACGTTAACACTATTGAAAAGAAACTGGAATTAATTAACGAAAAAAAATTTAACTTTAAGAAAACTTTAACTAAAATAACTGATTTAACTTGTGATGGTACCGCATCGCGGGAGCCTGAAATAGTAAAAATAAAATAAAATAATAAAAATTTAATAATGAAACAAAGTTCTCTCCCCGACTTTTAAAGTCAGCTCACAATATATAAAAATTAAAAAGCAAACAAGTTGTTTTTGGGTTATTATATAATATTTTTCCCAAGAAAACAACACTACCTGTATGGCACGTCCGGCCACCCCGGAAACAGCGCCGACGCAGGATCAGACGCAGCAGACCCCTCAAGCACGAACCCCGACTCGCTTGATTGGCAGGTCTGCTGCCACAACACGATTTTTTTTCTCACGTACACAATTTGTTAATTGTAGTGATACAGCCAATTTTATTATTATCTGTGTAATGATACTTTTCAACCCAATAATTTTATCACTGTTAACTTCCAGTTTGGTAAGGAAGACGCGCAAACCACAAAGGCCGACGTTTACTTACGCACACGATCCATTTATTAATTAACACACCGAGAAAACAAATTTATTTGTAAAGTAAATTTTTCTTTTAAATATACATATTACTTTATATTATTATTATTATATATTTTTTTTCTTAATTCCCCTTAATTAATATAATTTTTTTTCAATTCCCATAGTTTATTTCTTTAGTCAAAATAGTTTACTTATCATTTAGTATAAATTTACCACACGGCACATACACGGGTATTCGCAATAATCTTCGAACACCAATAAACAAAAAATATGGAACCAAAACTAATTAATTAATTTATTATATAAGGCAATCCGCCAGTTAGCACCAAACTTAACAATCGTTTTTTTTTTTTTGACACAATTTTATTTGTTATATATTAACTAGAATCCAAACTTGACTGTCTCAAAAACAAAAGATTCAAAGTTAACAAAAAAGCCGAATCCATCAAAAAAAAAACAATGCGCGTCACAAGTCACAATCATATCACGCCACCCGAGCATTTCTTCCCCGGCTCCGTGTGATGCCAGTATACACACCAACATCCCAAATCAAATCAGTTACAATGAAAAAAACCAATATCCTGTTATGAAATGAAATATTCCAGAAGGAATACAGCTCGCAAAATCAATAACCAACACAAGTCGCAAGTACTATACTATACATATGGACAAAAAAGCACAAATTATCAATTCAATACATATTTTTTCGTTCATATAATTGTTAAGTTTACTTTCTATGAACAAACCGAATTTGACCAACATACAAACCGCACATAGCATAATCCAATCACAGAACATAAACAGAGCAACTACACAATACGCGATGGACATGGGTGGATGAATTTTATATAGCCAATATTTTATTTTCTTCATACTGTTTACGACACCACGGCCGGTTGTAACAATGTTGTCTGCAACATTCTGTTGTTTGACATGATCGACCATACACTGAATTGCATGTCTACTGGCACATTTGGGTACAAGATACAAATGATTCATCATCATTTAGGGTCATGTCTTTAATGTTCTTGATAAACTCTCTGGTGTTTTTCACGTACATGCCGGTTGGTTGAGCTAATCTTTGCAACTATTTTACTAACCATGTCGATACTTTTTCTGTGGGTGTCGATATATGTATTCGAAATAATTGGTCTCATCTTGTTACCTTGCTTATGGATTTTGGGTAATGCTAATGCATAAAGTTAAGGAACTCTTGGATTTGGCATGCTGGTTCTGAAATGAAAATTTAGTATTTCGGAGACTTTTTCCATATTTAAAGCAACTTCTTTAGCCGATTTTATCATCTGCTTCAACCAAGGGGTTTCTACTGTTTCCATATTTATACACAAACTCCTCATAAGGACCTTCGTTAATCATTCTCATTACTCTGTCATCATAATCTATTTTGTCCAGGATAACTAAAGAATTTCCTTTATCTGCCTTGATGTAAGTGACACTTTTGAATTCAATAGTTGAATCTGCTTTCTTTTCACATTGTCCTTTACACCCTTCTTTGTAAAGTTTATAAATACCAGAGCCCTCTGTATATATAAGAGCCCTAATGATGCCGCCATTTTTTAAACGTGCTTTCTATAAGAGGTGTAGATTTTGTGATGTTCCATGTAAGCCGGTGTAAAAAAGACTTTTTAAATTTACATTTTTTGAATGAAAACTGATTATTTTCGGCAATTTTATTTCACCCATTTGTAGGTGAATAATCATATTTAGACATATGAAAACTAAACTCGGAATCTATCAATTAATCCGTAAAATACAATTTAAATTTCCCTAATTTTATTCACAACTACATGCAAAACTACAAAAGCTTTTTAAACGAGAAAAATAAACAACTCATATAATATTTAATATATTGGATATCTATTAGAACGACAAGGATGTCTATTGTTCTTATTTATTGTATTTTTACATGTATTTTTATTTTTATTTTATCGTGTTGTCGCCTTTTTGTTTTCGATATGTAGATCAGACAAAGATATATATACCTTTTTTGTTTTATATTTTCGTGTTTGCCCATTTTTACATTGAAGTGTTCTTTGTCATTTTTAATGATTTTATATTGAAAAGACAAAGACAATCTAAATACTGTTTTTATTTTTTTATTTACGAACTTTTACTTTTACGCTTTCTTTGTTTTTTTGTTAATTTTATATTGAAAAGACAAGGATGATGCTATTTGTTTACATTTTTTTTATATAAGGATTTAATGGTTTGTGTGTAGTTGTTGAAAATGGAAAGGTTTTCTTTTTTCAATTTATTTGAAAATGTAGACATATTTTCTTCTACGATTTTAAAATCATATCTACGAAACATCTTAAACATGCAAATTAACAAAAATGTTATTACATTTAATTGAATTTTCATTAAAAAACTTATAAATCAAAACTAACAATTTTACATTGGTTCTTATGGGAAACAGAAAAATGTTCACCTCATATAGAAAGCTTCTATTTCTACCTTACGGCTATGATATATCTAAGATGGCTATGATAAATACATACTTGGTACAAATAAAGTTCATAAAATCATAAAGTTTGTTTTCTATTATTTCATTAATTTTTTGACCATTTCAGTATTATATATGTATACATATTATTCTACGAGCATATAATGATTAATAATAGATGCTATTCATAAAGATGAAGTTTACCGACACGAGCCGCTAAGCTGCGTGAATAATAGCCATTATATTCGAGTAGAATAAGATAGTTTGCCCACGACTGAAATAAACCCTTTAAATAAACCTAAAATAATTTTCGTCGACATTCTGACGTCTCAATTTAATTATATAGAAAATGGCAAGACACTACTAGCTACTAGATAAAATTTCAATAATGAAATTTAAATAAATAATTTACTTGGTAGTAGTGAATAATCAAAGAACAGACTACTAGATAAACTAGCAGTGAATAATGGATAACATTATAATTGATGGACCAAACGTATAAAACCTGGAGCCCAACTATGCAATTCGACGACCATTTTCCACGGCTATATCGTTTTGTATAAGAAGGTGCAGGAATAAAAAAGAAAACAACAGTTATTGTTTTCCTTTCTCTTCCTGTGCTTTCTAATACAAAACGATAGCCGTCAAAAATTGTGATCGAATTGCATAGTTAGGTCCTTGTATTCCATGAGAAAAATTGACTCACAGTCAAAAAAACGGAAAGAGATAAATAATATGATGCCCCATATAAGAGATAAAGACAACGATTTTTTTTGTATTTCTTATTTTATAGCAAAATTGTGTTGCTATAAAATAAAAAATAAAATAAAACCATTGTCTTTGTCGCTTGTATGCGGCATCTAATTATTTATCTCTTTCCGTTTTTTTGACTGTGAGTCAATTTTTTTCATGAAATACAACCTTAATGAGTATGTTATAGGATCGTCGTGGACAAATACAATTTATAAAAAAAAACAGAAGAAAATAACTTGGTGTATTTTCCAAATATTACCGCACATATATACATACATTCACCAACATCGATTTCATAATAATTTTCAGTTAATGTATTTCTATTGTATGAGTTTGCATCAAAAGTTATTTATCTGATATTATGGCAACTAATATAATAAACTTTAAATTCTGATTAAAATGATAATTTTTTTTTTCTGGGTTCCAGAATTGCCACATATGGTTACCACGAAATTGCAAATTTTTATACATAAAAAGTAAAAATAAAAAAAAATTGAGAGTTGAGATGAGTATAAGATAATATTATTTTGTTGCTGTTATAAAACTTTTTCGGTATGATAAATTCCGATATGTGCAGAATTTATTTTTTATTTTTTAAAGGGTGGTTTTTCATGCTTTATTTTTGAAACCGTATGATTTTTACTACTATCAGATATTATACATGTACAAACATGTATGAAAAATATGTATTCATTCTGGAAAAATGATGATAAAATTTCCGCAGATGTGATTAATAACAAAGTATTATGGTTTTTGGCACTTTATTTTTGTTGCATTTTTTGGTTGAAATAAAATTGGATTCAATTACAGATATAGTAAGATTTACTGACTGTTTTTATAATTTTTCTGATTTTTTTATTTTTTTTTGATAAATCTTTCAATCTATGGTATTTATTACTAACAGCAATATGATGATGGTATACATATGTAATGTATATACATTTGAAGGTACGTATGTGTTAAACATAACCAACGAACTAGATAAATTGATAGTTCACTTTTGAGAATACTATTTTTTGGATACAGCAACTAACCATAAAGACTGTAAATCTTTTCGCGAAACTACCAATATAAAAAAGTAACACTAATTGAAAGTAACAAAAAAATATAAATAAAAATTCCACATGATATAACTTGCTGTTTACTTATTACAACAGACTGGAATAGAAGTTTTCCAATTTTTCCATATTCAATATGGAAATCTATTTTGTTTCAAAAAATTGTAAAAATAAAAAAATTGACAGGCAGGAAAATAAACAAAACGGATGTAAAATTTAATAATACTACCTATGTATATTGCACTTTTGTTTCTTGTGTGCTTGATTTTCAATGAAAATCAAAAACAAATAAATAAAATAAAAATGTTATGCTTTTGACATTTTTTAAATCAAAATATTTTATTTTTATTGTTCGACTTTTTTTATTTTCATATTTTAAAATTATGATTGAAATAGATGTTAGCTTAAGTTTTGAAATTATTAGTTTTTTATTACAAATTATTATGATTTTATTGTTCTATGTAATTCAATTATACAGCTGCTGGGAACAAACTTCAAAAATAATGTTTTGTACAATAAACAAAATATACATTTTAAAGTTCGTAATTTATTATAATTTTTAAATTAATGATCTTAGTGAGGCACATTAGTGAGGCACTGTCTAAACTAAAATATTAAATTTGTAGCCTTAATCAGCTTGTTCCAGCGATATACAATGACTTCACAGCTTTTCTGATCCAGTCGCATTTCCTTAATAAAACTGTAAATACCTCGCGATGTATTATTTTGTTTGCAAAAAACTAAATGCAATATGCAAGGTATATTTTTTTCAAACATACCTTTGCACGTTTTTTTGCAAACAAAATAATACATCGCGAGATATTAACAATTTTGTTAAGGAAATGCGACTGGATCAAATAAGCTGTGAGTCACCGTATATATGTACATGGATATGGGATTGATCTAAAATGGGAGCGTCTCGAAATATCGGTTTTAAAAATCTCGGGTATTACAAAATCTCGGTTTTTCAAAAATCATAAATTTACTAATCTCGGTTTTCAAAATCTCGGTTTTCAAAATCTTTGATTTTAAAAGTCTTCGTTTTGCTGAAAAAATCCTGTTTTTTTTAAATCTTGGTTTTTATTTTTTCTATTGTATGTCTAAATATTTTGCTGTTAACGGTTTTTGGATGGTTTTTAATTAGTTATGATAATTAATTTTTGTGGTAATAAATAGAAATGTTTTTTGTTTGTTATTTTTTGTTTTTTATTTTTGTTCTATTACTTCAAAATAATTATAATAAGTTAAGTTCAAAGTTATTAAAATATCTACGTTAAAACTAAACAATTATGAAATTTATTTATAGCAGTGCAATATTTTTTAAAAAGGTTATTTTATCACACTATTTCTGTTTTGGTAAATATTGTAAATTTTCTTATTTTTTCCTGCTGTTTCTTCTTTATTTGCGGTGATACTCCAACTTTAATTTTTCAATTCGCACCTTAGAGATGATTAATTCTTGCCCTAATTCATCTATTAGTTGGTTTACTCCCATATGTGCTCTGCCAACTACGCCTTGTAATCTCCGATGCCATGCCTTAACACTGTTTTGGGTCCTCGGAAAAACTCCATCAATGTGCTGCTGACCAAAAATTTGGTGAGTACTTAGGTTTTGGTGAAATTTTACATTTTTTAACCCCTGTCAAATATTTTTTTCCGAATCATTTTCCAATTTTGCGTCCATCATTTTGGTCTGTTCCATATTTTACCGCACAACCTTAAGCTTGCACTCTACGCCAGACAATTTGCCCAAAATGGAACAAACATCCTTTGTAGACTGCCCCCGGAAAAAAATTCTTAAATTTATATTCCACGCTTGAATTTTTAAGCTCATAATACAAACAAGTAGCGGGACGATCTCATGCTCAATTTTCCCATGAATAGTGAGGAGCTGGCGCATAAACGATAGGACCACCTTCAAACGTGACGTCCATCAGCCAACACTCAGCCTCAGCAAGTAGCTGTAAACTCGAAGGTGTTCCGAGAAGGATATATATACACACACTTACACATACACTTATACATACAACATACATTTACACATACACATACACTCGCAACACGAGAGATACATAATCGCAAACCGGATCTCAAAAGCTCAGTTTTGAAAAATAAATTTTTATTAATTCGGGCGGCCCGAATTAATAAAAATTTATTTTTCAAAACTGCGAGCTTTTGAGAACCGAGACTTTGAAAACCGAGATTTTGAAAACAGAGATTTTAAAACCGAGATTTTAATATCGAGATTTTGAAAACCGAGATTATGTAGCCAACCAAAACCTTCTACAATTCTCTCTTGAGAAAGCCCAACTAAATGTATACTAAGACATCGTATATATATATGGTTATGATCTCAACTAGAAATAGTAGTGGGTAAGAAACGAAAAATTGTTTTTTGTGCATATGTATTTAAAATATTGTATGTTCGGAAATTCGTATTAGTGATTTTATTAATTACGTTTACATATTTTCATTTAATATCAACAATTTGGCTATGCAAATGTAAATAATAATTAATGCAATATTTTTTTTTTTTTCACAACAACAATGGTTAATTATTTTATTTATAAACAATTTTTACCGATTTAAGAATTTTTGTCCAACATTTTCAAATACAAAAAAAAATTGTTAATACAATAGTATTGTTAATAATTACTCAAAGAATTATTTTTTAAACCACAATTGTTATTAACAATTTTTTTTTTTTGTGTTTTAATAAATAATTGTTTGCATAAATAATGGCTCGACGGATTAACTTTGTGTGTATGTGTGTATGCATATGAATTTTTGCAAAACCCGGTAAAATTCTCTGTAGAAGACTCTAAAGAGAATTTTAGCAGGTTTTGATTTTTGGCAAAACCAACAATAATGTACTAAACACATTACATTCCACATATACACGTTATTGTATTGTACTCTCATTCTCGCTCAATTATTTTTGTACTCTTTTTTCTTAAAGTTACATATTAATTGTATCTGACTACTGAATATTATATAAGATTAATCTCTTCAGTACAATAAAATGTCAATCGAAATTTGAAAATGAATTATTTTATACTGGTTCAACTTTGGAGTCATAAAACTAGAAATAATATACCATATATTTCTATCCTTTTTTAAAACATAAAATAACAAAATGTATTCGCATAGTATAAAAATACACTGAATGAAACACAAAAATAGGTCATTAATTTGGTAATTTTATGTACTTTTGTGTATTTTAGAGCATAAGTATACGTATGTATATAGTACAGGTGTATATACACGTGCAGCTGATCAGTGATCAATTAATCTATCTACCTATGTATAATATACATACACATATACATTTTATATTTGAAATGTCCGTGAATGAAACAAACAAAATGTTGAACCCTGAAAATGTTTTCACCTTGAAATTAAACAAGGCCAAACGGCAAATAAAAACAAAGACGAGTGCACAAACACCGCTGCTAAAAAAGGAATACAAAATTATTTTATGTACATATGTATTTGGTTTTTAATTTACTAACAGTAAAAGCATATGGTTGGAATTATTTAGGTCAAATCAAATGTTTATTGTGTGTGAGTTTTTTTGGCGCAAAACCAATTGAAACAAATTGTTCACATCACGCGTTAACTTGCTCGCTCTCTTCTCTCGCCTAATTATTTTTATATAGACTACACTCTCGTTTTTTTAATTTTACGACTCTCTTTGTTTTTATTTTCGAACATGTGCCGCTGCCACTCTGCCAGCTGATCAGTGATTAATCTATGTACCTATTCTATTGTATAATACTTACACATCCATACATATTTTATATTTGAAATCTTTTCCTGTATGAAAACTAAAATAAATTTTGGTTATACATATGTATTTTTTTCTGAAATAATGAGTTTGTTGATGCGCTTTAGCCTTTAGGTCATTCACCTTTTCTAATTGGATGTTATTTAGACCTCTTACACACTTACTTATTGTTGGTTTGAACCAGTGACCACAAATCAGCATACTTTTTCTGTGGAGGACACTGGCAAACATAATCTAATAATACAGTTAGCATCGATTAAGCGAAATTATCAGATTGTAGAATTTTAACATAATTCCTTTTTTTTTCAATTTCCCTTCACGATAGGATTTGAGTGGTTGTGCTGTGCAAGGTTATTAATTTCGTGCCCATCAATTTGTCTGAATTTTGAATGTCTTTGTGAAAATGACATATTTAGCCATACATAATTCCAACAATTATATTTCTTCGTCAGTTTGGTCAGTTTGGTACCGATTGTTTCCAATAACTAGCGATTGTGATTGAACTAATAGTCCTGTTCTAGATCGAAGATCCAAATTATTAGATGAGTAATGTTTTTCAACAACACTAGATCTTAGAACTCTATTTAGAATTGGCACATTGGCACAGCATTTTTGGTTAAACGAATATTCTATTTAACATGTTCATTCAAAAGTGAATTTGCTTTATTTATTAGCACGCATGATTCGCATATTTTAGCAATAATTTGTGCATACATATTATAGAACATATTTATTTAAATAAGTATGTCTAAATAAATAAGTATTTTATAACTTTCGTAAAGGGCGTACGGTGTCATCTTGGCCGCTGTTGCTATTTCCTCATTTTCTATAAAAATTGAAAAGGAAAAATAAAACACAAATCGAATTAATTTGTATTATTTAGGTCAAACCAAACGTTTATTGTGTGCGTGTGTGTGTGTGTGTGTGTGTACATATCCATTTTTGGTACAAAACAAACAAGTTGAAAAAAAAAAATTATTTACGGGTTTAACTTTGCTCGCTCTCTCGTTCATTTTTGTTTAAAATTTAAATGTATAGATTCTCTTTTCTTAACACATTGAGTGCCACCATATAAAAAAAATTATTACAAAAATTTTAAAATGGAAGTCTTTTCACATTAGAATCCAAACCAAATACCCACATTCGCGATTTTAGAAGGTAGTAGTATCAACATATTACAGGCAATGTGAGGGTAATCCAACTTTATGCATATAAGTTTTCAATAAAAGTCATTAACGTGTGATGCACGGATGGGTACTTGGCAGCCAATGTGGTAAAGTTTTTTTAATTCTACCTGTGACGTAAGTTAAATTTTCAAGTAAAGGTAAAATTTGTTTTTAAACCTAATCTAACCAAGGTGTATTTAATTTTTAAAATGTTATCATTTCTAAAATAATGTTCCATAATTTCCATATATTGTAAGTAAAGTTACTTAGTACGCTTTGCAAAAAGTAATTTTTTGATTTAAATTTAAATTTACTGATGTAACCAAAAATATTGTTGGCTGAATTAGGGTTAAATGAATTATAATAAATTATTCTAAAGGAATTATATCGCTTGTACCATTCCTCCTAATAATTCCCTTCCATCATAAATGTTTCAAGTTCTGTTTTAGTTAACTTAATCCGTTGGGTTAGTAATTAGTATAGCAACGACGAATGTATTGAAGCGAATTGCAAATTTGTGTTAAATTGAAAAATGCCTCGTCAGCCTTGCAGGTGCAGAAAAAATCCAGAATTTAAAACAAAAACAAAATGAATAGCCGAAACAACAGGAAAAAAAATTAGGAAACTTTTACAACCTTGACAATAAAAGAAATAAATACTCGGACACTGACACATCGTATATCCCATTTGTACATTATTATTTATTATACAGACCAACTCATGATTGTAGATGTTTCAGTAATAATATTGGTATTGGTGTAATAATAAAATGTTACGTTTAGTCCTACATATTCTAGCCAACGAACATTTTGAATCTTCATTTGATAGAAAAAGGCAACAAATATGAAACCTCTGGTTTGAAATGAAATTTGAAAATGAATTATTTTATACTGGTTCAACTTTGGAGTCATAAAACTAGAAATAATATACCATATATTTCTATCCTTTTTTAAAACATAAAATAACAAAACGTATTCGCGTAGTATAAAAATATACATGAATGAAACACAAAAATAGGTCATTAATTTGGTAATTTTATGTACTTTTGTGTATTTTAGAGTATAAGTATACGTATGTATATAGTACAGGTGTATATACACGTGCAGCTGATCAGTGATCAATCAATCTATCTACCTATGTATAATTTACATACACATATACATTTCATATTTGAAATGTCCTCCTGTATGAAACAAACAAAATGTTGAACCCTGAAAATGTTTTCACCTTGAAATTAAACAAGGCCAAACGGCAAATAAAAACAAAGACGAGTGCACAAACACAGGAATTTTGATACTATCCAGCATACAAATACTATCGGGATCTTGTGATGGGCCAAACGAAATGCTTAATTTTGTGTCACTTTGTAAAATTTCTTCCCGTGTCAGTGGTATATTAAACCCCCGGGGACGTGGTGCAATTGTATGAATTTAGCGACCATAAATTGTAACACTTAATGGCACCCTTAATGGATCTTGCGTTCCAATTTGTACACGTATTCCAGTTATAACCATATTTGAATCATTATTCGCCACTTCGAGTGTAAAGTAAATCCGTTCGCTTTGGTTGAGCTTGAGACCACAAATAAACCCGTGGAATTTAGACGATGCTTCAATTGTTGTGTAGTTTTATTAGCATTTCGCTTATTTAAATTTTGCCTTAATAAAAATGCCGCAACTAAATTATTTGTATGTTGCGTTTGACGTTTAACAAAAACAACACTCATTTTGACAATTTTAACTACATAAATATAGGTGATGATTCATCGTTTTTACGAAAAAATATGTTCATATTGGTTCATCGATACACAAATCCCAATGCCAACCCATCCATAGATGATAATTTCTGTTGAGAGGATCAGTGTAAAGAGCGAATGACGGCTTGTATATAAACATTTTTGTTGGTTTTGACCTACATACACATATGTATATATTTTATATTTGAAATCTATACTGTATGAAAACTAAAAAAAATTGGGACAATTTAAACGGGCATACAAGAAAAAAATTTTGGCGACAAACATTAGCATCAAAAATAATAAATTGGCATCACAAATAATATTTTGGCACCACATATGAAAAAACAAACAAATATTTTTGAAGGACATTATTAAATACTGTGGCGACAAACATTGACATCAAAATTAATAAATTGGCAACAAATATAATATTTTGGAACAGAAAAAAATTATTTTTAGAGTAAAAAAAAAAAAAAAAAAATCGAGACAAAAAATTAAATTTAATCGATACAAATTATTTAATATTTGATGACATGTTTGCCTATCCTGGCTCCTACGTCCCTCGAAGTTTAAATCTAAAGCCCCTCGGAGGGCTAAGCGGGGGGGAGCGAAGCGACCTCCCGCGTGCCCGTGAGAGTTACCGAAGCCGTTAGCCTCTACAATTCTAAGTTAAATTAGGGATCTCCATTTTCCAGAATATTTTAAAACTAATTTAATTTTTTTAATTTTTAATTTATTTATTTATAACTTTGTTGCCAGTTAATTATTTTTGTCGCCCAAAATGTTTATTTCGATGCCAAAAAATAATTTTTGTGTACCCTTCCAATAGTGCCAAAAAATTATAAATGTTGCCAAATTATTATTATGATGCCAAGAAATTTTTGTTTGTTGCTCATTAATTTGTGCCGTTTTATTATTTTTTTGTATCTCAAATATTAATTTTTTGTGTGCCGGTTTATTGCCAGCCAAAAAAATTTTTGGATATAAGTACATATCGTCGGCGAGAAATGCAGAATGTGTAAGTCCATTTTTCCCAATTTTGCGTTTTTCATATTAAACGAAAGAGGGGAACATTGTGCATCGATCACCATTTATAAAATATTATAAAAGTTATGATAAGAGGGAAAAATTTGGAATGAAAATTAGAATTTGCATGTAGACAGTAAGGAGAGTGAAATAGTTTTCTTTATCTCCTGAACAAAATTGTTTTTGGACTTACACATTCTGCATTTCTCGCCGACGATATGTAGGTACATGGTTTTTTCTGAAATAATGAGTTTGGGTCATTCACCTTTTCTATATTATTGTCTTGTTGTTTATTTATCTTTTTTTTTAAATGCTTTCTAATGTGTTTACCTAGGTGCAATAAACAAATACAATAATAAAAGGGATAATAAATTTGATTAAAATATGGATTGATAACAATCTCATTTTTAAGAATAGGCGATGCCACAAAACATTCTTTGTTTCTTTGCTATTTGAAGAAATAAAAAGTTAGAATAATTAATTATACGCAGTTTTTGGCTACACGAATTAAAAAAGGCTGAATTAAAAAAGGTGTTCATTAATGAAATAAAAAAGGCGAATTTTGTATGAAAAAGGAATACCATTTTTATTTCAGAAAAAAATGAATTAAAAAAGGTAACAGGTGTTCATACAAATTCATACAAAATCACCATTTTTAATTCAACCTTTTTTAATTCAGCCTTTTTTAATTCGTGTAGCCGCAGTTTTTCGTTATGAATGTGTTTTATTTTTACCAACTTGAGGAGAACGGATAATACATTATTAGTTATATAATTGAATATGATCAGTGCAGCGATTTTGGTCGCAAAATGAGGATTGAGGATTGAGAATTTTGTATATGTACACAATGTATAATATACATTTTGCTATTGTGTGCTGTAAAATATTTTTTATTGTATTAGTGTATTTTCTCATGCGTTTCCTCGTGGTAAGTATCAAAAATAAACCAATCGGGTGAATCGGTTCAAATTTTTGGTGCTTACGCTCGCCTTGAGTTATTTTTCCCTTTCTTCTGACATGGGGAATCCATAAATATTTGTGTGTCTATTGTTGTTTATTGTTCAAGCAGAATGGTAAGTTTTATAGTTAAACGTAAATTATCGTATTTTCGATTTTTATTTAATTGTCATATAATATAATTTATAATTTTTGTTTTAATTAATTATTTGTGGATTTTCATAAAAAAAAATTATAACTAATAACAATTTAGGTATAATTTAATTAAATTGGCTCCTTAAATTAAGTTACAAACAATTAATTCTAACGACAAAAATTAATTAATTTCGCGAAATTTTTACCGTGAAAAGCAATTTATGTTTTTGCTTTAATAAATGACAATTTAATAAATGATTTTTAATTTATACATAATTTATACATTCTGCGTGTATATGCTAGAAAAAAATTTCTCCATCCTCGGACATAACATCGTATAGGAGCAACCGACCATCATGAGTTGCAACACAATACTAAACCAAATAAGCAAAATCATTTTGTTTTCTAACTTTTTTGTTTTTTTTTGGTTAATATTTTTTATTTTGAGTCTCTTGCTTCGTAATATTTTTAATTTTTTTTTTATTTCGAAATTTGTTGTTCTATCTCAGTCTCCTCAGTATTTAATACATCAATCGTTCTCTTCTGAGCTTATTCCTCTTATTTGTATCATGTTATCCCTATTACTCGCGTCATTTTATCTCTCTTATTTGCATCACATTAAACGAAAAATTGAAAGAAAAAATGCACATTCAACACCAATACAATTTACCAATACTATTGCCTTCCGGTAATCCTCAAATGAATCCTCATTTTGCGACCAAAATCGCTGTACAGATCACTCAACAACACTCACACGACAATCATTTGTCAAAATAAACATTTTGAACCTTGAATTTGTGCAAAATTCTTTAAAAAATTGATTCAACTTTTACATTGTACATAATAATTTTTATGAAAATTTATAGTACATAATTAGAATTACCAATTCTGTGGCAATAATCCTAAGTGAGGTAACTCGAGTTACTTATGTAGTTTTTCAAATTTATTAAAATTCAGAACAACTGCATGAAAACAAAGATCATTTTGATAAAGGTGAAAAAATTCTCACGATAACTAACAGTTGACATTATTATTTCGCATATGTTCCTTTTGATGAAGTCGAATCGTTCACTTTTTAAATTCTAGAAACTAAAAAAACTTTACTTAAAAACATACTGTTAGTAAAAACAGGTTTAGAAGGGAATTTATTTTTATTTATGAAAGTTTGAGTCGGCGCGCCGTTTCATAAATTATATTATGCTAGGTAATATAGTCTATTAGTCTCGTCATAAAACGTATTTAGGTGTTTGTGATGCAAAACCGTCGTAATGCTAATTTTAGCAAAAAGTGACATGCCTCAACATTTCATTTATTCTTAATTTTATGAATTTGAAAAACTATATAACTCAATTTATGTTGCCATTTGCCAAAGAATTAATGATTTAAATAAAAAATTCGACTGTATTCGAGCTTCACAAAGGTTTGATTTGTTTATGATATAAATCTGTTAAGATCCGTTACCCTTACTAACTTATTTATTATTGATTTGAACTAGTGACGGCAAATTTGCACACTTTTTTGTGGAAGACACTGGTAAGGCATAATCTAATAATACAGTTAGCAACGATCAAGCGAGATTATCAGATTGTAAAATTTTAACATAATTTCTTTTTTTTTCAATTTCCGATAGGATTTAGTTGTTGTGGAAGGTTATTAATTTGGTGACCATCAATTTAAATTTTGAAGGTTTTTCTGAAAATGTCAAATGTATTTAGGGGTTGAGACAAAAACAGCTCGCATTATTGTGCTCGCAAATATAATTGCTCATCAAATAAAGTATCACTTTTAATCCTAATGAATTAGCTACATAAATGTACTTAAAAAATAAAAATACATACATACAAATAAAATACTAAAAATAAGAAAACAATACAACCTTGACAAACAAAATACGACGCATATTCGCATACCAATATTTTGTACATTACATTATTATACTCATCAACCAACCAATTTATGATTGGAGATGCCTTGTTAAAAATAATAATATGTACATAAGTATATTGGCATGCACATAAACAGAAAAGGCTACATTTCAATTTAAGTCTAGTCGTCTTGTCTTGGCCGTTATTGCTATTCCCTCATTTTCTATAAATTGAAAATGATAAATAGAAAACAAATTTAATTAATTTGCGAATGTACTTTTTAGTGAAAACTAAATGTTTATTTTTTGGCGCAAAAAACAAGAAAAAAATTGTTTGTGTGCTTAACTTTGCTCGCTCTCTCATCTCAATGATTAATTTTAGTTTCTATTAAATACTCTCCTTGTTTAAATAGCAAGGTAGAGTTCACCTTGAACTTGGATACGGTGATTATTCGATTAAGGCCCTCTCCGAAAGTTATACTTATTTATTTATACATAATTATTTAAATAAGCATGTTGGCGAGGTAACTTAAAATAAGTATATTTCTATCCCTTTCTTACACAAAACAATCTGAAATGAAAACAAAATAATTTTTTTTTGTAGATTCATACTTATTTTAAGTTACTTCGCCAACATACTTATTCAATCCTTTAGTTAGATTGTATTTATATGTATAAATAAATTAGTATAACTTTCGGAAAGGGCTTAAGCTATTTTCAAATATTTACTAAAATTAAATAACCAAATGAAAAAAAACAAAACATATATGTATGTATATTTAATAGAAAATACATATAATATGCTACAGATTTTAAAAGCAATATTTAACCACATACATACAAGGTAGATTTGAATTTTTCTTCGGCCAAACAAAAAATGTTAAATTTCAATTTAAGTCTAGTCGGCTTGGTGCTATAAAAGGACAAATAGAAAACAAATTGAATTAATTTGCGAATGAATTTATTTAGGGCAAATTATCAAATGATTATTGTGTGTGTGTGTTCATATCCATTTTTTGGCGCAAAACCAATTGAAAAAAATTGTTCACATAATCACATCACGCGTTAACTTGCTCGCTCTCTTCTCTCGCCTAATTATTTTTATATAGACTAGACTCTCGTCTTTTTCATTTTACGACTCTCTTTGTTTTTATTTTCGAAACGTGACGCTGCCACTCTGCCAGCTGATCAGTGATCAATCTGTGTACCTATTCTATTGTATAATACTTACACATCCATACATATTTTATATTTGAAATCTTTTCCTGTATGAAAACTAAAATAAATTTTGGTTATATATATGTATTTTTTTTCTGAAATAATGAGTTTTTGATGCGCTTTACGCTTTAGCCTTTAGGTCATTCACCTTTTCTAATTGGATGTTATTTTATCAAATGCATTCTGATGCGTTTTCCTAGGTACAATAAACAAATACAATAATAAAAGGGATAATAAATTTGATTAAAATATGAATTGATAACAATTTGGATAGGCATATCATTTTTAAGGATATGCCACAAAACATTCCTTGTTTCTTTGCTATTTGAAGAAATAAGAAGTTAGAAAATAATTAATTATACCTACGCAGTTTTCCGCTATGAATGTGTTTTATTTTTACCGACTTGAGGAGAACGGATAATATGTACATGATTACATATTTATATTGAATATGATCAGATCACTCAACAACACTCACACGACAATCATTTATAAAAATAAACATTTTGAATAAAATGAATTATTATAACCTTGAATCTGTGCAAAGTTCTGTAAAAAAATAAATCAGCTTTTACATTGTACATAATAATTTTTATGAAAATGTTATAGAAATTAGAATTACCAATTCTGTGGCAATAATCTAATTTACGTGTCTATGACACAAAACCGTTGTAATACTAATTTTGGCATAAATTGGAAATTTACCGTTTCCAAATTTCAGTTATTCTTAATTTTATGAATCTGAAAAACTATATAACTTAATTTATGTTGCCAAAGAATTAAATAAAAAATTGGACTGTATTCGAGCTTCACAAAGGTTTGATCTGTTTAGTAGATTTTTAGCATAATTTCGTGCCCATCAATTTGTCTAAATTTTGAATGCTTTGGTAACCTATAGAATACTAAATATTTATTTATAATAAATATGTATGTACATATATTAAAAATATAGGTATAATTGGTTTTAACAATAACTACATTCATCGAGACTAGATTGTAGTCGCTGACTATAATAAATGTAAAATTTGCAGTAAATTAGCAAAACATAAAAAGTAGAATAACTAAAAAAAAATTGGTATTACTGTCGTGAGATCACACATTTTTAATTTCATGAGACAGGCTTTAACTATTCAAAATGGAAAAGTTTTTATTTTTTGTTTGCTTACAGGTTTGTATGAATTTCCAACATAACAAACAACAAACCTGTAAGTAAAAAGTAAAACATTTTTTCATTGTGACACATATTGGCCCAAATGTTATACTGAAAGCATGCAAGAAATTATCGTCTATGGATGGGTTGGCATTTGTGTATCGATGAACCAATATGAACATATTTTTTCGTAAATTCGGTGGTCCCTCCATTAACACGATAATTGGTTAACGCGAATATGATTTAATTATAGTCAATGCTATCCAAATCCTATCTTTGAGGGAAATTGAAAGAAAAAAACAGAAATTATGTTAAAATTTTACAATCTGATCCTCCAACGAAGAAAATCCATTGTAAACTAATTATAAGTACAAATTATGTACTACATAATGGGCCAGATACTCGATACTCTAGCAATTCGCAACTCTGCAAATATGGCGGATTTGCTAATCGAAAATTTGCTTGCATAAACTACTAGATTATTTTAGCAAAGTAAAATATATTTTTGTATTCAGCACAAACGTTAAAGTGCATTAAAGTAGCCCATTTTCTGAAATTCAGAAACAAATTGGATTGCTAAATTATCGTGTTTAACATTTCTAGCAAATTCGCAAAAAATAACTGCTTATCTGCTTATCTGAGTATCGAGTATCTAGCCCATTATGTAGATATTATGTAATTTGCATTTAAAATTTCAAGATTGAAAATTCAATTGAAATATTTTGTAGCTCAATAGGTCTTGACTTTTTTCGTTTATGTACTTCAAATTGATATGACGTATCAATTACCTTCAAAACAGGTATTTGAAAACAGTATTAAAAAACATTTACGCCTAGGTAGGTAGGATTAAAAGTGTAGCCTAGCAAATAGCAATAGGTACGTACATTTCTATAATCGTAACAAAAAGGCCAACTTTAATACCCAATAAATCTGTAGTATTAAAACAAGATATGTACATTTAAGACGTTTAGAGAAAAAATGTACTTATTTATAATGAAAAATCTAAATTTTAAAAATGTCGTCGCAACAACACGTCTACATGGACAGAAATGTTAGGTTTAACTACGTTTTTAGCATTACTTTTCTTAATCACGGCGAATACCTATATATAGTACAAATATTTGACCTCTGCCTTGTTAAACATACTTTACATAACAACAGTTTTGTTTGATTACTGTAAATTAACAACAAACTGAAAACGATATACGAAACATTACAATTTTCTTTATGTTGTTAATATCTGTTTGGATGAAAAATCCTAATCCGTTCATAATTTTATCAACACAATAAAAATGTAAACAAAATCAGCTGATGTATTATTATTTTGACTGCGAAAAAGCGTAGAAAGAGGAAACCATTTCAAGTATGAAGAGAACAAAAACAAAAATTAAATAAATATGACTGACAACAATTTAAATAACGGCAACATCGCAATTTAAATAACGGCAACATCGCAGCATGTCTAACACAGAAAAAAGAAAAATTAAAAACTAGAAAATAAATAAAAAACAACACAGTATAGTTAAAATAATATCTCGTTGAAAATTCCTATTCCTTCATTCTCGAGTAAAACAACAACAAAAAATGAATTTGTTGTTGTATTTACTCGGGAATGAAAGAATAGGAATTTTCAGCGAGATATTATTTTGACTATACATATAGTCAAAATAATATCTCGCTGAAAATTCCTATCCTGTCATTCCCGAGTAAATACAACAACAAATTCATTTTCTGTTGTTGTTTTACTCGAGAATGAAGAAATAGGAATTTTCAACGAGATATTATTTTAACTATATGTACATAGCTATTGTCATTTTACGTGAAAAAAAACTAAAATCTACCTTATGTATAAAAAAATATGTTTTATAGCTATGTGGTTACATATTGCTTTTAAAATCTATAGCATATAATTTCTCTTACAGATCCATATGTACATAGATGTTTTGGTTTTTTTCATTTGGTTATTTCACCGTATTCAAGTTCAAGGTGAACTCTGTCTTGCTTTGCTATTTAATATCAAGGAGAGTATTATAAATAGAAACTAAAATTAATGATTGAGAATGAGAAAGCGAACAAAGTGAACCTAAGCCGCATTGGCTGCCAAGTACCCATCCGTGCATCACACGTTAATGACTTTTATTGAAAACTTATATGCATAAAGTTGGATTACCCTCACATTGCCTGTAATATGTTGATACTACTACCTTCTAAAATCGCGAATGTGGGTATTTGGTTTGGATTCTAATGTGAAAAGACTTCCATTTTAAAATTTTTGTAATAATTTTTTTTATATGGTGGCACTCAATGTGTTAAGAAAAGAGAATCTATACATTTAAATTTTAAACAAAAATGAACGAGAGAGCGAGCAAAGTTAAACCCGTAAATAATTTTTTTTTTTCAACTTGTTTGTTTTGTACCAAAAATGGATATGTACACACACACACACATACACACGCACACAATAAACGTTTGGTTTGACCTAAATAATACAAATTAATTCGATTTGTGTTTTATTTTTCCTTTTCAATTTTTATAGAAAATGAGGAAATAGCAACAGCGGCCAAGATGACACCGTACGCCCTTTACGAAAGTTATAAAATACTTATTTATTTAGACATACTTATTTAAATAAATATGTTCTATAATATGTATGCACAAATTATTGCTAAAATATGCGAATCATGCGTGCTAATAAATAAAGCAAATTCACTTTTGAATGAACATGTTAAATAGAATATTCGTTTAACCAAAAATGCTGTGCCAATGTGCCAATTCTAAATAGAGTTCTAAGATCTAGTGTTGTTGAAAAACATTACTCATCTAATAATTTGGATCTTCGATCTAGAACAGGACTATTAGTTCAATCACAATCGCTAGTTATTGGAAACAATCGGTACCAAACTGACCAAACTGACGAAGAAATATAATTGTTGGAATTATGTATGGCTAAATATGTCATTTTCACAAAGACATTCAAAATTCAGACAAATTGATGGGCACGAAATTAATAACCTTGCACAGCACAACCACTCAAATCCTATCGTGAAGGGAAATTGAAAAAAAAAGGAATTATGTTAAAATTCTACAATCTGATAATTTCGCTTAATCGATGCTAACTGTATTATTAGATTATGTTTGCCAGTGTCCTCCACAGAAAAAGTATGCTGATTTGTGGTCACTGGTTCAAACCAACAATAAGTAAGTGTGTAAGAGGTCTAAATAACATCCAATTAGAAAAGGTGAATGACCTAAAGGCTAAAGCGCATCAACAAACTCATTATTTCAGAAAAAAATACATATGTATAACCAAAATTTATTTTAGTTTTCATACAGGAAAAGATTTCAAATATAAAATATGTATGGATGTGTAAGTATTATACAATAGAATAGGTACATAGATTAATCACTGATCAGCTGGCAGAGTGGCAGCGGCACATGTTCGAAAATAAAAACAAAGAGAGTCGTAAAATTAAAAAAACGAGAGTGTAGTCTATATAAAAATAATTAGGCGAGAGAAGAGAGCGAGCAAGTTAACGCGTGATGTGAACAATTTGTTTCAATTGGTTTTGCGCCAAAAAAACTCACACACAATAAACATTTGATTTGACCTAAATAATTCCAACCATATGCTTTTACTGTTAGTAAATTAAAAACCAAATATGTACATAAAATAATTTTGTATTCCTTTTTTAGCAGCGGTGTTTGTGCACTCGTCTTTGTTTTTATTTGCCGTTTGGCCTTGTTTAATTTCAAGGTGAAAACATTTTCAGGGTTCAACATTTTGTATATGTGTATGTATATTATACATAGGTAGATAGATTAATTGATCACTGATCAGCTGCACGTGTATATACACCTGTACTATATACATACGTATACTTATGCTCTAAAATACACAAAAGTACATAAAATTACCAAATTAATGACCTATTTTTGTGTTTCATTCAGTGTATTTTTATACTATGCGAATACATTTTGTTATTTTATGTTTTAAAAAAGGATAGAAATATATGGTATATTATTTCTAGTTTTATGACTCCAAAGTTGAACCAGTATAAAATAATTCATTTTCAAATTTCGATTGACATTTTATTGTACTGAAGAGATTAATCTTATATAATATTCAGTAGTCAGATACAATTAATATGTAACTTTAAGAAAAAAGAGTACAAAAATAATTGAGCGAGAATGAGAGTACAATACAATAACGTGTATATGTGGAATGTAATGTGTTTAGTACATTATTGTTGGTTTTGCCAAAAATCAAAACCTGCTAAAATTCTCTTTAGAGTCTTCTACAGAGAATTTTACCGGGTTTTGCAAAAATTCATATGCATACACACATACACACAAAGTTAATCCGTCGAGCCATTATTTATGCAAACAATTATTTATTAAAACACAAAAAAAAAAAATTGTTAATAACAATTGTGGTTTAAAAAATAATTCTTTGAGTAATTATTAACAATACTATTGTATTAACAATTTTTTTTTGTATTTGAAAATGTTGGACAAAAATTCTTAAATCGGTAAAAATTGTTTATAAATAAAATAATTAACCATTGTTGTTGTGTAAAAAAAAAAAATATTGCATTAATTATTATTTACATTTGCATAGCCAAATTGTTGATATTAAATGAAAATATGTAAACGTAATTAATAAAATCACTAATACGAATTTCCGAACATACAATATTTTAAATACATATGCACAAAAAACAAACTACAACAGCGCCATAATATTATGTAGACGAAATACGCCACCCTAGACATTCTCAGACTTTATGAGTAATTTTCTTTACAATAGATGGATTTTTATCAAAGGGTTTTTTTATTGACTAAAATCATATATTTAAATACCTATTGCCGTAGTTCATAACAGATGTCACTTTATTTAATTTTTTACTATTTTTTACATATTTTTTTACATTATGTAAATTTAACTTGCATGTAAAAAATAATTATTTACCTCTAAATTTACGTGTAAATTACACGATGTAATTTACGTGCACAACCCTGCCAATTGAACAGAGCTTGTACATTGCCATTTTTTAAGCGTACGGATTGTATCAAAATTTGGTGGATTTTGTATTACATATTCTTTGACATGAGCGATTTATGTGTGGTACAACTTATTTAAGATAAACTTTCCCATATATGTAGCTCATAAATAAAAGGGGCACTTAAAATATTTGTTTTCTTTTTTAATTAACTTGTTTTATGTTTTTAACCGGTCGTCTACATGCTCTTATAATTTGCACAAGTTTAGTGCATAAAATAAAATAGACTAATTTGCAGAATTAGTATCAAATTAACAAAATAAATCTTGCTCAACTTTTTGCTCTTATAATTTGATGCTTTATGGGTTGCTCAATATTTGTGTCAAAATGAAACAAAATCAGGAATGACCCATGTCTTAATAAAAGAAAATCTTCAAGAAAAATACACTGCCCCAAAATAAAAACGCGCCGTTTCATTTTATTTTGCATTTATGACGTTTTTGAGTAAAATAAAAATTGTCTAAAAGAAATAAAATATGCTGTTATTTTAAACTGAAACGAACTTACTCGATAGCTCATTCCCAAATCCAAATTATTTTATAGAGAATTTAAAAACCTTGAAAATGATACTGAGGAAATTTCAGTACGAGGACTCCTTGTCGAGTTATTGAAGTTTTAGAGAAAAAGTATCATCTTCTAAGTTTAGCACTCTACTATAAAATTTTAAGTATCTTTAAATTTTACGTTATTTTATGAAAAACAATAGTTTAATTATTTGAAGTGTCAAGCGAGATGAATCTAAAAGAGCAATCACCCGTTTACGCTACAAAAATTGTGGCTTTTGTTAAAGCAGGTCTAACTCAATCATCATCGGCAACAATGAAATTATGCATTGCAGACTGCAGTATAGAAACTGGACTCAGAAGGCTTAGTCTAATGTCCTTTTTCCGGATGAATCGCGGTTTGATTTATATGCATCACACGGCCGATGCAGAGATTGACGTTCACCAGGAGAACGATTAAACCCTAATTGCGTGATGCCCGTCGTAGCATTTCAGGGAGGTTCGGTAATGGTTTGGTCGAGTATTTCGTGGAATTACAAAACTTATTTGGTAGTAATACCACATCCAGTTTTAATATCAACACGATATATGGAAGAAATTTTAAGACTTCAAATGATTTCCATGAAAAAAACAAATTGGGCGTGGATTTTTGACGTGATAACGTTTTACACCGCATGTTCAGAAAACTGACCCGAAATTTAGCCCTTGGTCGGGGGTAATTACTCAATAACTATAAGCATTACCTTTAATTTAAAGATATGATTGTTTAGATTGGTCCTTTGGCTTTATGTGTCACACATAATATTATCGCAATGACGTTATCGGGCGGCAAAGGAACCCGCGCCACGAATCTCTGATTTCAGCCGATTTAAATGCTTGAACCAGTGTAGCGAGAGAATGGCTCATCCGATCGGAGATCCGATGGTATCAATTTTTGCGTAAAAAATCAGTGGTGGGTATTTAATTTTAAATTAAATTAATTAATCTCCACAAAAATTTTAATTAAAAATTCAAACTACAAAATAGTGATTTATAGAGATTGAGAGCACTATAGCAACAGAATACCTCATCAGATCGGATCAATTCGGTTATTAATTTGTGCTTAAAATTACTGTGGCAGATAATTTATTTTAATTAATTTAATAATTTGCGCTAATTTGTGCGTAAAGAAACTGTGGCAGATAATTTATTGTAAATTAAAATAATTAATTTTCACATAAATTTTAATTAAAATGTAGATCTACAAAGTGGCTATTTACAATGTTAGAGAGCAATATAAAGGAGGAATACCTGATCTGATAGGTCATATGTCAGTGTGGACTCTGATATACATTTGACCTAGACTGCGTATCCACCACACTAGCCTCGGCAACTTTGGGAGGAACTTGTCTGAATCTCACATTCATCAGGCTATCACCGCTGAGATCCTGCGCTTCATATCGTACTTCTCATACCATCGCCCAATACTTAATCGTTTGCAAACAATCACTGTACAGACTCATTTCATAATGCTAATAAAGAAATTTATTTTAACAAACCTATATATCGTGCCATTTCTCACACCGCTTATACACGTTATCACGGAAAACACCTACGGCCGTGTAGAAGACACATCCCACCCCGAATTTTTTTTTATATTCATGATAATGCTCAGGTACATACAGCTCTAAACACGCCAAATTCTGTAACAGCACCGCATACATTTAATGAACCATCCTCCGCGAAGTCCAGATTTAAACCCTAAAGAGCACGTTTGGGATATTTTACAACGGCGTGTAACAAAATGGGCAAGGCAACCAAGAAATTTGCAGGAACTACAAGATGCTTTACAATACGAATGGCAACAAATCATTTTCTCCGTTATGTTTTTCGCTAAAATTTCATTAACTCGATTAAAAAATTAAATTATTGTTTTCCATAAAATAACGTAAAATTTAAAGATACTTAAAATGTTATCGTAGAGTGCTTAGTTTACAAGATAAAAAATGAACTTTTTAACGTTTATACGCTTTCTAATACTCTAAAACTTCAATAACTCGACAAAGAGTCGTCGTACTGAAATTTCTATAGTATCATTTTCAAGGTTTCTAAATTCTCTATAAAATGGCAAATTTGGATTTGGGAATGAAATATCGAGCAAGTTCGTTTACAGCCTCAAATAGCAGCATTTTTCTTTTCTTTTAGACAATTTTTATTTTACTGAAAAACGTCATAAAAAAAACAAATTAGAATAAAACGGATTCCAGCATCGAAAAGAAGATAAAATTTCCTTTAATTAAAAATAAGATATTTTTTTTAGGAAGGTGTTATTTCACCAAGATACAGGCGTTGAAATCTGGGTATTTTTTCAAAAAAAATTCGGTTGCGCTTTTATTTTGGCGTAGTGTAGAGGTTTTGTCTTTTAAGGTTTATTAGTCGTAATTTTGATTTAAGACGGATCCGATTTCTGTAATAAATATTTCTGCTATAATAATTTTGACATTATTTTGTATGCAACCAAATTATGACAGCGACTACATGTTATAATTTTGACGTTTCCGAAATAATTTTTGTTGATTTTAGTAAAAAGATTTTTGCATTAATGAAATTAAATTTACGACCAAATCGTTCGTAAAAGTGATCATGCGAGTCTTTATTCTGTTCTTTTAATCATTTTGTGACCAATTTATTCGTTTTTGTGCTGCACCAAAAATTGTGTAATATTGTATCAGCAAGCCCTTATAATAATATTATCAGCAAGCCCTAATTTTATCTTATAAGTGCATAATTCCGAAATTCATTGCCATTACATTTTTTAGATTATTAATATACAGCAAATATTGTTGATCTAGTAGCAATTTTGTTTGTTTAAAAATGCTAAATTTTCGTTTAGTGCGCCTAAAATTTTATTCTTTTCTATGATAAATATGCCGGTGATCTGTAGATTTTTTTATTGGGGTTATATTTAAAAAAAAATTGATCTAGACGCTATTTTAGTGTTATTGTATTATTCTCCAAGCATTATATGTCAAATTTATTATGTGAAAATTATATCAGTATTCGGACGCAAACGAACTTATTACAAAATATGGAAGAGACAATTATTTCACTTACGTCAAAATTATTACAAAAATCGGATCCGTCCTTAGATACATAGTATACATAAATAATATGTATAATTATCTTGTAGTTAATTGATAAATTGCATGTGTACCGGTCTTTTTAATAACAATCTTTTTCGGATTTTAAAACCTTTAAAGCACAAGCACCATTATCTCACAACATCTCATTTGTCCGGTGTTGCTTAGTACAAGGATAAATAAATATTAGCATTGTGCTAAATCTATATCCTTCTATGTACTGGGATTACAAACAACAAGAATCTAGAAAGAAAAACCAAACTCCAGTAAACTTATGTTTAATTAAATACCGACAAGGCAATAAAATATTTCTATAAGCAAACGCAAAACGCTTAATTGAATTTTTATTAATAAATTGTTTTGATTTATTTTGATTTTTCGAGAGACTACCTATATTTTTTGGACGTGCAAATGATTTAATCATTTTGCAAAAAATTACAAATAATCAAATAAAAACGTAACATTTCAATTTTGTTTCTATTTTCTTTCATATGTATGTAAAAATGACTTTTTTTAACATTATGTACTTGAATTGAGCAAAAATTGAAAATTCTTCCATTAACGGCTAATTTCATGATGTTGTGCAGAACATTTTTCTACAGAAACCGTACAAAAAGTCACCATAAATGATTTATTGTGACATTTCTAAACATCAACTGCTAGATTTTAATTTGTATGGGCTTATTATATTGTAAAGCTATTTATGTTTACTGATGCCAAATTGCGCAAGAAAAAATTTGTTGTTGGCAAGACCTTACGTTGGTAGATTTCATAATTTAACAGAGTACCTGAAACGCAATTTTAGCCAGGTAAAAGCATAACTGTTTGGGTGCAGAAGCTCTGACAGTTACAAGGAGCTAGGGCCGTTAATAAGTCCGCTCTGCACCCAATTAAAAAAAATGTAAAAAAAAAAAAACACAAGTAAATAAAGAAAGTAAGTTTCAAGTAGTCACTTTTATTTATACTATAAGGGGTGTTATGGAAAACTTAAATCTCAAAGAAGTTGGACCACCTAGAAATCGCTCATATCAAACTGAATAAGGAGGGATAATCCAGATCAGCCAAAAAAGTTGAAAATGTACGAGATAAAGTTGTGTGTCAAATCTCAAATTGAATTACAGAGGTTAACTCAGAATCAGTCAAATTCTGAAAGGTGAAAATGTCTCACGAGATGAAGTTGTCCGCCATATTTCTAATTTGTAGCTTTGTAGTATAAATGAAAGTATAGGAAGTAAAATTGTGTGCCAAATTTCAACTTTCGTTTGAATAGGGAAGTTGCACGTTAATAAAGAAGTTCAACCACACAGAAATCGCTCATGTCAAATTGAATGAGAGGAGTAATCCAAAATTCTCCTTATGTTGCTAGTTGAAAATTTACCACGAGATAAAGTTATGTGTTAAATTTCAATTTTCTTGTATAAGAGTTGACTATCCATCAAAAATGACCTTAAAGAGGCTGAACCACATAGAAATAGCTCATGTCAAATTGTGTGAAAGGGAGTAATCAAGTCAGCACAATTTCCATAGTTGAAATGTAGAAAAGTTGAATAACACAGAAATTACTCATCTCAAATACAATGAGAGGGAGTAATCCAGAATCCGCTAAATTGATAGTTGAAAATGAAAGTTAGTCAAAAATGACCTTAAAAAAAGTTGATCCACACAGAAGTGGCTCAATACAAATTCAATGGAGGTTGATAAAGTTGTTTGTTGTTCTTCTACCTTAGAGTAGACTAGAAAAAAAAAAAAAAAATTGACGACTCTTTTAGGTAACAAAATTATTTATGTAAAATAGTTTAGTAAAATAAAAATTAATTGTACAAAAATTGAAAGGCACAAGGCTATGTAGAATGATGAATGTCCATTCCGGAGTTTTTTGGGATAAAGTGAAGTTATAACTGTATCATTTTTATATATCATTATAATTTATTATTATACTATGTCTAAAAAAATAAATTAATATGTATTTAAAAAATATTTTAGTCTATGACTGAAAAATTAAAACTTAATTTTAAGTACCAAACAAACTATGCTAAAATGATGAATCTCCGTGGACATTCATCGTTTTTGCAGTGTCCCATACATAAATTAGTCTTCCTTTACATTTCTAGAATAAGGCAGTGAATCAAAGAAAGATCTTGCTTCTTCTGAACAAAATCTTTTCAGTGCTTGAATACTATATCTTTAAATTTGGCTTTCGTTATTAGCAGTTTGCTTGTATAAAGCTGTCTTGGTAGCTCAAATTCATTACAGTTGCTTCTTCTCAACAATTTTAGTTGCTTAGGACTGTTTATAACCGTTGAGTGCCGCGGTCCGTTGTAGCCTTGCTTGTTAAAGATCAACGTTTCATGCTCCATTAAAATACTGAATTTTCGTATGGGCCTCCTGGGGAATGGGCATTTGTTCTTATAAAACGGTTTTAAAAAATTTGCCCAAGACTTGAAGTCATTACTTGTGCATTGTTTCACATGAATAGGTCTCGATGTTTGCCTCGACTCTCTTATGTGTGACGCCCACTCAACAGGCAGTTCGATGGTTATCTTCTGATTAATACAAGGTCATACTCCCTGTATAAATGTCCACGTACGGGAAAAACAACATCTATTTGATCAAAGCGGAGACATTTATGTACAACATAGTGTATCTAAATACTGTGTAGTTTTATTTATTTTTTATTTTTTTTTCACAGCAACTCTGTGACTATTAGCGTTATAGCGATGTATTGTATCATACTTTATCACCGTGACTTTCAGCGTTTTAGCAATGCACGCGTATTATTTTTCCTGAAGTAACTTGGAACTCACATTGTATTAGCATTTGGTTATTTGCTAAAAATATAAAGTTCATGGAATACTATACCATAGAAAATAAAAAAATAAAAAAGTGTTTTTTGGACCCTCATCGTTCTAGCCTTGCGCCCTTCAATTACATAATTTTGCATAATTTAATTGTCTAATATAATTCATCGTTATCCTCTTTTTTTGGAAGCTAACCGAACTGAAATAATGAAATAATACAAAATAAAAATATTTAAAAATTCGTATAATAAATATCGTAATTATAAATGTTTATAAATATTTTTGTCAAAATTTGAACATTTTATTGCATGCATTTTACTACATAAAATTTGGTTCCATAATTCCCTATTTACCATATCTCATTTGGCACGCAAGTTGAACTTATCTTACGGGTGTTCGGCACTGATGATATTTTATTGACACGCATCGCATAGATTCTGTGTAAAAAGAAATCTACGATTTTTCGAAATTCGTTATCGTTAAGTTGTTATCACTGCCGTAAAAATAGCAAAATCTCCTGTTTTCATTTTAAGAATATCTCAAAAAGTAAAAAGTAGTGCTCTATCATTAACAGGGCGTAAGTCGCTGTATGTTATAAACATCCCTTGCGCATTTTCTCTCTAATTTTCTGTTAATACGCTTTCATACTAATTTTAATTGTATTACCAAAGGTATTACCAAAGATATCTTGCTCTCTTTGGTAATACCACTGATTAGCTATATAAGATTAGTTTTTTCAGTGCAAAAAAATGTCATTCTAAATTTCAAAACGTATTATTTTGTGATGGCACCGACAAAGCGAGAGATATATATATATGCTTCTTTTTTTCGCATTCTTCAAAAAAATACAAAACAAAAAATAACAAAATAATAGTAAAAAAAAAAATTCATGAATGAAACACAAAAAAGGTCATTAGTTTGGTAATTTTGTTTGTATATTTTCGAGTATGTATGATGCACGTGCAGACGATCAGTGATCATAATATTTATACCTACATATTGTATTAAATACATACATACGCATACATATTTTATATTTGAAATCTTCTTTAATCTAAACCAAATTTTGGAATAATATTTGGAATAATCCAGTTTGGTAATTTTGTTTGTTTTGTATATTTTTGTATATTTTCGAGTATGTATGTATGATGCACGTGCAATAATATACTCCGATGTTTCATTTTCGATCTGTTGTAATTTTCTGACATGCGCAATATATTACCTTGCATAAACTGTGAGTGATCATAATCTATTCTATACCTATTGTATTATATATATATATATATATATATATATATCATATATATATATATATATATATATATATTATACACATACATATTTTATATTTGAAATCTTCTTTAAAACTAAACCAAATTTTGGAATAATATATCATAGCTATGTACATATATCTATTTTTTACTGAAAATGAGTTTGTTGATGAATTTTTTTTTTTTAAGGTCATTCACCCTTTTGATTTGGATGTTATTTACCTTGCTTTTGAAATGCTTTCTGATGCGTTTTCCTAGGTGCAAGAAAGAAATACAATAATAAAATGGATAATAAGTTTGATTAAAATTTGAATTGCTAACAATTTGACTACATAGGCATATCATTTTTAAGGACGTCCCGCAAAACATTCTTTGTTTCTTTGCTAATTGAAGAAATGAAAAGTTAGAATAATTATTTTCAGTTTTCTATTATGAATGTGTTTTTTCCGACTTGAGGAGAACATGACAATCATTTATCATAATAAACTTCATTTGTTCCTGGTGAATAAGTTTAATGGGATACCATCTACGCAAGAATTAAAAGGGCGTAAATCGACTTATGCCGTAATCGGCTCTTGCTCATTTTCAATCTAATTTTCTGTTAGTACGTTTTCATTCCAATTTTTAGGTAATATAAAGAGAAGAAGATATCTTACTTTCTTCAATATTACCTTAGAAATTGGCAAATATAAAAAAAAATAAATGAATTGGTAATAAAAAAAATTTTAAATCCGATTTCCTTGGCGTAATTTTGCAATTTGGAACAATACAGGTGACGTGTTGTTTCCTAGTATCCAACAACCGTTTTCGTTCTAAATTTTTTTAAGAAAATCAATAATACACTCAAGTTTTTTAAAAATATTTTTGAAAGATCCGGAGGATTATTTGTGAATTCGATTCAAACGCATTCGAATCTTCAAAGTTCATATCTGAATTGAATCAAATTCGTTCGTTTCTTATTTAAATCAAATTCGAATTTTATATTTCGTAACTACATTTGCCTCACCCAAAAGATCCCGCTCTTTCACCCCATTTACCACGTAATGATGGAGAGGAATTAAGTACTCATCTACAAATTATTTACAGTTACCTGAAGTAACTAGTTCGTTTTCCCTCTTCTCTCCATCATTATAGAAACGTTCTATTCTATCGGTCAAGGTATTATTATTATCATACACATACACATCCATTTTCCCCACTACTCGTCAGGGCGAGTAATACAATTTAGTTATTAATAAGAAAAATTTCGTGTGTCAAAGGCACTTTTTGAAGGAAAATGTTACATGTACAAATCGTTTAACGAAAAATGCTGTGCCAATTCTACATATAGTTCAAAGGTCTAATATTGATGAAGAACATTTCTCATCTAATAATTTGAATAACTTCGATCTGGAACAGGACATTCCATCATTGGTTCAATCACAATCGCTAGTTTTGGAAACAATCGGTACCCAAGCTGACCAAACTGACGAAGAAATACAATTTTTGAAATTTATTGATAAAATCAACTGTCTCCACTGTGAGACGCCGAAAGAAAATTCATATATTTGCCTGAAATGTGCTAAAAGTGGAAGAGCAATTCAATTATATAAGAAGAAATTGAAAAAAAGTCAACGAGACTATAATTTATTGAAAGCCTCCTACAAGATTCTCAAGCTTTGCTTAAGTAGAATGAAACTTAAACATAATAAATTTAAAAAAAGTTGATGATCACATTGATAATTGAAAAGTAAATGACACCACGAAAAGTGTTTGTAAAGGTCTTGTAAAAGAAGATTTTTACTATAATGAGAGCGACAAAATATTTGCTCAGTCATTATTTTATAAATCGGCTTCAACGTACAAGTATTTGAGGGACCAATTGAATTTAAAATTACCATCTACCTCATCTATATATAAATGGTCTCCCATTAAATTTATTCCACCAGGAACAAATGAAGTTTTGTTAACTCAACTAGAGAAAGTATTCCAAAATATGGCAACAAAATCAAAAATTTGTGTATTATCTTTCGACGAAATGTGCATAAATAAAGACCTAACCATAAATATATTTTTAGCCCGTGTTGATTGGTTTTGTGACGATGGCCGTGAAAGAAAAAACGAATTGGCAACGTCAGTTATGTTTTTTATGCTGCGCGGACTGGTGGATGACTGGAAATATGTTCTCAGCTATATTTTAATTAACA
Organism: Tipula helvola; assembly: GCA_963556165.1. Lineage (NCBI taxonomy): Eukaryota > Metazoa > Arthropoda > Insecta > Diptera > Tipulidae > Tipula > Tipula helvola. Next base: position 233,928,988 of record OY744483.1, read on the forward strand.
AATCTGCTGATCCTTTTTATTTATCAAATTTAATAAAAGAAAATATAAAGATTTGCAACGATATGTTGAAATTACATGTTGTTTTGGTAACCTGCGATCAAGCAGCTATTAACATCGCTACCTACAAAACACTTGGAGTGACTCCAGAAGCACCATATTTTTTTGTTAACGATACACAAATTCTGGCGCAGTTCGATCCTCCGCATCTAATTAAATCGGTTAGAAACGCCATTTTAAAAAATAAATTTCAACATTTGGATTTTGGAGTGGCCGATGTTAATGTTATTCGAAAAATATTCGAATTTGACACAAAACAAAATGTTAAACTGATGCCAAAACTTACCATCCACCATTTCGAACCAAATACGTTTCAGAAAATGAATGTCAGTTTGGCAGGTCAAATATTGAGCAGTACAGTAGCCAGTGCAATTAGGACAACATTGAAAGTTAAACCGGAAACGTTTGGTGAATTTCTGAACAACGCTATACCAACCGCTCAAATGGTGCAAAGATTTAATGATCTGTTCGATTGTTTAAATTGCCGACATTTCAAATCTTCAGCTCCTTATGAACGACCACTCAAAATTGGTAATAATGTCTACACATTTCTTGAAGACAGCTTAGCATTCTTAGATAAAGTAACCATTCTTTCAAAGAACGAAAATTATTTTAAGTTTCTCAGAGGTCTTAAAATCAGCATAAAAGCTAAAATTTTACTAGCTGATATTTTGAAGGAAAAGTTCGACGTGGAATACATTTTAACAGGGCGAACCAACCAAGATTGTTTGGAAATTTTTTTTTGCAATTCTTCGTGGGAAATGTGGATTTAATTACATGCCATCTAGTCATGAAATTGGTATGCATTTTGCCAACAACATAGTGAGAAAATTGCTTTAAATTCCCCATTTAAAAATTGCTTGTCAGACGAATCGCAAGCTATTGATTTGGACTGGAATAGCTTTAAAACTGAATTTGAAATGAGTCTAAAACTCTAAAGTCTCAAGAGTATGCCAGTACCAATAATTTACCACCTGATGACATTGAGGAGACAGATATCCATGTTTTAAAGCAAAATGCGTTAGTATACTATACAGGCTACTGTATTTTAAAGAAAATTAATTGCCAAAGCTGCCAGGAGAAGTTGGCGATGAAAGACGACGAAATAAAAATTTCGGAAACTTGAAAATTTTTTAAGAAGAATGAAACTAACTTTGGTTCATTGAGTGCTCCTTCTGATGAATTTACCAACATAGCTCGATCTTTGGTAGAGGTCTTTGAAAAATATTACCATACCAATTGTTGTTCTCCAAATGTGATTAAATTTTTAACAAATGAATGTTTGAATGAAATTAGTTCATTTTTTTATTCTTGTTTTTATGAGAAAGAACTGCAAATGGTCCACAGTACATAATGAATTTTCCAAAATTAAAACTCATTTCGCTTCAAAACAAGCATCAAGAAAGCTTAAAATATTAAAAAGTTGATAATAAATTTTTTTTTATATATTTTTATGCAATTTTATTACACTTATGTCTCTCCATTAACACGATAATTTGTTAGCGCGAATATAATTTAATTTTAATCAACGCGTTTTTGTCTCAAGCCACTAAATATGGCATTTTCACAAAAACATTCAAAGTTTAGACAAAGTGATGGGCACGAAATTAATAACCTTTACACAACAACCAAATCCTATCTGTAATAGAAATTGAAAAAAAAAGAAATTATCTTTGTTTGTTTATTTTTTTTTTGCTTAGGCCGGTATTACATTATCACATTTGAGGAGTGTCTGATCAAAAGTAACTATTTACGATATTCGAAAAATATTTTGTAATGATCTGGCATCTGGCTGTTTTAAACGCACATTTAAAGATTACTTTTTTATAGCTTGTTTTGACTGTTTCTGATTTTAGGGACTTTTTGATAGAGAAATAGCCACTTTTGGTTCATTCTGATATCGAGAAAAAATTATGTATAGAAAAAAAAAAATTATATATGTTGAAAAATGTAAATAGCTACTTTTGATCAGACACTCCTCATTTATATAACTATATAAATATAATTATATTTTTTACGAAGAAAATACTGTTATATTTAGGTTCAAGAAGCTAAATATAACAGTATTTTCTCTGTAGAAAAATATAATTATTAAAATGTGATAATGTAACATCCGCATTAGGTCGACTAGCATTTATAGCTGTATATGACCTACTATTATTATTTAAATAACGGTTATTCCAGAATCTTCTCTAAAGAAGCCATGGACATCCCCGAATATAATTTTAATCTCACTGAGTCACAAATTTGTGTTACCTTCGCACTGCACGAATATTATGGGCCTTATACGATTATACATATAATAAACATTTTCAACTGTTAGTTATATCGTGAAAATTGTTTCGTCTATATAAAAATGCTCCTTTCATGCAGTTGTTCTGAATTTTAATAAATTTAAAAAACCACATACCTTGCTTAGGGTTATTGCCACAGAATTGGTAATTTCCTACTTAACATTTTTATAAAAATTATTATGTACAATGTATTATTATAATAATGTACAATGTAAAAGTTGATTCAATTTTATAAATAGATTTGCATAATTTTTATTCGTACGAGTATTGACATTCGTACGAGTATCTTTTAATAAATCATTTCAAATACGATCAAAATGACTTTTAAAGATTAAATTAATATTATTTATATCGAATTATGTATTTTAAGCTTTGTCAAAACGAACAATATAAAAAAACAGGTTTTGGAAATAATTACCGTATTATTAAAAATATTTGATCATGTATGGTATTGATTTTGACATATAAATTCGCTCGCGTTTAGTGTAAATCAAATTTGCGAATTCGTGTTTGGAATTTATTCGCAACTCGCAGTTCGCGTTTGGTGTGAGTAGTCTCTAATAGAATAGTTCATTTTATTCAAAATGTTTATTTTGATAAATGATTTTTGTGTGAGTGATCTGATCATATTCAATATAAATGATCCGTTCTGCTCAAGTCGGAAAAAACACATTCATAACAGAAAACTGCAAATAATTATTCTAACTTTTCATTTCTTCAAATAGCAAAGAAACAAATAAAGAATGCTTTAAGGCACATAATTATGTTACTTAAAAATGATATGCCTAGGTAGTCAAATTGTTATCAATTCAAATTTTAATCAAACTTATTATCCTTTTATTATTGTATTTGTTTCTTGCACCTAGGAAAACGCATCAGAAAGCATTTCAAAAGCAAGAAAAATATGTAACATCCAAATCAAAAGGGTGAATGACCTTAACCTTCATCCGTCCCTTAAAAAAGTAACACTAAAATTCCTTTGTGCAAAAATTACCAAAATAAATTCATCAGTAAATTTACGCTAAGCAAATACAAAATTCACTTTTATTTTTAATTTTATTTATTAAAACGAAAGATAACGCAGTAATTTAATAAGGTATTTCAAAAATAAAATTCGATTTAGGTCAAAATGAAGCGAGGGACGGATGAAGGTTAAAAAAAACAATCATCAACAAACTCTTTTTCACAAAAAAATGTATATTATTCCAAAATTTGGTTTAGTTTAAAGAAGATTTCAAATATAAAATATGTATGTGTATGTATGTATTTAATACAATAGGTATATATATGTACATATTATGATCACTGATCGTCTGCACGTGCATCATACATACTCGAAAATATACAAACAAAATTACCAAACTAATGACCTTTTTTGTGTTTCATTCATGAATATTTTTTTTTACTACTATTTTGTTATTTTTTGTTTTGTATTTTTTTGAAGAATGCGAAAAAAAGAAGCATATATATATATCTCTCGCTTTGTCGGTGCCATCACAAAATAATACGTTTTGAAATTTAGAATGACATTTTTTTGCACTGAAAAGACTAATCTTATATACTAATCAGTGGTAATACCTTAAAAATTGGCAAAATGCAAAAGCTGATTATTTGATTTTTTTTAAAAACAAATGTATGTCCATGTCCAATATGTAAATGCCTTCGCATTGTAAAGGTTGCATGCTAAGATTTGGCATCATTAGCTTTACTTCGCCATTTTTTATCCATACTTGAATATTGTTAATATTCCCATGCAAAACTTTTGGGGCTTTGTTGTGATTTTCATATGTTACTTAATTGCTCGTAGATATAGCTGCTCTCTATAGCGAATATAATATTGGACCAAACCCTGTGGAACACCAAATCTAATTGGGCGGAAATTTGTATACGGATCCTATTGTTTCATAATAAATACTGTTTTATAGTAGGTAATAATCATATCGTCGGTTTGTGAGAATAGTGACACATCTCAAAAATGGCCTATTTTGAGATAATAGGAAAAAAATCCTTTAAATGTAACAATCTTTTATCTGGGATAGTGTCACTTCTAAACTACGCATAGTTTTCAATAGATGTGACGTTGAATTTGATGAATTCAACTATTTGATACCAAAAAAAAAAATTCAAATCGATTTCCTCAAAAATATGATATTTTGAGCGGTGTCACTGTTCTCGCAAACCGACGATATAATCTCCTTATAACTCAATGCACTTCTCCTACAATTTTTCAACATTTTTTTTTCAAACATTGCTGTGAAGTAGTTACTCGTTCGCGTTTTTGATCTATAGGAGAAATTTTTATTTCGAGTGTCTGCTGTATGGTGCGTCGTTGTCCTGGGACAAAATCTCAAATGTCAAACATTTACATAGGAATTCCTATGTAACACAAGTGTAAATAAATTGTTATTTATGAATGAAATTTCTTGATTTATTGGAATTTTATAAGAGGTTTTTATTTATAAAATGGTAAAGAATACATTTTAACTTTAATTGGAAGATATTTTTCTATTTTGTTTAAAATAAATTTAGAGGTGTATTTCTAAGTAAAACATGTCAAGATACGAATATTGTTATTTTATAAAGATAATTTATTAGTTTTTGTGATGAGACGTTTGTATCTGCAGTATTTCAAATTAGTTCTATTAATATTTACTTAATTTTTTTAATACTAAATCCCAGGCACACCATCTATATGCGAACTCTCTTACTAATTGAAAAATCCTCCTATAGGAGGATTTTTCAATTAGTAAGAGAGTTCGCATATAGATGGTGTGTCTGGGATTTAGTATTAGAAAAATTAAATAAATATTAATAGGACTAATTTGTAACAATGCAGATACAAACGTCTGATCACAAAAATTAATAAATTATCTTTATAAAACAACAATATTCATATCTTGACATGTTTTGCTTAGAAATACACCTCTAAATTTATTTTAAATAAAATAGAAAAATATCTTCCAATTAAAGTTAAAATGTATTCATTAACACTTTATAAATAAAAACCTCTTACAAAATTCCAATAAATCAAGAAATATCATTCATAAACAACAATTTATTTACGCTTGTGTTGCATAGGAATTCCTATGTAAATGTTTGACATTTGCAGTTTTATCCCAGGACAACGACGCACCATGCAGCAGACACTCGAAATAAAAACTCGCTCTATAGTGAGCGAACGCGACACTTATCTTGCTATAAATGCTTTTTCATACACAAATGTCCATACAAGAAATTTTCTATTCGTTTAATTGAAATATTTAAGATGTCAACAATCGCACTCAACTTCACTTTACGGTCACACAATACAATACAATCATGGATTTTTTAATAATTTCTGGTATTGTCACTTCTTTTGGGTACATTATCAAAAACTCCGTTATTTTATTTCAATTATTGTTTTTTTTTTGTATTTATTGATATTATTTTTATGGAAGTTATTTCTTAAAATTTTTAAAATCTGATAATTCTTCCAGAGATATTGTAGTATTATAGCAAATTTGTCTTATCACCAGGAACAGCACCCTGAACATGCCAGTTGGTGACATACGAGTTCAAAGGGTTAAATAATTGATCAGATTTGCTGTATTTCCGTGGGAAACATTTTATTCGAATTATTATTGGTTCATTTTATTCTCATTGAAACATTAAGTCTCAAATTTTTTTTACGAATTAACTTATATATTGTATGTTGGCATTATTCCTGTTTTTCTTCAAATAGTTAATATTTTATTTGTTCGAGCTTCAATGAAATAATTAACCAAAATCTTAAATATTAAAATAAAACTAATATTAGTGAAGAGTGTACACAACCAAAAAGAAAATATGCTTTCACATGGCACTGTGCTGCCAAATATGTTTTTACACGCGATCGAAATATTATTTTACATCAAGGTGGCAATCTTTAGAAATAAAACGAAAAAGTAAAGGACAATTTGTCCCCCTTTTATCTGGCTGTGTCAGACATCCTAACTAAAATTCAGAATGAACCAATTTTTTTTTTAAATTATTTAATTCCTCGGCCGCGTGCAATTTATTGTTTGTTGTTGCAAATTTATCAAGGAAATAGGCTAATAGTTGAAATTTAACATTTAGGGTAAATTTGGTTTTTATATGATTAGAAAATTTGATTTGCCTTTGTGTCGAAAAGCTAAAGAAGCATTAGATTCTAAAAAAAACTTTTAGCTTATTATTATACTGTAAGGAATGAATTTAATCAGATATTTCAACATAAAAGAAACAATTTAGAAACTCGTTATGCTTTAATAAAAGTTTTGGTCAAAAATAAGGAATATAAATTCGTGTTTTTTCATCAACTTGGATACATGATTCATAAATTTTTATCTAACAACAACCCAAATACTTGTACACCTGGTCAGGTTGCCTAGATAAAAAATGATTTATAGAAAAAAAAATCATTTTTATTTTATTTTGTGTTCCCAAATTTTACAAACATATTGAGAACGTATTGTATTATAATATAAAATATCAAGAAACTTTATTTTTATTTTACACCATATATTTGCCATATTTGTGTATGTGTTGTTAAAAAAATCCCCAGCATCTATCACACATAGTAAATATAATTTACATATTTTACATAATTTATTAGATACATAAATTTAAAAACAAAAATCATTTTTTTTCCTTTTGTGAAATCAACACGACGATAATATGCTGAATCTGGGATTTTGTTTTAGTGTTTTCAGGATTTTTTTTTTGTTCTGGTTTATAGTTTACGATTATAATCCTGATTTTTATTATTTATACAGATGTGTTCATCAATATTTTATAATAAAACAAATAATTCTTCGTTTGGTTAAAAATAAATAAATAAAATTTATAATAAATATTAACTTTGTGTATAGGTTTTACAAAATATGTACATATTTAAAATAAATAATTAAATTATTAGTTTCGCACAAAGTAGCCTGAATCAGTTAAACCACTGGCACGTATTAAGAGTAACCATTTACTAATAAATTACGGTACATTGGGCAAAATGTTATGGACATAAAAAAAATCTCAGTTAATATTGGCTACGTAATTTTTACGACTTTGCTGTTACGACTATGTATGTTAACATGTGGGGGTGCAAAAAATGATTAAGTTTATTTATTTAATTTATGTGTTCTTCATTTTATGTTTATCTTTACATTTCTATGGTTCTAAATCCGAAGAAATGTTAATAAAAAAATATTAATTCGACTTATATGAACTTATATGCGCTTAACATTTATATGTAGGATATTAAATAAGGCAGACATACGGTCGCCCATTTATTTATCACATTACTAGCGCCTAAAATATATTCTAAATAAGGGACCAGCATTTTAATCTAAGCAATCAACATTCTTAACTGTTTATATGAATGCGAAACACTATAATGTTTCTATTTCATCTAAAACTGAATGGATCGAAAGCTTCAAAATATCATATCATTATTTTACAAATATCTGCTAAAATAAAAATCAAATTAAACCATTTCTACATACCCACCATTCGATTAAGACCTATTTAGTTTTTTAATTTGTTAGCTACATACTACTAAATCGCGACCTTAGAATTACACTGTTGTAACTAACATTTTTTGACTTTTTGAGTTATATGTATCTATACTAATTTAGATACGCTCTTTCAAAATATGCACTCAAAATTTTGCTATGTGTTCAATACTCGAATTTAGCTTAATAATATTGTTGTAAACAAAATCGTATCTGACAGTTAGAATTGTGTAATTCTAAAAAAAACAAATAATAAGTGTAAATACCAATTTGTAATTCCTTATATTGTATAATATATGCAACTATTTTCTCTCAAATTTATAAAATGAGCCGTTGCACTTGGTAACGCTCACAAATCTTTAATTCACAGTTCGAATTGGTGCTCAACGAATACAGAACGTGTAAATTTTATTGTAAGTTTATTTGTAATTAAATATAGTAGATTGTTGTACAAGTAAAGAAAAGTGATAATTTTCCAGCGAGTGTAATTGTTTAATTCACGAGCGAGCACAAGTGAGCGAGTGGATCATGGTAAATTACTTTTCTGACGCGCATGATATGCTATTTTTTCGTGTATTTGGCGACAAATCCGGTAATTTTTAAAATGAAAAAGGTACGTCCAATTTGGATCAAAGTATGTATGCATAGCATGTACATAATAACAGTAGTAAGCAAATAAATAAAAGTCAAATAAAAAAAGTTCTTCAAATAAAGAAAAGTGTTTTATGAAGAAAAGTGATCTACGAAGAAATGTGTTGCTAAGGAGAAAAGTAGCAGTTTTCTTTACTGTTGTCAACCAAGAAATCTTTTCCATTAAGTACATGAAAAACAAATTTAGTCATATTTTTCCAACACACATGATAGGAAATATTCGATTTTAATTTAAAATAAATCATGGCAGACAGAGAACTAAATGTGTGCCTACCTCTCATACATATTGTGATTAGTGAAGATATTGTTAGTGATGAAATGGTTTTTGATCATACGATGGTTGTATGCGAGGAGGTTTGTGTAGAGGAAATCTACGTAGAAAGTAATGGAACTATTAAAGCTACTTGTCCATCAATCGAGAAACAAGTTCATATTATTCCATTCACACCATCAGCAATTGGTAATTGTAGCATTTTTGTCTCGGTGTACACTACTCACCACGCTTACCACAAAGGAAAAATTGTCAAATCAGTCAACTTTCCACAAATAATTTAGAAACAAAATCAAGGGAAAAGAAACAAAAAAAAATTACTACAAAATTCTTAATTTAAGTAATAAACAAAACAATTTATTTTGAAAAACAAATTTTAATTTTTTAATTAGTGATTTTCCCAAATATAATTCCAACGCTTGCTGTCTGGCGGCTAAAATATTTCGTATGTAGTTTTATATGGTCAAACATATATGTATTTGAATGTTTCATTAAATTATTAATTTCGACTAAATTAATTTTAAAATTTGATATTTATTATTAATCGCAACATACTCAATTTTATTAATCATAAAAAAAAGTATGGGGACATCCACTAATTTAGACAAGAAACTTGTATTTGTAAACATGAAAAAAAATAATCAGCGGTGCCCAAGCGTGGGGACAAATGAACTAACATCGATATTGGGAAAGTCCCTCATTCGAAACAATTTTCCAAATTTATTTTGATAAAAAAAAATAAAATTAATCTTCAATCATTTTTCCGGGTTAACGGAGTAATTATTTAACCTCTTCTCAGATTGGAAAATCTTGCAGCACATAAAATCTAGGTTAATATATAAAAAAAGTACCTGTAACCAGTGAATCCTCGATGAAGCGCTTCCTCGACGACTCCTGCAAATATATAAAAAAAACGGAATGAGGACGAAAGGCCGAATTTCAAAGGGCCGAATGTCGAAGAGCCGAATGTCGAAGGGCCGAATGTCGAAGGGCCGAATGGGTCGAAGGGCCGAATGGGTCGAAGGGCCGAATGTCGATGGGGCGAATGTCGAAGGCCCGAAAGGGTCGAAGGGCCGAATGGGTCGAAGGGCCGAATGGCGAAGGGCCGAATAGGTCAAAGGGCCGAATGGGTCGAAGGGCCGAATGGGTCGAAGGGCCGAATTTTTTTGTTTATTTTTTTTTTGTTTTTAGAAATATAATTTTTTAAATTTCTTGTTTTAAGTAATATTTTGTAAATTTTTTTATCAAATATAAATTAATTTCTTTTGAGTTTATACATATTTTATTATGTTTTATTTTTGGATATTCTATCGGCAAAAATATTGCATTAATTTTGTTGTTTATATTTTGTGTTCTTTTTGTAATTATCAAGTGGAAAAATATTTGTACATACATAATAGGTATTTCACAAAAGCCAAAAAAGAATTTTGTCATAAAATGTCATAAAAATCAGAAAATTTTTTATTCGTTAGGGTGAAGGAAAATTCTATTTGGACGAATATTAGTATATTGTATAACAAGTGAAGAAAACGAGTCATTGCAGTACGAAAGTGAAATTTGCAGCCTGAGCGATAGCGAGGGCTGCAATCACTTGAGTATTGCAATGACTCATTTTCACACGAGTTATACACGAAATTTTTTCTACGATACAATAGTCCTGTAACATTTATAAATAAGTAGAAACATAAAAAATTACAAACTTGTACGGATCAACACAAATTTATTAAACCATTAAAACATTTGGGTTTTCACAAATCGTGTAGCAATATTAAGGGAGAACACCACTGTGAGATTTTCAAAAAATCGATTTTTTTTTTTTGCCTTTAAAAAATCCTTTAGACCGTCAAAAATATGATACAAATTCGTTTATAGCTAAAAAAAATTTTTATTAGAAGGTTTTCAAGCATTTTCCTGAGAGCTCTTATTGAGAAGTTATTGATACCAAAAACTTTAAACGCGTTTTTCTCGAAACCGTGTTTTGGAAATCTGCACGCAGCAGAACTCAATCAATTTTGGTTCAATCGACTTGAAAATTTAACTGTAGCTTCTTAAATAGATTTAAAATCGAAGTACATGAGCTTTTTTTGATTCATTAAAAATTAAAAAAGATATACAACTTTTTATACGAAAATTATAGTCGAAAAATGAAACTTTTTCTTCAAACTTGTCTCAATTCTTTATTTTTTCGAATTTTTTAATTTTCTCATGTACTTCGATGCTAAAACTAATATATTTCATGAAAATATTTAATTTTTTGTTCCAGGATCAAATTTAAGACACTTCTACTGCGTGCAGCGGAGCGACTCTAGGCAAAATCACTTCTACTAAAGCTACTCTAGCGCCGCCATTTTGTATTTTTTTTTACATAAAATTTTTTTTTTGTTTACTTAAATATATGCCAAATATAGCCTAAAAGTTTTTTTTCGCTAAACCCAACCCATTTCTCAAAAAAAAATACCAAACTAAGCACTTGAAAATGGTAGGTCACAGTGGTGTTCTCCCTTAAGAAATCGTTGTGTAATGAGAATATTTCTACACGATTTTAGTATACGACGCAAAGGCTCCTTTTCTTATATAATTTAAATTCAAAAATCATCATCGAAAGTAAAGGTTACTGCACTATCGTAGAAAAAATAATTTTTCGCGTACTTAATCGCAAAGAGCGTCATTTCTTGGCTGAAAACAGTAAAGAAAGCTGCTACTTTTCTCCTTAGCAACACATTTCTTCACTATAAACACTTTTCTTCATAGAAACGCTTTTTTTCCAAATGATTTTTGGATTTTTGACTTTTATTTATTTGCTTACTGCGATTGTTATTTATACGCTATGCATACATACTTTGAACCAAACTGGATCTACCTTTTCTATTTTTACCTGGTTTGTCGTCAAATACGCGAAAAAATAGCATGTCCGACACGTAAGAAAAGTGGTTTTCCATGCTCGTTAAATGCTCGCTCACTAGCGCTCGCTCGTGAATTAAACAATTACACTCGCTGGAAAACTATCACTTTTCTTTACTTGTAGAACAATCTACTATTCTCTGTGATTTAGTGATGTGAATATAGTGAATATATGTACTCCTAACAATTTACTACATAATTATAAAGACAAATTACAGTTTAAGGCAAAATTTCCAAAATGTTTACTTAAATTAAACAAAACGGTTTGTTTTAAAGTATATTATTGTCTCATGTGTTGTTTTGAATATTGTTTCAACCAGAAATGTATTACCTATTTTGAAATGGGTCATTTTGACAAATAACATTTCAACCTGGTATTGATATCTGGAAAATTAATATTGTTTTTCATAAATCAATGAAAATTATAGTTCTTAATATCAAATTCAGTACATTTACAAAATATCCCATCAAACAAGAAATTTAAAAAATTATATTTCGACCCATTCGGCCCTTCGACATTCGACCCTTTGAAATTCGGCCCTTCGACATTCGGCCCTTTGATATCATTCCAAAAAAACGCACCTCACTCCGAAATAACCGATACTTTTTGCACTTAGTACAGCAAGATGCTGTTAAAACAAATAACAATTACTACTAAATCCATGAAAAAAATATGAATGATTGAACATAAATTTAATTACTGCAGAATATGCCGTAGATACATATAATCAGCCATAATAAAAAAAAATTGAACAGAATAAAAAAAAATTAGTTTGCTTTAATTAAGAAAATTATTTTGATATAATGGACACTAAATTTCACCTTTGAAATCATTTTTATAAAATTGTACCGACATATTCGTGCGCATAAAAAAAATTAATTAGTAATTATAATTTACAAAATGGATGTGTAAAAAATCCCATGTGGCATGTTGTGCCAAACCAAATTCCGTTGGTATATCCAAATCGTTGCTAATTTACTCTAGCAATCTGGCGCTGTATTAGAATGTTAATAATTTCTTTTATTCAACATTTGACACAAATAAGGCAAGGCATTTTTACAATATTTTAAAAAATATCTTCTAATGTGCAACGCAGTTATACATATAAATAGTAGACATAAGTAGGTGATATATATAATATAATCTTAACATAATTAAAAACTAAAATTAAAATACAATAAAATAAAAATAAAAAATTAATAATAATATTGAATATTTAAACGCATAATTAAGGTAAGGAAAAGGAAATAGAAAATCAGATAGGATAATTGAGGTCGGGATAACAAAAAGAGAGAGAAATAAGAATTAATTCATGTTATTGGTTTCATCATACAGTTTTTTGAAGTTGTACAAACTAGGCGCAGCTTTAGCACATGGATGAATAGTATTCCATAGTTTTACTCCATGGACAAAATAAAATCGTTGTCTTGGTTTAGACTTACATGACTTAGGCAGATTAAAATTTAATGTGCGTCTCGACCTGCTGAAGTTAAGGTTTTCATATAGATAACTAGGAGTTCGCTGCTGAAGCAAACTAAACATGAAGCATAATGCTGATAGTTCTAGATATTTATTTAAGGTCATGTGAATATTTGTTTCGACAAAACAGATATAGGTTCACCAATACGTTTCAAAAATATGTCCCTCGCACACGAATTGAAAGCAACATTTAATCGTTTCAAGGATTTTTTGGAACAGTTCAGATATAATGAAGCACAGTATGATATCAAAGGACCCACTAGAGTTCGAATAACATGACGTTTTACATCACTTGAAAGAAATATACATTGCTGTGCTCAAGAGTTTACTTAAAATCCCGTATATTTTACCGCAGAGATTATTAACATGAACAGACCAGTTTAATTTATTATCTATGAACAAACCCAAGCTTTTGACTTGGTCATAGAAATCAATCCTTTGATTATCAATTACCAGATGAATAGACTTGCCTTTTATTCGAAAGGATAATAGCTAGAGATTTACTGGGATTAATTTGGAATTTATTTACGGTTGACCAACCAAGTACTTTGGTTAAGGTAATATTTAGATTATGTACTACATTATCAACAGAGTCGAAATTTCCAAACGAATACAATTGCAAATCATCAGCATAAAGATAATAGTAAGTATTATTAGTTTATTGAACGACTTTGCATATTTCGTTTATGTAAAGAGAGAACAATATTGGCCCCAAAATCGAAACTTGAGGAACTCCAGATGTAATACGATTAGTTGAACTACAATTTTCATAATATTTTACTGATTGAGATTGTTGTCTTAAATGTAAATAAGAAAAGACTAATTGACAAGCGCATTTAGAAAAGTTATACTCTTTACATAGCTTCAACAGTAAGGTTGTATGGTCAACTTTATCAAACGCAATACCAAATTTATCATCTTCTATATTAGAAGTAATGTCATCCACAACTTTCAAAGGTGTTGTAGAAGTGCTATGATTCGCTCGAAAACCAGATAGATAGTTGTTTAATAAGTTATACTTTGTTAAATGACCGTTTATTTGGTATTGAATAATTCTTTCAAATAGTTTGGATAGCACTGGTAAAATGCTGATTCGTGCACAGTTACTGGGACACGTGTTTTAGGAATAGGTGTAACCACGGGTGCTGAATTTATTAGATAGGTTAAATGGGGCAAAACTATTGGCATTAGAAGTTTCATAAAAATAAGTGATATGCCAACAGCACCAGGCGTGCCGGATTTAATTCTATCAAAATGAAGGGAAACTTCATCATTAGAAACACTACGAAAATAGAAAGCATTTTCAGAACTATATTGTAACGTATTTAAATTCAACTTATTATTACTTCCAAGGAAAACCGAACCAAAATATTAATTAAACTCTTCTGGAGTTATATTGGATTTTGAGTCAGCACCAGGAGAATGAATGTAAGCCCTAAAATTTTTCCAGAATAATTTACATGGGATGTTTTTGTTAAAACGATCATTGAAAAATTGGCGTTTTGTGGACTTAATCAAATTATTTACTTTATTTCTAGCTTTGATATTATCCTAACCGATTGAATTCAGTTTTATTTCGTTTCCAGTTTTCGTGAAGAAAATCGCGAATATTTCGGTACCTGAGAATGTCATTACCAAAGTTATTCTCATTTAATTGAGGTTTTACTAAGTACTTTCGAAGCGTTGAAAAAGTGCTAAGTAAATTTAAGTAAAGTTACTCACAAAATTAAATTGCGTGTTCACCTTATAATTCCCAGTATAAAAGACATAGGAACCATAAATCATATCATGGGTAGTAGTAATTCCGGGGACAGAGATTTGCGTGAAAGTATGAAAATTGACAGGATGATTAGCAAACGCTAAATCAATTAACGTAGCTTTGCCCATGAAATTAGTGGCCTCTTTTGAAATTAAGTTAAGACCAAAAGAAGACATTAATGATTTGAATTTTTTGACCTTTGGTTTAATAATATCATCCAAGATAATTTCAAGATCATTGATAAATTCTATTTTGGGTGGACAATAAATCACTCCTATAACTAGTTTATTATATTGATTTCCAATTTCAATGAACATAACATCAATTTGGGAATTACTCACATTACTATAAACAATTTTAGGATTCAATTTTTTTCTAACATAAATGGCGACACCTCCACCTTGCCGACCCGCACGGTCTTTACAAAGTAACGTATAACCATAAAGCTGATAGCACTGACAAGAGTGTTTGGTTTTGAACCAAGTTTCAGACACAGCAATTGCATGAAAGTGAATATCTTTCATAATTAGTTTAAAATGTCTAAATTCATCGAAGTTAGCAACCAGACTACCAGGATTTAGATGGCAAAAGTTAAATGCAAAATTATTATTGGGGAGCGATGACTTCAAGACAATGTTCCTCATGTCCAAAGAGCTTATATTATTGATATAGCTATCATCCATCAATATAATTAAATATTAGAAAACCGCTGCAATGAGATGAAATCAGTGACACATGAATTTTAATAAATGATGAGGAAAAATATGATCTCTATTTCATGCAGCCCATAAATGTATCCAACTTCTCCGATAGGTATATGTATTTTAACTCCTGATTTCCGAATTTATGTATGTATATATAAATTATATTATTGCGACGGTTCTCCCGAGTTTCATGTACGTAATTGTAGGTGAATATATCTCCAGTAATTTAATGTTGGATAATTTCCAAAATCGCAGCGACTCAGAAAATGGTTACCAGAAAAATTTATTTTTCCGCCAGTCTATGGATTTTCCTCGCTCACTTTGGTGGTAAATTTAATCTTTCCACAATCAAATTCCGCTTCTTGATATTTATTTATTAATTTTTATATTTTTTTAATCATCTTCGTGTTTTTTTTCACCAGTATCCTGTATTTAAACTTTTTTTTCACAACGTGTGCACGTCCCAAAATTTCGTTTTCCGATCCCCCCCAAAAAAAAACCCAAAAAAAATCATCAACCCAAATCAAACCAAAAAAAAATCCAGTTCGACAAACCCGAAGAGACGATCTAAAAAAAGAATCAAGTTCATCTCTACCGAAAACAATAGACCAAAAAAACGGAAATCAAATACCTACACCAACCCATAAAACCATTTCATTACTCAAATCAGTGTAGCTAAAAATAATCAAAGCAACTAAATTCAGTACGTCCCAAAAAAAATTGTAACCCTTTGCCAACGCAAAGTGAATACCACATATTAATCTCGCCAAATGTATCACCGCAAAGAACACCAAAAAAAAAACTCGAAAACGAAAATGTATTCCAGCTTATTGGAAAAGTTCCATTCGTAAAACAAAATGTTAGGCAGGTGAGGAATAATATATTAGCATCAGAGGAAAATCTGTAGCTGCAAAATAAGTTATGTATATCAAAAAAAGATTGTATGACACAGTGTAAATATTTTTGTGCCAAAAAAGTCACCGACGCAGAACGGCAGGACCAGTTTGAGGCATATTATGATTTTATATTAAACAGTAACTCATACTCTCACAGCGCGAAAAACCACGCAGAATGATATACCTCGCCGCGTTTCTTGTACTTTATCGAAGTTGCTGGTCATCGACATATTATATGTAAACAATTTTATTTGGGAACGTAAAACGTTTCCCAAACTCCTCTTTATACTGCACATCAAAACAAAAATCAACAAACTGCAATATCTTTAATGGATATGCGAGGAAGGAATGGTTCCAAGAAAACACCACAGGCGAAAATTGCAGATGTAGTGGCCCACATCAACAGTTTTCCTAGGATTTAGTCTACTATTGCAGGACTAAGACTAATCGACATTATCTAGAACCTAACTTAAATATAAGTAAAATGTACGACTTATATAAAGAATTTACTATCGATCCGATGCCAGTAAAAGAAAGTTTGTACCGTCACATATTTTGTTCCAAAATTGACATTGGTTTTCAAACTCCAAAATCGGATAGATGTGGACTCTGCAAGAAGTTCAAAGTTGCTGACCAAGAAAAACTCATGACGGATGAAATGTTTTTGGAAAAAACGAACATTCTAAATTGAAGAATGAAATGAGGGAACAGAAAGCTCGTGCGATAAGGAAATGGGTGTTCCAGTCCTAAATTTTGACCTTCTAAACGTTATCAATTGTCCGAGAGCCGAAGCCTATTAAAGTAGCACCAGAATAACGTATTGCGTGATATGGACGGAATGAACTTGATGTTGCAGAACAGAAAACGATTTGGCTTCAGCTCTCGTAAAAATTTTGACCAGAGTATTTGAGGACAACAGCGACTTAATAACCTGGAGTGATTTGTGCGTGTCGTAAAATAAAAATTCGCATATGTCGACTGCTATTCTACACGTCATGAAAAACAATCCGTAGATCAATTCAATTGGTATGAAATATTCAGTGTCTGGCCATAGAATAATTCAAAAAGTGGATAACACTCATAGCAGCATTGAAACAGTTCTGACGATAAACGGATACTTCTCTCCAACGGGACTAATTCGGTTACTAAAAACAGTGAATCGCAAAAATCCGTTGATCATTATGCAAATGGGGAAAAACATCTTAAAGCTATGTTTCCTTACATGTCTGCTAACAATATAAATTATTATAAAATAGTTTTAAAGTTAGACGAGTATTCGCTAAGTACTGTTCAGTCCAGGGATACCGATTTGCCTAATGAAGACTTTCCTCAAATATTTGAAATGGCAACCTAAAAATAAAAAAAGCAATTAAAAGAAAAAGCTACTTAAACTTTGATTCCGTTAGCGACGAAACTTTATTGTTATAGCATTATTATTACGAGCACCATAGTATGAGGAGGAATGTGATGTTTGTGATATTATATGTACATATTCGATTTTACAGACTGAATTTTTTTAATTTTTGTACCAATATAAATGTATATGTAATTACATATATGTATTTATATGAATAAAATTGAAATTAGGTTGCGTTTTTGAGATTTTTATTTGTCATAATTACCAAGCTTTATCTGCAACAAAAATTTATTTTGTAATTTAAAGAATTATAGTGTTCTATCTACCAGATACAACTACATATGGAATACTTTAGCCAAACCTGTTATAGTTCAGTTTCAAAGTGGTATCTACTTTTTGATAGCTAATTATTAAACGAAAAACTTAAGAAAAATAACTATTTAATTTAACCCTTAGCGGCCATACTTCGCTCCCGAAACACAGCGGCCACACTGGGGTGCTTTTTTACCCCAGTCAAAAAAATCTGTCTAGAAAGACAAATTAAAATATTGATACTCCAAAAAATTCATGTACATTCTGAAACATGTATTTCAATTTCTAATATGGTTTACAAGAGCCAATATCAAGATAATTTAACAAAAATTAAAAACATCATTACTCAGTCAATATTGAATTTAAGTACCCCACCTTCCGAAATTCATCATTTATAGCACTACTA
Source organism: Tipula helvola (assembly GCA_963556165.1). NCBI lineage: Eukaryota > Metazoa > Arthropoda > Insecta > Diptera > Tipulidae > Tipula > Tipula helvola. The sequence continues at coordinate 233,947,580 of OY744483.1, forward strand.
ATACTTTTTTTTTCCTTCTATGTACCATGCAAGTAACCTACATTCCTCGACAACCTATAGATGGCGCGACAAGTATGATTTACGTAGTTTTTGATAACATAAATTAAGGTTGATTTGGCCTGGGGTACATATTCACCCCTAGTGACCGTTACGGGTTAATAAACATCTAAATTAATAAGAGATCGCGACAATTTCAGGGAAATATTACATTAATGAAAAAAGTTATAGTAGAACTTCAAATATTCAAACTTCAACACAGTGTTATTCTAAGATGGCGAAATGTAGCCTACAGCCAAGCGATTTGCCGATTTACATCTTCAAAACAAAAGATATCCACAATTTATTTATTTATCAATTTTAAAAAAAACTGGTTACAATTTGAAATATTACTTAATTACAATACAAGAACAAATACAAAAATTAAACAGTTTATCAAAATTCACAAAGAAAATGAAACATCAAAACCTTAAACGATTCTCTTGACAAATAAAATCAAAAATCGATCGTACTTAATTAAAAGGAACCGAGACAATATAAACAGATTCATTCCTAGATAAATTACTCTTCCGTATTGGCAATTTAAGAACAAAATCCCCGCTCGATCGTAACATGCGTGTTGGAACGTAAATAGAAAACAAATCTAGAATCGCACTACTCTCAATCCTACAAACTAGGAGATCACGAACAAATGTGACACACGTCGCAATTCTACCAATAGGGAGAGATTCCAATCTTAAAAGTTTATATCTTCCCCTATAAGGAGGAAGAATATAATTGGGAAGATTATTGTCGGTAATCGACGCAAGGCATATTTTAAAAACTGTTTTTGAACCCTTTCAATAAGATTCGAAGTTTCTTGATAAAATGGGTCCCAAATAACTACACCATACTCCAATTGCGATAACGCACTAACGAAATATGCAAGATTCTAATCGCATAAGGATCCCAGAAATCTTTAGAGAATCGTTTAACAAACCCTAACATGGAAAACGCCTTAGAAACAATGCCAAGTATATGAATGTGGAATGATAAATTAGAAGCAAAAGTGATACCTAAATCATTGAAAGTGTCCACTTTCTCAATTCTAAGGTCATTAAGAAGCAATTCGTAGTTAAAGTTCAAATCATTCCTTCTACGAGAAAATCGCATTGTTTTACACTTCTTAGTATTCAATAATAAATTATGACAAGTACACCGATTTGTAAAGTCCGATAAATCAGATTGTAAATCCACTGCATCCTGAATATTCGAAATAGTTTTAAAAAATTTAACGTCGTCAGCATATATGAGAATTTCAGAATAATTAATACAGTCAATCACGTCATTAATAAATAAAATGAATAAAAGGGAACCCAAATGGCTTCCCTGGGGATCCTCTGATGTTATGTGAATCAATCTAGATGCGTAATTCTCAATCTTAACGATTTGAGTTCTACAATCTAAGTACGACTTAATCCACCTAATAGGTAGACTATTACAATCCAAAGACTATAGTTTAACCAACAGTAGTTTGTGATCAAGTTTGTCAAAGGCCTTGCTAAAATCTGAATAAACAACCTGTACAGTGTACATCCTTCCCCAATTCGAAAGCAGTTAAAATAAAATTAGTCAGTAAAAACAAATTAGTAACAGCTGATCTGCCAGGAAAGAATCCATGTTGCTTAGATGAAATAAACCTACTAGTATAAAAAAAAAAATCCTTGACTAATTTTTCAAAAAATTTCCCGTTTTCAAAAACGGATAAAATACTAATGGCTCGGTAATTTTTAATATCACTTCTGGAACCCGACTTAAATACAGGTTTAATTAACGTGCATTTTCAGAGGTTCGGAAAGTATCCTTGCTGAAGACTTTTGTTAAATAGTACGGTGATGGGAAAAGTGACAGCATGGGCTGTCATCCTAAGAACCAAGGGAGGAATGGAATCGAAACCTGCACTTTAATTAGTATCGAGCGATAGTAGTTCATTCAAGACAGTATCAACTTCTAATTGCCAGGAAAATATATTTCCAGCCACAGAACAATAGCTTGATGTCGAATCTGTCGTTACCGGTTTCTATACATAAACACTCTAAAAAAAGTCGGCGAACAAGTTACAATTCTCATTCAAATTATGACCCACACGAACATCGAAAGACATAGTAGACGGAATTGTCGTAAAGAAATTTATTCAATATTTGGTATTCATTTCACAAAGATTCAAAAACAGCATACCTATCAGAAGTAGGGAAAAGTTTAAATCTCTTATGAGCCTTGTCTTTACGGTTTTCCAGATTAATAAGCTGTTTATTATGCCACGTTTATTATGTCCTTTTTCTTATAAGGGTATTTAAATTTAGGAATAAATTTCTCCATTCCTACATTTAAAACATTATAAAATTCATCCAATGCTTCATCTAAATGATCGTTACCTTCAAATGCACTCCAATTATATTTGTCAAGAAAAGCATTAAAGGAATCATAATCCCCAATTTTAAAATTACAATTTTCAACAATTAACTCATCCTTGACACTTTCACATACCATAAAAGGCAGTGATACTTTTAAAGGAAAATGGTAAATGCTGGACGATCCTGCTAAATCGTCACACGTATCAACAATAAATTCTTGATCCAATGACAAAAATACCAGGTCAAAAACATTCCCACAATTGTTCCTAATATCCACACATTGTTTGAGACCCATCGAAAATAATCCGGTCATAAAGTTATCATAATTCGCATTCAAGTTCAACGGAGTTAAAAAATCATCAACTTGAAGCCAATTAACATTTGGTAAGTTGAAATCACCAAATATACATAAACGATCCTCTGGTTGCAAAATGGGTGCTAGTGCTATGCTGATCTTGATAATATCAATGAATTTATCATACACTCCAAAGTTAGACTCGCATGGAATATACGTGCCACAAGCAATTAATGAAAACGAGTGATACCTGATTCATACTGCGATTATGTCCAAAGCGCAATCAGTCAATGATAAAGGTACAGATGAAAATTGCTCCGAAACAGCAATTAGCTCACCACCACCTTGCGCATATGTGTCCTCAAGAAGATGCCTGTATCGGCGATGGACAATGTATGATGTCGGAAAATATTCTTCAGTCTGAAAATTAGATGTCAGCCATGTCTCTGATATATAGACAACATCATATTCTTCCTCAAGTAAAGTTAAATATAGATTCTTCGATTTAGAGCGTATACCGCTCGCGTTATGATAATAAATATTTAGAGATGAGCTACGAGGGGATGAAATAACTGGATGTGATGACGATAAGGTAGAAGAATTTAACGGTGCGGTGGTACTGATCTAACCGGATACCTATCTCGTTTTTTGATCTGTTGCTGATTCATAAAAGGTCGAATTCCGAAAGCGCATTTGCTGATTCCAAAATATTGTGCATTGTTCAAGAGCTCCATTTCAACGGAGCTCTCACTCTCTGCCTTAGTAAAATAAAAAAAATAAATAAATTCTTTATTGGATTAAGGCTCAACAAAAATGGGAAATTTTTTGGAATTATTTTGTTTTTACGTGTGGTCATGAAATATTAACATCGCCTATTTTTGAATTTAATGACTTCGGCCATGTTATGTAATTATAACATAAATAAAAACCTGTTATAGTAGAACATTGGTGGATATCAGCAATGAAACCATTATTTATCTAATTACGTCTTAAATTGAACTCATAGAAAAGAAAATTACGCTTTTCCAAAACAACGATAACATCGGTGCGGTACGGCTAAAAAAGTTAACGAGGATTTTTGCATTTTTGTTTTTATAACATTTAATATTTTTTTGGCGTATATTTGATAAGTAAAAGTAAAAAAATATGATGATTATGCTTAATGAAATGATTTTTTTTATTCATGATTACCCCTGAGATTTGTTTAAAAGTTAGGTTTGTTCATTATTCATCGATGTAAATAAAAACTATTTATGTATTTGGTTTAACCTAAATTGAGTGTAGATAATATTGTTCGAAAAATGAAACACAAATATGTCGTTTATGTGATAAAAGTGTCGTAGTAGATTCTTTCGTACTCTAACCATTCTTGTTTTATTTTTTTCATAATGTATAATGTGGTGGAATTTTACAAAAAACATGCCCGTATCATGTCATGTTGAGAGCATTAACTAAAAAAACCATCAGCCTTTATTTCATGTACATTTTATGCTAAACTCGTAATACGTTTATTCCATTAACGTACATGTATTCTCTAAAACTCACTTTGTTTTTCCCTCACCGATTAAATCTGATAAATTAATTTATATTTGTACGAAAATTTCTATTCATTTACAAAAAATAAGGATTTTCTCGTACAGGTCACGTACAATATGATAATTTTCAAAATTATTATATTTGCATCTGATGAAATCGAGAATTAATTTTATTGCCTATAACTATGTTTGTTCCAGTGTTTTATACAAAATGTATACTGAAAATAAATTTTCCATTAGTATGGAACCACATCAACTTGCGTTGACGAACATTGATAAACTTTATAATATACGACTGCCATTGTGTATTTTATTTTTATCAATGGTATTTTAATGTTTGTTTATAAAACAAAATCATGACTAGGAAACAAACAAAAATTATATTTCGATTAAATTTTATTTTCACATCATCATGACACAAAATGAAAAATCAAAAACAATTTTGTCGTATAATGAAAAAAAAAAAAAAAATAAAATTGAGCTAGAAACTTTAAAACTATTGATTATCAATTTTATAAAAATCAACTTAGTTTTTTCTATAATATGTATAAAATAAAGTATAATAAATATCTATAAAAAATAATCACCAACCAAAATTAATTTACTTATTTTATTTAAAAGTTTAGCAGCATATTATATTTATTATAGTGTTTATGAGAGCCAAATGTTGTTGTTATTGTTTTTCGTATTTATTGACTTAACTTTCTTTCCATTGGGGTTTAGTTAATGTCATAAATTTTTATTTTTTTTTTACACCATAAATTGAAAAACAGTGTTAAATATAAAAAAAGGCTGTTGTTGCTAAGAAAAAATATTTATGATCTAATTTATAATTAACTTGGTTTTTAAGTGTTATATTAATTAATTTGATATTTTCAAAACTTTCATAGATTGTAATTTAATAGATTTGTTCAGTGAATTTATGTTTCTGTAGCAATAAGTACAATATTATTACCCATGAATCAGTCAATTTTTTTTCTTTAAGTACACTGGAATGTTATAAAAATACCGCTTAATGAATTATTAAAAGTTTATTTTATTAAAGTTTTAGCTTTTTATAGACAAATAAAAATATTAATGACTATGTAAATAAAACATATCCACATATCAACTTTTTTATTTTATTCATAGCCACAAGTTACTAATTAAATAGCATTTTCAATTATTGTACACAAATTGTTTTTCGGAAAATGATGGATAAATTAAAATGTGTACAATAAAAAATTGATTATCTGATTGCGGGGAAGATGCTAAAGGCCTAGCAAGAAGAATTGTTTTGATATAGATTATGTTTTTCGAAAGATGTCACCATTAGTGAAAACACCATCAGTTGGTGGTTTCAGCTTTTAAGCTAACCTAATTTCTGCTTACACTGAAAAAAAACTGCTCATTTTATACAGTATATATATAAATTTATGCAATAAAGCTGCTTCAATATGCGCGAAGCGAAATTTTGCTTAAATTTAGAATAAAACGACGATGATTAATAATTTTGAGAAATAATGAAATTAAGAACTTAAAGTATGTTTCAAACTAACTAGCTTTCTTCTTTCAACTATACAATTCTCGAAATGATAAATCTAAAACTTAAAAAATGTTAACATTTTTTTAAACCTACATAAACTCTATTTATGTTTATTTTGCTTTTTTTAAGAAAATAATATTCTTAATCGAAGAGTAGTGTTCTCGAAAATTTTTAAGATGTTTTATCAATCTTTCTCAGAATAAGTAAGATTTTTCTCTAATTCAAATCATGTATTCTTGATATTCTTAAAAACTACACATGAAATAAGTATAACAACATTCATATTGATGCAAATATTCATAAAACATGAAAAAATTAAGCGTGTAAGGTTTTATTTGAGAAGAAAAGAAGATTGGTTATTTGGTATCACTTCAAGACTAAAATTCACAGTATATAAACAATTTAGTTCTTGAATTAAGACTGTCATGAATGAAATTTCCTCAGTTTTCAGATTTTCCTTCTTGTTTTGAGAATGAAGTGCACAATTCGTGAATATTATCAAATCTAAAATTAAGTAAATAAAATACATATTTTTTTAAATTTTTATTGATAATTTGAATAAAATAATATTTTTGTATTGTATAATATTCCTTATTTAATTTTCATTATATATAGACTTTAATTTTAAATATATAATTTGACAACTTTTTTTATAGAAATAACATATTACTATGTACATAATTTTCAGTATAATGTTTTAATAAATCCATTTCAACTAGAAAATATATAATTAAATTTTTTTATCAATTATCATAATAATATTTAACATACGATTTTCCATTCTGCGTTTTTCGTAACGTTGTTTGTTTTAAACGAACTTGATTTAAATCAAAGCATTCGATATCTAGTAAGTTAAGTACATTTTGTAATGATTATCAAATTTAATAATTTCTATACTTTGTCCAACTACAAATGTTTGATTGTTTTCAACCAAAATATTTATTATTTTAAATATTTTTTTTTTCCAAATTTTCCAAAAAAGTAATTATTAATTTTAAAATCAGTGTTTTTATATATTAAATGACAAACAGATACCATATTTTTGTATTTTGCATATTGATCAGAAATAAAATGATTCTGAATAAAATCACTAATATTATTATCTTTTTGAAGTTTAATAATCTTAAAATTATTTAGAATATTTTTATTCATTAAAATTGAGTAAGTAAATTGTATATTACATTTTTTTCCAATAGAGAAAGGTAAATTTACTCTTGAAAAAGTAATATTTGTATAGTTTTTAATTTCTCGGTGCTTTGACTCATAACGCATGCACCAAAATAGCCGTAAAGGTCCTGACATTTTAATTATCTTGGGGTAATGTATTAATAAATGGTGTTTCGGCTTTAAGTTTTCTACGAAAGTTTCAATATATAGTTTATTATGCAGTGAAATATTATATTAATATTAAATGTATGGGAAAGCATTAATTCTACCATATCATGTAAAATACCGATATATTTCCACGATCTATCTTCGCGAGGTAGTAGATTCTCTAAACAAGATGTAAGGTAGTACAATAAATTTACTGCTTGACTTGCCGTTAGTTTTATTTTTCCTTTTCTGAGAAGCTGCTCTTTGAAAATTGGTATTCTATTTGATTTTTCAAGTTCGCCATAATTAAAATATTGTATGCTTGAGTTCAAAATTTGAATTGTGAAATATGCTTTGTCGAAAATAAAGTTGTGTAAGGCAGGTACAAGACCATATATGATTACACTCTCAAACACGTCGTGCATAACATCAACAGCCATATTTTCTGTGACGTGAAAACTGGGAATCTCATTTAAAATGCAGTTTTCTTTGATTCCAGTTTCAGTGTAACGATCGAGTTCAACATCCTTAACGTAATTTAGCTGATCTCGTAATTCTACTTGATCTTCAGAAAGAATTTGATTTAAATCATCCTTATTTACTTTACAAAATCTACAAAATTACTTGTGTGAGAAAGACTTAGCGCACCCTAAAATAGAATTAAGGCCTAAATTATTTCCGACCACCAAACCTAATATAAAATAAACCGAAATTACTTTATCTTCTACGACCATTTGAACGCCTTCTCGTTTGCCGTATTCCTAAAAGGTTTTGTTTTTAATAGCATGCTTACAAAAATGCTTTCAAGGGACGAATTGTGAACTGGGTTTGTCGGAAAGCTGTAATAAAACCCGGCAATGGATTGATTTCCAGCGGAACTACCTAAAGCATCGCCAGTTTCGAAGTCATCATAATATAAGAAATAAGGTATGACAGTTTTATTTTGAAATGTTATAATATTTTGTTTCCATAGATCCCCTCGAATAAAATTTGAAATACCCTCAATTTTACTGTTCAACAGTTTTTCTGTGTTTTCTAAAGTACGTTTCAACATATCGGGTAATTCAAAGAAATTTTTAATATGAAATTCCATCGGCATTAATACTCCGATATCTAATTGTGTATGAAACCCTGGTTTACCATTTTTCACTACCTCTTTAATTTTCGAGTTTACTACAAATTTTGATACAGGAGAATACATTCATTCCATCTTGAGTTAATTTTTTCAATAACATATGTATTCCATTTTAATACTTTTAAATGGATCTGAACAAAAGTATAAAAAATCTTAAACTGATTCAGTTTTTAATTCAACAGGTAAAATGATTTTCTTAATTTCATGAATTATCGGATTCAATACAATTTCAGTAAAATCTTTAATTATAATTTCAATAGCCGCATTAGTCAGGTAACTGCAACCGGATTGTTTGCAATAAAATTCTATTACTTTCGAAGAAATCTGTTTTATAGAAGTTTCAAGAATTTTCTTTGCTTTAGGGGTTTCCTCTAGTTTAAAGGGTTTACTTAACTTAGGTAGTTCCAAATGGTTGTCCACATCTTTGTCATTAATGGATGTTGAGTGGTTTACTACAATCTCCGTCACAACATTTGAACTAGTAAAATCAGAAATTTCATTGCTAAAATCCATACTAGCCCGAAAAAAAGCATTTTCATCCCGAAAAATAATTGTGTCCATGCTAAATTCAATATAAAAAGCCTTTTAGCACGAAAAATCATAGAAAATTAAGTTAAATTACACTTCATCCCGAAAAAAAAAATATTTACAAGAAACAAGATTTTTAGTCATGTTCAGGCATTCATATTTTACAATCTGATACAAATAAATTCCTTTCATCCTGAAAATAATAAAAAACACTCCCAACAACAATACAACCCGCGAGAAAATTAAGTTTATTTCTGATTTTATTTTTCGTTTTTCTTCTAGGCACATCTCAATCTATAAAATGTTCTTTGTCCACGACTAACGTATAATATGCTCATTATAAGTTTGTTTCATCAATTATAATGATATACATTATTCACTGCTAGTTTATCTAGTAGTCTCTTCTTTCTTTATTCAATACTTCAAGTAAATTATTTGATTTTTGAAATTTTATCTAGTAGTCTCTTGCCATTTTAATTATTATTAAAGTGTGACGTCAGAATGTCGACGAAAATTATTTGAAGAGTATTTAAAGGATTTGATTATAAATCATAATTATATTTGTCGGTCGTGGACAAAGTATCGTATTCTACTCGCATATAATGGCTGTTATTCACTCAGATGATTTACGACACTCGCCTATCGGCTCGTGTCGGCAAACTTCATATTCGTGAATAACAGCTATCCCAGTTGTACAATGTAGCGCTCAATGAGCGCACAAACACCAATCAATTTGAGCGCTCAATTTTGCGTTCAAATTGATGCACCTAATGCCACTTTTTTCGGACTTATTATTCGGTTTTAAACGACACAACAATCAATTTCTTTGCTACTGACCGATAGGTGTTCATTTATTCATTTAATATTGCTTAGATGTTTGATTGTAGATGACACCAATAATAAATAAAAATAATTTTTGCATTTTATAATTAATAATTATTTATTTTCTTAATTTTTTTTTTTTATTTTGATGGTTCCATGTGGAAAAAATAACATTATTTAATTGTTGTTTTCAAGTCATCTGAAACACAAATTTTATTATAACATTTTCAGGTATTTTAATTTTTGAGAAATGGTAAAACAAATATTATAAATAAAGATTTACACTTTAATAAACAGCTATAAAATGTAAATAATTCAAAAAATCACAGCTGTTTTATAAAAATAAATTCAGTTTAAAAACTCGCACATAATTTATAACACTTTTGACCATGTGTATATTACACACTTAATTATCAACGAGTTGAAGTACAAACACCAAAATTGCAAAAAATCACATAACTTTCCTTCACAAATTCTATTTAATTATTAAAAATATATAATTATATGATATAATAATATTATATTTATATAAAATCGTATATCACCAAAGTATTTAAAATTTAAAGGGAATTTCAAAATAAAACATTTGTGATGAATGAAATAATACAATAAACAAAATCTAATTGGAATGCAATTTGACAAAATGCATGTAGTTATGCTATTCCCCAATTGGTGCGCTTAATATAAAATAAAAACCGAAGTAAAATATGTTTTTTCTCACTTTTGCTCATAGTATGTATTTTTGCTGTTTCATTCTGCTCTCAGTCTTTGTACAACTGGGATCATTATATGCTCGTTGAATAATGTACTATTGTCCACGATTAACGTATAATATAATATGCTCATATACGTTTGTTTCATCATTTATAATGAATCCATTATTCACTGCTAGTTTTTGAAATTGTATCTAGTAGTCTCTTGCCATTTTCATTATTGGGTGTTTTCTTTTATTCATTCCATAGGCGGGTATTACATTATCACATTTATATAATTATAGAAATATAATTATATTTTTTTATAAAAAAATACTGTTATATTTAGGTTCAAGAAGCTAAATATAACAATATTTTCTTTGTAGAAAAATATAATTATATTTATATAATTATATAAATGTGATAATGTAATATCTGCCATAGAAAGAACAGCAGGAATAGAATATTGATTACGTGACGTCGGAATATTCCGTACGTAATGTAATAAAAGAACCGTGTATACAGTACAAGCACAGCTCCCAGTCTATAAAGTTTAGATATTAAAATCTCGAGGAGGCTATGAACTAATAAATCTAACTTTTTTTATACTTTTAAATTTAATTCAATAAAAAATAAAAATTATTAAATTAATGAATTTGAAAATGTAGTTAATAAGAAAGTTGAACAAATTCAATGATTTACAAGTAACCATTTTCGATTTTTCATAATTTTCATTATTGCAAAAAATCTTGCGTTTTGGTGGATGGGGGGGGGGGAGGAGGGTTATATTGGGGGTACAAATAAATTTTGAGGTTTTTTCATAACTTCGAAACTTCGACTTTTACCCATCTTTCACGCTGCACTCGGATTCCGTGTCGTATTAATTCCTTGTCTTTTGAGGCGATCCAAGAATTGACCCAATTTTTGGCTTCTTCGTAAGCAGTGAAGTGCTGCTCGGACAGACCATGAGACATCGACCGGAACAAGTGGTAATCGGAAGGAACAATGTCTGGTGAATACAGCGAGTGGGGTAGGACCGTAGGACATACCATTGAAGTGCCCCCAAAGTTTCTTTGACGACTTTTGCAACGTATGTGGCCGAGCGTTGTCATGCTGAAAGATTACTTTGTCATGTCTTTTGGCATATTGTGGGCGTATGAGCTTCAATTCTCGGCTTACTTGCATCAATTGCTGTTGATAACGTTCTCCAGTGATGGTTTCGTTAGGCTGGAGTAGCCCATAGTAGATCACTCCAAACTGACCCCACCAAATGTACAGCATTAGCTCCTTACCATGAATATTTGGTTTGGTCGTTGAAGTTGATGCATAGCCAGGTTTACTCCACGATTTTCTACGCTTTGGGTTGTCGTAGTGGATCTGCTTTTTGTCTCTCATCACCATTCGATATAAAAACCCTTCCGATTTTGTCTTTGGAGCAGTTGTTTGCAATTTCCTTGTTTATGCACTACACTCATGGCCTTGAGATGGTTTGAAATAACTTTTTGAGTCACTCCCAAAGTTTCAGCAACCTCCTCTTGAGTTTGGCAGGAATCTTGCTCTAATAACGCATCCAACTTAGCGTCTTCAAACTTTACTGGCCTCCTTTCGGCGAACCAGTGCGTAAATTTTGTTCGCAAACCGAGAATTGAGAGAAGAATAACCGCAAATTTTTAGTAGTGGTAGATGTGTGTATATTAGAGGTCACGTGAGTGTTGTTTATTTTTTTTTAGAAATTAACGTTTCCGTTTCAAAGCGTCATTTAATTTTCTTCTGTCTATCAAGCTTGTGTGAAACAATAAAACTATTATGTTGGAAATTTAATTTTGTTCTGTTTTAATTATTGAAGAACACGCTTTATATAAGTACACACATTTCTTACACTAACAACAATTATACTCATTAATAATTTTTGCCTCGTATGCAAAATAAAGGCTATTAACCGGCTTTTTATTAATTTATTTTTATTAAATTCTTGCTTACGCTGAGGTATAATATTATTGTATATAATTGTTGCATAAGTTGGGTAATTAATATGGTTGTTGACAACACGCCTCGTTGACCTGTTGAGGTTGCCTTAACATTACAATTTGTTTGTAAATCCATTAAGTGTATCAAAAATGTCTATGTATATGTGGTATAGTACTGTGGAATCAAGTTAATATAGCTGTTCTAAAATTGATGAAGCCGCTGATATCTGAAATAAAAATCTTTATTTAAAATCAATTCAAATTGTTTGTAAAATAATTTTATACATAACCTTGAAATTGTAGTTGGTAATAACGTAAAATGAATTTCCTGTAAATTGTAACCTAAAGAAATAAAAATTAAAACCAAATCAGTCTTGCAATTCGACGGAATACTTCCCATAAACCAACGCCGAATTTCGATGAAATGCTATACGACTGGAATAACGCAATTAGGGTTTGACCGTTCTCCTGGTGAACCCCAAACCCTGCATCGGCCGTCTGATGCATACCAATCAAACAGCTATTCATCCGGAAAAAGGACATTACACTAGTCCCTCTGAGTTTAGTTTCTATACTGCAACGCACAATTTCTTTGTTGCCGACGATGTTTATCAGTCAGATACGGAACTCTAACAGGTCGACGTGATCTTAATCGATAAGCTTTCAAGCGATTTATTATCATTTGTTGATATCTGGTTTTGTATAGTTACATTAATTTTAATTTCTTGAGCACTGCTTGTCCTATTAGATGGAGGGCTGGTAGACAATTTTGAGTAGGTATTTGAGGCAGCATGAAAATTTGTGTGACGCTTCTTTAGCAATGTCTAAATACAAAATCAAAGACCTGGCTGAAGGGTAGCGGGGCATTGTCAACCTTTGATTTTTTTAAGGGGGGAACCTCCTCCAGATATTAATTTTTTTGCATTTTTTTTTTTACTTTAAAAATTCATTTAGTATCTGAAGAATATATTTCCAAAGTTTGAAGCCCAACAGAAAGTTCTAAAGGGCCCTAGGAAGTCACCGAAGTGATGCGAAGTAACGCGTTCTCTTCAAGAACGAAAACTTCAATCGAGTTTTTCTTGAAACGTGTTTTTTTGCGCGCCGTGGAATCTAACTCAAAATGTAATGGACCAATCAACTTGAAATTTTGTACACATATTCTTTAGCTTATCAGCCTTTGCACAAACCTAAAATTTCGTATAAATTGTTTAAACAAATATTGGTTTTAACTAATTGTTTATAAAAAAACGTGTTTTTTTTTTACTTTTTGACCTCAGATTTTCAATTTTATTTTTTTTTGCAACTTTTAGGTTCATGCAAAGCGGAATGAATTATTCTATGATAATAAAAAAAATTTGTTTCGTTGATTTTAATTAACTACAAGGACCTGGGCGTTCCACGGCGCAAACTCTAGTAGCCTAGTTCGAGCACCTCTAGCGCTGATGTCCTATCCGCCCATTTTTTCAAAAACATAGAATTTGGTAATGTTATACCAAATTTCAATTTACCACCACTGTACGTAAGATACAAATTTTAAAGTTACCTCAAAATATGACGAATTATCTCGTAAACAAAACACAAAAAAAACGAGTTTTTTTATATAAACAGTTTTCTAATGGTTCACATTTATAGTCTACAAAAACACATTTTTAAATAACAACAACGAGTCATACCTCGATCGCTGTAAAGAAAATCACACATAGACACGATCAAGCGATCGGGCATTTAACACACGTATAAACAGGAGCACGAAGATGGATTGCACGTAGCATAAAATAAAAATTGAAGCAAACTTAAAGAAGAACGGAGAACTAAATAGAACTGTATTTAAAACGTTGAAATGATGGAGTCGCGCAAATTTTTTGGCTAACGACTGTAAGTGCGTGGTCAATAATAAAAATTCGTTTTGTTTACGTGATATTTTCGTCATATTTTAAGGTAACTTTAACATTTTTATCTTACGTACAGTGGTGTTAAAGTGAAATTTTGTATAACATTACCAAATTCCACGTTTTTTAAAAAATGGGTGGAAAGGACATCATCGACAAAGTAAAATCTGCCGCAACCGCTGTCATTGAAAATGGACAACAATCTTATAGTACTCTAGCCAGAAAACTGCACATATTTTTTTAATTTTAAACAGTATAATCGACTTTTAAAGCAAATGTTTATGTAGTTTCAATAGGTGCGCAAGTTTTTTGGCCAATGACTGTAAATTAAAAAGTTCTCCAGACAACTGGTTTTTCAATAATTTTTTACAAAAAATTGGGAGCATTTATTGCAATGAAACAAATTGCATAATAATATTGACGTTTAAATGAATACAAACAAATTTTTTTATAAATCCTTGTAGTTAACTAAAATCAACGAAACAAATTTTTTTTATTAGAATAATTCATTCCGCTTTGCATGAACCTAAAAGTTGCAAAAAAAAATAAAATTGAAAATCTGAGGTCAAAAAGTAAAAAAGAAACACGTTTTTTTATAAACAATTAGTTAAAACCAATATTTGTTTAAACAATTTATACGAAATTTTAGGTTTGTGCAAAGGCTGATAAGCTAAAGAATATGTGTACAAAATTTCAAGTTGATTGGTCCATTACATTTTGAGTTAGATTCCACGGCGCGCAAAAAAACACGTTTCAAGAAAAACTCGATTGAAGTTTTCGTTCTTGAAGAGAACGCGTTACTTCGCATCACTTCGGTGACTTCCTAGGGCCCTTTAGAACTTTCTGTTGGGCTTCAAACTTTGGAAATATATTCTTCAGATACTAAATGAATTTTTAAAGTAAAAAAAAAAAATGTAAAAAAATTAATATCTGGAGGAGGTTCCCCCCTTAAAAAAATCAAAGGTTGACAATGCCCCGCTACCCTTCAGCCAGGTCTTTGATTTTGTGTTTAGACATTGCTAAAGAAGCGTCACACAAATTTTCATGCTGCCTCAAATACCTACTCAAAATTGTCTACCAGCTCTTAGACTATATTATTTTTAGTATAACGTGCAATAACGAAATCTTCTCTTGGTGTAGTGTTTCACTGCGTGTTTCTAAATATCTGTAGCAAGTGTGGCTCACAACAGACAACTTAATATCACAAATTCGCCCAATCTCACGACAAGTTACACCTGCTTCAACTAAAGTCACAATTTTTCTAGCGCAACCGAGTGATTATTCTTTCCGATTCATCTCGCTTGACTCTTCAAATAACTATGCGATAGTAGTTATTTACGTCACAAGGGCGGTAAATGAGTTGTTACAGTACGAGTTCGACGTTTATGGACGAGGCGTAACGTACGTGTAAAGTACAACGTTTTATTTCATACTACATGGGACATTAATTCGATTTTTTTCATTTAAAATTAAATTTTAAAGTAAAAACATGAATTTGAAATTTAAAGAAAATCAATCCAAATGATTTTCGAATTATCAAGTTCCCTAGTTATTTTTGTTTTGTTTGGTTTTATATTTTATTTCATACTATACCGAAAATCAATGTTTACGTGATTGATCTCAGTCCGGGAAATGAATCATTACGTCAGAGAACAAAAGTGTCCGGAAAACAAGCTATTATAGTAGAGTAGACTGTAAAACCAAACAAAAAAAAATAACTAGGGTAACTTGATAATTTGAAAATCATTTGGATTGATTTTCTCTAAATTTCAAACTCATGTTTTTACTTTAAAATTTAATTTTAAATGAAAAAAATCGTATTAATGTCCCTTATAGTATGAAATAAAACGTTGTACGTTACACGTACGTTAAATGATCGTTACAGTACTCGTTCAAAATAAACGTCGAACTCGTACTGTAACAACTCATTTACCGCCCTTGTGACGTAAATAACTATTACTGTAATAGCTTGTTTTCCGGACACTTTTTTCTGTACCGTAATGAGTCATTTTCTGGACTGAAATCAATCACGTAAACATTGATTTTCGGTATAGTATGAAATAAAATAAAGTAAAATTTAAAGATACTTAAAATGTTATGTAGAGTCCTTAGTTTACAAGATAAAAAAATGTACTTTTTAACGTTTATACGCTTTTTGTTATGTCTTCTCTAAAACTTCAATAACTTGACAAGTAGTCGACGTACAAGAATGTTCATAGTATCATTTTCAAGGTTTCTAAATTCTCTATAAAATGGCTAATTTGGATTTAGCAATGAAATATCGAGCAAGTTTGTTTAAATTCTCAAATAGCAGCATATTTTTTTTTGCTTTTGGACAATTTTTATTTTACACATAAAAGTCATAAAAAAACAAAATAAAATAAAACGGATTCAAGTATCAAAAAGAAGACAAAATTTCCTTCAATTAGAAACAAAAATTTTTTTTTGAAACGTTTTATTTCACCAAGATACAAGCGTTCAAATCAGGGTATTTTTTCTAAGAAAATTTCTGTTCCGTTTTTTTTTAAACATAAAAAATTGGAAAAGCATGCCAGATTTTGAATATTTCCTTGGGATCAGTCCTTTATGCGTGATATAATTTTTACTCTATTCGCCTTTTCACGCAGAGTATTTGACATCTGGTGAACGGTTTTACAACTTAGCCAAAGGTGATCAATTGGTAATTAAATGTATAATTAGACATGTTTCTTTGTGAATTTGTTTCAAAATAATCGTTTTTTTTGCAATTAAAAAATTAAATTCATTTAGAAAGGTAATTAAATTAATTTATGAATAATATTTCAATTTAAATTAAATACGGTGCATATGTAAATAACCGGTTATCACCTTTGGCTCGTAAAAATCGTGGCCCCTCTTGCGACGCTTTAAAGGCGAATAACGTATATTAAATATCGAATTGAGTAGTAGCATTTTTGGAACGTATTCAGGCAGATGTGCACAGTATTGGTTTGATACTATATAAAATAATAAATAAGTGTGTGAAACGTAATCATATTGAAATATAAAATCTAATAAGTTTTCCCGAAGATATAAAACACAAACAAACCTATAATATATATTTCCCAAAAACCCAAAATGGAATGAAATAAATAAATCTGCAACGAATCGTATAAACGTTATTTACACAGAAATTTTATTAAATTATATATAGAAATAACCCAATTCCCCTACCACAAATTCATCAGATACATTGAATTTTCTTAAAAAAGCATACCTTTAAGATTATACTCAAGTTGTTCTCGAATATCTGTATTTTGCTTTAAACAAATATACTTTAATAAAAACTAGACAGATAATTTGATTTATCAACTTTACATTGATTACTCATTGATGTGTTCAACGAAAATGTTTATCTGTAGTATTTGAACAGCAAAAAACAAACAAAAAATCTTAGCAAAAAATGTATCAATTTTTATTTAGTGAAAATTAAATCACGTTTAAAAAAATATTTTTTTCAACATTATTAAAAAAAATACATTACAATATAATACAGAAAAAACAACAACAAGCCCAAAATAAAAGTTAAACTTTTCATTTTATATTTCCCAGAAGGTTTCGTTTATTTTTATTTTTGATGAAAGGAAAACATAACAGCAAGAGAAAAAGGCTACAAATTGTAACAGACTTTCTGAGATTTTATTTTTATTTTTTCTGTGAATGATTTCTGCTTTTTGTGGTGTTTGTAGACAATTTATTATAATGTTTATTCTAAATAAATGAATTTGTATTGCAAATTAAGGTTAAAATTTGTTGAACAGTGTGAACATTTTCGTTCGTATTAATTAGAAGCACAAAAAAAATTAAATGATGATTTAAATGAATAAATAAATTTCTTAGAAAATGAAATTAGTTTCTTTTATAACTTTAGGAAAACTTCTTAGTTAATTATACTCTTCTATACATTGTTAAGGACAAGTTGCTCACGAATTCGAAAGAGTTCCTCCGCTCTCAGTTTACAGCAATTACTTTGCACACCATTTGTGTTTTTTAGATATTCGGCTAATCTTGTGCGGAACTAAAAAATATTACCACGCTTTGAAGTTGACCGAAATAAAAGTAAAAATTGGCCAAACAAATTCTTTCTTTAAATAAATTATAACAAGGGAGGATCCAGAATCCGAAAATTCCAAAAAATTATGAAACTTTGGGAGACTGTACATCACATATAAGTACATATGTACTAAGCAATTTTTTTTTCTACGGAAAAACATTTTGACTGGGTGAAATGGATTTGGTAAATTCGTTAACGGTAAGAGGTAGAGAAAGAGTTGTTGCTTGCTTAGGACGATATGGACATAGAAGTAAATAAAGTTTTAGAAATTTAAATTTAACTTATTAATGAAAAAACACAAAAAATGTTTATTTGATTGAGTTTTATTAAGCAGCTAAGAAAAAAAGTTAAATATATCTAGGTATATACTATACATATATTATTCTGTCTAAAGTGCTTTACCCACTAAAAAACGAAAAGAAAATCGGATTTAGTTTTTTCGATATAATTATAATATTATTGCTTTGTTTTCGTTAAAATCTTGTGATTCTTGACCGAATATATCAGACAATACTATTTTCAATTTAATAAATAAACTCAAAATTGTTTAACAGCTCCTAGACTTATACTAAAGGGTGTTCAAATTTGAAGTATCTTTTTAAATATTCCGTAAATTTATATTTTTTGTACAAGAGTACTATTTATAAGTTATTTGACAGATGACAAGTACAAACATTCCTGTTAGTTAAAATGGATCGCTATACACGAGTGAACAACGTGTTTTCATTAATTAAACTTATTTTAAATATGGTGGAAGTTATTCAGAAATTGGAAGAAAATATTCCGACAAACCATGCTATTAAACTTATCATTGATAAATTTGAAGAAACTCGTTCAGTTCAAGATCAGGGAAGCTGAATTTATTACCGTATAGTGGTCGTTCAAGGGAAAATATTGCAGCTGTTAGAACAAGTGTGGCTGAAGAGCCAAGGACATACAACTAAAAGAGGATATGTATAGGTTTAGTTAGTAATGATAGAAATTGGCCCGGTTACTCACACTTAAATATAGCCAATAGTTAGTAACACACTCACAACACATTTGGACACTTTTGGAAATGTTAATCATAATTAATTTAAAATAAATATAATCGACTTAAAGTTAATAAATATAATCGAAATCAGCTGCTTATTCACACGATTTCCTCCACACTGGTCCCTGTCGCTACACAGAACTACAATTTAGTTCAAACTACTAAATATAATAGATGTAGAGTTTCAGCAAATATGCCACTAAGATTCTAGAAGTTTGATCTATAATGGACGCTGCCCTGTAATGAATTATAATTAATGCCACCAGTAACCAAAATTAAAATTTTAAGACGCTAATTAGTTCCTAAGGTATGAAGTTTTCGTTGAAGTGCTTGTAAATTAAAAAGACGGCACAATTTCAGCTACATTTTCGAAGGATACTTGAGATTTCTGAAAGCTGAATCAAATTACGCAGGAAACTCTGAAACAAAATCAAAATTAACCTATTGTCACTAAATATTTGCTACTCCATTAATAGGATTCAGCTTAAATAAATCTCATATTACATTTTACAATACTACTTATGTAACTTAAATTTCAGTAAATCTTTTTGTTAGATGAAACGATAAATCAGTAAGCACACTACCACACAATTTCTAGACCACACTAACACATCGTTGGATGTTTGGAGTTTCCGAAATCCAGTCCGGTTCCCCAAGTGTTTCTGAACTAAAACCAATTAAATGATTATTTTACACTTACTATATAATAAATAACCAACTGGATTGTCTAACTCCTGGTTTTACACCATTAAACTAATCAGTTTCTTATACATAGGTATTCCAGCCTAAACAGTAATAGCAGCCTTAATCTGACACCGTGAGACACCGTTCTAAAACCACATATCCACTCGAGGCTTGGAGATTCCTGAAGGCTGAGAAAGATTTCACAGGACCTCCTGAAGATCGATCTCGAAATTGAGATTCGAGATCTATTAGTTATTTGCAAACTTTACCCACATATAGAGTTAAAATTAAATTTAGATATCCAATTCAAAGTTTAAGACCAAATTACCAACTAATAAATGGATTGAAAAAGTTTTCTTTTTATTTGTTTTTTAATTTTTTTTATTATGATTAATTCCTAATCTGAGTCTCTCTCCTCAAACCCCAAACCACTCCAGCTCTATATGTTTATGTAGATATATATATGTAGAATTATCTATATGTATATCTTGACCGTCGAGAAAAATGTCTAGAAAAGTTTTTGAATTGTTTTTAAAAAATTTTCTTAGTTAATTAATTCTAATACTTTCTGGACCCTCCACTAATGTTCTTGAGGAACTTTATACACTTATGGTGTTGGGGTTTCCTAATTTTTATATATATTTTTTTGTTTGTTTTAAAAGTTGAGGGTACTCATCTGTTATTGATGACCGGACACCACTTCAGTCCGGGAGTTATTTACCGTTGTCTGCCTTCAGGATGAGAGGTGGGTGACACCGCTTCAGTCCCCTATACCAATAAATTAGGCGGATCGCGCCGTTGATTAAGTTGGTTGCTTAAATGTTTTTTTTCCAACCACGTTCTTTTTTTCCTTTGGAGGTTTATCACTTGGAAGACGAGACCAATTCAGTCCCTTTTTTTTCCTTTTCTTTATCACGTCGCAACTACTGAAAGGTTTAGGAATATCTTTCCCGGATCGTACCACGCACGCCAAGAAACTCAACGCGTGCAATTTCGATTCACAAAAAAATAACAAGAAAACGCTCCCCGTTTTAGGGTTTAAATTTTTTTTTCTGTATGTTGTAAATTTTATTTGGGTTCCCTTTTTTTTTTTTTTTTTTTTGCTTGATATTTGTCCTTACGTTTCTTGGTTTTTATTACAATAGCACCTACCTATAGGTTGCCCCACCAGTACCACTTTTCACACAATATATTTTTTCTTATAAGCATAAACAACTCAAAAAGCTTTCCAGGTAACCGAATACCGAATACGAATCGTCGGTCGTTTATCTGGGAGTTCGACCTAAATGTTTTTCCTTTTATCTTTTTTTTTTTTTTTTTTTTTTCGGTTTTCCGAGTTTACGTTCCGCGTAATTTTTTCTGACTCTCTTTTTTTTCCTTTTTTTTCGAAATTTCATTTTTCAAGGCAATCCGATTCCCTGAAAATCACCCGTACTCAACTGAATTTTCGTTGACCCAACACCGTAGCAATATTCATATTGTAACAAGGTTTAATAATCGAATAATTTCTCGAAGAACAGACGTGAATTAGCCACCAAGATTATGCGATTTAACGCCATTGGACTTCTTCTTATGTGGTTTTATGAAGAGTAAAGTTTATGCGGATAATCCTCAAACTATTCAGCATCTTAAGGACAGCATCATCGAGCAAATATCACTACCTAATTGAACCATCATTATGCGGAAAAGTTATTCAAAATTTTAGCAGAGAAGGTCACTTGAACGACATTCGGTCTTTGGTCAACGTATCTGCTTTTATACCACTCATAAGCAAATACGTCGTGATATTTTGGCGCCGAAAGTTTATTATGAATAAGAGATTGTAATTTAATAATATTATTGTTTTGATGTAACACAATTTCGTAACCATCGGGATCATTAATATTGCTGAAATAGTTATTTTGTTAATTTTCCAGATGTGGATGCTGTTAAATGAATATTCCAAGGTCGAAACAAAAACTGTGACACGCGTGGAAAAAGAAATTTCGACTTTGCTCTTTGAGAACAATGAATAAAGGCGAGAGCAGTTTCCCGGGAGCTGATATTGCTGGGAGTATGGTATAACTATGTGTAGTTGCGGATATAGACTGTGTAACTGCTGTGACAGCTTTTGTTCCCTGCACAGGAAAAGTGCGGCCGGAATGTAGCTCAAGATTAAAATCACTCTCATCAGCATTGAATGTATTATCTACCCCGACATGCCCTATATGATCTTTTGCACTATTAATGAAAGTTGAGGCGATTTCCTTCAATTACTCGAAGTCCGTACTATATTTATTCCGTAATGTATTTATTTTTCTTGAAGCTATTTTGTAAGCTGTCTTAAAATTCCAAAGCCAATGTCGTAATGCTTTATAATTTTCTAAACCAATGTTCTGTTAGCTTGTAATGCCCATCGCTGGATGTTCAAATCATAAATAATGGCACCTGAATCAATACTAATATAATTCTAAGTCATTATATATGAATTATCTACTAATTCAATATAGTATACAAATTGAGAAATGTTTAGTAACTTTTCTCGTAGAAAAAAAAAATCTAATAACACTATAGAATAATACAAGTAGGAACAAATCCGTTGCTACGTCACAATATTACTTCACTATTTACCTGTGCAATTGCTGCATAGATGAAACTTTTGCTGGACGGTATTCAACTTAAGTCACTTTTTCTTCCCACTTTTCCAATACGTAGCAGCGTTGGTTTTATATTCTAAAGTTATTATGAGCATATACCTCATCTACAAATTGTAGGGAATGTGGTATGTGTGGTTGCAAAATTTCTAGTATCAGTTTCCAGTGAAAACGATGTTTTTATTTGAGCATCGATTTTTATTATGTCGTGCAATTCGATTTCGTTGTTATTCACGGGGGGGCTATTATTATTGGCAACTTTGAACGTTACCATCAGTAAACGAATTACATTTATAATACTTATGGCGACTATTATATAACAAACCAATAACCATTATTAATTTCAAGTTTGATGAGTTATATTTACTACTTGCTTATCTCATTCATTGTCAGCCTATTTTCTTTACAAAAACATGTTTACTATTTTGTTGGTCTAATGTAGTTTCCTTCGATAAGCTACATCTTGTAGATAAGAAATAATCCAATATAATGCAACAAAAATACGGTAAATGTTTTTTTTTCCTATCTGCTTGATAAACCTTATCCAAACAAACAATTTTTGCTTAAATCTGTATCTCTTACCGTTAGCGAGTTATATGCATGGGAATGGAAAATTTAAAATTTTCAAAAATGCATTTCACCCAGCCAGAATGTTTTTCCGCAGGACAAAAAATTGCGTAGTACATACCTATACATATTTGTGATGGAGTTTCATAATTTTTTGAATTTCCGGGTTCGGGATCCTCCCTTGTGAGTATAATAGAATCGACAAAGGACGAACGTCTGCAACCGGTCTTCTATATCGTTAACCGGTATCACTTAAAGAAAGTAGTAAAACTATGTTTTTTTATTTGTTCTTTTCATATACTATGTAATATGTATGTGCAGTGCTGAGAAAAAAAAATTGGTCAAAGGTATCATATTTTATTACAAATTGGAGTATTTTTTTGCTAAAATTACAAAACTTTTGAAAGCAATTGGCTTATTGTTTTATTTTAAATACATGTATGACCCAAGTTTTTGAAAAAAAATGTACCTGCAATTTAGAAGGAAAAACCGAAAAAAATGTCAAAATATTCAAAATACCCTAATTGGGGCTTAAAAGCGTGGAAGTACTGGAATAAAGTAAATTTTTTTTGTTTTTTTTTGTGCTTTATTGGTTTATGCAACTTCTATTCTAATATTAATATTTTTTGGAACATCATTTGCTTTTATTATAGCAGTACATCTCTGCAAGTGCTGTGCAAAAACATTGGTCAAACCAACGTTCTCGTAAGCCAAGTGTACAGAATTATGCAGCTAGTTTGAACAGAATTCCAAGCCCTCTGGAGACTCTATGTTCCCCATAACCGAGGGCATTTCTGATTCGATTGAAGCTCTATAAGAGTCCCAGTCGGTAAGTTTTGGGATTCTAATCCCCTGCCGCTACATGGTCTCGACTGCCAAATTGAATTTGACGGGCAAGTGACCCGATAAGGAGGCCTCTTCAGATACATGCCAGTGTTTAACTAAATTGCTAAAATGCGAACTAGCAAGCGTCAAATCTAATTTCGCTTTACACTTAAAGTTTTTTTTGTTTGTGTGAAATGTCAAGTTACTAATATTTTTGTCTATAAGAGTTTATGTACCTAGTGTACTTATTATTATTTGGTAAAAATTAGATTAACTTATACAACGCATTTATTATATTGATTTATGAATTGACAATACAGTTAATTTATCACGATTCACTAATAAATCCAATTGAATTTATTCTAGATCTATCATTTTAACCGTACCAAATACTTTCCGCATTTTGTTTTTTTTTAAATATAATACATAATTACTTTATTTATACCAGAACTTATTCACTAAAAATTGATTCTTTTTTTTATTATCAATTTTTTTAATTTCACTCAAAGTCTAAATAATAATTTTAGGCACAATATTTTAATCTTGAAAAAATGACTTAACTAAACAAAATCAAAATAGCTATTCTACTTTATCATTTAATTACACGGCTTAACCTTATAACTCAATTTTTGGAAAAAAAACTCCCCCCCTGCCAGTAAAAATCTTGTATTTATACCTTTTTCACTCCACCATTAATTTACTAACACATGACCGGTTGGTTTGCCATTATTTTATTAAGCACGGAAGATATTCGTTTGTATATGTTGTCTGTCCAATACCGTTCAATCGTTATGCAACTTAATTAAGCAACAAGGCAACATCAGTCAACAATTCACCGCAACACAACAATTATTTAGGAGTGGCCAACTTGCAGATTATTGTAGCAAGGCTCTCGCTACAACCTCTTGCCTAATCGCATTTATAAAAGTAGGTTTTCTTCACTTATTATTGATATCCGTGCTGCCTCACACTATGTGGTGCGTATTTGCATTGCATCCTATCAAGTAAGCCAACCCATTGCGCTTGCAATGAGCTATGAGTCGCCTAACTTCGAGTGGAGGTGTCATCTCAGGGTCTCCAGGAAAGTAGGCGGAGGCCATTGTAGCCTCCTCTTTGCCTCTTTCCCATAGAACCTCCACCATAACTGCAACCAAGTCCCTGGAGATGAATTCTGAAATTGGAATATAATTAATTTGCGAGCTGGCCAGAATGGCCGCTCTAGGACTCTCAGTTCCGTTATGATTAATCAACTTAACTACTTACTTTGGTATACCTTTAATTTAGTTACCTATTACCCATGGCTCCTGGATTAGAGCCATGCTAATATTTTGGCAGATAAACGTGCGGCAAAGGACGTCCAAAGACTCTGTACGCAGGCGATGTGTTTATTCATCTATTCGACGGCTTCTGGATCAGGAGGCCCGGATCAGCCTTCCGAATCGCACCTCCATCACCCGTCAGGCCATTTCTGCCGGCAGCTAGTTGACCAATGTCCTCCACCTCCCTAATAATTTTTTTCGGTTGTGGGAGTTTTTCCCATCATTTACAATAAGCATACCTTAAATATCAAATTTTGAAATTATATAAATTTTTTTTTCTCGTTAACGTGATTTCTACTCTCGTTATTATACATAATAAAATGGATTTAAATTCGTTGGCTAATGATGAATTTTTAGTTGAGTGCGAGGTGCGTAATTTTCATGGCACTGCACTAGAATCTTATAAATTGTTAAAGGCTCAGTTGGACGAAGAGATGATCACCCCGGTGTTGATTCCTACGCGCGCGCATAAAGCGGCACGAAAGAACCCTAAACGTGAAGTGGATAAGTGTTCTGATAAATTGGGGGCTTTAAAACTTTCAATACAAAAACTAGATAATGAACCAGACTCAGACGCTTTTACGCACCTTCATTCTAGATTGTTGCATATAGAGGGGCGACTTCAGCGCATTTCTCGGTCTCGCGCTGTTCAAAATGTAATCCAGGATGTCCTGGATATTCTTAATCGGCTAAAAACGTCATTAAATCAATGGATGGATGGTAAATTCACGGACGCAGAAACATCAGAACTTAACCGTACCCTGCAAGATTTGAACCTCGAGGAACGGAACGTTGACGATACAGACTCTGATACGAACTCGGATTCTGAAGGTAGCGCCAACGTGATTCCAACTGGACAAATAGTTTCAGACAGTAATGCCTTGCCGTCAAAAATGATAATCCCACATCTTGAAGTTGTATCTTTACCTACATCAAGTAAGGTTAGTGGACAACCCATTAATCCTTCTAGTAAACCTTTGCCCACGGTGATAGAGGAAACGCTCAATACATTAGGAAATCCATTTATACTAGCGCAACCTTCATCTTCAGGTCTCCCTAATGCTTCATCTGCTGCTAAGGATATACCTGCGGTTGCTGATACTAAATTATGTCACGGACTTGAACATCGTGAAATTCCACAAAACCCTGCTTCTGCCGCAGTAAACGGAAATCGTTGGTCTCAAATACCTATTCAAACTGTGGACGATGCCAGTGGCAATAATTTATCTAGTAAGTATCCATTAAAATGGAATATTAGTTTCGAGGGTTCATCCACAGAAAAGCTAAATATAGAGAGATTTTTATACAGAGTGGAGCGTATGGCTAAACGGTATATCAGGTATCTTTAATTAGTATGGTTGAGGAGTTAGGATCATTACTTAAGGGAGAAGCTCTCGACTGGTACTGGTTATTTTTAGAGCGGCACGGGTTAATATCGTGGGTGCAGTTGCGGTCCGCACTAGTTCAACGATGTAAACGGCATTTAACCGAAGATGACATATTGCAGCAATTGGATAATCGCAAACAACAGTTTCCGAAAGAATCATTTTACGATTTTTACAGCGCTTTGCTTAAAATCGCCATGCAATCTCCTATTCCAATTTCGGAAGGTGAATTATTGAGATACGCGAAAAAGAACATGCGGTCAACAAACAGTCCATTCTATTGAGCAGTTAGCAGCAGTTTGTGTTAGTTGGGAACAGACATGGGTACGAAATGGGTACTGCCCTGAAAACTATCTACAATCTGCACGAAAACAGGTACATGAACTAGCTGACATAGGCTCTTCGAAAGAGCCTGGACCTTATTTAGAAGCTTTTGTTAGAAAAGATTATCGTTCATCCCAATCGGTTGGTAATATAACAGTTCCTCCCAAATCGAATACATCCACCAGTGCTATTGGAGGGAAAAATACCGTATCACTTTCCTCCACAATTATATGTTGGAATTGTCGTGATTTGGGACATTTATATCAGGATTGCCGTTTGGCTCCCTCTCATATTTTTTGTTATGGTTGCGGTAAAGATAAGGTAATCAAGCCATATTGTGTGAAATGTAACCCGCCCAAACCGGGAAACCGACCGATGGAAATGCAGCCTACTGGGAGAGCGCCTTTCCAGTAATGAATTACCCCAGACAATATTTTCAGCAGTTCCCTCCTCCAGCACCACCTCCTTAAAGTCCAACGTATATTCTTTCAATCCCCTTCAATCTTTTCCTACTACATCTATTTCACGAACATCTCAATATTGGCACCAAAGACGAAAAATTAAGGCTAAGTGTATGGAAGCTGTAATGAATGATAAAGTTGATGGAAGACCATATGCGGAAGTGCGCTTGGGTGAGATGAAAATGCGCGGTCTATTAGACAGTGGCGCAAATATTAGCGTTTTAGGGGCTGGAGGAGTAGATATGTTAAATTCCTCCCAGTTTAAATTTCATCGCTTACCTACTCACGTCTCAACTGCTAGTGGACACAAAACTTCTATTCTCGGTTATTGTAATATTCCTATTACTTATTCAGATCAAACCAAAATTATCCGTTTGTATATCGCTCCCGATCTTCAGCAATCATTATACCTTGGTATGGATTTTTGGAGAGAATTCGGATTAGCATCAGCATTCATAGAAGAAATTGCGCCTCATCTCTCTCCGTCTGTTGAAATTGAATCTAACGAACATCAGCTCACGGAAAAACTGCGTCTCGAATTATCAGAAATCATTGATTCATTTCCTTCTTTTGAACGTCAAGGTCTCGGTCAAACTACGCTGACTACGCATTCTATTGATGTCGGATCCGCCTCTCCAGTGAAACAACGGTATTATGCTGTTTCTCCGATTAAACAGGCCACCATCAACATATCTAAAAGTAAATTTCTGCTAAAACAGATTAAATACTTGGGATATGTCGTCGGTGATGGTTGCCTGAAGGTTAATCCGGACAAAATATCAGCGATTCAAAATTATCCTGTCCCTCATACAGTCAAGCAGATCCACAGATTTTTGGGTATCACCGGGTGGTATCGACGGTTCATCGACAACTATGCGTCCATTAGTGCACCAATTACTGACCTGTTGAAAAAGGGGAAAAAGTGTAAGTGGAACGATCAGGCTCAACATGCTTTCGAGTTACTTAAGAACGCCTTGATCTCGGCTCCTGTTTTGCGTAATCCTGACTTTGCTAAAACTTTTTACCTGCAGTGCGATGCTAGTTCTACGGGGGTTGGCAGCGTACTGTTTCAGAGAGGTCCGGACGAAGAGGAATTCCCGATAGCATACATGTCCAAAAAACTCAATAAAGCGCAACGGAACTACTCGGTTACAGAGTTGGAATGTTATGCAGTAATCTTGAGTGCCCAAAAATTTCGCGCTTATATCGAGGGATTCCACTTCGTCATAATAACCGACCAATCAAGCCTCCAGTGGCTAATGTCCCAAAAGAATCTATCAGGTCGTTTGGCTCGCTGGACCTTGAAATTGCAAGGCTATGACTTCGAAATTCAGCATAGAAAGGGTTCACAAAATGTGGTGCCTGACGCTTTATCAAGGTTAGAGGTGGAGGAAATTAAACAGCCTGTGTTATCATCACCAGAGTTTTCTTTGCATGTCGATTTAAATGCGCCAGAATTTTCGAATGATCTGGAATATGTAAAGTTGTTGAACTCAGTTACATCTTTACCTAATACAAGTTCCAACTTACGCATTGAGGATAATAAAATTCTTATTTGTCCATCTTACGGGTTGAGAGTCGATGACACTGATTTACCTGAGTGGAAGCTAGTTATACCGCAATCACTTACTCATACCTTACTGGAGCAAGCCCATGCACCTCCCTTGTCTGCTCACTTCGGGATTGCTAAAACTTTAGAGCGCCTTCAAAGATATTTTTATTGGACCGGAATGTCTAAAGATGTTAAAAAAAAAATAAAAAAAAAATAAATAAAAAAAATTTTATCACTCGCCCTCCTATGGGATCATTTTCCGAAGTTACCCGGCCATTTCAATGGCTGTATATGGACTTTTTGGGCCCATATCCGCGCACAAAACGAGGCAACGCATTTATTCTAATTGTCTTGGATAAGTATTCTCGTTTTGTATTTCTTAAACCTTTACGAAATGCAAATGCCGCAAACCTCGTAGAATTTGTCGAAGGTCAAGTATTCAATCTATTCTCCGTTCCGGAGACAGTACTGACGGACAACGGAAAACAATTTGTGTCAGGGCAGTTTAAATCTTTACTCAACAAATATGGTGTTAAACATCTTACTACGCCTAAATATACCCCTCAGCCAAATTCTTCCGAGCGTGTTAATCGCTGTATTCTTTCATCTATTCGTGCATATCTTAAAACAGATCAACGCGATTGGGATATACATTTGCAGGAGATTGGTTCGGCCTTGCGCAATGTTCAACATTCATCAAGTGGATACTCGCCCCATTATCTTGTGTTTGGAGACCATCGAATAAATCATGGTCATGATTATCAGTTACGTAGATTATTAACTCCTTCCAACGACAATGAGATAGGTATACATAATGTCAAAACCAGCACGACTAAACTTGGCTAGAAAACAGATATTAAAACATCTTCGACAGGCATATGCCACCAACAGTAAACAATACAATTTACGTTCGCGCGTTCGTTCATGGACTCCAGGTTAGCAGGTCTTTATTAAAAATTTCGTACAAAGTGACGCTACTCGGAATTTTAATTCAAAATTGGCTGCTCTGACCATTCCTGCTTTGCTGTCCAAGCCCATTGGACAGGTCTCTTACGAATGTACTGATTTACAAGGACATAAATTAGGAGTCTATCATATGAAAGACATATATCATGCGTTGTGAGGTCTTGTCGTTATCTGGTCAAACTGATACTAGAATCCTCTGTCAGAACATTTTTTCTCATGTGCCCGGCGTGTGAGACATCTCAGCGGTGTGAGTCGTCCCCGCGTTTGCAACGATTCACTTTTGATTCGATTTCAATTGGCATATTTTTGGTGCACTCTATAAAATTTTTAATAACCATAATAACGAAAAAAAAGAAAAAAAAAATCAATAATGAAACCGTATTTGAGAACAATCGAAGATCAGTTTTTGAGTTGTTTGGTTAATTGGTGATGTGGCGTGATTGAGATCACAACACAATAAATTTGTTTAGATAATAAAATTAAATTTCTGTTATAAATACATACTATAGTTTTAATATTGTATATAGTTTATTAAAATTTAATTAATTAATAAATAAATAAATAAAAATAGTGAAATTAATAGTTTTTATATTATTAAATATATTAATAAAATTCACACGCATGAAACAGTAACAATACTAATCTAATAACTTCAGTGATTTATACAATCATAGTAGATCAAAAAGTGTATAACGTGCAAATTATTAGTGACAACAAACATAAAATTAAGTTGTTCCGTAATATAAGCACCATTACCAAAATATTATCGGAAAGAAACGAAATATGTTTACGATAGATTATAATTCGGTGTAGTGAGAAAATTGTTTTTTTGGTCAATTGATTTTCATCGTGTGGAAATTTCATTTCTCTAAATACACAACATTGGTTCTGGTATTCCCGAGCGGGTGTGGAATATCAAAGAAATATCTTCGACTTCCCGCACATCGGAATCACAAGGCTCGTTAACGGTGTGGCGAGCTACGGTAAACATACACCCGTGCACCGTGGGAGGGCAAGTAAGTTGAAGTACTATCCTTCATCATTTATATTTTTTTTTCTTCTATTTTTGGTTAATTAAATTGTTTTTATAATGTACTAAATTAAATTTCTTTGGGTGATGGTTGGATATGAATGAGTGTATGTTTTTTTTCAATTGGAACATAATGCACAGTTTTCTTTAAGAACGAACAAGAGCTGGATATTTAACCCACCCCATCGCCGTGAGTCTGTAGCCGGACATGTGCTGTGCCCAGTACTCTTGTTGGTTTGTTTATTATTTTTTTTATACACAGATTCCTAAGAATCTGTTACATGCTCCAGCACCTTATCTAAGATGCACTCCTGGGCAGCCTTAAGCTGCCTGTGAGGACAACCTCAAGGAAACCAGAGAGCAGGATCCCAATGATTCTCGAATTTACAGTCTGCCTGAAGGTAACTCCAGACCGGACTGTAGAACACGAGACCACCGAGACAAATCCCTCCCCTCTGAACTTTTTTGTGCTGGTGGAGTATCATTATCCGAGCGAACTCTCTTCGACGGTGGGAGCACTAGTCTCCCTCTGTGGCCGCATCGCCAAAAGCTTAGTCTCGCTTCCGGGCGTTTTGCCCTCAACAAAAAGCTTCTTGTACCGCTTTTTTGCGACGCCACAAATGTTCATGCGAGGAGCCACGACAGGTTTGTCAACAGTATTGACAATACCCTTCCGGTCCTCCCCGACGTTCATACTCCCCACTGCTTTCACATAGGAGATCCCATCACTCACGGGGGCCGAAATCCCATATCATGAGGTGTCCACGTCAGAGTTGAGAACTAGGTTTTCAAGCACCGTACGGAGCTCCCCATCCGATGGCTCACCCAACGAGAGTTTCACAGCGGAAAGAGGGCCGAAGTCCTTGAAATCCACTTTAGAAGCGTCACCCTCACCATCCTTATTTTCAATAATGTACGACAGTTATTCCCACGAGTTGCTGGGAAAGGAAAGTCGCCTGTGGGAAACCCAGCTTTACCACAGGAAGGCTAAAATAAAATTGAAGAGTGCCTGGTATCCAGAGACCACATACTTAGGACTGATTAACTTGTCAGCCATTCATCCATCGGCATATGCTGTTCCACCTTAAATTGCAAATGTGCATGCAAGATATTTTGTAAACACTTTTTAAAAATATTTACGATGCCAACAATCTCACTCTTTTTCACTTTACGATCACTCAATACAATATCACGGTTTTTGATCAAAAATGCCTTGTATTGTCACATGGGTCCCCACTTTTGAGTTCATCATCAAAAATACCTATGCGATCAGGTTTAGATTTAGAAATTACTTCTACAAAAAATACAAATGCTAATTAATGCTGAGCTATTAAGCAAAACACGAATGTAGTTACTATCTACATTTACAGGTTTATTAAAATGTTATTCTCTATAAAGGTACGTGTTTTACGCTGATACGTATCGCCTTTTTACGCTGACAAAATGAATGAGATGTAATAAATGAAGCTGCCGATGCTTGCTTTAAGCTCCGGGCGTCCCGGGTTCGATTCCCGGCGGGCGATGAAAAAATCACGGCTGGTTAATGTAGGATCAATGAATTAATCACTCATTATCTGTTGAAGAAAATGATTATGAAACTTCATCTCGAAGCGGCCAAATCCCTCTATGGGATGTAGCGCCAGCGAATAAATAAATGAAGCTCCAACTATAGAATCAAATTTAATTAGTCATGTATTACTGTCCGCGAAAATGAATTTTAAGGTTTATAAAAAATAATAATTTGTTCCCAAAAATGCCACAAGAATAAATTAACTTCATGCGAAACATTCTAGATTTTAATAGCTTAATATTAAAATATCCTTCCAAATAAACATGCGAGCGTGTTTAATTTGAAAATTTAATTTCATTTACCAAACAAAAAGCACCATATTTTTGCAAAACAAGTTTTTTTTTTTAGTTACTCATCGACATTTATTGATTTAGCACTTGCGAAAAACATGTACATATGTATATGATTTTGTCATAATATGAAAAATGAATAATAAAAAACATAAGGCGTCGATACCAAAAATTTGGTTCATAAAATTATATATTCAAAATGTATACAAATTGAAATCACTGCATAAACAAATACACATAATCCTTCTATATTGTGAATAATAAAATGCTGGTGAAAATTCACAATATGAATAAAATAAAAATTAGCTTAGTTCATCCGATCTGTAAGAATTATGCATAACAAAAATTTATTACGTAAATAAATTGTATGTACTGCTCCTCATGTTGAAATGTCGAATTAATCTAAAATATTGATTTTCTTCTAAAATATACACATTTTTTCCATTTTGTTATTTTCATGAATTGAAAAATGCAGATTTTTTATTGTGCTGCTTCTCTACCACTGCAACCACATTTGGCAAGTTTACAAAATATAATTATGAATATTTTGTGTTGTACATTCATAAATTACAGTATAGAATTTACAAGCAGTTTTACTATTAGTTTAATTGGATCAGAATCTATGTATCTATGTCTATATATAGTTAGCATAAATATTTTAACAATGTTACTGGTATAATATGTCGGTTTTTATATACAAATTCCATATCTATTTGTAATATATCATTTTGGTTGTTAAAACCAGCATGCATGTATACAAGGTGAAATGAATACCGTGTGTCAAATGGATTTTGTATGTCATGTTGGTTTTCTCAAATAATTTGTCCGTTGCAATTACATATTACACCTGGCTAGATTTGCATCTTTTACAATCGGCTAAATTTATAAATCTCGAGATACTACAAGAAACCGACTTGGGTTACCAAGCTTATTCTAAGCCATTGCTTAAAAATTAAAGGTTAAATATACATTATAGTATAATTCTCCTGTCATAATAAATTGTGTTAATTTAAAAACAAATTAAAAATTATTTTGTTTTTGTTTTATTAAAAATTCCACGATAACAACCAAAATTGTGTTTAACACATCATGTTTTTTCTGAATTTGTTTGAAGCTGTATTAAATTAAACAAACGGTAGTCGAAATCCGATAGAAATACCCTTGTTTGTGTAACCAAAACACAACATTGCTGTTATTAATAAATAAACTAAACTAATAAATGACAAGCAAATTTTTTTTTTAAATTATGTACATCCAATTAACGGGGTGTGTTGTGTACTATAGAAAATAACCAGGAAAGTATAAAACAAATATGTATGTATGTATACGGTCCTCTTTTTACAGGAAGTTAAACAAATTTTCATTATCATATTTTAAAATTGTATATTTACACTACGTGTTTTTTTTTTTTTTAAATAACACAAATTATTCATATCTCAATACCTAATGAATAAAAAATGTACGTAGTTGAAAAACAAAATACCATTCAAAATTTAATTTTCATAAATTTCTATTCTGGCTCTCTTGTTTTTTTGTTGTGTAATTGTGTATGTGTAAATAAATATCACACAAAAAAATTACAAATTAGAATTAATTAAAATGAATAATTTATATTTAAGTTAATCTTGCTGTTAAGCCCCATTCTATACTAATAATATCCCATCTATATTATTACAAATAAGAAAAGGAAATGAAAATACAAAAATAAGTAAATTAACATTTGTGAAAATACAGGAAAAAAAAAACATAACAAAAGAGATATAGTCAAAGCAATAAATTTAATTAGGCTAAGATAATTAAATAAATTATTATTGGATAATTAATTTTAATTTTATAAGTCAAGCATTATTATATTATGTGTAGTAATTATGTCCTTTCTTATTTAGTTTTTTGAATTATTGCAAATTTGTCTGTTTTTTTTATGATTGATTATTCATTGGGGAAAAATTATTTGCGAATTAAAAAAAATTGAACTATGCATCTGACACAATTTTCTTTTACGAACTGGGCCATGTGAATTAATTCCCGACGGATTAAGTCCCAGCTTTTAAATTTTATTGCAAAAGTTATTTTATTATGAAAATAATTCATATTCTTAAAATGAATAACTCCCAATAGTCGAGTTCCTATAATGAAAGAAAAGGTGAAACCTTGGACTCCGAAGTTTCTAAATGCATTCTGATGAAAGCTTTTGTGATCCGTTTTAAATATGATTGGAAACAAAGTTTACCCACCTGGTAAAGCTTGCTTTTTTTCTGGTAACTGTTTTAACAGTAAATCAAATAATCCAATCGTACTTTTCCAACAATTTTTTTACACTTCAATTTATTTAAAAATCGCTATTTTTTTATACAAAATATTTCGCACCTAGGTTCATTCTCAAATGTTTATACACAGAAAACTAAAATTAGAAGAAAAAATAAAAATAAAACTAAAACTAAAAATTATAAATAAAAATAAAAATAAAAAGTTTAAAAATATTTATATTATACAAATTATGATTAATTTAATCTCAACACAAGTTTTAATACATATGTTACTTTTTTAATTTCAATAACTTAACAAGATTGTCTATTCAAAATCAATATCCAAAATAAAATGAATTATCAACATAAAATGGACAGCCAAAAACTAGTTTATTCATAATAATAATAGCTGTAATAGGCTTTTATATGATTGCCCTCTATTTTACAGTAGTTAAGATTCAAACCACAAATCTCTATAAGAACCAGCCATAATATAATGCGTGTTTTACATTCAACGAATTTTTGAAGATAAAGTCATCTTGAAAGAGCTACGCTATATTAAAACTTTTCAAAGAATAAAGCGAGAAACAGCATTACTACCAAATTTTTATGGTACACAATTATAGCATGTTTTTGACGTTTTTAGTTTTACAGAAAAGTTTTGTTTAGGACAAACGAATTTTGGCTAAAAGTGATTTTTATAATAATTTTTATATTAAAGAGAAAAGAATGAGTCTGACCCAGAAACAAATATGCGAAGCAATTCGCATATTATTTTCTAGTAGCAGCAGTAGTAGTAGCGACGATGAACAGGAGCTTAAAATTAAACGGAAGAAGAGACGATGTTGGGTACAACCGTACTATTTAGCCAGAAA
Source organism: Tipula helvola (assembly GCA_963556165.1). Lineage (NCBI taxonomy): Eukaryota > Metazoa > Arthropoda > Insecta > Diptera > Tipulidae > Tipula > Tipula helvola. The sequence goes on from OY744483.1 coordinate 233,983,504, forward strand.
CGAAACGGGGGCTCATCGCAATATTGTGCTAACTTTAAATGGTGGTTCTGTTAATGACCCCATAATGTTTAAAAAATATATGCGCATGAGTCCATCTCAGTTTGACGAGCTCCTTTCTATGGTGGGACAAAAAATATCAAAACAAACCTATATTCGGGAGCCCATTAGTGGTAGTATGCGATTAGCCATCACATTGAGGTAAAATTTCTAATATTATTTGTGTTTTAAAATTCAATTAATAAGTAATGTATTTTTAGATATCTTGCAACTGGAGAATCACAACAAAGTTTGTGTTTTGGATACAAATGTTCGGGATCATCAGTCCACAATATAATTTCAGAAACTACAAGGGCAATTACAGAAACCTTGAAATCGAAAGTTTTTCCAAAGATAGATAACCATATTTTCCATTATATTGCAAGAGGTTTTGAGGAAAAGTGGAATTTTCCTCATTGTATTGGCGCAATTGATGGAAAACACATCAGAATACAGGTCTGTTTTTGCTAGTAGGTATAAAATAATTAATAAGACAATTTTATTTTTCAGGCACCAGCAGCTGCAGGATCGGAATTTTTTAATTACAAAAAATTTCACTCAATTGTACTAATGGCCATTTGCGACCATGACTATAGGTTTATTATGTGTGATATTGGAGCTGCTGGGCGTCAGAGTGACGGAGGGGTATTTAGAAACTCCAAATTTGGGATAAAATTTTATTCAAATTTAATCGAGTAAGTACATTTATTATTTTTGTTTACATTGTATTTACAATTACATACATTTTAATTGTAGTATCCCAGAAGCGTGTGATGTTTCACAAGATTTCAAAAACGTGCCGTACGTTTTTGTCGCTGATGACGCGTTTTCGTTAACCAAAAACATGTTGAAACCATACTCGAAGCAACAATTAAATATTACACAAAGAATATTTAACTATCGGTTAAGCCGCGCTCGTAGAGTCATAGAAAATTCATTCGGTATTTTAAATACTAAATGGAGAATTTTCAACACCGCCATAAATGTAAAGGTTGAGCTTGTAGAACAAATTATTGAAGCTTGCGTTTGTTTGCATAACTGGCTTCGATCAAGCCAGAGTGATTCGAACTATATAACACCCGGTCTAGTCGATACATACATCAATGGTACATTAACTCCAGGATCATGGAGGAACGACCCTTCCATTCTAATCGGTTTGAATCGAAGTAATTTAAATTCGTCAATGGCAGCAAAAAATATTAGAGACGAGTTTGCCAATTATTTTATGACCAATGGAGCGGTGGAATGGCAAAATGACAAAATTTAATTAATTTTGTGAAAAAATATAAATTAATAAAAAGTTTTGTAATCCAAAAATAAAACCTCTATATATTTATTTTATTCTATAATTTTTAATTTCAGGTACATTCATATTACAGAATAATAAAAATAATAATAAAAATACGCCAGTCTCCAAACTTTAACCGACCATTAGTCTGCCATCAATATGGCCATTATTTTAATTTTTTTTTCCTTTTGTGTAGATTCATCCATTTTATCCAATTCGGATCCCACCCATTCCCCGAAAATGTTGTTGCTGCTTTTAGCATTGTGAGTTTCTAAAACTGCAACTGCTTTTCGTTTTAGATGCAGTTTTTCTATTTTATATTCGTCGAGTGGAAATTTCGTCGAAATTTTCTTACTTTTTGGAGTCGGAGAAACAACGTCTATTTGAATTGCTTCAGATTGCTTTAGATTTTCTAAAAGTTTAAAATACATTTAATTTTCATTCATTTATTATGCCTTTTATAAATTTTCTTACTTTTTGGAGTCGGAGAAACAACGTCTATTTGAATTGCTTCAGATTGCTTTAGATTTTCTAAAAGTTTAAAATACATTTAATTTTCATTCATTTATTATTCCTTTATAAATTTTCTTACTTTTTGGAGTCGGAGAAACAACGTCTATTTGAATTGCTTCATTTGAGTCGCTTTCACTAAAGTTACATAAATTTATAGACCTATAATTGTAAATATTTTGTTTCGTTTAGTATGAAAAGTCTACGTCAGGAGATGCATGCAAATTAAATTCGAGCCAATTGAATCTACACTTACTTCCTTGGTACGTTAGTGTCATTAAGAAATGTGAGTAACTTCTCATATCGATGTGGTTTCATTGAAATTCTGCCAGAACCACTTGGTGGCGATTTTTTTGTCCGCATGAACGATGTCCTTAACTGGTCCCATCTTTTTTTAATTTTTAATGTGTTTCTAGAATTTACTTCAATATCTAGCAGAAATACATCTGTTATTTACAAATAATTAAAAGGACAACATTAAGTACTTACTTAGTTCTTTTAAAATATCCTCCCACAATCGAACGCGTATGACACGATTTTTGTATAAATCGTCATACGCGTTCCAAATTGGAGGTCTTGAATGTATTGCCTCAATTAATGCTTCTGCGAAGAAAATTTTAAAATACATTTTATTGTTTATTCCCTGATAAACTGATAACAATTTCATATTTAGATTTACCATTACAAAAATTAATTTCACTTTCCTCTCCCTCGAGTGAAATCTCCGAATAATCATCTAAGAAAATAATATTAATTAATAATTTATATTATCATATATACATATGTTGCACTTTAATTTAATTAATTTAAAAAGTTATAATTATAAACATAAATTGTAAAATTCATTAATACGAATACATAATAATAACCTTACCGGCACTTATTGATGGATCCATTTTAATTGTGGTTATGTAATTATTATGACAGCTCATACAGTGCTATAATATTACTATAATATTACATAACTTTAAACGTATGTTTAATATTATTACATATTACATAACTTGAAACATGAGTAGAAATGTCTTTTATAGCAAAAAGATGAAATTGTTCGTCTTGTGCCATAAAAGACAATATTTTTTTTGGTGTGTTTCTCGGGTTTCTTCTGTTTATTTTACGCAAGATGAAAAATGTTCTCTGTTTGTCTTTAATAATATTTCAATGTTGTATCTCATTTTTTTACAAGATGAATTTATCTTCAAAAATTCGTTGAATGTAAAACACGCATAAAAAGTACTACGTGAAAAACGTACTAAAAATTATTGTTATTAAAATCGAGATTAATCGATAGCAATCAATGTTAGAAAACAATAATCGACTGTCACAACAAAATAAATATTACCAAAACTACAATATTATCAAAAATAAATTAAAAAATCAAAAATTAATCATTTATTCACCCTGATTCTATACAAAATATAGTATATTGTATAATTAGGAGTAAAAGTACTGCATTCCCGGACGATAGTGGAAATTGGCGGACGAGGCGATAGCCACGAGAATGCACTTTTCCTCCGAATTGTACATACTATTTTTTCTCCGATCGGCCTTTAAAACGAATATAAACCCAAAATAATTTTTAGTATTATTCATTAATTATCATATTAAGAAATCAAAACAAAGTAAAAAATCGAAAATAACATAAAATTATTTATTTTGTTATTTTTTCAAAAGTTGTCAAGTTTGTGTACCTATTTGATTTATAAACAAAACGTGTGAACGAAATTTAAGGAATATGGACAATGAAAGCGAATTATCCTTATCTTGTACCCCGCCGGATATAGTGGAAGCAGCTAATTCAGCTACATGTGATTTCCTCCCGCAAAAATCGAAGGAAAAATACGAAAATGCTTATAAACGCTTTATGGATTATCGTCAATCTAAACACATCAAATCATTTTCGGAAAACGTCATTCTGGCGTATTTAGCTGATTTATCTACAAAATTGAAATCATCCACATTATGGTCAAACTACTCAATGATCAGGTCGATGCTAGTGGTTAAAAACAATGTGGATATTGCAAAATACCAAAAATTACGTGTCTTATTGAAACGCAAAGCCGACGGATATAAAGCGAAGAAATCTAAAATATTAACTATGGAATATGTTCAACAATTCATTTTGAAAGCTTCAGATGATTCGTTCCTAGTTACTAAAGTAAGCATGTAGGTATTTAAAACGATTATTATTTGTATTTACACATTAAATTCAAATATGTTTTCGGATAAAATACAATTCACGCTGCAATATTTTTTTGTATGTAATATTATGATTGTTTTTTTGGAATCGGTGGTGCTTGTCGACGGGATGAACTAGCCCGCATGGAAATTACTGACATTAGTGATTTGAGATCTAAACTTTTAGTTAAAATCCCGAATAACAAGACAAATAAACCACGATCATTTATCGTAAACGAAACCTATTTAGAATATTTTAATTCTTTGCGTTTTTTTTTTAAATACACAAATTGTAAAGGTTTTAAACAAGCAGTTGGCATACATCAGTTTGGAAAATGCCACAAATTGTTGCTACTTTTTTAAAATTGTCAGACGCAAAACAATACACAGGGCACTGTTTCCGCCGTTCATCTGCGACAATTTTAGTTGATAATGGCGCAGATTTAACATGCTTAAAAAGATTTGGAGGATGGAAGTCATCGACTGTTGCTGAAGGGTACATCGATGAATCCATTACCAATAAAATTGTAGTCGCTCATAAGATTTTCGATACAACGAATAATGAAACAGCCGATGCAAATAATGTTAATGATTTTAATAGCAATATATCAACAACAATGCTGGGATGCGATATTACTAATCCACCAATGTTCAATAATTGTACTAATTGTACGATAACCGTTAATATTACAAATAAGTAAAATTAAACTCCTATACCTAACACATAATTAGTTTCGCATAGATTTATCAAATAAAAATTGATTATTATGTATACTATTATTACTTGTTGCTTAGCAACAAATACAACATACTGGAATCAACGGAAAGATATATTTTTTCCTACGATCGGAGAAAAAGATAATTTGTAGACGTGTAAACTTATAAAAAGCAATGCATACTTTTATGAATTTACAATTTCTCGATTTAACTTACTACTAAAATAATATTGAAAAAGTCCAAAATCATAAAAGTAAGCTTTGCTTTTTACAAGTTTACACGGTCTACACATAATCTTATTTTTTAGAGAATAAGCACCCTCGAAACGAGTGAAGCGATTTGCTCAAAACCCCACAAGTTACAAAAAAAGATATTTCCTAACGTGTTACATACTAGATTTTTTTCTAATTTTGTTATAAACAGGAAACTATTGAATTTTGAGAAAAAAAGTCTTTGGATAGTTAAACTCCAAATTAATTTTACAATTTTTTGGAAATCAAGTAGGTAGGTACAAACTGGTCTTGTAATGAATATTTCCTCACTAGCTAGCTATGAAATATTCCTCATTTCCTAATAGCTTTGCCACATGACAGAAATATCGACGTCGATCTATCAACGAATATCCAATTTTCAATTAAATAAAAATATAATCTTGATGAAAATTGATGAAATCATCTTCCAAATTTGTCCTATTAGTAATTACAATTAAAATATCATACAATATATTAAGTTTTATTTAAAACTAACAAATTCTGAATTTGAGAGAATTTGTCGGCGATATTTTACTAAATGGTATAATAAAATTCGTGGCTGAACTTTTCCAAAAATAACATCCTAAAATTTCGACGATTTTTTTTTTTCGTTCTGATTTAACCTCATTTCGTTGTGCCATGTGTTGCAAAGAGTAGTGAATAATATTACTTATCAAATTAAAAACTGAAAAACGCTAAAGCCAAATGTCATTTTGTTTGTGTGACGTCAATTTTTATCGTCGATATATCATTTCTTATGTGGCGCATTTTTGCTATAAACGAACGAAATCGTTCGTTTTTATATCTCCATGTGGCATCGCTATAAAAGCCCCTACAGACGATGCAATTTGGTTGCACCAACCAAATTGCTGAGGTTGGTCCAACCAAATTGGTATTGGCTACACACCATGCAACTTGATTTGCAATTTGGTTTGTTACCAATTTTGACGTTTAGTTGTTGATTGGTACAAGAATTTGACATTTAGTTTTCGTTAAAAAATAACAAACGCGCCATGTCTTTTTTATCAAAAAAACAAAAAATTGGAGTTGCACTAGCAGCCTCAATAACTTGTAACTTACCACCAACCAGGCCTAGAAATTTGTGGGCTAAAAACTGGCTAAGGGACCGAAAAAAATTTAGCCACATGATATTATTATAAAAGAGCTGGATAGTGACGATTTTCGCAATTATCTGCGAATGGACAGCGATTGTTTCATGGAATTATTACAGCTAGTTAACCCTTTAATATCGAAACAAGACACAGTCATGAGAGAAGCGATCAGTGCTGAAGAGCGATTAGTTGTTACTCTAAGATATTTAGTAACAGGGCGAGACTATGCTGATTTGAAATTCAGCGCGGCAATTTCGCCACAATTATTATCAAAGTTAATACCTGAAACGTGCGGAGCTATTTTTAAAGTATTGAAACACTACATCAAAGTAAGAAAAACATTATTAATTTATTTATTAAATTGAAAAATTCAAGTGTGAAACTGACCCACAATGGTGTATTATTTCCAAAAAACTAAGTAGTTCTGTTTGTTGTAATTTGAAGTATTGACGAAGGTGGTTGGTATTGTGGTTTGAACATTGTTTTGTTGGCAATGCTCTAAGTGTTGGAGTTCGCGTTTGGCCACCACTTGAAGTTAACTCATTTGAATTTTATATTTTAGTTACCTGCAACAGAAAATGAATGGGTTAATACATCAGCAGAATTTGAAAAAATGTGGCAATTTAATAACTGTCTTGGTGCTATGGACGGTAAGCATATTTTAATAAATAAGCCACCAGAAAGCGGATCACTATACTACAATTACAAAGGAACCTTCAGTGTGGTATTATTTGCTGTAGTCAACGCGAACTATGAGTTTACATATGTGCATACGGGGATAAATGGATGTGTTTCGGATGGCGGAATTTTAAAACAGACTAAATTTTATGAAAAATTATGTAGTGGCGAATTACATTTACCGGATTCCTCTGTATTGCCTGGCACAGAGACAGTCGCACCATATGTTTTTCTAGGAGACAGTGCGTTTGCTATCAACAAGAATCTTTTAACTCCGTTTTCCCAGAAAAATATAACGCGGGATAAGAGAGTGTTTAATTATCGGTTATCGCGAGCAAGGAGAGTGACTGAAAACGTTTTTGGTATCTTATCGGCGCGGTTTCGTATATTTAAAAAACCGATGTTAATAAATGTCGAAAATGTTGATTGTGTAGTTTTAGCGTGCTGTGCACTACACAATTACCTTAGAAAACGTTCGAACCGATACGCAATATATAGTTATGTAGATTATGAAGATTATGAAGATACAGATAACGCAACCTTCCGGCCGGGAGAGTGGAGACACGAAAATTCATTATTAGGCCTAAACCGGAATAACGACCGGAGAAATACTGAGGAAGGTAAAAGAATTCGGAATTTATTTGTTGAATATTTTAATGACAAAGGGCGAGTTCATTTTCAAGATAAAATGGTCAATGTAATGGGTGACTAAATTCAACTACATAATATAAAAGTAACTAACTATGTATCGATTCACCATGTAATCGAACACCATGAATTCGAATTCACTAACTATGTTTGCAAATAACAACCCTTTTTAATCTGTACCCCGCTTCTGTTAACGGTATCGCGGTTTACCAAAAAAAAACATTAAATCATAGTACCACAGGCCTGGTTCATATGTGTCTTTAGGACTAGCTCCCGTGGATTTATTTTCTAAAATGATTAATGACATATTTGTAATACTTTGTTATTTCTTGAATAAATATACATATATACTAAAATATTTTTATATTTTTTAATTCTATTTATACGTATTTCTCAAATTGTTGAGCTGTCGGGTCGCTTGATCGATGCGATATTACCCTGGCCTGCCTGTCTCTATTGTTGTACGCGACGGACGAAATATTCCATAGACACGGGAAAGCTTGATACATTTCTACGATTTTAGTCATTATGATAACATTGTGCGGTCTGTAACCGCCATTTAATGTTTTTATTGTTTATTATTATTTACTCACTTAAATTCAATAAGAACTCACAAATTTATTAGTGAACAAAATTTAGTGAGGCCTGTAGTGGCTAGGAAGGACACAGTTATGTGGGAATCAGTAAGTGCCGAGAAGCGTTTAATTGCCACGTTAAGATTCTTAGCGAAATGGAGGGGATATTCGGATCTGAAATTCATTACAGCCATATGACCACAATTGTTGTCGGTAATATAGTAATAGTAATATTTTATTTTATTCAAATATTAAATAAGCCGAAGCTTTTGTATAACATTCGGTCATTATTCCTGAAACATCAAGCGATATACAAAGTTCTCAGAAGCTACATTAAAGTAAGTAAAACATGTTTTAGTTTTAGAATCAAATGTATTTCAGTACAAAATTATAAAGTTAAATTTAAAATAGAAAACTTATTACCACTAAGTAATGTAATCTTCTAAATTGTAATCTGACGTAGTTATAAAGCTGGATGGTATATTTTCTTCTGGCAGTGAGTCATCTTGTTTGATGTGCGATTGTTGTGTTGGTGCTGTTAATCTTATGATATTAGGGGCAGCTTTAAAATTAATTTGTGAGTCTATGTTGGATCGGGATAACACTGGAGGAAAGCGAAAACATTTTAATGTCGTTGGTGTTGGCGTATGCTGGTTATTTTGTTGGATCTGTGGTTGTGGGATTGGTTGGATTTTTCTAATGATATTAGGGGTGGTTGTAAAAGGCACTGGTGACTATGTTGGATCGGGATAAAACTGGAGAGAAACGGAAACTATTTGATGAGGTTGATGATGGTGAAGGTGGCTCATAATCATATATCTGACTACTATTTAAAGTTACTGTCGTTGGACATTTAGTTTTTCCAATTTTCCATAAAATATTACGTCAGAAATTAATTTTTCTGCTATACATCTCTGTAAGCTTGACATTTCCTTTAATTGAAGGCCTGTTATTCGACCATAAGCCTCAGGAGCGGTGTCTTCGGTTTTTAATAAATTTTCTGCGGTGGCTAACAATTTTTGTTGTGTTTTTTGTAGAGATGTCGCACGCCTTTTATTTTTTTGAGTTTCACTGTTATTGTTTTGTATTTCAAATACCTGCAAATGAAATGGAATGGATTAATATAGCAAAGCAGTTTGCAAATATGTGACAATTTAACAATTGTGCCGCCATGGACGGCAGAAACATTTTAATAAACAAATCACATTATTGTCTCTAAATCGAAACAACCAAAGGCAAAATTGTGACGAAGGTATATCATTGGCATATAAGAAAGAATTCAACCACTATTTCAACCCAAGGTACATTTCCAAGAAAAAATGGTTGATGTACTTGGTGGAACGCAAACCAACATTTAACTTACCTCATCGTCAAAACCGCTCAATGTGTCGGTATCGCTTCTATTTAAGTAATCTTTTTCATCCAAAAATGTGAGGTACTCGAAGTACCATAGACTTGATACATAAATGTCATTGGGACTGACACCTGAAGTTTTACTTTGTTGGACCTGCAATAAAAATGTATTTTTTAATTATTTAATAAAAAAATACTATTGTGCTATATTATTTATGCTTCTTTACTTTTCTCGACTCCCTTTTATACGCGGTCCTCATATTATGTAATTTTTTTTTACTGTGGTGTGTGTTTTTTCCAGTTCTTTAAACTTTTCGGTGAGCGTTTCAAGCGCTTTGTGCCGTGCGTCTCGGTTGCAATATAAATTACTTGATGTATCCCAGAGACAACTAAATTCTCTATAGAGTTCTAGGAAATCAATAATTATTTCCCTCTCTGTTACCGCCATTTTCTTTTTCAATTATTTTTTCGGAGATATGTATTTGTTTTAAGAAACGCACTAGCTATATGAATAAATTCTAGTGAATAAATTCTACTATGAAAACACCACATATGACGAAATATCGCACCGACAACAATACCCACGATGCAATTTGGTTGGTTGGTTGGTCGGTTGGATGGAATTTTCCTTGCAACTCATGCAACTTAATTCTATCGCACCGACATGCATACACACTATGCAATTTTACCTCCAACCCAACCAAATCGCACCAATCAACCAACCAAATTGCATCGTCTGTAGGGGCTTTAATAGTAATATATCGTTTCACAACCTACTACGATTTTGAAAAGTCGTACTTTTGTAACCAAATTGGAAAATAGTACAGTGTATCATCAGGATTAAAAGTGATACTTGTTTGGCGAGCAATTATATTTGCATGCGAGGCGAAGCGCTGCGTAGCCAAGAAAGTTGAAAGATTGCGAGTCAAACACACTTTTAATCCGAATCCACCGAAGAAAATTCATTGCGTACACTAATTATAAGTACAAATTACACGCATTTAAAATTTCTAGATTGAAAATTTTATTGAAATATTTTGTATATCTAAGGAGGACTTGACTTTTTGTCGTTTCTGTATTATCAGGTTATGTCGTGTCAATTTCTTTTAATATTGGAAACAGTATTAAAAGAACATTCACGATTTCACGCCTAGGACTGTTCCAACTCATCTTCAAAAATAAGCGTATTTCCTTGACAATTGATCTGACTTTCTTATCAAGACTTTACTAATTCATAAATAATTATTCTCATTGCCTATAAATGGCTTTAGTTTCAGTGCATTTATTACTAGTACGGTTGTATCCTAAGCATTTGAAACATTGTACTAAAATCCTCAATTACTCTACATCTATCCCACCCAATATAAATTGTTTCCATTTCCAATATACTGGTAAATCCGCTGGTATCCAACTCGAGAATGACATTTAAAGCCACTCTTGATGTTTTATATTTGCGTATCAATTTAATTTGACAATCTTTTAATCGTTCATTCTGTTTTTTCAATATTTAAACAAATTAAACGTCTTCATATTCTTCTGTTACTCCAATCACTTTCACTTTCGGCGAGAATGTTTTACTGGTTTTAATGTCATATTTATCACTGAGCCTTGCTTGGATACTTCTTTCAACTTCCTCTCTGTTGTCTTTGTCACCACATTCCAGCGCAATGCCTCCATTTCTGATATTTGATACTCTATTTATGTGTACTGGAACTACTTTTAGAGATTCCTTTAAATCCTTAGTGGATTTCGATATTTTAGTAGCTGTGCCCTCTAGCGGCAAGAATATAAACACAGATTTATCTGCGCATAACTCCTTAGATAACGGTACTTTTCAGAAATAAATTATGATAGAATTTAGGATAAATTAATACCGTTCCAAAATGGTATCGCTTTTCAAAATACTCTTCTTAGAACCAAAGATACAACCATTTATGTAGAAGTCAAAAATTATAATTAGAAAACTGTCAAAATTAAAAAGTCAAATAACGGGCCAACCAAAGGTCAAAAAAAAAGGAAAAGAAACGGTCTTCTTATTTTCAATAACGAACACGATCACAACAAAAAAATTGAAATCGGAGAGGCCAAAGTTGGGACTCATTTGAAATACCGTGGGTGGAATGAGTCATTTATATATATACATATATATATATATATATATATATATATATATATATATATATATATATATATATATATATATATATATATATATATATATATATATATATATATATATATATATATATATATATATATATATAGGGTGGTCCTTAATGATATGGGAATTTTTTTTTTGTGGTAAATTATTTCTCCCACCCGCTAGAAATATTCCATTGGCTATTATATTAATATCAAAAAAAATTAAAACAATCGAACATTGTTTAAAGGTCGCCCAACTCGCTTGAACTTTCTGTTATTTGCATAATATGGTGCATATTATGTGTACCGAATGAAATTTGTGATTCCCAAATTTATATTATCTCATAGGTTACTACGCAAAAGAAAAAAACTGGTACCGTTATTTTGTAGAAAAACAATTTAAAAAAACGAATAAATGTCAAATTGGGCATTTGTTTTATTTGTTTCGAAATGGACGCATCATAAGGAGAAAAATGTGATTTAATAATTAGATTGTGTAATGATCATCCCGAGTATACCAATAATAAAATTGGTAAATTGGCCGGTGTTTCCAATAATACGGTAACAAATGTAAAAAAAAATGTCAAATCAATCTTTCTGTATCACGCAAGCCCGGATCCGGAGAAAAATCAGGTGCTCCAAATAAAATGTTGGATCAGAAAATTGTAAGAGTCATTTCGAAACATCCCTCGATGTCTGTGCGAGATTTGGCCAGAAAAACCAAAACAACCAAATCGATTGTGGAACGAGCTAAAACCAGAAATAATCTACGGACATACAAGAAGTCAAAAATCCCCAAAAGAAGTGTTGAACTATTTAATAGAGGGATCGATCGAGCAAAGAAACACAACAAATGGTTGAACGAAAGAAAAGATTCTTGTTTCGAAATGAACGACGAGACCTACGTCAAAATGGATTTCTCGACACTTCCAGGTCCCCAATATTACATCAAAAAGAAAGGTAAAGAACTGGACGGAGCAATTACTACCATAGCTGTTGAAAAATTTGGCAAAAAAACATATGGTTTGGCAAGCAGTTTGCCAATGCGGCTTAAGATCACATCCATACATAATAAATGGGATTATGAAAAGGTGAATGTTCGCCGTAAAATGAACAAAAAGTTTGAATGAATACGATTATTTAAAAACTGTACAATATGTGCAATAGAACAACTACAGAAAAATAATGATTATAAATTGCCGTTTAGTTTTAATTCTTCATGAACAAATCACAAATTTCATTCGGTACACATAATAATATTGCAGTAATACTTCAGCCATTCTCATACTTTTAACCAAAAATATTTTATATTTCAAACTTTAAAGCATATCAAATTCACAATATTTTAGTATATTATACAATAGAGGAGTTTTATAATTTAGCTGGCTTCAGTTGTTCCACAAGAGATCTTTTGGTGCATATGTATCGTTTGCAATGATCAGCCACAACTTGCAACAGAAATTGAAATTGTTCCTCATTGAACGTTTAATTCCTTGACTAGAGCTACTTCACGTTCAGCATTGTCATTTGTTACCAAGAGCTTATTTACAATATCACTACCTGCGTGATAGTCTTCTCTATCTATCCAATGTCTCGGGTCAAATTGAAGAAATTCGGTAGATATATTCAGTTTTATGAAGAATCCAATTGTGTTCGGTGTAACAAAATCGCCAAGGCTATACTGTGCCGCACTGCTCGAATTAATAGTAACCCGATTTAGGCCTTTTGGAGTAGGACGCTTGTTGCCTTGTTTTAAATTTAATGCTTTGACTATTTTGCGTTTTGTTAACATTGATACTTCAGTATCAAAAAATGCAAGAGCAATCATTTGTTCTGATAAATACCATAGACGATGCTCCAATTTTTTACAAGTTTCTTTTGAAATTGCTTTATTGTGTTTACTATAGTGACAGAGATCATTTAAAAGGCTAAGATCATTTCGAGGGGCACTTGCTGCTTGTAGCGCTGTAAACCAGGCTTTGAGGAACACCGTTATTGTAAACTTACACATTTCTCGAATTCCTTTTTGCTCTAAGGCTGTAAGTTTAAATTGGGCTCGAAACATATAAATCTTCAGCGTGTAAATGACCTTGGACATCCAACGTGCGTGGTTCAAGCCACCTGGTGCCCGACAATGAATTCCATGAGGAGAGATGCCTCCCAGAAAAATTACTGGCAATTCTAGTAATTCACGATGGTCATCTCGTACGTGAATGTTTTGCGAAAGCTGGTACTTGACAAAACTTTTTATGTTTTCTTTCACTGTACGTAGCGCTGAGGACAATTCTGGAATATCATCACATGTAGAATACATATTCTAATTTATACTATGCCAATTCTTTTGGAACCTCTTAAATAGTAACACTTCAGGTGCAGAAGAGGAAGAAACACTTACTTGGAATGCAGCACTGGCAAGTAACCTCATAATGTGGTCGCGACAAGCGAAGTACAATAATTCTTTGCCAAAATTTTGTTCCAGTTGAACACATGTACCAATAAGGATACCGATATTAGAGCTTTTAGTATCGAAACACATTCTAATAATACGATCTGTAATGCCCCATTCTTCCAACTGCTATATAATAGCTTCTGACTGGTTTTCTCCTGATCCACTGGATATTTTGCCTAATTTCAACAGCTGTGAAACATCAGATCCGCACACAAGCACTGGAAGGTTTATAACATTAGTTGTATTGCTTTCACCAAAAATCAAAAAATTAAAACAACAATCGTACTAGATAGACCAAAAAAAAGTTTAGCTAACCCAAAAAAAATTAGTGGTTAAACAAATCTTAACCAAATTTTTAGTTTTAATACCTGCCGCAAGAGTGAAATTGACAAGAAAATACACGAACAAAAATTAAACCAAAATTTGGTTAATTTTGCTGTTGCTTTGAGGAGCCGTTAACCAAAAAAAATACCTAACTCATTATGGTTGAAAGCAATACGCTTGTTACTTAATGTTTGTTTACAAAACGATGGTTACTATGATTTTTTTCATGCAATAGATCATAAGGAAAAATCTACTTTAAAGCGAAAATAATTATAGTAAAAAGCGTTTCTTAAACAAGATTTCATGAAAAAGATTGAATTCTAATTGACCATAAACCTTATTTAGATTAGCGTTCTTTCAAATTTAACTGTTATGTTTAGAATTTGTAACGTTACTTTATAGTAAACTGATCGATTTTAAAGTCGCAATGTTGGATAGTGCAAATAAAAATGATTTTTAACAAAGTGCTGATGGGCATGAGATTAGGCATCAATTTTTGAGTAAAAATCCTTGGGCGACCCCTGAATGTTATTTAATCTGCTTGAAATTTTACCATTAGTATATTATCATACAAACGAACATTTTTAGGCCATGGGAGCAAAAGATTTTTAGCTTTGGAAAATAAGGACCACCCTAATATATATATATGTATATATATATATATATATATTATATACATTTTCACAATTTCCAAACTTCATCTCATAGATTTTAAGTTTTTTATTTTTTTTCGTCTTCCTCATTCAAAAATTATATCTATAAAATTATTCTAGAACCGAAAATATAACGCTCTAAGTAAAATATCGTCAGAGGTCATACCATTTTAGAAAGATATTAGTTCAGCCTAAATTAGTAGGTAATTTAATTTAAAAAGTACCGTTATCTTAGATGTTATAGTTTATATTTTTAAGTTTATATTTTGGCCGATAGATGAAACTGCCAGGAAAATTTTAATGAACTCAAAAGAGCATTTAACAGTTAAAATAATAGCCTTTCAGAAAAGTGTAAAACAGAATTTGTACTTGTCCTAGTTTACCCAGCAGAGAGCTTCAGTTGAAATGTTGAAATTTACGGATTTTTGTGTCTCCAACACCATCTGATAGTCCCTTACTTTACGGCTTGTGGCAAAGAAGTTCAATTCACAGTCAATATTGAAATTTTGTTGATGGAAGGCAATGTTTGGCAAAGTTTTTCCTTTTATTAAATTGCGATATAGCTCCATCCGAAAAATAATAAATTTACTTTGGAGCTGGATATTTCGACTCATTATCTCTGAGAAAATTGATAAATTTAGTTTGAAATCCATATACAGCTACAACATCATGTGTCTGCTCTTCCGATATTACTGAATAGGAAAGTATGCTCATTTTACCTGTTGATGATTTGTAGTACGCCACGATTGGAAATAAAATTGCTTGCTGTGTGTAATAATGCGCTGCATGTATTTCATTTTGTGATATAAATTTACAATTCTTCGAAAAATTCAAAATTACAACATATTCTCCAACTTGCAGATTATTTTTTACTTGTTTTAGGTAACGCGATTGTTCTTTAGTGATATATGTAAACTTTAACTTTGATAATATAATTTATAAGTATTATAATCAGGCTTCCAATAGCTGTATGTTACATCATCCACGTCGCTCGTTTCCGCAGCGGATTTAAGTTGTTTAAGGAAACTACAGTCAAGCATATAGCAGTTTTCACATTTTTCTTCATAGCAGTCCCACGTCAAATTTTCACAGGATACGTTTTTAACAGTTCTCTCTCATTCCTAATAACAGGAGCGCAAAGTAAAATGTTTGTAACAACTGCACATAACAAATTGTAGTTTTGATGAATTATACACACACATTCATTATGTGTTCCGGCCTTTCCAGCTAATATACATTCTTTTCATTTCTTTTACAAACAATCTTTTGAGTTGGATTTTTTTCCAGAAAATGCTGATATGCCTCAGATAAACATTTAAACTGCACAGAACAAGTAGTATCTTCTTTTGAATCCGCTCTCCATTACCATCACGAACACTTATGCAATCATTTGTTCCAGGGAGCTGTCGGCTGATATCCATACTTCGGATGAATTCCTCAACTATGGTAATTATTTCTGAAGAAATTCCCGAGCTCGTTTTTCTTGATCCGGGAAAGCTGCCGTATCCTGACTCTTTGATTTTATTACTATGTGTTTTGTTGCCTGGAACTTTTCCATAATTCTGGACACTGACTAATGTTCGGATATTACAGAGAGCAGGAACACGCGATTTCCTATTATAGTTTACCCGGCAGAGAGCTTCAAAGTTGAAAACACTTGTTTCTATATATAAAAAATATTTATATTTGTTGTGAAAATAGTTCAATATTTACAGCTAATGGGAATTTTCATAAACAATAGTCTGGAAAAGTTCCAGGTTTTGTTATAAGTATTGGAATTTTTTAAATGTTATGTTTTAATTCTTTAAAGAAAATATTTATTGGCCAAACTCCTTATTCATGTCACTTTGGTGGTAAATATAAAGTTATTATCAAAGTTAACGGAACATCCATATTTTTTGTAAAATTGACCAAGATTCAAATTAACATAAATTGTTCAGTTTAGGGTTTTTTTTTAGATTTTTTCCTTTAAATTAAAGATAATTACATCAAATTTTTGGACTGTGAAATTAGTAGCTTATAGTTTTTATACTTTTGTTATAATAAAAAATTTCTTTTAAAATAAGGAAATAAGGAAATCAAACTTTCAAACAACCTAAGTAGTACAGTTTATGCAATATTCAATTATTGGAATAATTCCTTTTACTTTAAACGCAAACTTGGCAAAGACGTAGGTAATACCAGAACCATCTTGATGTAAATAGAGCTGCCATATGAACAATGAACTTAAAATAAGGGGTTTAGAAACATTAACAATTCATTAAAAATTGGCTTTGACTTTCAAGTCGAGCGGACGTTTTATTTTCTTTACAAAATAAAAAAAATGAAAATTTCTGGGTCCTAAATTAAAATGTACGTATAGCTTGGGGCTAAAGTTTCCCAAGGCGGGGAACCTTCTAATCCGAAAGCGTTTTGCTGAAGCACAGATTATTAACAGTAATGCAGTCAAAAGTTATTGTGTAACCATATCAATCAAATACAATATTGTGAAAAATTCATCAGTCGCCCTTGTACATACGGATGGAAAGGGAATTAGCAATATTGTCCAAAAGGAATTTTCTTTCTGTTTGTGGATTTTATGATTATATTATATACAACTTTTGTACAATGGCACCCTATTGTGAATGAGCTCATGCTCAAAATGGGGTGGCCCAAAATTTATGTAATAAATAAATAAATAAAAAAAAAATTTATTTTCTTAGAATTTGTATGAAAAAACGCGATTTCGATTGACGATAAGACATGAATTAAAAGTTAAACCCAGTTAAATAATTTTTTCTAAAATCGCTAACAAACAACTCAATTCTCAAATTCAATTCTCAAATTCATCATATCGTCCCTCTAGTAGTGAAACAGCGTATAAAAAATTAGTAGTTTTAAAATAATTCGCATTTAAATGTTTATTGAAAAAAAATTTTAAAATAAAATCTTTTATTTCATAGAAAATTAAATTTTCTATAAAATTAAAGATTTTATTTCAAAAAGTGTTTTCAATAAACATTTAAATGCGAATTATTTTAAAACTACTATTTTTTTATACGCTGTTTCATTACTAGAGGGACGATATGTATTCACATTTAAAACCAATCAAACAGAAAAAACAAATCAATATAATAGGCGTTTTCGGAAATAGATCCTAAATAATTTCAGGCTAACTTTTAATTTTTCTTATGTTGGTGAAAAGTTATCCAAGTTATCCATCCCATAAAAAAAATTTAAGATTAAATTTTTGGTTGTGTTCATTAAAAGAAAGCATAATTCGAAAAATTCGAAGATGTATTTTGAAAGATAAGCAGGCTTTCTGTTTACATATTTGTTTATTCAAAGCAAAGCAAGAAAGACGTTAGTAGTGTTTTATTGTTTAATTGTTTTGTCGTATAATGAATTTAATTATTAATTGTATTGCTTTGGTAAAAAAGGATTAGATTTAGGTATGGATTTAAAATTTCAGAAAGCAAATGTGTTTGTTTAATGTGTTTCATATGAAGCAAATTCTAGTGGCAGGTATTGAAACTAAAAATCGGATTTGATTTAAGTAAATTCAAAAAATAATTGGATTTTGCTGAATCTTTGTTGGATTTATTTAATGCAATTGTTGTTGTATTTTTTGTAAATTTACCAAAGCAATACACTTATTAAGAATGCTGAAATGTTCAATTTACTTTTTGGAAGTTCTTCTTCAGAAAGCGAAGTTGAATTGGAACTGATGATGATTTGAAACAATTTATTACATATTTAAATAATAAAAATACAAATATTTAAAAAACAGAATGTGTATTTTACTTTCTTATAGTGATAATATGTCTAATTTTATTTTTAGTACTAGTTTCGAGCACCAAGCTCTGTCAATTTTATAAAAATATACTCCTTATTGAGTATATTTTTATAAAGTTGAGAAAGAGCTTGGTGCTCGAAACTAGTACTAAAAATAAAATTAGCCATATTATCACTAAAAGAAAGTAAAAAACACATTTGTTTTTATTTGTATTTATATTATTTAAATAAAAAATTGTTTTAAATAAGAAAGTGATAAAATACACAAATTAAGAAAATGGATTGTTTCCGTAGTAATTACTGATGATGATGACAGATGATATAAATTTAGAAACTGATACCGCCACAGCAGTTAAATTGCAACTAAAAGATAATTTAATTAAAATAACTGATTTTTTATCAGTAATTGGTGAGTACACCGAAGCTCAGTAGTCATTTTAGATTCTCTCGAAGTACTGTGAAACATATAATAGGTACGTGTTAAATTTGTATCTGCTTAGGTAATTATCACACGTTTATCGTATTTTACTTAAAAGATTAGTTTTATTTTTGTAGATCAATATGAAAAGAGCTTAGTGGATCATGTGGCAGTCGGCAGACATCCAATTAGCTGCAAATTAAAAATGTACGTAACAATTTTGTATTTGGCCAATCAGGAAACATTTATGCAGTAGCTGATAGATTTGGGATTGTCATATCTACAGCTTATGAAGTAATTAAGGAGATTACATATTGTTTCCTTGTCAAAACTGCACCAAAATATATAATACTGTTTACACTTTCTGCCGTAGGCACTTGGCAAAACACACTTAATACACACATTTTTAAAATTTTTTTAAAAACACTTGTTAAATATTTCGCAAAATTACAAAAGGTTTAAAAAATCACTCGATCGATTTCGGCTTGTTAGGCCAACATCAGGAGTATCTACTAAACTGTCAGTAGATACTCCTGATGATGGCCTAACAAGCTGTAACCGATTGGCTCAACAATCGTTAACAAAACTTAATTTATTGAAGCTATCTGTGCACAGCATTTCCGGCTAATGACTCACGGCGTGGGCGGGGTTGGTACAGACTTCAATAAAATTTAATTAGCTGTGCTTATAGAAAAAAAACTATTTCGTCAGCTATATTTCGCAAACCTTCATTCACTATTAAACTCAAATTAGACACTCATCTCAATTTATATAACATTACACACAAAAAAGTTGTAAACAATAATGTTATCATAAACAAAATTCACATCAATTTAGAATAAAATTAAATTAGAAAAATTATTTCAAAATTAAATATTAATAAGAAAAATTGTAATTTAAATAATAAAATAAAAATAATAATAATAATATAATATACAAATGTTGGTTTACAAAAATTGGTTGATTACCTTAATAAAGATGATACTAGTTCCAAACCTCTGACAAAGCTGCTGATTGTTATATCCACGTGTAATTTAATGATTAAATTTATGGAACAATTATATCGATAATTAATATGACCCTTCTTAATATGATGTCCTACTCGCTGAATGTAATGATAGATATTTGATCTGCTGTTTTATTGTACTATTCTCCGTACTGATGAGTATTAATGATTTGATTTTTCACTCAATATCAATTAGAATCATTCGTATATTCAATTTAGATATACTGTACAGAATTTTTAGATTATACTGTAACAGAGCATACCATTAACATCAAACGATACGATGGTACTTTAAAAAGTCCATGTACATATATAAGTAACAACTTTCAATGAAATAGCGTTTCGATAGTTATATTTCAGATGGTATTTTTGCAAGATTAGATACACAGTGACACTCACCATAAAATAATTTACACAGACACTGTAGTTTAGTTCGTAAATTTTTAATATTTTATTGTTTATTAATTTAACAATATTTTTCAGTTACAATAATTTACAGTATTATATACAATATACCGAACATTACTTTGAATTATGTGTATTATCACTATATACATTTATAATTTTGTAAACTTTAATTTAACAGATTAATTAAGTACATTATATTAGCTATTACATTTTATTTATAATCAAATTTTTTACAACTTTCATGCACAATAGTTTATTTTAGTTTTTAAAGCACAAGAAACTTTATAAATAGTTACACACTTGTTCTCGATGGTTTATTAAATTTTTATAATCGAGAAATAATTATGGTTTTATGTACAAGCTGAATATTATTGATGTAGATGTTTTCTGCTCGAATTTTAGAAACTGAATGCTATTATCATATCAAAAAAAAAAATATTTTATTTTTTTATTTTCCGGATCTTTTCCCGCGTAAAACAAAAACCGTACCGTTTTATAAGGCAATAATAGTTGACAATGTAATTGTGATCAATAAATAAAATAATTTAACTAAAAAAATCAGAGATGTAATCGACGACAAATGCGAGGTCGTTACAAAGCCGAAATCGATCGAGTGATTTTTTAAACCTTTTGTAATTTTGCGAAATATTTAACAAGTGTTTTTAAAAAAATTTTAAAAATGTGTGTACAAAATATATAAAATGGCCTACACCTGAGGAATACCAAGGCATATCAGCTAAATTTGAAAAAATCGCCGGAATTAAAGAGTTAATAGGTGCCATTGATGGATGCCACATTCGAATTAGAAAACCGTCTCAATGCCCCATGAATTACTATAATAGAAAGAATTATTACAGTGTTCTAGTTCAAGGTATCATAGATGATACAAAAAAAATTATAGATGTGTCATGCGGTGAACCCAGGTCGATGCATGATTGGAGAATATTGTCAAGGTCAAAACTATTTCAATATGTTGAGGAGCGAAATATTTTTGGACATTATTTTTTGTTGGGAGACTCACCTTACAAAAATAATGAATGGATTGTTACTCCTTTTAAAGACTACGAGAAATTAAACGACCAGAAAAAAATGTTAATTATGTATATTCTAAATCAATGATTGCTGTTGAACACGCCTTTGGGTTACTGAAAGGTAAATTCCGGAAATTGTTCAGTTTTAACAACCTAAAAATCGAATTTCTAATTAACTGTATTGTAGCCGGGTGCACACTACAAAATATATCTAATTTTTGAACGTGATGCTGAAGAAAATGCAGATATAATCCACGAAAATTAATTTGAATATCAAAATGAAGATGATAACGCAGCACTCAGCAATATTAAAAGAAATTCGGTATTTCAACAAATGGTGGTTGATATTAAATTATAAAAATGAGCACGGAGAATTTAGTTTTCAGAATAAAAGAATTTTTATATAAATATTTTTATGTTTAGAGGATTTAATTATATCCAAATATTGCGCAAGTTGCTCCATTCTCTCCGTATGCCTTTTTTCTTTTGCA
The DNA here is from genome assembly GCA_963556165.1 of Tipula helvola. Classification (NCBI taxonomy): domain Eukaryota; kingdom Metazoa; phylum Arthropoda; class Insecta; order Diptera; family Tipulidae; genus Tipula; species Tipula helvola. Next base: position 234,005,546 of record OY744483.1, read on the forward strand.
TTTTATTTTTTAACGTTTCCAGCATTAATAAATTGTTTTATTTCTTCGAGAGACTCATTATAAACTTCCCTGAAATAAAATAAATCATGAAAATCTTCAAAATTTAAAATTAGGTATGCTGTTTATCTTATTAATGTTAAGGTTTTATTTCCTTTTGATGAGGAAGGCACACTTTCAATAGGTGATTTTGAGGTGGATGGTTTAGATGCAGCAACCGAATCAGTGGTGTTTTCAATTCCAATCTAATTAATAAAAAGTGTGCTTATATGTACGAAAGAATTAAAGATACATGTTATCTCGAAAATGATTTGACATGAGAGTTAAATTCAACTTGTAAACGGTGACTTGACTGAAAGTTGTCTGCTCAATTGCGCCTATAAATCTTACCTGTACCACAGTTTTATTTACGATCGTGCGGCTTTTTCCACAAATTCTGCCTATGATGTCTCCGTGTTTAAATCTCGAGCGACCTCTCCCGGATTTACTATCGTGCTCCTTGAATTTTTTAGACAACTGCACTAAATTTTTAAATTTCTGGCGAATTTCATTTAAGTTATGTTTCTAAAATAAACAAATGTTACCAAACAATAAATTTAAAAAAAATGGTTCATGAGAATTACCTTTGCTCCTAAAGTTTCCAAATGGCGGTGCACTTTCTCATAATATAGATTTCTATTTTGCTGCATTATATCAGAACCATCTTGAAGTGAATAGAGCCGGCATGTGAAAAATGAACTTAAAATAAGGGATATAGAAACACTAAAAATTCATTTATTTTCATAGTGTTTATATGAAAAAACGCGATTTCGATTGACGATAAAATATGAATTAAAAGTTAAACCCAGTTAAATATTTTTTTAAGAAATCGCTAACAAACAACTCAATGTCTTACTCATTTAAAACACAGATTCTCAAATTTCCATATTTTCCAGCAATAATCAAAAGAAAATAAGGGAAATTCAATTAAAAAACATTCTACAACAACAACAATGTGTATTAAATAGAGAAAATTCAGTTTAATGACGACATCATATCTCCACATCTAAAACCAATGGTAAGAAAAAAGACAACACGTCTCCGTTCAACAATCAAAATAAAAATAAATCATAAAGAGAAACAGCAAAAAAAAATAAATAAATAAATCGATACAATGAGTGCGAAGAAAACAAAAAATCAAAACAATCTAGCATGCTTTGCAAATTCAAAATAACTATAGAAACATATTCGAATTCAAATTTGAATGGAGGCAATGAAAGAGATGATTATTGAATTTTTTATAAACGAGTTATGTTGATGACGTAGTATATTACAAAAACAACAATATTTAAAATTTCAAAAGTACCTTATTTTTCATGACGATTTTCACTTAGAAATAAACATTTTCAAGACTCGATTTTTCAATCAAATAATATTTCATGATTCATGAACATTTTCATATAAAAACAAAACAAAAGCTCACATTTCTAATAAACTAAAACTGTAAATGAAAATAACCGTTTCCCCATATAGTTTCATAGCAAAGGAAAAATTGTTTGTACCTTATTTTAAGCTTAGTAAAAAATACAGTCGATACTGGAGGCTCTTATTTATACAGTAGGCTCTGATTATATGTAGATTTTTGTTTCTCGCAAGTTTTTAGCAACAAACTTGTTTTTTCATTTGTCCACATTTCATATTTACAAGTCGAAACATTTGTAGTAGCTTGAACATTCTCTGCCATTGAATTTTTGTCATCTTCACTCTGTACAACACCTAAATTAGCTTCTTAAGTTATCTCTTTTGTTCGTAATTAGGTGAATAAGTTAACAGTTCGAAATTTAGCCTGATGTTATTCAGGATCAATTTCCGAAAACGCCTAATGAGTACGAAGAAAACAAAAAATCAAAACAATCTAGCATGCTTTGCAAACTAAAAATAACTATAGAAAGATATTCGAATTTAAATTTGAATGGAGGCAATGAAAGAGATGATTATTGTATCATTATAATTTCGAGTTATGTTTATGACGTATATTACAAAAACAACAATATTATAAATTTCAAAAATACCTTATTTTTCATGACGATTTTCACTAAGAAATAAACATTTTCAAGACTCGATTTTTCAATCAAATAATATTACATGTTTTATGAACATTTTCGTATAAAAACAAAACAAAAGCTCACATTTCTAATAAACTAAAACTGTAAATGGAAGTAACCGTTTCTCCATACAGTTTCACAGTAAAGAAAAAATTGTGTGTACCTTATTTTAAGCTTAGTAAAAAATACAGTCGATACTTGAGGCTTTTATTTATACAGTAGACCCTAATAATACAAACTAACAAAAATTCACAACGAAACCAATTCCGAACAATTTCGAAATTTTGAAGATAAATCAAAGCTTGCTTGCAAGTAAACCAAAAGAATTTTACAAATTGAACAACTAGATTTATTTGAAATTTGATATTTTGATTTTAACGAGCAAAATTACTCGAAAATAGTTGTTCGTATTTTTTAATTTATTTTGTTTCTGTTTTGCTTGTGCTTGCAATAATAAATGATTGTTTGTATCTGCTCGAAATTTTCCGCTTGTCTAGAGCGCTCCAACATATAATATTTATGTTGACTAAATAAAATAATAGTACATTGCTGCCGTGCTAATCATAAGTGACTTAACTGCATTTTTGGTCAAATAGAGTTATTGATACCAATCGATAGCTCATAAGAGACTTTATCATAAACATCTAAAAACATAATTTAAACTAAAATCAGAAACGAGTAATAAAGAAAATTGTTTTCATTTTAAATGAAAAATACTGATTTCAAAACTTTAACATCGATTTTCCCAAAACTCAATTTTTGCAGTTAAGTCACTTATGTTTATCACGGCAGATTGTGTCAATGGGCGCTTTCAGTTCCTCCAACATATTGGCATTGAAAATTTACTGATGGAAAAAATGTCATTCGATCTATCACATTGCCATGAAATTGTCGATAAATCGGTTGCATTCAGAAATCCTTATGATTATTTTACTCAGCATATGTTCTTCCCAACAGCTTGCGGTCCTGAAAGCGCCCAATATGATTAAAAGTGATTCTATGTTTAACGAATAATTACTACATGGGCTGAAAAGTTCCTGTATTGATAATAAAACGCAGCTATTTTGGCAATTTTTTTATTTAATCTACAATAAATATTAATTTTTTATTTAATCTACAATAATTTTCCAAAATAAAATTTCCCAACATTGCTATTTTGTAGTAGTTACTCGCTCGCGTTTTTGATCTATAGCGGGCGAAAGCGGCATCCGTCTTGCTTCAAACTTTTTCATGTACTATACAAATGTCCATTATATACCTTATTTTGAAATATTTACGAAGTCAACGATTCACCCTTTTGTGGTGTTGCCATTGGTTTTAGTTTCAGAGCCAAAACACTTGTGCGACCATGTTTCATCGACCTAAAAACTAACGGTTTCATAGGATGGTGTAAATTCGCCCAAAGTTAACTCAACAAGCCTTTAAAATAAAAATAATTTTAGCATCACGATGATCTATGTATCAGCTCATACATACAAGCGCAAAGATTGCGATTCAAGCAAAACCACTTTGTTTTAATCCTAAGGTCTCATTTTTCATGATTTTTGTGTTCACATTAAACTATTTTTATATTAAGAATTCGAATGCAGTTTACAACACAAACTAAATACCATGGAATTTATTCCAACGTATACGTAATAAATTCTGTACGACCATTTTGAGTAAACAAGCAACTATAAATTCCATATGTGGTCTGACTGTGATGCTTACATACTATACATATGTATACTACATATGTAAGTAAGTTCCACCATTTATACTAAAAACGGTTCAAACATTATAAAGAAATTGAATCTGAGTTATGTTCAAAACATGCGATTGTTATCAATTTCTGTTATTATTTTTTTATATATTTTTATAATCTCTATCAAATAAATTTAGGTTTATCTTCAAAGCTCATAAAACAAACACAGAATAAAAAACAAAAATAATAAAAACCAGAAAAGCTCCAGAATTAAAAAAGGGGAATAACATTAAAACAATAATAATAGTAATATACTGAACTGTTCTGTACTAAAAATGGTGCAACGTGTAGGTGAACAATTATAAATGGTTGGCAAAAAAATTTGTTTCAAGAATAAATTAAAAACAGGAATATAAAATGACAAGATAAAATTTTTGTTTTGTACACAGATAATCTGCCATAATTTAATACTTAAAAAAAAACATGAAAACATGGTTTTTGGTTAAAACACGAGTTTTTTTTTCAATTATTTTATAAACATTTTCAACGTTGGGAAACTATTCTAGCAAATTTGCCAAGTTATGTAATGAATAGGTCCAAACTATTATAGCTTTCAAAATTTGATTTAAATTAATTGTGTATTAGAACACTGGCAGGACTATGACGGACAAACAAAGATATATTTACAAAAACATTACGTGAATATTGTTTTTATACATAAGTACATACATAGCTGTTTCGACAGGCAGGAATCTTAAACAACTGGCAAAATAAGAGGGTGATATAATTTACTAAGACAGTAAGACATAATACTTATTTAATATTTATTACATTAAATAAATATAAAAAACAATCGTGATGTGATCTGCATTCTTTTATTGGTTCTAAACAGCATACGTTTTTTTCTGTTTTTGAAAATATGTAAAAATATGCCGTTACGTCTCAACGACTACCTCTTCTTCCTAAACGATATATAAAATGTTTAGTAAAACATATTTCTTATAAATTCTTGAAATAGTCCTTTATATTTTATTTTAGAATATATTATTTACCTATGTATGTATAAACTTTTATTTGTTATAATTTTCTCGGTAAAATCTAAATCAAATAAGACGAACATTTTTATTCGTACCCCTTTTTTGTGCGGCAGCAGCTCCAAGGAATTTATTAATTTAATTCAATCGAAAAATCATGTTCACACGTTATAAAAATCCTAATATCCAATTGAAAACAAAAAACAAATCAAATCTTCTGTTAGTTCTATCCGAACCGACGAAAAAATTGTTCGGTTTATTTTCCAATTTTCTAATTTGGTTCTAACAATAACAATAAAGAAAAGGTTACCCCACATTTTCAATATCGGTTCTCTCTATATACATATAGTATTATGTATTTTGAATGAGCCAAACAAACAAAACAGAAAATACAAGCTTGTTTTGATACGGAAAAATTTACATATGTATTGAGAAGAAAATATTTAAAAAAAAAAAATCTCTCAATGGAATCGAAAAAGAAGCAAAAAAATGAAAAGATTTAACCTTATCAAATTTGTACGATGAAATAGTATAAAAGTTGAAAATGAAAAGCAGAAAAAACACGAACAAAATGTGGTCAAATCTATTTTGAGGCTAATAAAATTTCAAACGATTTAGATTTTCGTATAAGCGAAATTAATTCGATTTTAAATGTTACTCAATCAATGGAAAATTTGAGTAAACGTATCAACAAGAATTCTAAGAAAGGTCAATAATTTAAGGCAACATTTTTCGATACATTAAGCTTAATGTTAATATGCATAAATAAGCGACTACAATTTTTTTGTTGGTGGTCTATAATATTATATAGTACCTCCCATTGTAAGAAAATTACTCAAAAAGTAAAAGTTTAAAACAATTCTAAACATAGGTAGGGCAAGCTTTTCACAAATTGGTTGATATTGTTTGCAGAAAAATTCATTATGTTTTCGTTTTATTGATGTTATTATTTATTATTTTTATTTTTTCATTTTCATCTTATTATAGACAAGATTATTTTTAATTAAAGCAAAACCAATGCGTTTCTTTAGTTTTAATCATCTAGCGTATGAATTTACCAAAGAGAAAAAAAAATAAATATCTTCCTAGTTTTTGATTAAATAAATTTTAATACAATATTTATTATTTAAAAAAAATTAATTATAAAAATTAAAAACATAAATTTTCTAAATTAGCTTTTAAAAATAATTTCATTAGCCAAAAAATAATAATCTTACTTAAATTATACAACATTATAATTTGCAAGCTTTTAAGTAACTAAAAAATATGTATATGATTTGTTTGATTTCTGAATGCGTTGTTTTGGACTTCTAAATATTCTCAAGGAAATTCTATAGAAAATAAAAAATTAGAACTCAACAAAAACAAAATATATAATAAAAAAAAATTTCATTCAAGAAAATAAAATTCAAAGAAAATATTTGTATTGATTCGCAACCGCATAATATCAATAATTAACGGAATTCATGTTTTTTGTGTTGGGCGCCATGACATCTATCACACGCATACTTTGCTCCGGCTAAGCTTCTGGAACAATCCACTCTGGCATAGGTTCCGGTTGTGTATACAACAAATAATTTTCAAAACAATAATATACTAAATTAAAAAAAACTATATGACAAAAGAAAAACAAAAAAAACAATTTAAAGAACAGCAGAAAAAAATAAAGTTTTATCTTTTGGAACAACTCATCAAGAACCGTAGGTCATAGCGGACTTTCTCACTTTCGTGTAAGGCATCTTCATCATCCATTCAACAATTATCTTCCAGCGGCAGCCATTCATAAAAAAAATCATTCCGTTGGTTGATTACATAAAAAATTTAATAATAATAAATTCGTTTTATCAATTATGTCTGCTTGTCTCGATCCTACGTGTTTCTTCTGGGAGCAAAAAAATCCACCAAATGATAATATCGTGAAACAAATCTTAGTTCCTCTGTTTTTCTGTAGGCATCAAATTTGTCTATACCATAACGTGTCCTTCACCGGAAACAAAATAATCATCTAAACAAATTATTGTTTAAGCAATTCTTAATTGCAATTAAAACAAACAATCAATATTGTCTCACAAACAACCATAAACCAAAACTAACTGGTCACTTCGTCATGAAAATCACTTCTTTCACAAAAAATATCTTTTGTGCATATAAACAAAAATAATCTATTTAGTTTTATTTTTATTTTTTTTTTGCCACTAAACACACCGTGGCCAACCGGCTTTCCTCGATCCAGTTTTAATACACGTCCAATGTCACTCAAAAAAAAAAATTTAATATCCCATTTTGCATGGCGAATTAGCACACAAAAAAAACTAAATTGCCAAAAATGACTTTTATCATGGCAAATTGTCACATGTATTTTCAAAAAGAAATCTATTTTGATCATCACCTTTTGCAATTTTTTTATTCTACTCACACTGCACGTACCTATCTTCATCCATCCAAGTTTGTTTTCTTTCTTCCCCCGTATTTAAAATTTCCGGTCTTTAGCCAATTCATTATAACCATCCCCACTCAATCACTAGGCGAGAATAACCAAAAAAAAAAAAACAAAACAATATTGTAATGAGAGCCATCTAGTAGATGACACAGACACTCGACTACGCGATCTTTCAAATAGAACCGGTTTCCATTGAATCGCTTTTCTGAACATTTCTTTTTTTCGGCTGTCTCAAAAAAAATTATTGATCAATAATTAAAACGTTCAGAAATCTAAACACAATACAAAAGGTTCATGAAACCCAATACTAAAAAAAAACCATCGACCGTATTGCTCTTAATTTCCAATGGAATTGAATTCCAAAGAGAAACTCCCCTAACGTAAAAGGATTTGTTTAGCGACCTACAACAATTTTTGGCCGGAATCAAGCGAAAGTTTGAGGAATAAAACCTACTAAACAGAAACTTCCTATAAAGATAACAAGGCTTCTTAGCTTTGAGAAGTTTAAAAATAAAAAGACAAACGCGAAATTCGAAAAAGGTAGATAAACTAACATATGTACATCCTTAAACAAGGCTAGAGTAGGCAGAAATATGATCGAATTTCCTAATACCAAAAATAAACCTATAGTATAAGCATTGAAACATCTTTGGAGAACTATCATATTTTTCTGAAGCATATCCAATAAAACTATGTCACCATAAATAAAATGAGGAAGAAGACAAGACAAAATCATTTTTTTCCTAAACTGGCTATCAGAAAATCCTGCTACTTTATACAAACAACTAAGCACACCAAAGACCCTCTTACTAATACTAACTAAATGGTCACCCCAAAAAAGAGTTTTATTAATAACTAAGCCTAAATCTCTAACAGTATTTGAATACCTAATTAGAGAACCCTGCAGGAAAATACCAGGAAAGGACGAGGTGTCTAACGATTTTTTATAAATTATAATCGACTGAGACTTATCCGCATTAAAAACGAGCCTATTAGAGACCGACCAACTAGCGATATTATTTAAGCCTTCATTTATCAAAGAAATATTCCTATCAATAGAATCCTGATCTAAACGACTATTTCTATAAATTTGGACGTCATCAGCGAAAATGTGAAATGAACAATGGTGAATAGAGGATTCTATGTCATTAATGTATGTACATAGAAAACAATAGAGGACACAGCACTGAACCCTGAGGAACGCCGGAAATTACAGGAAGGAAATCAGACAAAGAATTGTCGAAAAAAACTGCATGAGAACGATTAGAAAGATAGTTAAAAATTAATCTGGCAGCGGAAACCGAAAATCTAAACTGAGATAAGAGTTTGTTAAAAAGAATTCTAGAAAAGAAAAAACTAACAAAGTTAAAGAAGTCAATTCCCTATTATTCATATTACGCCTAATATCATCACATACATTTAATAACGCAGTAGAAGTGCTATGAACGTTTCTAAACCCAGATTGGAAGAAACTAATTAAACTATTGCTATTTAGATGCGATTGAATTCGAGTTTTAACAACTATCTCGAAAGCTTTAGAGAGAGAGCTTAAAATGCAAATTGGCCGCAAATGGGATAACTCTGAAGGATTACTTATCTTTGGGATGGGGATTATTTCCCTTAGCTTCCACTGATCTGGATAGGAAGAGGATGTGAGAATAAAATTAAAAATATGAAACAAATATTTTGAGCCGAAAGGGAAAACTCGCTTCACGAATTTTAAATTGACGTTATCCAGACCAGAAGATTCCGATTTAACATTCCAAATGGCAGACTGTAAATCCTCGAGAGAAATATTTGAAAACGAAAACGAATTAGATGACGCATTAGAGAAGAAATCGACAGTACTACTGCCCGAGTTCAAACTAGAGCAAAAATAACTATTGATATCATTGACTTAAACACCCCACTAGAACTACTCTTGCAAATGCCTAGGCCTAAATTACGAACATTACGCCAAAAAACCTTGGGAGGAAGGGAGGAGTCTACAACTCTATTACGAGCCTGCTTATAATCTAAATGAGATTGACTATTAGGATACCTTTTCCATAAACGATATTTAGTAACTAATACTTATGGCATTCGACACTTCCTAAGACAACCAAGGCGGAGATTTCGCTTTGAAAGTAACCTTTTTAAGCGGAACGCAACTATCAAAGACTGAACTAATATATGAGTTGAAAAATTCTACTTGGGTAGTTGCAGAACTAAGGCAAAAAATATCCTCCCAAGGAACCGAGTTACAAACTAAGTAAAGGCGGGAATTATCTATACTAGCAAAATCTCTAAAGCTAAAACTATTAGGTTTAGGTGGAGAGCAACAATTCACAGAGAAAACTAAAAGATCATGATGGGATCAAATTCCGAGAGACAACTGATTGGAAAAACAAATAGAGTTATTAGTAAAAGAGATGATATGGTCAATAAGGGAATAAGAGGCATCGCTAGCGGTTGGACAACAAAACGTCGGCGCCACAGTGTTGTGTACGGATAAATTAAGACTATTTAAAAGATTCAAATAATCACGAGGGAAGCCGGAATTTTGGAGAATATCGAAATTGAAGTCACCTGATATATACAATTCATCGAATCTACAAGAGAAATAACTGAACAAACTTTCTAAGTCTACAAGGGATTTTTTAAATTGGGCATGCGACCTCTTACTAGTTTTTGGAGGGTTATAGACGGTACCGAATAAGATTTTACGACCATTAATGAAAACGTTTACGAATAAAAACTCTAAATCCGATACTAACAATTCCGAAATAGAAGAAGGTATGGTAACTAATCTGGCATTAATGTGATCACCTACAAACATATATAAACCACCACAATTAAGGGGAGGTACCGTCCTATCTTTTCTAACGAAAGAGGATCTTGTTTATGGTTTCACTGATCTTGGAAAATTAGGTCGTGACAGGTCATTTGCTAACTATATACAGATATACCCTATTATTTATGCTGAGGGGACTAAATAGCTCTTGAAAATAGGTTCGTTTTTTATATTTTTTGTACTAATATTTACTTATTCAAAAACTTGTTATTATCTTAGGTAATTGGATATTATTCGGGCAGCGTTCGCGGTACTCAATTATCTGATATATTAAAATTTACTCTCGGTCTCTTAATTGACTATATAACTCTCACGGTACTAAAAGTACTTATTCGGGCGAAAATTAAAATTATTAATTCAAAAGCAAAAAATACATAAAAGGAAATTAAAAAAATTTGATATTATTAATCTGGTGGGGCACAAGCCGATGAGAATCGAAATCCACGTGATGATGCTGGATTTTGTAAAATTGTTGTGCGTGTATTCCCACGTAACTGTGTAACACCTTAATCTATTAGGTTGTCCAATCGTTGGTGTTTTTATTGACAAATTAATTAAATATTTTATCACACTACTTATTTTGTTTTAATACTTCACTTTATTATATTACCTATATGTTACAAAAAATTGGTTTTGATCGCTTTGATAGTCAAAAAAAGAGTGATAATAATTGCTATCTTAAAAATTAAACCGAACTTCCAAATTCGTAAACAAAGTTCTTCCAATTGGAACAAAAAATCAATAAAATGTATATCGGTATCGCAGTTTGATGAAGAATGAGATCGCAATTATTATCGGTACAGTAGCTTTACCATAATTGGTAGTAATTTACAGTGCAATGGATAAATTATAAATTAATAAGTAGGTACGAAATTATTATGAAATAATTATATTGTGAATTTGAATTGAAAATTAAAAAATAATAATTAAACAATAAATCTAATAAGAATCAAGGTAAGATTATATAATGCAAATGTGGAATTAAAATAAATAGAATTTTAACTTAAAAATACTTTTCTTTCTAGTGTACATATATCACAACCTTGGACGAAGTCGCTGTATAATTCCAGCGGCGGAACTACATACCCGCAAAACCCCGCAGCCGCGGAGGGGCCCAAAGCGAGAAGTGCTGCACAAGATTTTTTTCTTTAATAAAATCGTTTTTTAAATGTGAATTAAAGGATAATGGTGGATAATGGTGAATTAAATTATAAATATGTATAAAAACATTATAGTATTTATATAATTACATGCAAAATAAGTGCCGTTTATTGCTTTGATAAATTTTCGCATATAATCTGCGGGGGCCCAAAATATGAAATTCCGCCACTGTATAATTCAATTTGCTTTAAAGCTAAGTATCCAAAGTATTGGTATATAATTTAACCAAATTAATCTATATTTCTTTTTCATTTCAGGATCAACTTCGTTGTATCCGGATGTTTATGAACATAAGTAAATGAAAATGTTCAATTTCTAATTTAATTGATTTTTATTTAAGAACGCTTCAGAAGAATGTTTCCAATGGGTCTGGTTACTAAATTTCCTCCTTCAGCCCCATCTCACGGGAACACCAAATCAAAATGCAATTTACATCAAAGCCAAAGAACGAAATAACGTATAAAATTAACGTTAATCATTTTGTTGCATCTATTTTTTTAAATATGAAACCTATCTTAATTTTTTTATATCTTTTGATCAATTAATTATTTAGCTTCACTCAAGCCGCATACTACAAAAGAAATTCAGTAACTTTTATGGTAATTTCGCAACAGAAGAACTTGACGGATATAAAATTTTCTCATATAAGTTTAAATTTAATGGGGCCGATTCTGGCATATAAATTTTACAATTTTATGTTATTTTTTTAAATCACATAGTAAACTGGTATACTCGTGTTAAAAAAAAAAAATTATGTTATTTTTTTTTATGTTATCATCTATCAAAAATAAAAGAATTAAATTTAAGCATGTTATAAGATTTTATCTAGTCGAAATACAAATTGAATGGAACATTTATTTATTTATTTAAAGTTTTGCAATAAAATTAAACATTTATCTAAAAAAACGGAAATACCTACATACTTTTCATTAAATTAAATTTTTCCATTGAAATCAATATGCCCAATTATATAGTAATGGCAATTTTGTTAGCTCGAGAATATACAGTGACTCTCATAATTGATTATTGAACAATTTATTAAATATATTTTTAACAAATTAAAAAAACAATTTATTTTCAACATCACAAGTATCAGTAATAAATTAACATAAAAATTAGTAAATGAGATCAATTATGAGAGTCACTGTAGTTGCGCCACCCGAACATGATGAATTTTATAGGGGTAATTTGTTTCGTAACCGTAAGGGTTACCATAGTATTAATACTTTAATATGTTCAGATGCAAATATGCGAATTTTGTATGTAAATGCATGTTTTCCCGGTTCTGTGCACGATCCCGCCATTTGGATGATGTCAAAATTGCGAGCACATGTTGTAGAAAAAATTAGTTCCATACAACATCAAATAAATTTTTTAATTGGCGATTCCGGTTTTCCACTCGAGCCGTGGCTTTTAACCAATTTTTCAAACCCACAAAGAGATACCACCGAATTTGCATTTAAAGAAAAATTTATTCGGGCTCGTAACATTATCGAGAAATGTTTTGGGGTTTTTCGGTGCCTACTACGCCACAGAACCCTTCATTATCATCCACGTATGGCGTCACAAATTATATACGCTGTTTGTACATTGCACAATATACATATAGCTACAAAAAATAACGATGTTGAAGATACTTTAGAAGACAGTGAAGATGAATTCCTAGACGAAAACGATGAGGAAACAAATGATTCACCTAACTTTGCAGATGGAGTCGATAATCTGATAATCGATGATACAAACGAATCGTCTAACATTGTGCCAGAAAATGAATCATGGCACACATTAGGCGTCAGAGTACGAAATTCCAATACATATTAATAAATATTTCTGACTCTTTTAAACAAATAAATTAATTAATTAATAATTCCATAAAAAATTACAATATAATTTAATAAAATTCAATAATAACAAACAAATATTTTTTTTTAATTTTCAATTTTTCGTTAGCATGTGTACAACCTCTGCTAAATTATTATTTACATCAGCAATGCTGTGTAGCCCCTCCGCTATTTCGGAGTGCCCCTCCGCTTGCTTCGCCTCTATTTCAGCAAGCCGTTTTCCGCTACACATTCAATGCCCGTTCCTCTAATGTCTTCAACTTCTCTTTAGACTCCGGACCCCCAATAGTTCCATTTAAATGGGTGAATAGTTTCCTACTTTTGTGCCGTACGGAATTACGCCAATTCTCAAAAATCTAAAAAATAAACATAAATATGTAAATTAAGATTAAAAAACACATAAAAATTTTGTGGTCGACAGTTCGACACAATGAGTTATAAAATTAGTATTACCTTTTTCCAACATTGTGTGGTCCGCTTCGGACCAGCACCAGAGTTCAAAAGATGTGTTAGCTCCTGCCACAATTTTTGCACTGTATTGTCACGATCTTTTTTTGTGGCCTTATCTCCTTATTACATTCCAAGAATGTAAAATATATTTCATACTGCTCCCTACTTGTTTTTGTCTGGCGTGACGATTTTTCTGTAATATAAACAATTTAATAATCAAACGTTATGGTGCAATTAAAAAATGTTGTAAAGTAATATAAACTTACCTTTCACAGCTGCAGCCATCTTCTAATGTTTTGGTTGTCAAATTGTCATGTACAAACCAAAAAGTAATAGATTTCTTATACCCTATAAACACTTTTTTGTTTCTAAATTTAAAATTGTACCAGAACATTTTATTATAAAATAAGCTATAAAATGTTGCAATCGAAATACGAAAAAAAAAATTTATTTTCCATTTTAAAATTTATTTATAACATAAAAAAATAACAAAAAATTTCAAATTGTCAGAATCGGGCCCAATATTTATGTAAATAATTACTCTTTGAAATTCTTTACTCTAAAAATGGTGAAGCTCCACCTATATAGTAATTTCTCATATAATTTGTAAATTTTTTCCCCTCCATACCAACTTAAAAAACATAATTTTTTTTTTCTCGTATGAAAAGAACAATTATGTTTTTTTTTTAAGTTGGTATAAAGGGGAAAAAAATTACCGAAAAGTTGAGAAAAGTTTATGTCCGTCAAGTTCTTCTGTTGCGAAATTACCAAAAAACTTACTGAATTTTTTTTTGTAGTATGCGGCTTCATACGGAACAAAAACTACGATATAAAAACAAAATCGAAAAATAACAAAAAATAATCAAAACAAACCTACACTAACACCAATTTATAAAGAAAAAGCAATAAAAATTAAATTTTATAGTTTGAATCTGTATGTTGCTAGAAAAGGAATTCCACTCTTAACAAATTTCTTTTATATTTAAGTGACTAGTGGAGACATTAACCAAACGTAACGGCAGAAACCCTAGTAATACTATCTAATTATACTTAATCAATGTCAATACGCACAACAAATTAGGAAAATTAAATACGTATGCCTTCGTACTCTTCACGCACTTCACACAATGGGTCTTGGAAATAGGTGCCAGCTTGCTGGTGGCCGACTTATTTTTGCTGCTTCTGTTTTATAATCTTTTATTGGACAAGATGGTTTTCTTAAATTAATTAAAGTGGCGTGCGTTTGTAAATATCCATGTACTCGTTCGGATTCGTTATAATTTGTTTATTACGGATCTGGAATTAAAAAAAACATGTCAGGTAATCAGCATTATAACTTAATTTTTGATAATTTTTGCAAAATAGAAACATTTATCTCATTTTCTAATTTGGCAAATACTCGGTCAGTGGCACTATTCTGGTTTTCCCGGGGAATTGCGAATTGGGAATTGTTTTATTGTCAGTTTTTAGTGTATATTGGTTTTCTTTTTTCGAAAGCATACTGAGCAATTGGCATTTTGTTCATGTTTTGGGAAAAAATAATTCCTAGCCAAATTTTTAGGGAAAAATAAACAACAAAATTGCTATGAAATCGAACTATATTTCCCCAAAATCTAGTATGCTTTGGAAAAAAGAAAACCAAAATACACTAAAAACTGACAATAAAACAATTCCCAATTCGCAATTCCCCGGGAAAACCAGAATAGTGCCACTGGAGGTATAGATGAATGCTCAGGTACGGGAAAAATAAATTCCAAACTGCTGATGTTTGTAGGTGCATTAGCCAGTAGCAACACATACCGATTACGATGGAATTTTTATTTTGGCCACAGCATCCGTCTGCCACTAACCGAACTCTTCTTTTACCCCTAAGATCCATATTGCAGAAGCTATTTGAACTGAACATTTTAAAAATAGATTATCGGTCCAAATGTAGAAAAAAAAAAACGTTTTCTTTAGTTAAAGGTGATTTAGATGTGCCAACCACTGTGACAAAATTGTATAGATAAATTTTTCGGCTATAGTACGCCGCCTGGTCTGCCACTTTAGGTAAGACCACATTTTTTTGGCAATCAAATGAGGGTGTGCATTATCGCCGGTTTCAATTGGTATTGTCTTTTTCGAATTTCATTTCCTCCTTCAGTCAAATTCACATTGAACACAAATCTGTTGCAGGTGTCTTAAACCCGAGGTTGAAGCTTTTATTGAATATTTTCCTAAAATAGGATTTATTTATATTAGAGTCAGGCGATTCTGCCTTTAGCATTCGAAACATTTTACGTATGCTAAGATCAGTTGTCAGCTATTGCTTTTTGGTAATTTTATTCCGACAATAGTGGACTTCAATAGTGTTAAATTTTGAAATAAATTTTATAGTAGCATCCATTTTAAAGTTATTTTCAGAGCCGATTCTCTTCGCTCCACGGCGTTCCACTGGACCTAAACCAATATCCAAATGATGCTTGGCTAGACGCACTATTCGGTCTTTCTGAATACCCAATATACCACAAAAAGCAGTCTGGCACACTCTGACAATATTTTTATCAGCTGTTCTAATAAAATATGTAACGGAAACAGTTCGGTTGTTGGTCGAAATGTTTGTTTGCGTAAAACGATTTGGTAAGGCTCATTGCATCCCGACCGATAATGGTATTGCACTTGCATTGTAAATCACCCATATTTCGAGTATGTTTGCATTTTGGTACAATTGACGGTCGTTTCTGTTTGTACCTATAACAAAGATTCTAATTATTACCTTTTCGCTTATTCACGAGCTCGTTTGGTTGCCGTTACAGCCCATTTTTTAGCTTTTTCGTCATTTAAAATCACCAATGGATGTTTTTGATCACTTAGTATTTAATATAATTATTATTTCAAAAATGACTGCACACTAAATTTAAATAAACATAATAAATTCGTGAGAGATTTTTTCAGAACTAAATTACATATTTATTAGTTAATGTAAGAATTTTACCGTTATTTCGTTTAAAATGGTTTGTTTTTTATCCAGTTTTATTTTGTAAATAGGGAGTTTTATAGTAGATATCTAGTTTTAAAACAATTTTTTCTGTGTAAGCAGGAAAGAAACCGTATCATCAAATCCGCTTGATAAAAATATTGAGCAAATTTTCGTTTAGTGTATATTTTTATAATTTGCTTAATATTTTACTATGGAGTTGCGAAAATAATAAATAAAAATAACAAACTTTTGTTTCTTTTAAGTCTGACTTGAGATAAATTGTTTTATATTTATAATATAAAATAGACCGTAATCATTATTAATCTTCAGATATCCCGCGTGCCTAATTGACTAAACAAATTTAGTTTACGTGGTATCTAATTTTTATTTTGTTTGAATGTTTAAGCCTGTTGCAATAAAAAGTTACCCACTTGATACTTTTATCATTAACTAAGACATCACTCCAGCATAACCAGCTTTTTTGTAGTAAAAATTTTTACTGGCCATGTGGGGTGGCTCATTCACACAACCACTGATTTCATATTTTTAACTCGATTTATTTTTGCTGATAAACATTTTTTCGGCTTTATCCAACTCATTTTTAAAATCGCGCAATATATTTTTTTTCTAAATGACGTTCGTCAATATTTTAGAAGTATTAAATTATTCTAATAGATATTATTAAAAATTCATGAATGGGGTTTTAATGAGTAAATATTTTCAAATTAATTTTTATCATTAAATAATTTTTGGTTTGAAAATTTTGTGTTTTTTTAAACGAAAAATCGCTATCCGTCAATTAATATCTACCGAATGATTTTTCACGGAAATTTACCGCGAAAGCGGTGTTGTTGATACCGCTTTTTGTAAAACCGGACGATGTCCGTCAAAATTTCATCGGTACCGGATTTAATGATACGCCCCCTTAAACGTTTCGATAATCTCTACGATATTAAGTTAATGGGGCGAATTGATACAAAAGCTTTATTTAGTAGACGATGGTAAATTCACTGTATTTTGTTTGTCTATTTGATTTTTCTATAATAAACCTCATGCTTACAAAAAAACCATATTTTTTGGTAAAAAGAATAAATTTTGGAATAGATTTCTCATTACATCATTTTGAAGAGTCCATATTTACTGCAAAAGTTATAATTTTCTGTAAAATTTTGCATCAGTTTAACTCTACACGTTTAGTAATATAAATTATTCTGCATGTATGTATAGTAAATTAAACACTAAATTACAGTAATACATTCTACATTTTATATGATTTTCAAGCCTGCGATCTATAATTTATACCCATAATACTGAAAGTTTATTTTAATCATTTAACTTTATAATATTTAATATTCTCACCTAAACGTTAGCATAATATCATTATGAACATTTGAATTAATCTCAGGTGTAATATAAATAAATTAAATTATTGGTAAAAGATTTACATAAATTGTTTATTTTCGTAACAACAACAAAAAAAAATATTTTCTAAGATGGAACTTATATTCAACACAATATACAAAAAAAATCGAGTTAAGAAAAATTTTAATATTTGCTGAGTTTCTCACGTTGGAACAAAAAAAAAAACCCTGCAAAAAATAAATAAATTATTCATAAATACAATATACTCGTATAATTTTTTAAAACAAATTTTGTTTTGTTATTTACATTACCTTTTGTCTTGAAATAAATTTAGTTCCAAGAAAATTCGAGAAAATTTGTTGATTTTGTTTTTTACCCTCACAGAAGCAACACTTCAGCTTTTAACATTGAATGAAAATTTATGAATAAATTACAATTTGTAAGTTTTTATGTACCCTTTTATTTTTAGTACTCACATTACACTCTTTAGTACATCAAGTTGTACATGAATATCATTAATTCATAGTAGTTTAAATTAAATTGTTGCTGCTCAAAAGAAAACCTTTTAAATAGGGGTTCTTTTATAACTAATTCTATAATTTCCCAATTAATTTGTTAAGCTTTCTGTATCTTAAAAGTCTCTCGGTACTAAATATGTATAATAATTGTTTTCTATCCTGTCCCGTTTAAACAATAAATGCTACTCTTGCTAAAACATTCCTAACCAATAAGCGTTTAAAACTGTTTGTTATCTGGTAATAATCTAAGCCAGTGTTTGCCAAATTGAGTCCTGAGGAACCCTAGGGTTCCGCGAAGCAAACAACGAAAAGAGAGATAATAAAATAAAATCATGTAATTGAATCATTTATTCTTGAAAGGGGTCCACTTTTTGTCAAAATTAGTATTACGACGGTTTTGTATCACAGACATGGACATACGTTTTATTACAAGACGCCATTGCAATATGGTTAATGGAACGGCTCCTATCTTGAAAAAAAAAATTCATATATTTTAGAAAGGGCTCATGTCCAGGACATGTGCCCTTTAAATACTAAACTAATAGTTAAAAAGTAAAATATTGTTGTGTTTTTACTTTTTCGTATATTATATAACATGCTTATACATACTACTGTGTCCAAAAACTAAAGCCAGTTTTCCATTTAAATCGCGTGGATAAACCGCACATCAAAAATATTTGTTTTTCTAATTTGGCAGCAAGTGATATACATCTGTGACAAATTTTATTTTAAAACATTCATCAGCTTTTGTTTTACGCTTGGTTTTGGGCGACGCTAAAAGTGCATTCGGCGATTTTTACAATTTCTAATTATATTGAGGAAATAAAAATAGCATTAATTTTGTTTGCGGAATGAAATTTCGGGTGCAGAAACGTTAAGGATGTTGCAGAAAGCCTTCGGGGACCATGCTTTGTCGGAATGGAATGTTTACAAGTGGTATAAACAGTTCAAATAAGGTCGTGAAAGTGTTGAAAGTCTTGTTGACTTTTGATCGATTATTGTCCATTCATACTTCCTTCCACCCGGCCAAACCGTTAACAAATAGTATTATTTGAGTGTTATGCGTCGTTTGCGTTGAACTGTTCGCAAGAAGAGGCCAGAATTGTGGGCAGACAATTCTTGGTATTTGCACTACGATATTGCACCTTCTCACACTGTACTCGTTCTTGTGACTTTTTCGCCAAAAATTCGATCGATATCGTTCCACAACCTCAGTATTCGTCTGATTTAGCACCGTGTGACTTCTGGCTATTCCCGAAACTCAAAAGACCACTGCGAGGAAATCATTTTAAGACGATAGATCGTGGGTTTGGAGTAAACAGGAGAAAAATAAAGAAAATTGACAGAATTTATTTGCCAGAGGAATATGGGGCGCTGATCAACCGATCAAGTACACTACAAAAATCAATCCAAATATTTTATCAAATAATGATCAAATATTAAACTTTTAGGATTGGTGGTCTACTTTTTTCAAAAAGCACGTAATTGCTGTTCAATCAAAAGCCAGAAAAGCAAAAAAAAAAAATTTAAAGTTTCGGAATTTTCATATTTTGAAATGACCAGTGACGGAAATTTGGAAACCCGGGAATTTATTGATAGCTTGTAAAGTTTTACGTTTAAACTGCTACGGTTTAATACTACCGATGTAAGATTACCGTCTCAAAGAGCGTTTGATACGTAAACGTAATAAATTTTAAAAAAATATGTGACCTGCAAAAAGTCCTTAAGTACATACCTGCTCAGTGTCTGTATTTTTACGACGAAATTATGCAATGGCAAACTGGAATGGAATATAATAGTGAAGACAGTGACTACTGAAGTTTTTAAAATTTATACTTTTAATTTTTTAAGGTAAGATATAATTGAAGGGGCCCAGCCCATGGTCATGCTTTAAAAATTAACATATCAGCTGAAATAATTGACAAATAACTCCAAAATTCAACTTAAAATTTCATAGCGACTCACATTTTCATCAACAAACTCAAATTCCCTCCTAAACTTATTTTTGCTGACAATATAAAGTTTTTTTTATTTCCTGAATAATTTGACAAAGTGGACATGAGCCCTTTCAAGAATAAATGATTCAATTTATTAAAAAACAAATTTACTACGAAAAATTCAACGTTGAATCCAAAATATGTACATGGGGCATTTGCATTTAAATCTCACATAAAAAAATTTAAAATATAATTTTTGAAGCATAATTTAATTAATTTTTGAATTAAAAAAAAATTTAAAATATAATTTTTAAATCATTTAATATTTTTTTTTTTTTTTTTTTTTTTTTTCATTTTATTTTATTACGACTGAGACTGCGCTCATCTAGCAATTTTTCTTTCAAATACAAATTTTTATATATCTAGTAAAATTCACGTTTGTTGGGGTGTAACCCACTGGTTAGCCCCATAATCAATTAAACCTATTTACTAATTTTAGTTTGGTAAGTTCACTAGGTCAAGTGGCCTCGTTCTTTGGAGTCTTCTTTCAACGACAGGGTTATCTATCATATGGCGAATATAGGGGTTTCCATGTTCCTGGAGCCTTATTTCGTGTTTTGCGGCATGCATTTTTATTTCCTCTTTGATGTATTCCATCCGTAGGTCCCTGTGAAGGTCTTCATTTCTTGCGTACCACGGAGCATTGACGATGCTACGAAGAACCTTGTTTTGAAACGTCTGTATCATTTTGGCGTTTGTTTGCTTGGTACATCCCCAGAGTTGTATACCGTAGGTCCATATCGGCTTCAAAATTTGCCGATATAGCAGCAGCTTATATCATTTAATATTGTTATATAATTTAAATCTGGGCGTGAGCAGATTTGTGTTTTGCATTTTTTTTAATAATCTTTTGTGCTATTTTTAATTTTTCTGTCATGAACGTTACCTAAAAATACGTTTTACGTTATTTTTAAAATTATTAATTTCAAAATACAAAAGATTAATATACCATTTGCAAGTAGACATGTCACTAATGAGAATATACATCAATAAATTAAATTTATGTTTTTAAATTTCACAATTTATCTAAAATAAATAAAGTAACGTTCATGACAAAAAACCCGTTTTTTTAAAACTAAAAATCCAACATTATTTAAAATACTACATTTTCATAAATTTCTGTATTGTGATCAAATACTTAACTTATACCCGTTAAAAATTATTTGGAAAATGCTAAGGGGACAAAGAAAATGATTGGGGACAAAATCATGTGAGATTTAAATGCAAATGCCCCACATATATCCTAAATTGAAATAATTCACATTTTAAATTTCTTCGAAATACGGCAAGAGCTATTAGCATACGTGTTGGATTACAAATTTAAATGAGCTAATCGATTTACCAACACTTTTGGCAACTTAAAATTGTCATTCTACAAAACTTAATGGGGTATATTTGGCGGTTCAAATGTAAACATTTTAATTCCTGTAAAGATCAAATGTTATCACAAATCAAGTATATTAAAGGTAAATTTTAGGTTAGGTTAATTTTAGATTTTAGCTGTTGCAGCAAAATAATTTCCATTGTTTTTCCTCACTTAATGACTTCTTGGAACAATCTGGGCCACCACTTAAAGAAACAATTTAAATGTAGAATTAGCACAGAAATTAGCTCAGACAGCCAACTAATTCGAAAAGAGAAACTCCCCTAATTTCAGTATGGAGTGAATACGTGAAGAATATCTTTAATTATCGAAACATGCAATTCTTATATTGTTAACATTCATCAGTGCAAACTTATGCGAAAGTGGATTGTGGATTCCGATGATATTCGGGGATAAACGCAATATTGGAATCGAGTTGTTCCAGTGCGATATTATAATCCAATTACTCATTGTTTTTGACAAAGCGTTTTTTTTATATAAATAATAGAAAAATATTCTCAGGAGGCTTTGATTTTAAGTCAAAATAGTCTTTCCCGTAGGTTTTACGGGCTACTGCATTTTTGTTTGAATTTGAAAGAACTTTTACGTGCGCAGATAATTTATGAAAATATGTATGTATTAAATTTAACGGATGAACAAGAAATTGAATTCAATTAAATTAAATATAAAATTAAAAAATGTCTTACGTTTCTTCTCCTATTGTTTCTATGAAACTCGTATTATCTTACGAGCAGACATCAAAGATGCATCATTTATCAATGAGCAAAAAAAATCATGAATATTTTAAAACGCAAATATGGAGAATTTAAATAATCACGATCACTCACAACAATTTTTTTAGAATGCCCTAATTGTCTAGATCTCTAAACCTCACATTGTTTTTGTTGTTGTTGTTGTTTTGCTTATTTCTTTGTTCGCGTATAAACTGTAAATTGTATGTTGTTTTTAACTGCGTTAATATAGATTTTGTATGTAATGTGCAATAATCGACGTGACAAAATTAAGTTAACACTGTATGTTTTTATGTTTAATCCAGTTCTTTTTCGAATAAACTTTGGTTTAAGGTGAGTTTTGCAATATTCAATGATTTTATTTGTTTTCTTTAATAAATTAGTAGATTTTGTTGTTGAATATTTTTTTAGTTCATACAATATGCCGAGACAGAACGAGTATTCAATTGATTTGCGACAACGGATTGTGAATGACCATAAGATTGGATTGTCCTATCGCCAACTGGCTGTAAAATACAACGTGTCATTTACTGGCGCGAGAAAAATATGTTTAAAGAATGAAGAACACGGAACTCTAAAAAATTTGTCCGGAAGGGGAAGAAAGCGAAAGACATCAGAAAGGGAAGACACACAAATAGTGAGAGAAGTGAAAAAAAATCCGAAACTAACTTCTCGCGAAATTAAAGAAACAACTAATCTTTCAGTTTCTACACGTACAATTTGTCGACGGTTAAGAAAAAAAGGGAAAATTAGCTGTATCCAGCGAAAGAAACCTTTCATAAGTAAAGCAAATAAGAAGAAAAGATTACAATTTGCTAAAAAATATCGAAATAAATGCTTTGACTTTTGGAATAATGTGCTATGGTCAGATGAGAGTAAATTTCAACTCTTCGGATCTAAAAAACGAGATCGAGTTTGGAGAAATCCTGGAACCGCTTATGCAGCTCAAAATATAAAAGCCACAATAAAACATGGTGGTGGTTCTGTTATGGTATGGGGGTGTTTTGCTGGAAGTGGAGTTGGAAATTTGTGTTTAATTGAAAATATTATGACTGCTGGTGTGTATGTGGACATATTGAAAGGAAATTTAAAAGGTTCAGTACGTAAAATTGGGTTACCACGCCGGTTTATCTTCCAGCAGGACAATGACCCCAAACATACGTCCAAACTTGCCAAGGAATATTTTAGAAAAAATAAAATTAAACTGTTGGAATGGCCTCCCCAGAGCCCGGATCTTAATCCAATAGAAAATCTGTGGATGATCTTGGACGAAAAATTTCCATTTAAAGAGCGGTCCAATAAAAACGATTTTTTTAAGAACTTAAGTCACGCGTGGGATCAAATATCGACTGAAACTACTTCAAAACTAATAGAAAGTATGCCACGGCGACTGGAAGCAGTCATCAAATCCGGTGGAGGACATGCTAAATATTTATCACTCAAGATGGTTAAAAAAACTTAATTTTTTTCTTGTAAGATGAAAATGTTCACTCAATTCTGTCTTAGGGATGAAAGTGTAATTTTTTTAATTTATTTTTTATTAAATGAACTAACAAATTTTTTGGTATATACAATTAATGGATTAATAAATAATAACCTGTAAAGTATTTCAGAATTGAAAACTTAGTATTCATTTGTTTTATTTGAGGCTGGGAAGACAAGTTTACTATAAATAGAATGTGTTCACTTAATTTTGTCACCCTCTGTAGATACATATATCAATTCCGTCCTATTACAGTTGTAAATAAATGTCCTAAATAAGTATTTTCTTGATTTTTTTTTTTAAATATTCATCTTTATTATGATTGGAGAGTCGATAGACAACCGACACGACTTTCTGTTGGCCATGTCCTAACTGGCCATATTCCAGAACTTTATCCAAAAACCATTTTACAATCCCATTTCCATCGCATTAATCGAATTTTATCATAATCGGTTAAGAAACAACCATGTTCGAAAAGAACCTAAACGAAATTAAAAAAAAAGGTTCCGTCCAACTTATCGCAGCAGTGATTACTCCCAAAAACAAATATTTGAAAATAGTGAATGTATTGCATTCACTAAAATAGAAAATTGATTTTAGAAAGATTTTTTTTAATCTTTATTTCACTGTTTTCGTCGATCTTCTGATCAAAATGTATTCAGAGTTTTTGTAATATTCATCAACGTAAAACATAAACCAAGAGAATTTAGTTATTCATGAGAAAATAAAAATCATATTTTGAAATGCGTAAATATTCATGAAATTTCGATTTTGTTTTTTTCGTGAATACTGTTTACTCATATTCATCAATTTTATAACAAAATAGCATCTTGTGAAAGATTTTTTTGATGTCTGCTTACGAGATTATATATCTATTTTTCATAGAACACCGGAATAGAATTAATTGCTTTATGTTAAAGATTTTTACTCAAATATGTAGATCAAAATTAACGAAATGCGAGGAAAATAAATGGTTTGGAGATTTGCATGGAAGTTTGTCATTTAAAATGTGTTAATATCCGATGGTCTAAATAGATTTCGCCGGTTTTTACTCAAATTTCAAATACATTTTTTATTTGTTTTTTAACTATAATAATAAAAATATGTACCATTTAGGTCGGCAACCGGTTGCCATTTTGCTTGTAAATCCAGTATCCCGCCACAAATAGGGAACTAAATAATTTTCACTGGTTCCTTTTGACGTCAATTTGACGCCATTTAAGAGAGTTCTGCAGTGAATGAAACAAATAGTATAGGCGTTAAATAGGCGGTGCAAATCAGGACTATACGGTGGATCCATTACAACTTTCCAACCAAGCTCTTATAATTTTTGCCGAGTCATCAAAGATACTATGGTATGGCGTTATCATAATGGAACACAACTCTTTTTCTATTGATCAATTCTGGCCGCTTTCTTTTAATTTCCTGTAATCTGGTTATTTGTTGACCGAAAAGATCACAATCAATTGTTTGAAATGGTTGTAGCATTTTTTTTACAGCACTTCATGATACACAATCCCATCAAGCACCAAACACAATAGCTTATATGCATTCACTTTTTACATTACTTCACCGATTTTTTCAGTTATTGGTCGGCCAGAGCGAATTGCATTTTCGTCCGAACCATTCACGAGCTGCGATATGGCATTATCTTTATCACCATCAACTACACATATTTTTTTAGCAGCCTGTATTGCCTTCTTCCCTAATTTCTTCCTTAATTTCACTCATTTTGAATACGGTATAATTGTTCACTGAATAAACAAAGACCAACATTTTTCAATCTATAATGATCTATGAACTGTCACATAGGTAAATGTCAAATAACTTTACTGTGATCTAATGTCAAAACGGTGGAAACTTTTTCAACTATACAATAAATCAATGATACGTGGAAAATTAATTAGACTTGTGGCTAATGTGTTGTGAACTTTAATGCTCAAAGGGCTTATAAGTAGTCAACAAGGGCAATATGTAAATGAGTTTGGTGACAGAAAGAAATGTAAACTCAATAATTTTCTAAGGTGCTAGTGAAGCTCGGTTTGGCTTTTGAGTAATATTGATCCTTCTGTAGCACTAGTTCATTATATTATATAAGTAATAGGGGTATCCATCTCTGGTTCAGAAGGTAGTGTCTCTCTTCTTAATATTATAATATTCTGTAATACGGGCTTGGTTGCAATCATTATTAACGTGTTTGTGATGTGAAGCCGACTTTTAATGGCTATCGATGAAAAAAATTCGTTTCCAAAGCCCAATGCACCTTTTCACTAAGCTTTTCGTGTTTTATGCCCTGTCTTGTTTGTACAATGAAAATAAAATCGAGGTAATTATAAACAAAAAAAATTGAGGTGTAGCCAACACACGACTTTCTTTTACGAACAGCGAATTTTGAAAAACTTTTATAATTTAAATTTCCCGCAAACTTAATTAAGATTGTTTTTATTATTTCATGTTTTCTGTAAATTGTATATTTTTGAAATATTTGCAAAATAAATTTTCTGTTTTACGGAATCTGGGAGCTGGGAACTGGGACCCCAAAATTTATGTAAAAAGTTTAAACATGAAGTTGCAGTTTGATTGCTTAAACCATTTGGACTACAAATTGACAGTCATATGTATATACCAACAGACACCACTTCAAAACTCAATTTTTTGAACTCATTAGTACACACGTAAAAGAAATAAAAGGTGATATTTATGAATTTAATTTTTTTCTTTTAATTTTTTGGAATTTGTATTAGTGATTTTTTGTAAATCTTATACTTTTTAAAATATGTGCAAAACACATTTTCGGGCCGAGAGTGACCACTTCCGGTTGACCGATTTGGCAATTTAACATACATGTAGGCTAAATATTTTTATAACATACAGTACGTCACTGAAGTGTGCAAATTAATTATAATTAGCATAATTGGGCTAATACACACAATAATTAAAATGACAAATGCAAGAACTGCTGTAACTCCCTGTAAAAAAGTGTGAGGGGGGGGGGGGCAGGAGTTGCGAAATATTTTTGCAATTATAAAACGATATATATACTTAAGTATTACAAACCCTAATAAGTCGTTAAAAAAGTTAAGAAACATGAAAAA
Organism: Tipula helvola; assembly: GCA_963556165.1. Classification (NCBI taxonomy): domain Eukaryota; kingdom Metazoa; phylum Arthropoda; class Insecta; order Diptera; family Tipulidae; genus Tipula; species Tipula helvola. Next base: position 234,032,599 of record OY744483.1, read on the forward strand.
ATGATCCACATTCAATTATGTAATATTTGCATTAAAAACCGGAAGTATGTCACTGTAGTGTGCAAATTAATTATAATTAGCATAATTAGGCTATATATACACATATATTTATGTGTTGGCAAAACAATATTTAATTTTTTTTTTATAAAATTTTTAAATTTTTTTTTTTAATTTTTAATTTTAATTTTTTTTAATTTTTAATTTGTTTATTTTTATTTTTTTTTTATTTTTGGAAACATTTTGTATTAGTAATTTTTTGTAAACCTTATACTTTTTAAGATATTTGCAAAACAAATTTTCTGGCCCAAGGGAGTGGCCACTTCCGGTGGACCGATTTGAAGTAAAATTCACTGGGACCTCCCAATTTATCCAAAAAGCTTAAATCTGAAGTTTCAGTTCGATTGGTTAAGCCATCTGGGCTGTAGAGAGGACACAGACTGACAGACAGACGGACTGACAGACAGACATCATTTCGAAACCCACTTTTTCGGACTCAGGGGACCTCAAAACAGATAAATCTTCAATAATCTCACGGTCGAAAATTTTCATGATTACTATACTTTATTTTACTTAAGTAAAAGAAAGTAACAATGGCTAAATTAAGGAAGCACTTAGATTAATTTTAAACCAACTAACCGCTTGTTTATTAATACTAAATTTGATATTAGATCAATTCAAGCTAATGAATTCAGTACATTGCAAAGTTATAGTAACTTGGCTAACCATTTAACTTAAGTACAACTTATGCCCATTTTACCTAATTATTTTAAATAGTGGGCTAAAGTAATTTGCTTTATATTGCGTTACTACAGAGCCTACTGTATAAATAAGAGCCTCCAGTATCGACTGTATTTTTTACTAAGCTTAAAATAAGGTACAAACAATTTTTCCTTTACTATGAAACTATATGGGGAAACGGTTATTTTCATTTACAGTTTTAGTTTATTAGAAATGTGAGCTTTTGTTTTGTTTTTATATGAAAATGTTCATGAAACATGTAATATTATTTGATTGAAAAATCGAGTCTTGAAAATGTTTATTTCTAAGTGAAAATCGTCATGAAAAATAAGGTACTTTTGAAATTTTAAATATTGTTGTTTTTGTAATATACTACGTCATCAACATAACTCGTTTATAAAAAATACAATAATCATCTCTTTCATTGCCTCCATTCAAATTTGAATTCGAATATGTTTCTATAGTTATTTTGAATTTGCAAAGCATGCTAGATTGTTGTGATTTTTTGTTTTCTTCGCACTCATTTTATTGATTTATTTTTTTCTGTTTGCTCTTTCTGATTTATTTTAGTGTAATTGTTGAGCGGAAGCGTGTTGTCTTTTTTCTTACCATTAGTTTTAGATGTGGAGATATGATGTCGTCATTAAACTGAATTTTCTCTTTTTAATACACATTGTTGTTGTTGTAGAATGTTTTTTAATTTAATTTCCCTTATTTTATTTTGATTATTGCTGGAAAATATGGAAATTTGAAAATCTGTGTTTTAAATGAGTAAGACATTGAGTTGTTTGTTAGCGATTTCTTAAAAAATTATTTATCTGGGTTTAACTTTTAATTCATATTTTAACGTCAATCGAAATCGCGTTTTTTCATATAAACACTATGAAAATAAATGAATTTTTAGTGTTTCTATATCCCTTATTTTAAGTTCATTTTTCACATGCAGGCTCTATTCACTTCAAGATGGTTCTGGTTACTACGACTTTGCATATAAAATGCAAAGGGAACGTGACAAAATATAGCTTGGTTTTGTTTATTAAGTTTATTAATTTAACTACTTGTATACAAAATAAAGCGTGTTTTTGATCACCTACTTAAGACTGATTTTCATTCAAATTTTTTGGCAGATGCAGATGTCAAATAAAATGTTGATTTCTTTTTAAGCTTAGTATGCAGCTCGAGCTAAGAGAAATTGTTCATACAAATTTGACGTAAAATTTAGCTAGCTAAATAAACTAAATTTTTTTTAGCTGAAAATTTCGCTGAGCGGTATGCATACGTGAAAAATTTTAAAAAAAAATTCAGTTGTTTCATTCAAATCTAGATTGCGCTATAAATTCTCCAAATATTTTAGCCGCAATTTATCTTACAAGGACAATAATTTGAAGAAAAAGTTTGACGATTTTGAATTTTGATTCGTTTTATAATCGTAGCAGGCACGAAGTAAAATTAATTAATTCGTATATAAAAAAAAGAAGACAAAAGTCAAAATGGACGGATTTTTTGAAGGACGGTAATGATGTAGATAGTGTAGATATAATAACCCAAACCATTGAAAGAAAATCTGCAGATGCATTAAACGCATCACCAATAAAAATTATATCGTCTTCGTCAGTGGAATCCATTATTTTGTATACTTTATAAAGTGTTTAGCAATTTTGAACAATCCTTTAGAAGTATCAAAGAGTAATAAACTAAAAGAAACTTCATTGAAAAACAAACGAATAAAAGCCAAACAAAATCAACAAAATTTATCTCTACACAAAATTTTAGCTTGACGATTTATCGGTAATTAAATGGAGACTTGTGTAGGCCGCACTAAAATGTATCTTAGCTCGAGCTGCATACTGAGCTCTACATAAAAAAAATTTAAACAAAAAATATCATAAAACATTATAAATGATTCAAATTTTGTATATAAAATATTCGCTCAACATTGGCAAACGAATGTGGGATCGACAAATACCTTGTGCGATTCGAAAAATATTACTAAACATTAAAATATTTAGTTAATTTTTAATTGTCCCAATTTTACTCCTGAACTCTGATATTGGGGAATTTCTATAGCGTTTGAGCTCCTCGTACTTTGCTAGTGACCGATATTCTTCATTGATTTTTTCCGCATTTTCCGATTCATAATTAGGAAATATTATTAAAATTAACGGTACTTTGTTGTTAATTTCACCTGATATCGCATGGTCATTTGAAAATTTCGTTAAATACACGTAAATGTCAACTACATACCAAAATCCACTGAAATGTTGCAAAGTCAGCCTTGCGACTGGGGCTGTTGCAAAAGTGGTGGTTGATTTCCCGTATTAATTTGTCAATCGTATTCTGGCGTTTTGATGAGGCAGTAATTGCTATCAGATTTAGGTTATGATAAATACAGCCATTTATCAGAAGTTTGGGTACTTTTTCTTTTAATTTAGCTTGTACTCCATTTCTTTAACCCATCATAACCGAGCAATTGTCAACCGTAAATCATATTAAATGTTTCATTGGTATATTGTGTTGCTCTATGGCACTTATGATTGTATCAAAAATACCTTCAGCCGAACAGTCATTGAGAGGCATCAAAAACCCGTATGATAATTACGAGGTTTTTACACATTGTGCTGTCAGTACTTTCGTCTATTACTAATGAAAAATATTGTCCATTTGCAATTTGGGATACGGAATTTGCATTTTCTGGCCCAGTGAGACTTCTTACAATTTTTTGTGCTTTAATTGTATTTAGTTTTACTTTTTTAATTATATTTGAGTCTGAAATATCCCGTATCAAGCAAGAAACAAAGGTGATTTACTGTACTAAACGGTACGTTGTGCTCCGCAACAAACAAACACAATCGCATTTCAAACCGTTTAGCATCGTCCGAAGCTTTTGTTACCGATGTATCCGGTTGGATAAAATTTTGAATATTAATTGAATTCGCAGCTGCATCAACATTTTTTTTATGCGTATCCGAAATCTCATGTCGTTGCAAATGACTTTTACTGCCCCCAATACATATATTACATAGGTACGCTACATTTTTTCCCTTGTTTTGATTTTTCTTCCAACAGCCATGTATAGTTCGATATCCATTCCTCTCGAAATGGAATTTCCCATTTTTTCTTTTTAATTTGAGGTTCTCTTGATTCTGGTGAATTTGTTGCTGCGACACTGATAAGAAAATAAATAAATTGTGAGCAATAGTAAAATATATAAAACATTGCAATTAAACTTACACAACTAGTGTTTGGCTTTCCCGACACTTTTAACGATCCCGGGATTCGGGATTATAAAAACTAAAAATCCCGGGATTTCCCGGGATTTTCATATTTATATTCGCATTCTTATAGTATTTGTTCTAAAGAAAAGCACAAATTTTTTTAAATATACTTGTTTATTTTTAATTGCATTAAAACAAAATCATAAGTTCATAATGTGCTTGATATAATTCAAAAAGGAACTTCAAACTAACTTCGCCGCCCCGGTGGCACAGTTGTTAGCATGCTTGCTTTAAGCCCCGGAGGTCCCGGGTTCGATTCCCGGCGGGTGATGAAAAAATCACGGCTGGTTAATGTAGCATCAATGAATTAATCACTCATTATCCGTTAAAAAAATGATAACGAAACTTCAATATGAAGCGGCCAAATCCCTCTATGGTATGTAGCGCCAGCGGAAAAAAATTTCAAACAAGAACATACACATCCATATAAATATTTTGTATCATTTCTTAAAAAAAATATTATTTATAAAACTAAAAATAATTATTTTAATCAATTTATGCTTAAATGAAATCTCCCAAATTTTTAATCTTCTTAATTATTATTTCTGAGGTTACTATAGCGCTTACGCCAGATTTGGATCGTTTCGATACTAGACGATGGAAATAAGAATTAAGGAAAAATAAAATATTCATAGATTTATCTGATAAATTTGCTATTTTCCTCGTGCAAAAATTTGAGGACCTAGAAAATACTCGCTCAATTTCGGTAGAAGTTGGATGAATACTTTTTAGAGCATTATATTTTTTTTTTTTTTTTTCGCTGGCGCTACATTCCATAGAGAGATTTGTCCGCTTCATGCTGAAGTTTCGTAATCATTTTTATTTAACGGATAAGAATAGCGGGGTTTGCAGGTATTTAATCAATGAAATTATTTCTGGATCCCTTCTTTCATTTATACGTCATTTTATCGATTGTAATATTTCCTTATAAATATTTGAAGCGTTTCCTTCTAACGATTTATATAAAAATACTAATATACCTTCACTCATAAATTAATTAGCGTCTCTTCTCCCAAGAGCTTCTACAGCTAACCTCACTGTTTAACGCCGTGTACCAAATCAAATATTATGATCATATACTCATTATTCAAATAATTGCAACAGTTTATCGTGTATGTGGCGTGGATATCTATTGACTTCATAACCTACTGTAGCGTAATTTCACTAAACACAAAGCTAGTACTACTTTTGTTACTCAAATTAAAACTAATAAAAAAAATTTAATTCCCGGGAAATATTTATAGATTTCCCGGGATTCGGGATTTATCAATTTTCCAAAAATCCCGGGAAATTTATCCCGGGAGCCAAACACTATACACAATTGTTGATCTTGATGAACACGACGCTGTATTTTCGCAGTCTTCTACATCGTGGGTTTATCTTCTGTCGATTTATTTGGCAAATTTGTTTGTGTAGATGTCCCAGAAACATGGAGTTTTTTTAACCAGCTGTATAGCAAATATAAAATATATAAATATATTATTTATCAAATATGTAAGTATGTACATATATATACTTTAAGGAAACTTACTGATCCATCATTGCAAATTTTTAATTATTAATTTTTTTTCTAGAATTTAATTCACTTTTAACTAATTTTTCAACTTATTTAACACTTATAACTAAACCTCACTTTTTAATACACGGATCTGCTAGGATGTTCTATTCACAACTTTTTCGGTGCAATCCGTTTTCGATAGAATAACGATCATTCGATAAAAAATAGACAAATTTATAAAAAAATTGTGCTATATACCGTTTTCAAGTTGTCATATCAGAATATAATTTATCTCCACAAAAAAGGAAACGTAATAACATATGCCAAAATATAATTCACCCAACAAACACGAAAACAAATGTCTTTTTTCAAGTATTCCCATTTCCCATTAACACAATAATCGTCTGTACAAAAATATTTCCAAGTCAAGTCATTAATCTTTATGTTTAAAATTATTTGTCGAGAGTTAAATTTAAGAATATTGGAAGGACTTTTTATGGTCGAGAGGGCTTCGGAACTTTTCCAATTCCAAAGCACCCAAAAAAGTCCCAATCCTCTCAAAATATCATCCATGGGAGTAGACTTTACTTTTCAGTACGAAACCGGATTATCAACACAAAAATCTCAAAGAGGTTTCTCATTTTTGAGAGTCGATACATTTTGTATTGATTCTGGTGTAAAGAAAGAGGGAGGGTAATAATATTTTCACTTTTGCTGGGTTGATATATAAGGAGTTGTAGCGGTTCACCCAAACACCACTACAATAAATTCACACCACTCCACACTTGCCGCCATCTACAAAATCTATTAAACATACATTTTTACAAACATTAACATTTGTATATAAAATGTTTCTGGTACATTAGGTATATTTCTCCTACATCTGCTGGACCAATCACGGCACGAGAACAGAGAAATATCAAAACAAACAACAAAACATACAAATAAACACAAACGAACATGAAACAAAATAAATCAATTATAATTAGTCTCATCTCGGATTTCATTGCGACAACACGGCTCGTGGTGTTAGTTGCCAAATACAATTTGTCGCGTACCAAAATGGTGGTATAATAAAATAATAATAAAATAACAATTTATAAATTACAAACAAATTTTATTTAAATACAATAATAAAAATTTAAATTAAATAAAAACAAATTAATAATTTATTATTGGTGTATGTGTGCCCAAAAATAAGCTTGCGCACTAAAGAGTGTGACTGCTTCAAACATGTTCCTAAGACAGTCGTTATACATCTTGCTAAAGCCAACGCAAAACAAAGTCAACATCCAGACATGTTACCAATAACGACCACCAGACATGTTACCTATGAAGACCTTGAGATATGTTACCCAAGAGATCTTGTATACATGTTACCAATAACGACCACAAGGCATTTCTTTGAAGACTTGTTACGATGCGGTGCATCGCCCCAAAATTTTGTTTATTAAAATTATCCAACATTTTCCTTTAAATTTCAAATTTATTCTTGTTGTCATCAAATAATTAATATTTTTCTTTTATTTTACTATATACATTGTTGTAGTTTCGTCATTCCACTGGTACCGATGAAACTATTTTTTTTTTATTTTTTTTCACTGGAGTTTCATGTCCAGTTCCATGATTCTAACCTAAAAAGAAACAAGAACATCAACAAAGAATTTGGTCCCATAATTAAAGTATACTTATCTGATTTGTCTATTAATCCATTTTTCCATATTCTGGCAAGTCTAGAAAATAAACTAAAACCAAAAGAAATAATAAAGAAAAAAAAACTTAGAAATTAAATATGCAAATTAAAGTAATATGCAAGCAAATTCCTTGTGTTTTTTCCATACCTGTCACTCACACCGCACCCGCACGTACAACAATAACAGCGACCGGAATGTGCAAAATAACGACCACTAGATGGTAGTGTTTTTCTTTTCGTGTTTTTTTTAGTTGTTTGCGTTGGTAGTAACCAGGGACCGGAACCCTAACGTAACCGTACCCGATAACGTTATAATAACGATTAAAATTGAGTTTTTCCTCAATAACGTAACATTAATTTTGTATCGCTACGTAACGTTATTATACCCAATACCCAATCTAATAACATTCCGTAACAAACTATTGTATCGGTATTTTAGGTTATTTAAATTAAATAAATTTACATTGTGTAAATTTTTTTTTTCAATTTATACAATGCAATTATTGTAAATTTGGAAAAAATTTACCAAAGCAACACCACAATAATCACACTGAACTATAAAGTTATAAAACGGTTAGTGCTGCCAACTTTGTTTAGTTTTGCCTTTCATTTAGTATTTGCGCCGTCTGTGATTGTATTTATGAAATATTTAAACTGAATTTGACACATTAGCTGCAAATTTTTTTTTTTTTGTAGTAAAAAAGGCCGCAAACATTAAATAATTAATAAAATTAAGTAAATTTATTAACTGGTATTTTCATATAAAAAATAGAAAAAAAATAAATTACAATTGAATTTATTGCTTCTACTGTGAAAGGGTGTTATTATTTTAAAACGTGAGTAGATTTTATAACAAAAAAAAATGTTCAAACAAAAACATTGATTGTGAATTTGTATTGTATACCGTTTAGTTATGACACACAACGATTAGAGGAGAGTCTTTCTTGCCGGTATTATCATGCCGCGACATCCAACCAATAACGTGAGGAACTATTTTAAATATAACGCGATAGACGATAAAAATGTGTGCAATGTATGTGAGTCCGAATGTAAAAAAAGTGTGAAGGGCAATCACGCTGGGAATTTGCTGAAACACCTTAAAGTTCACCATGTTAACTTATTCAACGAAATAATAATTTAAAAAAAGACGAATCCTGAAGTTAGCGAGTTGAATTGTGGGCCAAGTCAGCCGAAAACAAAAAAAGAATCGAATCTTTTAAACTACTACATCACACCAAGGTCCGATTTTCTTAAGGTAAAACTTTCAACAGCTGATATCCACAACGCTTGTATAGAAATTGTTACTGTCAATGGCAGGCCATTAGCTGCAATAGAAGATACAGGTTTTCGTAAAATTCTTGATCCAATATTGAAATCCGTGAACAAAAGCAACGTTCCAAAATTGTGCATTAACGTCAAAAATATAAAAATGTCTATGAGATCCGAGGCAGACTCAATTAAAATGAAAATTTGTAAACAAGTGAAAGGACGTTTGATCTCACTTAAATTAGACTGTGCAACAAGATTAAATCGATCAATTTTGGGAATTAACATCCAATTTATTGAAAACTCTTCGATTATTGTACGGACATTAGCAATGTTAGAGTTAAATAGCAGACATACGGGTGAATATTTGTCGTCAAAGGTGCTTGATGTTTTATCTAAATATAATATTTACCCACAACAAATTTATTCTGTAACTACGGATAATGGATCAAATGTATTGAAAGCAATTCGGCTTCTTCATGAAGCTGCAAGTGAAAATAATGATCCAGATTTAGACGGAAATGATGAGGATGATGTTGATGAGATCCATTTGGGGTCAGACTCAGAAGAATCCCCCAATATTTTAGAGAATATTGTTGAAAATATTATTATAACTAACAATAACACCCATATGCGAAGCATTAAATGTGCAGCGCATACACTGCAATTGGCGGTCAATGATAGTCTCAAAACGCAGGACGCTTGTTTAAATAAAGTAAGGTCTTTGGTGAAAAAACTAAGAAAGCCAACTGCGACCGTTATTCTTAAAGATAATAATTTGGTTATTCCTCCATTGGACTGCATAACCAGATGGTCGTCAACGTACAATATGTTGAACGTGCTACTCAAATATAAAGATTCTTTCATTAACGTTGCTAATACAAATAATGAGCTTCATCTTCAGCCGATCCATTGGGACAAGGCTAAAGAGATCAAAGAAGCTTTAGAACCAGCAGCACGTGCAACGAATGTTCTGCAATTACAGCAACTAACTTTGACGGATTTTTATGGAGAATGGCTGAAATGCAAATTGAATACAGCTAAACTAAGTTCAACATTCGCGAAAATAGTTAATAAAAACATGGAAGAACGTGAAAACAGTTTTATAGACAATATAACCATCAAGTCAGCAATTTTTCTGGATCCAAGGTATCAATCAACTTTATCGATTAAAAACCGTACAGAAGCTAAACAGCACTTAAAAGAAATTTGGGATAAATTACAAGAAATAAAAGGCGAAAAATCACAGTGTTCTGCTCTAATAAATCCACGAGAAAAACTTAACGAACAATATATCGATGACGACGAAGAGGATGAGTTCCAAAATATGTTAACCGAAATTTCTTTTAATGCCGGTTCCGTAGTGAGTCAATCTAAGGAAAATATAAATATTGCTTCATTATTGGAAGAATTTGATAATATTCCTCGGATTGGTTATAAAAGCTCCATTTTGGAATATTGGTACAAAGAAAAGACTGATAAACCAGTTCTATACCAACTGGCAAAAATTATTTTTGGTGTTCCGCCTACTCAAGTAACAGTTGAACGAGCATTTTCGTCCCTCCGATTTATTTTAAGTAGCTTGCGGGAAAATTTAGCACCACAAACACTTGAAGATATTTTAATGATAAGATTAAATAAAAATTTCAATTAGTTTTATAGGTTTTTTGTTACCAATGAATACCAAATTTGATACCAATGCAATGAAATGAATTATGTACCTAACTATATATTTTATTTTAATAAAGTGAATTATTTATTTTACAATGTAAACCCAAAGTTGAATTTTATTTTTCCATTATAAAAATATTTTTTTTTTGTAAATAACGTTTTCTTTAGCGGTTACGTACTGTTACGTAACGTTATAATGGGCTAGATACTCGATACTCAGATAAGCAGATAAGCAGTTATTTTTTGCGAATTTGCTTGAAATGTTATACACTATAATTTAGCAACCCAATTTGTTTCTGAATTTCGGAAAATGAGATACTTTAACGCACTTTATCGTTTGTGCTGAATATAAAAATATATTTTACTTTGCTAAAATAATCGAGTAGCTTATGCAATCAAATTTTCGATTAGCAAATCCGCCATATTTATCGATTTGCGAATTGCTAGAGTATCGTGTATCTGGCCCAATACCTTACGTTTGCAGATACCCGTTATTTTATAACGTTATTTTAACGAAAACCAGCTTTTCATAACGTTATCAAATAACGTAACGAATGGAAACGTTATCCTGTCCCTGGTAGTAACCCAATTTTTTTTGGTTGCGTACACGTTTTGTGGTACAGGATGGTGAGGGATAGAGGCGTTGTGAGCGATAGGGGGAAATTAAAAAGTATATAAAGAATGGCAAAATGTCATTCGGGAGAGAATTTTTTTTGTCTGGCTGAAAAAAAAAAAAAGTTAATTAAAAATAATAAAAATAAGAGTTTTGCTGTCTTCGGTAGAAAAATAAAAATTTTTTTTTGTTTGTTTTTTTTTATTGGCTGTAACCAATTAATTACGGAAAAAAAAAAAAAAAACATATCATACATATATCAAACACCTAAAGAAACGAAAAAGAAAAACACATCTATCAAACACCTAAAGGGAACGAAACAAATAATAAAATTGTATATACAAAATAATTTGTTTTCCTGGCGTCAATCACCACGAGGTGAAGCCATTTTTGTTATTGCATTTGGTGTGGTGTATATAGTGTCATTGGAGTTATTATCACTTGGAGTGTTTAAATCATAAAACAAGCCACAAATCAAAAAGGAGCATCGTGATCATAAAAGAGAGCAGATTCTACCAGATTATTAACGGCATCACTATTCAATAGCCACCGGAGGTCAGGACGATTACAGACGAAAGCCGAGGAGATTTCCTGCAACTAATTACTGACTGCAACCATAGTAATTTGGCGAACAGTGTAAGAGGCGTAAGTAAACGAATCGAGGTAGATTGATAAGTATCGGCTAAATTTACAGAGGCACGTGTAATTTTCTTTGTGTGGCGGATTTTTTTTTTGGTTGTTTTGTTTTTTTTTATTGTAGTGATCTTCGGTGAACAGAGCTCTTTCCCCGCGGATCCTCAATTACTCAGCATCGTGTACCACACAGGGCGTCTGTAGATTGGTTGATGTCATCCGATTTCGGTCAAGCCACGTTTCTTCGTCTGCACAGCACTGTTCACAAACAATTCAATTTTTTTTGTAAATTATAATTAATAAATATTTTTATTATAACGTAATGCAAACAAATATGTGTTATTAATCGGTTTATTTCAGGGAGTGGTTATATGGCGTCGTGAGGATGTCTGTGTGTGTGTTTTAAAACTAGTGTACAATAAGGTGAGTGTTGTCGTGAAGTGATGAAAAAAGTAGAAGAAGTAATCTTGTTATAGCGGCTTAATACAAGTTTCTGTCCGGCATGATACATCACCACCCCCATAACGACTGTGTTAGCAGAGCATAAAGCCGCAGTGATGTCGGCCGAAATATTCTGTTGACGGGAGGCACGGTTCTGTATCGGGTTCGTCTATCACCCCTTCCAGGGTGCCATCCACGGTAACGTGTGGCACGAAGAGGGATGATCAGATAGGGGTATCACGATGACCTGGTGCGGACTCGTTCCGAACTTTCAGCTCCTTCGAGGAGTAGCTTGGGCAACTTGGCTGCTGAGGGAGATGTAAGTTTAGTTCGGGTCCTACATCCATGGTCCCCCAAACCGGATACAGAGCTGTGTTCACGTAACAGACTCTTCTTTCTAAATACATGGAGTTGTCTTTTCACTATCTTGGGTTTGTTACCATACCAATTCTTGAGTTTGTCTGGCATTTGTTACTTAAGACACGTTTGCAGGTCAGAAACGAAAAGCTGTGTAGATTACATTTACAACAAAACATGATCAGGAAATATGTTTTTAAATTATTTAACGTCATAAAGATGTATTTTGTAACACTAATTTTACTAAAACTAATCCCAATAGAAAATATTGATTTTCAAATTTTTTAAATTCTTTTAGTTATGCCCCTTACATTGGAAAAAATGTATCATTCGAAACCACACACTCGTGCCGTTCGTCCTACAGAAAAACGGTAAAAACAACGGAACCAATTTGTTTATCTATTTTCTGTTTAGTTATCGAAAGAGAATAGAGCAGAGAAAATAAACAATTATAAAAACGTAATTTCAGAATTTGTGTCGCTTCAGCCCCTTTGATCGAATTAACGTCGATATGTAGGCAGTTTGTACTCTTATAACAATTATGTTTGAAAATTTAGTTTATTATTGTGGTATGTACCTATGTATCATTGGTGGTTCTTTATTTTTTTATTTATGGCAGCAGATTAACAAAATTCGCAAAATTTGCAACAGTAACGTGGCCCTCACCCATAATTAAATTAAATATTTATTTGAAATTGGTGTTACATTTGCAAAAAAAAAGTAATTATTTCAAATTTCTTTTTGGTATAATAAAAAAAAATGTATTTTATTTCAATTCGTTTTGAAATTACGAGTAAAAAATACAAATTTAACATTTTTTTTTTCATTAAAATGTATTGACGTTATTTAATTTCTTTTGAAACTACGTATGTATATACACAATTTATATGAATATTATTTCCACTTAATAAATTAAAACAAACTTTTTTCGGTTGCCTTATGCCGCCTTTTGCTAATTAGCATATTTTTACCACAAAATAAAAATTCAATTAGATGCTAATTAAATTAATTAAGTTTTTTTCCGTTTTTATTAATTTTATAAGTATGAGTATATTTTCTTTTATATTCATTTTGCGAAATGAGAACACTTGAAAAGCAAAAACACGAGAAAGCTGTAAAAAAAACATATTTTTGTGTTCTTAATTGAAATAAACAAACCCCCTATTTTTTCGTTAACAATATGTATAATATTTTAAGAATAGTTTACATTCTAATAGTTTGGTAGATACAAATACTAAATTTTCAACGAGTAACTGAAACTACTGGTACGCGGGCCTAGTCCGATTTTACGGGTAGCTTATTCTCAACTCAACACAACCCGTTCAGAGTATATAAACTTTAATTTTTCGAATAACACATCGAATATTTTCTTTCAACTCTTGAAGTATTTGTAGATAGGTTTACATCCATATAGCCCTAATTAAAATAAACTAAGGCATTTGAGTCGCTACTAAGGATGCTACAAAGTTTTTGTAAAGTTCACTTTTTTTTTAATTTAGGGACTCTTGTCTCCAGTTTTCCGTTCTCGCAGAAAATTGAGATGACATTGGAAAGAGCTTGATATAAGATTTATTTTTTAAATATTTTTTTTATTACTACCCATACCAAAATTCACCACCGTGAGGTTAAAGCCAATTTTTTTAAATCTAATATAACCCTTGAGCGTGTCATGGTAAAGATCTTGAAGAATGTAACAATTTTATTTCTGGCACTATAGTTAAAAAATTCAACGTTATGGCGCCGATGACAGATGTAGTGTACATGTTTTATTATTGCGATATCTTAAGAAACTTTAGGAGTATGTTATTGGTAAGGTCTAATAGTGCTGTATTAATCATCATTGTATGCAACATGTTAATCATCTTGGTTCGCAATTTAACCTTCTCCAAGAAATTGGTTTGTACAAAATTTATCGCAATGGAATATACTAAAGTTTTATTAGAAGTCTGATACTACCAAGTAGTCCTTCAAATAACAGTTAGTTTGCTTTTTAAAACTTTAACGGGTGCTACTTACAATATAAATATTTATTAGTTAAAATTATTCTCAAAATTTCTATTACGTAACATACTTTCTTACCTTAAACAGAAGAGATCGTCGATCATTTCGACTACATTTTATAGAAATAATTCTCATCTTATACAAAATATTTTTTCCTTTCCATTTAATCCTTTCTTATCCATTTTAATCCTGGTGAAAATGATGCTGTATACCAGTAGGAGGGACAACAAAAAATTGACAGCGTAAATCTTATTTATTGGTGATGCTATGTTAGATTTTTTTTCTCTTACGTTAGTAATTTATTATTTATAAATTAGATTCTAGGAACAAGTTGATAAACTATTCTAATAATTTAGTTTGGTAAAAGGATAATGTTTTGTAAACATTATTGTCAGTCAAATAGATTTTAATGAAATATTTTTTAGTAAAGCTTGGTTATAGCGCAATAAAAAAAATTAATTAGATTGAAATTTATTGGAATGGGTCTAATGCCCGATTCACAAAAGGTAATTCGCTCAATAACCGTAAGATTTCCGATTAATACTACAATGTTATTCACAAAATGCAACTATGCTCTATAAACGTTAATTATGCTCTACAGGTTTACAGTGGGAAATTTGTTAACATAACACCACTTATCTTGATTTGAATGGTCCACAAATCGGTGTTGTGTCTATTTTGCGACATTATTTTATCATTCACGTAAGATTCTCGATAACACCTGCTTACTACCTTTTCACTAAAATTTATTTCTAAAGGATTTCTATTTGTTCTGATCGAATCGACGTTAATCTTGTGATTGCCTTTGGCATTTTTCATATTCATTCGGAAATAACTTTTTTTTTACAACATTTTGGGGAAATCTCATAAACACATTTAGAAAACTGTTCAGATACTTGGAATTTCTTATTTCTCATAGCAATACTAGACAGAGGATAATAAAACTTCTTGGGACTGAAAACTGTTCTTACAGAGGATGCTCTGTGTCACATACAACTAAATATTTTGCAAATTTCGACTGAAAATGTAAAGGTGCATTCAGAAGAGAAAAATCATGTGATATGGTCCAATCGCAACAATGATGCGGCACATGTCGAGTTTTGAATAGTCACGAAGTCAATAATTACTTGCGAATCCCTGACATTGTGTACGAAATGCGAACACAAATATGTATTTTTTTTTAAATCGACTCGAAACTACCTCAACTCACTATAATATGAAGTACCGAAAATCTAAAAAAAAACAGTCGAGCCAAATTGTTATGAATCGCATGGAAACGGATTCATTTCTAATCATTCGAGTTTTTTGTTTCAAGGATTTGTTATGATTTGGTATTTAAGGTTTCTTCACGAAACGAGATTATAAAGTTGGGTTTTTTTTGTTTAAAGTGAAGATAGTCACACATAAGTTTTGCTCAATTAATTGTACTATGTATATGGTTGTAATGACTATTTTCTGTTGTTTTGATTTTTTCAAATTCTGCTTGGTGCTGTAAGCCGCCAAACAAGAAAACACCATACAGACCAATTTCCCTGCTTCCTACAATTTCAATATTATTTGAAAAACTACCACTCAAGAGGTTGAAATCAGTCATAGAAGTAGGAAATCTAATTTCTCCTTACCAATTTGGATTTATAGAGAGATACTTTACCCTAGATGAGGTGCACAGAATCACAATTTAATTGCTTTTTTATGCTCTTGAAAACAAAAAAATATGTTCAAGTGTCTTCTTGGACGTATCTTAAGCCATTGATAACGTGTGACACGAAATATAAACTAGACAGATCTGCCGATCGACACTTGAAGTGTAAAACATGAAAAGGAATACTCCGAACTAAAGAAAAGTTCGGTTGGAATTCCACAATGAAATTTTGTGTGGTCAATACTCTATATACTATATATGCGAGACGTACAAAGCACAAAAGTAACAAGTATTGCAACAGTTGTGGATGATACTGCAATCTTGGCAATTGAAGACAACAGAGGGGAGTCAACCAGTAAATTGCAAAACGCCGCTAATTCATTGAGTACGGTTGGACAAAGAAATGGCGCCTACAACTAAACGAAACTAAATCTGTGCATATAAACTTCACAAATAAAAATTTATTGATTACTCGTTTGATTTAATTTGCAACCACTTCCCCCATGCAAACACGGCAAAATACTTAGGAATGACCCTTGATGCCAAACTCATGTGGAAAAGCATGTTAAAAAGAAAAAAGATGAGGTAAACATGAAATATAGAAAAATGTATTGGCTCAAAGGTAGGAAGTCTGAGCTAACATTACATAATAAACTGCTCTTATATCGGAAGAAATTGAAACCTGTATGGAAACTAACGTAAAAGTAATTCAAACCTTTCAAAATAAAATCTTGCGAAGTATGGTGAACGCACCATGGTACATAAGGAATGATAACCTTCATAAGGATCTAGAAATGGAATACGTCAGTGAAGATATTAAGAATTATGTGAAGAAACACGTAAAACACCCCCTTGTAAATATCAAAATGTGAATTTGCGTCGTATATTGATCAACACAAACCCAGTAAGACGGCTTCGAAGAAAGAAGCCCTTACAACTAGAGCAGCTAAATTAGTGAAGTGACCAACTTGGAGGTAACCAATGGGTTTATTTTGCAACCGCAGTTTTGCTAGTCGTGACTTTTTATAAACTGCCGGAAATTTCGACCGAATTTCATCCCACCCCGGTTTGCTGTTATTATGTAAAATATTTAATTTTGTTTTAGATTACCCAATTTATTTACTATAAGAAAATCAAACCGAATTTTACACTTAATTCTTAGTCGAGTCTATTACTATTGGCTTGCGACAATTATAAGAACTTCTGACTAAAGTAAATAAAAAATAAAGAGTGTCTGGGAGTAGTTCGTTATTTTTTCGCCTTTAACTTAGGGGAGCAGACGGTATGGTTAAGACCACCGAAGCGCACATGTTGTGGGAGGAATTGTAAAGGAGCTACTTTCGGCCTTTTTCCAAATGATCTTTGAACCGAGTTACTAGTAACAAAATTCATCGAAGTAGGAAACTTTTATAAATATTATAAATGTTTTTCGCATTAATATTTGGAAACTTTTATCTTGCAAAAATCTTTTTGGACGTTAATGAGATTCTATGGTACATACTATATGTATACCTCGGCTGTACTAGGTTTGTACAATATAATGTTAATACTCGCATGAAAATCCATTACTGCATATACCTACTAATAATCAATTATTTATTGAAATTCGTAATGAAAAATTGAAAATAAAGAACTTAATAAAAGGCAAATATTACGAATTGACCTGATTATGATTTTCTGCGTCAAGTTACATGGTATGAATGAAGATAGTTATAATATTAACGCACGACTGGTATAATAAAATTTAATTAAATTTCAATTGTTCAGAAAGAGTGGTTTGAAAAAGTATGAACAAACTATTTTGGAGCTGTACAACGGAACATATTTAAAAACCACTTTACATGTTCAATTTGTTCCTATAAAGCCTTTATGTTTCAATAAAAAAAATAAACATATTTATATTTTGTATAATAAGTGTGTAGGTGGTGTTTTTGTGAGTGTGATCCATAAAATATTTTTTTTTGTTCTCTCCATAAAAATAAAAAGAACCAATAGCTATATAATTTTAAAAATTGATTTTTTATATACTATACTATATATTACAATCGTTATGTTGATAAAAGATAACAAACACAGCAAAACAATGAGAAAAAAAAATCAAATTTGATAATCGAAAGTAAGAGTAACAATGGTTCGAAATTGAAAAAATAAAAATAAAATCAGTAAGTTGTTTCCCTAAAGCAATTTATCTGTTTATTTATGATTATTACCAAAAAATTTACTTTCCATTAAAATTATTTGATAAACAAAATCAAATTTCAATATTAGATGGATATAAAAAGCGTTGTACTTACATGTTTTATGGTTACAGTTGATCCATATTCTCGATATTGTTTGATGATTTGTTGGAATTTTTAAATATTACATTGTACTTACAAAGATACCGATACAGTGTTAAGTGTTAACGAAATGCGGATTGAATGTGAATTGAATGTGCTTAATCTGCGATTGATCTAGTTTCAAGACTGTAAATATGGTTAGTTTATTTTCGAAAGGTTAAAATTAAAAAAATAGTGTAAGAATAATGTATCTTTATGGTGATTTGGCGTCTATTGAAAGAGGGGCGGAGAGGGGGAGGGGATTGATCTACCAGCTCCGTAACCTTCCAGTAGGGTGCACATCACGTAAGCTGTTCTGGTCATGTATTAGGGAACCCGATCACAATTCGCAAGCATACGTACTGCCGGCAACCACTGGTAACTGGAACTATTAGGCAGAATGTGGCCTTTTGGGACAGGCTAAAGTACGGCGCTAAAGGAGAAAACCTTGACGAGAAATCCTAATCTAAGGTAGAGCAGCATATGCCGAAGGATGAATGGCTGATAGGTTAATCAGTACAAAGTATGCGGACTCTGGATACCAGGCACCCTCCAGTTTTATTTAGCCTTCCTGTAGGAAAACTGGGTGAAAGCAACTCGCAAGAGAAAAATCAAAACGGTAGACGAAGCAACGGTATGAATATACGGAAGTGGGACTGCCCTCTCGATGTCCTTGAGTCCCAATGCTACCGCTTTTTCAGCAGAAGTACATGATATAGTAAACATCTATGAGGGAGAGCAATGAGCCCAGATAGTATGTATGTCGTGTAGAAGTACTTCCTACAGTAAACATCTAGGAGGTAGACAAAATAAGCCCAGATAGTATGTATCGCGTGTAGAAGTACTTCCAACAGCAAACATCTAGGAGAGAGAGCAATGAGCCCAGGTAGTATGTATACCGGCCGACAGTATTACCAGGTTCATTAAGAGCCTGATTATTGACTGGACGAAAAATTAAGCAGGGCTTGGAACACAAAAGATTCTTTTCTCTAAATGAAACTTTTTGCAAGTTAAATTAAACTACCTAATTGAAAATTAAGTGAATAACATTTTGCAATTAAAATGAAACTTTTTACTAAAGGAAATGAAATAATTTACATTTATTTGTTGTAAACTATTGAGTTTTATTTGTAATATATTTTATTCGGGTATATAAAACCAATATAAAAATAGGTCTAAACCGCATTCCATACGAGGTAATCTTAATCCAATTTTCAAAACTAAATGAAATATTAAACAATACGAATGTTCAATTTAAATCGCTTCCTGGTGGTTGCTTCATGAGCATGTCCAAATCGAAATTGGAACAGTCAGAGGTTTTTTTTTTTTTTTTTTTTTTTCGTCTCAATCTCTGCAATCTTTTCTGGGGCTCTAGGCACTCCCAACTCTTTCGCAGTTCCCTTTTAACGTCCTACCTTACGCCGTTGCCAGCCAACTCGAGGACGTACGGCTATAGACCCGCTTTTGTTTAAACCACCTGCACATTGCATTGCTTCATGCCAGCCTATAGTACTGACATGAAAGGTGGGTCGGCCCATGGATTCCGCACTCTCAACAGGGGGTCATAGATGTGTTCATCGTCATCACCGATCGTAATCAGATGATGAAAAATCCCTTTTGCATCCCGCCCCTATAGGGATTCGAACCCGGTACCTCCCGATCCAACCGCCGTAGCTTTAACCACTGCGCCGTTTGGTCGGTAAAGTCAGAGGTTGACGATGCATTTTCCAATTTAAATCCGCCCCAATAACAAGCATTATTATAACAAAACAGATTAAGCCAACCAAAAAACATTCAATGCTAAGCGGCTTTCGGGATTTTTCTGTTTTAACATCCGACTAATTAATAAAAAATACAAATTTTTGAAAAATGTCTATGTAAAGAACTAACCAGCGAATCAGGAAGAATCCTTACAGAATTTGACGAAATTTTCTACTGACTCGCTCTTTCTCCCATAAGTTGGAATTTCTATAAATCATAAAAGCGGGGGTTTGGGGCGGCATCCTCTAGGTAGGTTATAACACGAATTAAAATAACATTTAAATTTGTTGTTATTATTTTTTTAGACCTGATCTTCTTGATCTTGAAAACATTCATTTTTCGGGATTTTTTGATTTTTTTTTTTCGACTGACGACTAAACCTAAGCAAGTGATCCCGTGTTGACCCGGCCTTCTAGGACCCCAGCGTATACCCTTATTATGCCAAATAAAATCGAAGGATAGGTAGTATCAAAGAATTGACCCAGTTTCACCATATATCATAAAATAGTTAAAACAAAACGGCAAAACCTGTAGCTGGAAAATTATTTGTAATCTCTGAAACAAATAAAACATAATAAATTAACTTCTTAGTATATTTCAAGAAGATATGTCTGAAAAGTAATTAAAATTTAAATAATCTTATAATTATACCAATTAAGTAATATATTACATATTTATTTCTAAAAATTTCAACCAAAACACTGGAGCAGATTCCAAGTCTGTATCAACATTTCAGTAAACATAATAAACCTTGTATCCACCATCCCACATTCAACTGCTGCTTCAGTTCCTCGAACATACCTCGGAAGCACAATGGGGATGTTGATTCATATTTATTACCATAATCACTGGCCCCCCCTTTACTCAATCTCAAATTAACCAGGTGAAAGGCTTGTAATAATAAACACCTGAAGCACCTGCCGACTGTCTTCATCAAACAATTTTAATTTATTGCATTGACGCTAACATCACTACAAGTCCCTCAGCTACATCCACATCAATTATTACTAAATATTACTTAGCCGAACTCGGCATTTATTTGATAATTGAATCTCCGAAATATTATAAATTAATAAATCAAATTAAAATTAACATATCATAAATCTGGAAATATTTCCTCTGCCTCATTTGAACAAAACCTGCACACCAATCTGCTCAGATGAGCAAATCCCACACACACACATACTCACACCATATACCTTTCATGTTCCGATCAACAACCCTACACCACATAGACAACCGCCTACCCCACACCTTCTTCTTAACAAATACATTCCTCCCAGTAGTCGTCCTCCCCCGTCACTCCACGCATACTCTAACAAACTCGATCAGCTAATCCATAAAACAATAAGCGATTAGCAAAAATTGAGGTTGTCATACTGCGACTAAACCCGACAAATTCATCAAATTCACAACATCAAATCTCAGTGTATCAGTGGTATAACTCTCTAAGATTTAAGTCTAAATGTACCCGATTCAGAGTATCTGGTTTTTAAAACTCCAAAGTATCAATTGATGCACAATACAATCTGTATGAAATGTCAAATGAACAATACGAAATACAGCCATACCGGCTACATAGTAGCAGAGCATTCTAGAGTATAGAGCCATAATCATTATGACGTATTTTTTAGAAGCTTTTTTAGTGGTATAACTTTTCACTAATTTCCATAGGAATCCATAGTAAAAATGGTGTTTTTTAGCTTCAAGTTTTTCATTGAAAAAAGCAAAAATGTTACAAAATTTTTATACGAAAGTGTTCTACATATCTTTAGCAACAATATAAAAGAAGGGTATATTGGTATTAAGTAAATATTAATTGCAGAAATATTAAAATTAAATTATTTCTAAAATATATTTTTCGAAATTTCATTTTGAAAAATACATCAAAGTTGGCTCTGACGAATTAAAATAATACTTGCTACATTTATCTTTAGTTTTACTAGTGTACGTTAGATGTCTCAGATTTATACAGAAAAATACGAAAAAAATTGTTTAATCACAAAATTATGACACGTTCTTAATATTTTGAGAATTTGTTTTGCTTTTCCTACAATTTTTGAACTTAAATTTCCCAAGTGGCGATTTTTGGTACGGTTTTTCAAAATGTTTACTGCCCACTACCATCTATGTATATTGGCCTAATGCACACGATTTGTAGTAAGCTTTTCTTTTTAATTTGACCAGAATGCTGTTGTTATGAACTTTTTTTTATATTTTGGTTTAAATAAATCAATTATTACAACAAAATGAAAACGATTTACTTAAACGAGATTTTTATATGTTGAATTCCAAACATTTATGAAAATATTTCAGAAATCATAATTAAGAATTTGCAACGTTTTCATTTACAAATTTGTCTTAGGAAAATAAGTGATTTTCCATATGTTTTATCTGTTTTACTATGGAAATTTTGGTTTTTTCCTCGTTTCTAATTCCCTTATAAAGCTTCGTTTTTTAGATTATGGCTTGTATAATCAAGGTTGCTTTGATAGTAGTCCTTATAACAAAGCCAAAGTAAAAAAAAAATCGCAGATATATAATTTTGATTTTATAAATTCAAATTCGATTCAATATAAATTTTAAATTCTTAATATTTTCTATTCTTCTATAGTTTTATATGAAAATTTATTTTTCAAAATAGGAGGAGGAAGGCTATTCAACTTAAAAAAAAAATATTTGCAGACATAAAATTATGACTTTTATGATAACAAGAAATTGTTGGATTTTTTTTAAAAGCGGATTGTTTTCTGATTTTGTTTTTAAAACTAAAAAGTTAATTTTAAGAGATGGAATTTTGAAATGGAAAGACGCTGAGCTGGTTCAAGGAAATTAGCGCCGCGAAGTCGATCCTTTATACCTCAAAGCAGATTTTTCACAAGATTTAATTCAACAAGGGATGCATTCTCTATCAGAGGCAGTTTGAAAGATTATTTGAATAATCAATAATTTTTATAATAATAAATAATTATAATTTTTATAGAAAATGTTTATTTTTTTTTTTTTTTTTGATACAATATCTCGTTAATAACGGTGATTATGCCAAGTTGCATTCTCCCAAATTTAGCTGGTGACATGCAGGTTTCGTTGTTTTGCTTTGATATTGCATCAAAAAATAACGAAACCGGCGTCATTGCGGTTTATTCATAGCGGCCAAACGATTGGTTTACTATTTCTAGTAGCTCCTTCATTTGTTTATCCGCGGAGTCAATTTTTAGGAATGCATCACATCTTGGTGTTTATTTTTGTTTTTTTTTTTAAGTCGTACTCGACGATGACGATGTCGATGGGGTGTCACCGCCAAAATCCAACATCCCCTCAAACTTGTTGCTTTTCTGCCTGTTGTACTTGGTGTTGACGGTGACCAACCTGGCCTCAACACATGTTTTTTGGTTCTCCTCTAAGTATTGTCATAGCTATCGTAGCTCGGTGTCAACGTTCGCGATGATGATTTGCTTACATTTACATTAAGGCCCGATGCAACTTCCATACAACTTTAAGTCATCAAAAGAGTTTATCAAATCATTTGTCTGGATCTTAACTACAGGGTTTTCCAATAAGAGGTTTCATTCTGAATAGCCTGCTATTTGGGCAGTTGTCAATTTTGAAGCTGTCTTCTTTTAACATTTGAAAAGTAAAAACTACGCCATTACTAAAAATGGTACGATACACGCTTGAACAACGCATTGAAATTATTAAAATTCACTACAAAAATGGTGAAAATTTTGCAGTCACAGTTCGCAAAACTAAAGAACTTTTAGGTCGTCGTGAAGCACCTTCTCGGCCGGCAATAGTGAAACTGGTGGAAAAATTTGAGCTGTTGGGACAAGTTAGTGATGTAAAGAATCGAAACCGCGTGCGTCGCTCAAGAACAACTGAGAATATTACTGCTGTAGTTCGTAGTGTTGAAGAAAACCCAGGATTGTCAATTCCTCGTCGATCTTTGTTATTAGACATTCCACAAACGACATTACACCGTATTTTCCATAAAGACTTAGGTCTTAAGGCTTTTAAAGTTCAGTTAACACAAGAACTCAATAAGCCGGCCGATCACCATAAACGTCGTATCTTCGCTGATTGGGTCCTTCAAATGTATCAAAATGATCCGGATTTTAATCGAAAAATCTTCTTCAGTGAAGAGGCCCATTTTCACCTCGGAGGCTACGTTAAAAAGCAGAATTGTCACATTTGGGGCTCAGAAAATCCAAGAATGATTGTTGAAAAGCCTCTCCATTATCAACGTGTCACTGTTTGGTGCGTTTTTCGGGCTGGCGGTGTGATTGAAGCTTACTTTTTCGAAAATGAGGCTGGTGCAATTGTTACGGTGAGTGGATTGCGCTACCGAGCAATGAATAATGATTTTTTATGGCCGGAATTAGAAGATATTGATGTGGACGACGTTTATTTTCAGCAAGACAGCGCTACGTGCAACGAAACAATCGCAATTTTGCAAGAAAAGTTTCCTGACCGTGTTATTTCTCGAAGAGGTGATCACAATTGGCCACCGAAATGTTGTGATTTAACACCTTTAGACTTTTTTCTTTGAGGCGACGTGAAAGATAAGGTCTATGCCAATACTCCACAATCGATTCAAGACCTTAAAGATGGAATTCATGAAGTTATCGAGGACATACAGCCGCAAATGTGCGAATTGGTCATGGAAAATTTCATGAAAAGGATATGGTGCTGCAAGCGTAGCCGTAGCAGCCATTTGGCTGATATAGTTTTCAAATGTTAATGGCATACCTTCCTCTTTACATTGAAATAAACATTTATTGATTTCTCTTAAAAAATACTCGTTTTTTTAAATATCAAACCTCTTATTGGAAAACCCTGTACATGTAGCTTGGGGTAATCTATAATTTTCGTTTTCCTCGGGTAATTGCCAGTTGTTCTACAAAACAAATTGCTAAACAGGTTCCATATTTGGTTTCATAAATAATTTGTATACGTTTACCTTTCGTTAGACGTAGCCACATCCGCAAAACACAATAGCGAGTCAAACCACTTCCATTTTTTTGAAGGTCTGGGTGCCTTGTCGCCCGAAGCACTACTCTTTAAAATGTTGAGCTCTTTTTGAAAATTAATTTTCTCTTATGTTTTTCCACTACAAAATTAAATAATTTCTGACATACATTTTATACGATCCTGTAATTTAATTTAATTTAATTTTATAATTGCTATTTTATAGAATAATTCGTTGAATTTTTTGTCTCGTAAATACACGTTTTTATAATTGTGATGCTTTTTGTTAAAAATAGATTCATTTTTTGAACAAATTCAATCGACACTTCTTCCATTTTGAAATTTGAAAAGTATTAAAAAGTAAAATTCTACAGTGAAGTTAGCATGAATTTCATTTTTTTTGTTGTTAACACTGCTGTTTATCTAGACATAGAGACAAACTGTACCTTAGGAAACTATATGAGAAACGGTTATTTTCATTTAACTGTTCTAGTTTATTAGAAATGTGAGCTTTTGTTTTGTTTTTATAAGAAAATGTTCATAAAACAAGTAATGTTATTTTATTGAATAATCAAGTCTTAAAAATGTTTATTTCTTAATTCTTAGTGAAAATCGTCATGAAAAATAAGGTATTTTTGAAATTTACAATATTGTTGTTTTTGTAATATACGTCATCAACATAACTCGAAATTTATAAGCAATACAATAATCATCTCTTTCATTGCCTCCATTCAATTTTGAATTCGAATATCTTTCTATGATTATTTTGAATTTGCAAAGCATGCTAGATTGCTTTGATTTTTTGTGTTCTTCGCACTCATTGTATTGGTTTAATTTATCTGTTTGGCTCTTTTTGATTTATTTTAATTTTGATTGTTGAGCGGAGGCGTGTTGTCTTTTTTCTTAGCATTGGCTTTAGATGTGAACAAATGATGACGCCATTAATTTGAATTTTCTCTTTTTAATACATATTGTTATTGTTGTAGAATGTTTTTTAATTTAATTTCCCTTATATTCTTTTGATTATTGCTGGAAAATAGGGAAATTTGAAAATCTGTGTTTGAAATGAGTAAGACATTGAGATGTTTGTTAGCGATTTCAGAAAAAAAATTTTAACTGGGTTTAACTTTTAATTCATGTTTTTCGTCACTTGAATTTTTTCATTCAGACTCTAAGAAAATAAATGAATTTTTAGTATTTCTATGTCCCTTATTTTAACCCGTAAAGTGCGTCGTGGAAAAAGTTGCATAACAAGAGTGGTGTGTTCCAGCGGACCGTAATTTTATTTTTATTATTTTTTGTTCAATTAGAACGATACTAAAAATTACGATTAGGAAGATACCAAAAATTTCAGAAAAAAATGAAACGAAGTGGGGATAATTTTTGTTTTTTGAAAAGTAGAGCGGTTCAAGATGGTTCTGATATAATTGACGATTCGAATGACGTATTAAATCAAATTAGTTTCCGATCTCTTGGAAATTTTGAAGTCCTATAACTCGCAAACCTAAACATTTTTATGGAATTAGGGATGTAATCGGTTCTATTGACGGTGTCCAAATAGCTATTATCGCCCCACCTCAAAATGCAGTCGAAACACCTGGCAATTTATACATTTGTCGAAAAGGATATCACTACATAAATTCGTTGGTGGTAAAATATTTCTCTATGTTTATATTTATAGTATATCGTCGTCCTAACTGTGAATTAACGTATCTGGCACTTTTTCAAAATCTCATCTCTGATACCAAATGGTTCATCGTGAGAAACTCTGTCTGAATTTTTGCACCTGCGTTGGTTCTCCGTTAAGACGAAGATGTCACCTAATAGTCAGTTATCGTTGGTGCAACAATTCGGCTTCAGTTTCTCAAGACGGACATTTTCGTATCAGAGATGAGATTTTGAAAAAATGTCAGATACGTTAATTCACAGTTAGGACGACGATATGTAAAAAATACTTTTAAATTTAAGTGTTGTAATGCCGATATGAAAAATGTATTTGGTGACGCATCGTTCCCAGGGTCAGTACATAATTTGGCAATATGTAAAACGTCACTAAGAAATCATCTTTCAAATAGGAATACCTCAGTTCACTCTCAAATGGAATTTATCATTGGTAAATCTCAATTATAAAATATGACGCATTTTGCTAGAATAAAGTATGTGCCATGACTTCTTACTTCTCATGCCAATCCATCGATTGATACTGAAACTCTTTTTAATTCGAAAATTAATACGACAAAAAACTGTATGGAACAATGCTTTGGGGTAATAACAGGTAGATTTCGATGTTTGTTACTACGTCGGGCTCTACATTACTCTCCTAAGGATGCAGCCCAAGTCATATGCTGTCTTTGCATTACACAATATGTTTCTCAAATCTCAATGATACTGCAATAAATGCCTAAAATTTAATTGAACTCGACGGATTACAAATTGCCAACAAAGAATTTTTATACCAAACATCGAAAATATTCATTAATAGAAATGAATGGCGCAATCGAGGGTGCCAAATTCAAGACCAATATATGCGACTATTTTATAAAATAATAAACAAATAATTAAAATTTCAATAAAATAATATTAATAATATTATAATTTATAAATAAAATAATTCAGTTGTTTTAACATAATACATCTATAAAAAATAACAATAAAATATTCACTCAACATTTTATCTTATTAAAGTAAGTAAAAGTTTAGTCATTTTGGAAATTATTGCTGCGTTATCTTATCAACAATAATTTCCAAAAGATGACATGTTTCTTTTAAAGGACTGCTTGTTTCCTTAAGGGTGAAGTTTAGATCAGTGCGGAATTTTGACTGCTCTTTTTCCGCTTTTTCGGCGAATTTGTAGCAATTCTTATTTTCGACCACCAGGAAATATATTTGGGTTTGCTCGTCGCGTGGAAGGTTCATTGGTCGGAAACCAGAAAATTCAATCATTTTCTTTATTTTTCTAAATTTATTCTTGGTTTAAGTATTTAGCACTACACTCAAGGACACTCATTCCAAGGTAACGGTTGAATCCAAAATTTTGTCTTTGCTTTAATTTACAAAGTACGAATAAAAAAAATTTCTATCGCCAAAAGAAAATATCACAGAATTAGGAAAATTTTAATTATTCGGTGAAAAATTAATAATAACACATACCAACAAAAAATAAATTTAATAAGAATAAAAACTTAAAATGTAACCTTAATTGTTGAATTTGCTGATCTCCAGGTGTTCCATCGCGCCACTTACTTCAATTAAACCACTTCGTCGTTGACATGTCAATGAATTTTTTTCCTGCAATCTCTTTATTTGTAGTTTCATGGAATTTTTTTCACTACGTACATACACATGCGTACTCAATTTTAAACCATTTGTGATAGGAGTTTGTCGAACACTGTTTTTTTATGTATTAGGATAATTAAAACAATAAGTTTATGTTATTTTTATATACAAATTTTCTTTTTTCATTTCTTAAATTATTTTGTTACAATATAAATTATTAATTACTTTTATTCAAATAGTTCATAAATTAGACAATAATTAACCTTTATACTTCAGGTAAAAAGTAATTTACTATAGTACGATATTTTACGATTTTTACGAATTGGGTATTATTTTCCTGTTTGGAATTTTTATAGAAGAAGTACGTACCCTCGGTTCTAAAAAAAATATAAGATAATTGGAAAATGTACTATTGAAAATGGTGTAATATCATCCATGCTAGGAATTAAGTACGTTGTTTGTTCATATCTCTCGCGCATGCGCATTAAAGCATTTTAGCGCATGCGCATTTGATTCTATCAATTATTACCTTTCAGATACCATTTTTTGTTTAAATTTGATGAAATAAATTAAATCTAGACTAATATATAAATTAACCCGATTATTTATATGTTTCTATATTACTTCAAAACTAAAGAACCGATTAACTAATTAAAAAATTAACTTTAATTTAATAATAATAAAATTAACATGCAGTTGTATATGTACACTGTAAATATGTATCTTTATGTAAGCATACTCGAATATTTTATTGGATATCCCTTACTTCTAATAATAGCCACCAATCCATTGGGCATATATTTAATAGACTATTTTTTCTAGTGATTTCAAGGTTGATTTTTGACCATTCCTTGATGTATTTTATTTTTGACAATGGTGTGATTAGTTGTTATTTTCGGTCCATATGTTAATGTTCCTAAAAATGTTCTATTTGATGCTGAGTCTGGAATTTGAGGGGGAGTATCGGTGACTTTAGGACAATTGTATACACCCAATTTCTTGCACTTAAGGCTCTGTTTTGATAAAATAAAATTATTTTCCACCATCATCTTACGAGCCAAATCCTTTAAATTAGCTTTGAGTATATTCAAGTATGTACATTTTTTGATACATATTGCCTTCGATTAATACCAAATTCTCCACAGAATTATGTCCGAAAGCACTCCAGACCAGAACCACTTTGATCAGCATGTTTTACAGTAACACATAGATCTTTTGCTGTAAATGCTTGATAGCATTCCGCCACAACCTTTCTTATTACTCCGAAATATTATATGACGTTTCCTAATATTTTTGTATTTTTTACCAAATTCAATCTCTTTTTTTTATTAATTTCACTCAACATCGGCTTTTGCCTGGCAACAAGTGAATCCAAAGTTACCGCCCCGTTGGCACAGTTGTTAGCATGCTATGTTACCGGATGTCCCGGGTTTCGATTCCCGGCGGGTGATGAAAAAATTACGGCTGGCTAATGTAGGATCAATGAATCTAATCTCTCATTATCTGTTAAAAAAATGACTTACGAAACTTCAATATGAAGCGGCCAAATCTCTATGGATGTAGCGCCAGCGAAAAAAAAAAACAAAATGTGAATGAAGAATATTTGTTTAGTAAACGTCTGATAGACGCACATTTATGCCACAAATTCGAACAACATCGTAGTCAGTTCTACCGCTGTTACCTTCGATTCGAATTGTTACAAATTTCGCTTAGTACAAATTAAAGCGGTGCTTTCAGTGATAAATTGAAATAATAATAATACTTTTATCCAATTTTGATATATGTATTGTATAATAGCCCGATAACTAGACTGATTTCAAATAAAGCAAATGTAAAATAACCCGTTCATATTGTATAACCCACGCTGCTACGGGCAACGTGAGTTATACAGTCCAATTCTGATGTTGAGACTCTTAAGACTGTCTTAGCTAAGACCCATTTTGCAAATTTTTTTTTTTAAGACGAAAGTCTTGATAGACTGATAGTCTTAAACTTCTGTACTCTACAAAGGAAACCTGTCAAACTTATTTTTTTTTGTCTTCTGTTTTGTGTTTGCTTTGTAAAGTGTTTTGTGTTTGCTTTTCTGAATTAATAAATAATAAATGGATATTCCATTTCCACGTCAAAGTCGAACCACGCACGAGCAATTGGAAATATTTTTAAGTTTTTGGAGGAAAATCCCAATTTTTCAGCGTATCACCACAACAGTTCAGCTATCGGCATTTGAAGAGAGGGCTCTCTCAATTTTTGGTGTAATTGCAATCATGGGAGATGATTTTGTGCCGCAGTCATGGGATTTACTGTAAGTAATCATTGCGGTTGTAAAATTTGTTTAGATGATTTTACCCATGGTAAAATTTAATTAATTCTTTTTTTTTGCCTAGAACAACGAATTATCAAATGCGAATGTGACGGAAGAGGAGCCAATGTCAACCACCATATTACAGACAGCACAACAAACAAAAGAGAAACGCTAGTATTTATAGTTTCTAATGGTAATTTAATATTATTTAACTTTAAAATGAAATAAAAATTTGAATTAAAATTACAAAGTATTTGCGTAATCATTTCTAATTCGCCGACCATCAATAGCTGTTATCTACGAAGCTCAATGGGTCTGTGTCCTCTTCTTCATCATACTCGATAGAACCATCCTGCTCATCATCGAAACCACAGTCAATTAATAAGTTGAGCAGTATTACACACGTATAAATAATTATAGCCGCTATATCCGGACTGTAGTGTAGTATGCGGCATTTATGTAGGCATCGGAAACGGTTTTTTTTAGGACAACAAAGGCCCTTTCCACCAAATTCCTCGCTGTTGTATAACAAAATTTTGAGTGTCATTAGAAAATTATTCATAGATTTTGTAATTTACGTCAAAGAAACACGTCACATAAATGTAAAAAACGATCACTATTGTAAAATGTATTTCAAAATTCAATGCTACAGTGTGAAAACACAAAATGGAACTATTTCTTATTAATTTACGATTATTTACATTAATTTCAACAAAATAGGATAAAGCGTTGTACGTCACTCGTGAGCAAAGAGATATTATCCACAAGGGATAAGTTTGTTCCACGAGGCGATAGCCGAGTTTGCTCACTAGTACCATAAATAATTATTCTCGACGCCTATATTAAAATATACTCATTATAGTACTTTTGGTTTTTCAATTACAATGATATCCATTATTCACTGCTAGCAGTAATTAATCATTAATAACAGTTAAGGCCGGTACACATTGAGAGCGAGCGGCGCGAATTCAGCAAGACCCGTAAAAATAGAATTTTGTTTTTTTGCATAATTTCTAGTCAAAGTTTAGATAAGTATATAAGTACAGTAAAGTGTATAATTTAATAGGTAATTAAGGATTTTTTTTTTGTTTTTTCTTAATTTCACGAAATTCAAAATAGAGCCAAATAACATAATTGATTTCAAATTTAGAGTATATGTATAAGAGGTTAAACACAATAGTTGGTTTTTATTATTTTCAGCTGTTGATGAAAAAAATTATGGAATTTACCATTTTAGTTCGCTCAGAAAAATTGTTAGCTAAAAGAAATTAGCTATTTTATTGCACACTACTGTAGATTTTTTTAAACAGAAAGTACATTCCGTTTAAAACCAAACTGGACCGAACTGAATGTATACATACATAAGTATTTTCGGTATCTGGACAGTTCCAAGCAAAACAATGCACATAAAAGCAATTCACAGAAAACAAGTCACAGAAATATACTACTATAAGTCAAATTTTAAAATGAAAACCATGAGTTTAATGAGCAACCTAGTATGTAACTTATGTCTTAATATGCCAATATGTATGTAAAATAAAATTGACTAAAAATTATTATTTTCTGTTTTAAAAAGAACAGAAAAGGAGTCATAAATAATGAATATTAATCATATCAATACTGAAAGAGAAATCTGTGTTTGGCGGTTGACGGATTCCTATTTATTCGCGACAAAGGATATACAGAAAAACGTTATTGGTTGTGCAATAATTATTACAGGAAAGAGAATTGTAAAGCGAGAATTCATAACAATAAAACAAATCGAGACATAATAAAAATTATTGGTCATCATAACCATGCTGCAATCGCAAATAATGTTGATGTTTTTATTTATTTATTTATTTTTCATCAACGGGATGAAAATCCTTTTTTGATTACTATTTTATTTACAGTTTTACAATTTAGCTTTGATTTGCTTTTTAAAAGTACATTTTGAAATATTAAAATCAAACACATCAAAATTATGATTAAATTGTCGACAAATAGACGGGATCGGAGCATTATATGCATAATTAGATTTAAATTTCGGCAAATATATAAAATTCCTGACCCGAGAAGATTTACAGGGCACGTGAATATCAATCTTTGCAAGTAGTTCACGTCTTACAAGCAATGTAGTTTACGTCTTACAAGCAATGAGTCCAAATTAGCAATTTTACAGCGGTCGTTGTAGGATGGCAAATTCTTTTTATTCAGCTAGATCAAACGGCCAATTCAATTTATGAAAATAGTCAATACTAAATTTCTTCTGTATCCGCTCAATTCTATCGATATAAACATGGTAAGCAGGATCCCAAATACTCGACGCATATTCCAAATTAGACCGAATAATGGAACAATACAAAGTTTTAATTGATTGTGGATTATGAAAATCTTTTGTGTTACGACGAATAAAGCCAAGTAGAGAATTAGACTTAGCCACTATTAAATTGATATGTTATCGGAAATTCCATTGATGGTCCAAGATAACACCCAAATCTTTAAATGTCATAACTTGGTCCAGCTGGTGATTACCAATAAGATATTGATGACGAAAAACTGCTTTTCTCCTGGAGAAGCTCACAATCTTGTACTTTTTCAAATTTAAGCTCAATTCATTCATAATTGACCAGTTATACAGCAAATCAAGATCGAGCGCATTTCATTACTTTGTTGCGGGCTATTTATTTATTTATTTACTAATTAATTTACGTGGCCATTGACAAACTCTATTTTGAGCAAGAGCTCATTCACAATAGGGTATGTCAAAAGAAACAAATACAGAAACGTGCATTTTCCTTTAGGCTAATGCGAGGCAACATTAAGTTTCGGAATTGTTTACTCTATTTGCAGCCAATATCACAATCTTAGTCGTTAACTCCGGTAGTTTTAATTTGGGTTAAACCGCTATTTCAGCATCAGGATATATACATTAACTTATGCAGGCATTAATGTATGTTGCGATGACGGGTCCCAAGTTAGAATTATTTTAGCATTATAACCGTTTAGCTTGTGCTAAATTTGTGCTAACAAAAAATACAATTTTACAAAAAAAAAAAAAAAAAAAAATTGATATTTTCAACTGATCTACATACATATAACTCACAGTCACAGTACTGGCACAAAGAAGCAACTTCATTGATGAAAAAAACAACACTGGTCTTTAGCATCGTATATTATATTTATTAATAATAATACACGAATATATATGCATTTTTAATTATTTATTTATTTTTGTTTTTAACCAATTTATTTTAAAAATATTTTAATTATATTTATTTTAATTTAATTTATTTATTTAATTAAATTACAATTATGTTGTTTACTATTTCCACCACCATTTTTTGCTTGTTTTGTGAGTATTGTGGTTCGTTTTGTTTTTGGACAAGCCGGTCAGCGGTTGGTTGGCATGATGTCATGTGACATCATGCCCAATGTGTTGGACAGGTGGACAGGTGGCACCCAATGTGCGGCGAACTTGTGTTTGAGCCGGAAGAATTGTAGTGGTGCATTGGGTGAACCGCTACAGGTCCTAGGTGTGAGCTCTGAGGTACTCCAGAATGAACTTCAATTGTCTTAGATATAAAACCGTTAATTTGAACTACCTGCGTTCGATCACGCAGATACGATCCAATCCAATCCAAGAACAATTTACTCACTCCAAGTCTATCTAGTTTGTCAAGAAGTAGTTCAAACTGAGGTAAATCGAATGCTTTCGCAAAATTTGTGAAAACCACATCCAGCTGACATTTGGAGTCAAAGGCGCTAAACACTTTAGATGTTAGACTTAAGAGATTTGTAGTGGTAGAACGATTCCTGACGAATCCATATTGTTGAAGTGCTAATGAAGATTTAACATTAAAATACAAACAATCAGAAATAATAAGCTCAAATAATTTTGTAATTGATGAAAATATTAATATACCTCGATAATTTTTAATGTTACTCCTTTTTCCGGATTTAAAAATAAAATGGGAATTACAAATGACTTCACGCTGGTTCGTCGTATGCTCCATTCAATCAACCAACGAAGACTTTTGTCGGTTAATGTACATTACATAAAACATTATAACAAAATATTTTTTGATGTGAAAACATCTTTAGCGGGGGTAAGTCAAAAATTTCATGTAAAAAAAGGAACGGAAAATCCGGTACGACTGAAATTGCAGATTATATACAAGAAAAACGAACACGAAATGCACCGAACTTGCATACGATATAATTCGAATTGCAATTTCCGTCAGATTAAAATGAAAAGACACAAAAAGTATGCATGTGTAGTACAAGTGATTAAAAAAATCTGAAAAGGAAGTACGTTAAACAAAGACAAATGCACCCATACTTTAAATATTAAATATTATACATCTTAGCGAGCTGTGAAAAAGGCACTTATACATTGATATATAATAAAATAATAATTTTGAAATTGTTTAATCGGTATGCTGTTTATTGTTTAGTATTGCTCATGCTGTTGCTGAGTTTGGTTATGTGGGGGATATAGAAAACAAAAACTATAATAATGGTAAACAGATTCGAATGCCATTTTCTAAAGATACGCGCAAGGAAGAAGCCGCAGGGAGACATGCTACCGTCTTTCCAGCTGCTATGATATTACAGTCAAAATAGCGCCTTTTAGTTTAAATCAACCAAATCAGCGATGCCATTTTGCTGTGTTCATATAGATTGCCGTAACCATTCTCAAAAGTCTAAATATGGAATCTTTTGCTGTGTACAAGTAATGATGAATTTGAAAGCGTTCAGGCCAGGTTTAGATGATTAACTTAACGGAGCTGTACTTTGCTCAAGCTCACGAAGACATGGCTAGACTGAAATATAGTCGGTTATATATTTCAATTTTCAATTAAACAATTAATGACGATAAGATTCGTCCTCCAAATCCAGAATAGAATAACTTATTGACTTTTTAAACCAAAATTGTAGTGTAATTTAAATACTGAGCCAACAGCGGCCGTCTATCTGCATTGGCTTCTCAGGCCCATTGAAGAGACTTCAAATGATTCAATAGTTAAAGGTTTTCACATAATTCTTTTGCGAGTTGAGCGTGAACTCGCCCGTTGTTTTTTTTTATAACTTTAGTTCGCCTAATGAGAAGTAATGTCGTTCTTGAATCTTGTTGGTTTAAGCAATGCCTTCTAGAATATACAAGCCATACTACTGCAAGCAAAAATTTTTTTTTTTTATTTCATCGACATAAAACAGATGGCGATGCACGTTCGAAAAATGAAAGAGTAGAGAGAAATAAAGAATAAAATATTTGAAATATAAAAAAATAATTCAGTATTATCTCATGCGTGCGAAAGGAAGGTTGTATACATAATTTTATTTCCGGTAATTTTCTGCAAAATTCAAAACTAATAAAATTTTTAATAAAATAATCATTTAAATATAAATAAATATTAACACACGACGTACATCCTCCCTTTATTGCGCTTGGTTTAACACTAATTTATTTCCTATACCTATACATTTCACATGGCCCTCTTCGTTTTCATGTTTTATTTTATTTCATTTTTCTAATATTAGTGCCATCTACAGAAGAATAATGGAACTGTCGACATAAATTGAGTGACGTTGCCAGCAGTATGGCTTATATATTCTAGAAGGCATTGGTTTAAGTAACAGTTATTGCTCCTAAGCTATATAATTGTTATATTTATCGTCTTTTTGGATGTTACCGCCTTCTGCGTTGAAAATAAACAACCTGCAACAAAAATAAAATGTTTTTAGGGTAAAGTTTACATTGTTGAAGAAAATTCTTACTTCTTAAATTGGAAAAATACATAGTACACTTTAAGAAAAATTGGTTTAAATTAAAACATGAACTTATTTCACTTCGATTTATTTAATTTATAAAACTTTTTATTATATTTTTTATCTAATGTCTAAACATTTTAGTTTACTATACATTTATACTTAATCATTCCACTTTAATTTGTTAAAAGAACAATTCAAACTAAAAGCGTTTCACTTAAACATCCAATATAATCAAGAAACGCTTGCAGTAGAAATGGTACCATAATTAGAGCAGACTAGATGAAAAATTTTGTTTCGTCCATGCCAAACAGGACCTGAGAATGAAAAGAAACCACACCAACTTCCATAGGTTTTGTTTATTGGACAATGAACTTTGTTCAATTATAATAGAACATTTTTTCAAGCTTTATTGAACTCTTTGAAAAATTGTTTTTTTTTTTTCAAAAGGATCACAAGAGTTTGTAGTTTGTCATATAGATATTTAAAATATTTTTAATTAGGATCAGTTTAACTTTGTGCACATGCAAATGCTGCCCTCATAAATTACCACCTCTATTTTGAGAATGTACACTCTTAGAGACTTCTCTTAAATTCAATTTTTTTTGCCGTATTTATAGCTTCTTAATAAATACGAATTTTTTTATCTTTTTAGAAAGATTACACCACGAAATTTGCACCTTGTCCGTGTTGATTTTTTTAAATCGATAAATTCATTATTTTTTACTAAACAAATAAAAGCTATTTAGTATTACTGTAGGTCCCCTTTTGAAATTTACGAAAATCGGTAGATTTTATGTAAAACTCAATATTATTTTCATCTAACTTTATTAACAAATTAATTTTTTCGTTCGATTTATGAAAATACATAAGTTTAGCCCCAATACTAATTAGTTACAATAAAAGCGGAGCGGTTTAAAGTATTTAATTTAATCTTTTAATTAAATCTCATTCTTTTTATCTATACACCATGAATACGAATCTGCCATTCAAATTGTGTAACTGCTAAAAAATAAAATAACTAAGGGATCATCAATGTAGAAATGCCCAAATCTATTATTTAGGTATGAATACGTATAAATTTTATTCTGACACGTACATAGTCAGCTCAATAACCCCTATAGCAGAAGAAATAAATAATCGCATTGCGTATATTATTCATTTAAAGTTATATAGCTCTACGGAAAAAGAAATCCTATGAAACTGCTGATTGCTAACAAATTTATTGAAATACCATCGTCCAAATTGTATATTGTGTTAAAGTTACTTTTTGTATAGGCAGTTCTTTCGTGATTCTTTTAAAAATACGTTTAAAACTCATATTTTCGTTAATTTGTTTAGGTATTATATAATGATGAAACAAATTAGTCAAATATCAAATCCTTAGCACATAATTCCATCTCTTAATGAATTTAACTTGGCCATAAACATAATATCATTGTTGTCTACCCACAGATATATTTTCAAAACATCAATAAATTGCTCTGCTTTACACATATCGTTTCACCATCCTACATTTGTATATTGTATTTACATATACATAAATATACGCGCCCCCAATACTGTGTAGCTTTTATAGCTAATAGAATTATCAAATATTTAGTTGAAATCCTACACAAAACAAAACGTTGTAGTTTATTGATCATTTTATTAAAAACTAAAATGTGTGTGGTTTATATCCCAAATAAACAACAACAAATTCCAAAGTTATCCCTTGTTACTCGTACATGTATGTACAACGCCACTAATATTCATTTTATGCAGATAATATTTCCAAAAAACATCGAAACCAACAATCACATACATAATAACGCCAGTGTATTGTATGCAGAAACAGTTTCTTCCCAACAAAACAAAAACATAAAATGATTTACTATTCATAGCCAAAAGTTTTTCACAAAAACAAAAAAAGCTTAAAATTTTTTTTTCGGTTTTCAGTAAATATCCCCTGGAACATTCACAATTTGTATTTTTTTTTAATAATTCTGATCTTAAATACGATTATTGACCACTGAAATTTAGAAAAGGCAAAGTTTTAGTTTTTTGTATAAATAATAAATACGAAAATTTTTTATCAACGGATAATTTCAGAGCCTTCTAGAGTATAGAGCCATAATCATTATGACGTATTTTTTGAAGCTTTTTTAGTGGTATAACTTTTCATTGATTTCCATAGGAATCCATAGTAAAAATGGTGTTTTTTAGCTTCAAGTTTTTCAATGAAAAAAGCAAAAATGTTACAAAATGTTTATACAAAAGTGTTCTACATATCTTTAGCAGCAATATACAAGAAGGGTATATTGGTATTAAGTAAACATTAATTGCAGAAATTTTAAAATTAAATTATTTCTAAAATATATTTTTCGAACTTTCATTTTGAAAATACATCAAAGTTGGCTCTGACGAATTAAAATAATACTTGCTAAATTTATCTTTACTTTTACTAGTGTACGTTAGATGTCTATTATTGTTGGCAGAGAAATACAAAAAAAATTATTTAATCACACAATTATGACTCGTTCTTAATATTTTGTGAATTTGTTTTGCTTTTCCTTCAATTTTTGAACTCAAATTTCCCCAGGTGGCAATTTTTGATATAATTTTCAAAATGTTTACTGCCCACTGCCATCTATGTATATTGACTTAATGCACACGATTTGTAGTAAGCTTTTCTTTTTAATTTGACCAGAATGCTGTTGTTATGAACTTTTTTTTATATTTTGGTTTAAATAAATCAATTATTACAAGAAATTGAAAACGATTTACTTAAACGAGATTTATATATGTTGAAATTCAAACATTTATGAAAATATTTCAGAAATCATAATTAAGAATTTGTAACGTTTTCATTGACAAATTTGTCTTAAGAAAAAAAGTGATTTCCCATATGTTTTGTGTGTTTTACTATGAAAAGTTTGGTTTTTTTCTCGTTTCTAATTCCCTTATAAAAGCTTCGATTTTTAGATTATGGCTTGTATAATCAAGGTTGCTTTGATAATTTCCGTCTCCGCAAAAAGCTTAGCAAAACTTTTTCATTTTGAATTGATGTAAACTGTAATATAAAGTATTTAAACGAAATATTCTAGCTTGTTTTGGTTTCTCTTCTGTGAAAAAATATTAAGCTATTCAACAATAAAAAAAAAATGAATTATTTATTATTCTAAGTTTAATAAAATTATTTGCCGAATTTTTACACTCTGTGTAAATATCCAAATAACGTTTATGGTATGTTTATGCGGAACGATTTTAAATTGAACTACGGACAATAACAAATATATTTTTGTAATATAAAATTTTATTGTAATTTACAACAAAAAAAAAATAATGAAATAAAAAAGTTCAAAAAACCGAATAATTTAAAATGATTTTTTTTTAATATTTCACAATAGTTTTAGTGAATAAATAATGTATAATACATAAATATAATAAAATATTTCAAATAAAATATAAAATAAAATCTCATAAATTTTCCAAAATTGCAATAAGAAATATGTGTACAGACACATACGTATTCTGTTATACATACATTGGAGGAAATACATATTATAGCCTATCGCGCCTTACATTGCTCGTACATTATGATGAAATGAACACCCGGTTTCGGAAATATTTATAAATCCTGTAATAATACTTTCAAACTACAGTGCGAACATCGTTATATGTAGTGGCTTTTACTCCAGTAACTTAGGATATTTTGTAGGAAATCCCTTTTAAGTTTTGTATTTGGTTCCAAAAAGTCGAGTAAACTAAAGAAAAGCTAACAGCATACCACACAGCTTTGCTATTACGCAATTAAGTTTTGATGAATGAATATTTATTTCGTTTAATGTACGAGTATGAACTTATATCTCCTACTAGTGCTTTGTATTACTCATATTATTACAATATAAACAATGTGGTAACTATACAAAATTAAAATGGGAAAAATGAAAATGCTTTAGTGACATTCTAAAAATTATGTTTATATGCTTTTCTATTTTCTATTTATCTTATATTTATGTATGTATTGTATATAACAAATAGCGACTTTTCCATATTGCTAGAATTTTTGTTTTGTTGTTGTTCGAATTCAAATCACAGTTGAAGGTTTAGTAATTTATGAGCCGTAAAATATTTCGTACAATTACGTGGAAAGATTATAGGAATTTTTCTATAAACAAAATTTTTTTGTAATAAATAAAATAAAACATAATTTCAATGGTGGCCTTAGATAAATATGTTCGTACGAGTGTAATGTTTAGGATTTACAAAAATATGGCTAAGCCTTATGCTAGTTAATAATCTTTTACGCACTAAGCTAGTTAATAATCTAAAATAATTATATAACTAGTCTAGTAATAGTGCTATTTCCCACGCTCAACGTTTTTTCTTAAATTATAGTAGCATTAATTCGGATTACTTGAGTGTAACATAATAATTTGAGCAAAAAATAAATTTTTGTTTAGAAATAGTACATTGTGTTATTAGGATTAAAAATGATACTATTTTTGAGAGCAATATCAAGCAAGTGCAAAAATTACGAGTCAAACAAAGCCACTTTTAATCCAAATAACACACACACACACACTATTTGCCTCCAACGAAGAAAAATTCATTGTATAAATATTTTGTAAAGCTAAGGAGGCTTTCGCTTTTATTCGATTGCGTATTTTATTAAGCTATGACGTATCAATTACTTTTGGTACTGAAAGCAGTATTAAAAGTACTTTATTTCATACTATACCGAAAATCAATGATTACGTGATTGAATTCTGTCCGGAAAATGAATTATGACGCTACAGAACAAAAGTGTCCGGAAAACGAGCTATTACAGTACAGAAAAATATAAAACAAAACAAAAAAAAAATAACTAAGGTAACTTGATAATTTGAAAATCATTTGAATTGATTTTCTTCAAATTTCAAATTCATGTTTTAGTTTAAAATTCAATTTTAAATGAAAAAATCGAATTAATGTCCCATGTAGTATGAAGTGAAACGTTGTAAGTTACACATTCGTTAAATGATCGCTACAGTACTCGTTCAAAATAATAAACGTCGAACTCGTACTGTAATAACTCATTTATCGCCCTTGTGACGTAAATAACTATTTACGCTCAAGGTAACATTTTCTAAAATCACTTTCGATTCATTTTCGATAGTATTTTGTCTCTTGCAACAAGAATACAATTATGCTATATTTCGCTTTTTCAATTATGCTTCTTCTAAAGCTGTTTCAGCTTGCTTGAATAAAACAACGTTCTATTTATCATTCTTTATCATCCAAATATTTGTTTGCGACCAACAAACATTATTGTAAAATTCCAAAAAAAAAACGATGTTCCGCCTGTTCAAAGATCATTCATAGGTTTTAATTTAAGCAACGTAAGCAAAATTTTATTTTCAATAACAATAAAGTGGATTTCATTTCATGGTGGCTTTTATCAGAACCATCTTGATGTAAATATAGCCGCCATGTGAAAAATTAACTTAAAATAAGTTATTTAGAAACATTAAAAATTCATTTATTTTCTTAGAGTTTGTATGAAAAAACGTATTTCGATAGACGATAAAACATGAATTAAAATTTAAACCCAGGTAAATAATTTTTTCTGAAATCGCTAGCAAAC
This sequence comes from Tipula helvola, assembly GCA_963556165.1. Lineage (NCBI taxonomy): Eukaryota > Metazoa > Arthropoda > Insecta > Diptera > Tipulidae > Tipula > Tipula helvola. The sequence goes on from OY744483.1 coordinate 234,074,408, forward strand.
AACTCAATGTCTTATTCATTTACAATACAGATTCTCAAATTTTCCTATTTTCCAGCAATAATCAAAAGAAAATAAGGGAAATTAAATTGAAAAACATTCTACAACAAGAACAATGTGTACTGAAAAGAGATAATTCAATTTTATGATGTCATCATATATTCACATCTAAAACCAATGGTAAGAAACAAGACAACACGTCTCCGCTTATCAATCAAAATTAAAATAAATCAAAAAGAGCCAAACAGAAAAAAATAAATCAATACAATGAGTGTGAAGAAAACAAAAAATCAAAACAATCTAGCATGCTTTGCAAATTCAAAATAATTATAGAAAGATATTCGATTTAAGATTGAATGGAAGCAATGAAAGAGATGATTATTGTAACTTAGGCTGTTTCCGAAACCTATACTTATTTTGTGGAACCTAACTTATTGCATAAGAAATTACATTGAATAAGTTAAGTTCCACAAAATAAGTATAGGTTTCGGAAACAGCCTTTATATTTAAAAATCACGGGTAACGATGTTCGTACACGCTAATCTCCGAAAATGCCCAACCGATTTCAATGAAATTTTGTGAATGTATATGGTTAATTCACGCTTAAAAGATAGCATAGTTTTGGATCCGATATGTAGCACTGTTGTCGAGATTTAAAAAAATTCTTTTAATTTTTTCAACAAAAAATAAAATTTCACTGACTGATTCGAAATTCAAAAATTTAAAAAGCCACCCATGAATGATTCGTAGTTGTTTTACGCGCGAAGGAGGGTATTGTAGATTGTATTATTAATTTGTTTTTTATACGTGTCAAATGTAGAAAGAAAGAAAATTTGGGAAAAATATGTAAAATACCAAAAGATTATGAAAAATATAGCGCAATAAAATGTTTCATTTAATTTAATCAATTTTCTATTATGTTTATTGTAATCTACGAAACCAACATATAAATTGCGAATACAATTGGCGGTGTGTGAAATTGACTAGTTTTGTGAAAAAAAAAATCTGTATCGAAAAGAAAAACCTCAACCAACAAAACAACATACATAATTATACACATACAGTGCACAGAGGCAAAACATTCTGTTTAAGCGCTGATTACGTTTCCTTGATTCTACAATTTTTCAAAACGGTTGAAAAGGGTACCATGTGGAACCGGCAAGACGTTTTTAGTATCAATTATCATTGGCATTGACATAACTAGCATTGGCAATTTAATCGTCAGGAATTGCTGCCACTTTGTTAGATGATGGACGAATGGCACATTCAGCGCTCAAACTACCATTAGACATTCATAACAAACCGAACGCAATGTATAACCACAAATAATTACTTAACCAGATGAACAAGTTGCCTTGGAAAAAAATGTAGCTGAAGTAAAATACACAAATTTTATAGGGGAAATGTTTGTATCTCGAACGAAAGGCTATATACAATCGAACGAAAATTAATTATCTCTTTTCTTCCTTCGGCATTTAAATTACGAAAAAAAATATTTCATGAATCTATAGAAATGAATCCAAGCAATCAAACAAATACAAAGTAATTTACTTTGTCTGTATGCTAAATTTTTATATTCGTATTTATCAAGCTTTGCTATTGGCTTTGCTGATGTACGAAAAAAATCAAAACCTAAACAATTTACAAGGAAAAAATAAAAATAAAATCTAGTTGTGCCTTCTGCGTTAGTATTTGTAATCTTTATGAATGAAAAAGGCGTAAGCTATTGGCGAATTGTTGTTGTTTATGTAGATTTATGCGAATGTATAATAAAATCACTGAAAGAATACGTTGTTCATTTTCTTCTTTTACAAGAATATAATTGAAATTTTTAGAACGGCCTGCCTAAATGAAATGAAATCTTACACAAATGCAATATATTATGTACATAAGTAAAATTGTGTGTATGTGAAAATACATTAGCGAATTTAATAAAAATTCGGTTTTAAAAATTTTGGTTCTATAAAATTTCGTTTTTTCAAAAATCATAAATTTACAAATCTCTGTTTACAAAATCTCTAGTTTTTCAAATTAAATTCCCCATTTTTCAGAATTTATAATTTTTGGTTATTTTCGTTTTGAAATTAGGGAGCATCTCAAAATCTCGATTTTAAAATATCTAAATAAATATCTAATTTCGGTTTTTGAATCTATTTATTTTAAAATTAAATTCTCCATTTTCCAGAATTTAATATTTTTGATTATTTTCGTTTTAAAGTGAAAATCCCCATTTTCCAGAATTTATAAAAACCGAGATTTTGTAGCACCGAGATTTTGAAAACCGAGATATTATAGCCAACCGCAACAAGATACATAATCGCAAACCTGATCTCAAAAGCTCGGTTTTAAAAAATTCATTTTTATTAATTCGGGCGGCTCAAATTAATAAAAATTTATTTTTCAAAACCGAGCTTTTGAGAACGGAGATTTTCAGAATCGAGATTTTAAAAACCGAGATTTAGAAAACCGGTGTTTTGAAAACTGAGATTTAAGAATCTAGATTATGTAGTCGTGTGCTAAATAAACAAAATAATAAAAAAAGATAATTATTTTATTGCTCATAAGGAAATGATAACCAAATTGAACGAATATGATTGAACAGATTTAATTTATAGAGGATGTAAATGAATTTTGGAAAATTACCTAAGTAAATAGCAAAGAAAATAACAAGATATTGTATGTACATATTGTAAACATCTATTTTGTATATAAAGCAAAAACGAGAGAGTCTCGAAATCTTAGTTGACAAAATTTTGACGTAGCCAAAATCTTGGTTTTTTGAAAACTTTAATATTAAAATATCCATTTCCCCGAATTTATAAAAAACAAGATTTTGAAAACAATGATTTTTTAAACCAAGATTTCGTACCCAACCCAGCAAAAATAGTAAAATATTCTAAATAAATTTAGAAGTAAAGAGTGTAAATAGGAGAAAGCTATGTACTTATATCATAGTTCGAATATCTCATTGAAAAATATGGATTCTAATTTATTTTACTATTTCTGAAATAATGGGATCTATCTCTTTCTATATTTTGGCACATTTCCATTTGTAAATGGAACAGATATAAGAGTAGGTCTAAGCCTACTATGATCCTTTTCGATGATGATAATTCATTTCTAGGAAACCAAAAACGCGTTAAAACTTACAAACACTATAATAAAATGATTTATAAAAAAGTACCTACATCAGCTGACTTTCTTTAAAAAATATCATTGTGTTGAGAATATTTTTATTAGCGGTTTTCAGTTATTACACACATGAACAGAATTCCACATACTACGATCCTTTTTGAAAATAAACAATTAGTTTCAAGAGAAAAAAAACTAAAAATGTACTTTTGAATTTTTTATATCAATGACGCGATATTTTTCCTATTGTAGTCATTGTATAATTCTGTGGAATTAAACAATAACAGGATATCTGCAAACAACAGCCAGATAAGCCATATTTTGAAATTAATGATAGGAACATTTTTGCTCAATATGATAAACACTTTCTATAGTGAGTCTTACTATTATTTCAATCGATGGATCAATTTGTACCTAACTATTTTTTGTGAATTTTTTTATTATTATTTAATTCTAAACTAAATTATTCGTAATCTATGTATATTAATAAAAATGAAAATCTGTCTCTTTCTATAATTCTGTTTTATACGTTTCCACATGGATCATCTAATCAAATTGAGTTTTTGCACCCTTTCGTGTCCTGCCCACACAAATGTGTAGGTAAATTTTGATCGCTGTAGTGTGAGATGTCGAAAGTTATTTGTAGATGAATTGAAGCCCAAGTTACACATTTGTGTATGTAGTTTAAACGAATTGGCGCGAAACAAAAGTTATCATAAATGAAAGCCAACTGACACATTTGTGTCACGAATTGTGCACTAATCGTTTAAAAAACGTTGTTGATACTTACACATTTGTGTTGGTCGGTTCATGAGTAAAGTTTAAGAGTTAATACTAATAAACCGTCACACTATTGTGTAAGTTGGGCTATTGTTACTATGAAATTTTATATGGAAAACACGTTTCTTGACATTTATATTTACCAACACATTTGTGTGGGTTGGATTACTGATAAAGTAATATTTTTTATTCTTGTGGACACGAAAGGGATAAAGGTGTAATACTAAAATTACCAGGTTTTCGTAGTATTTTCGAAGGGGACCAGCCCCTGAATCTAGGTGCACCCAAACAAATTGTTCGTAAAATTTCGAGGGTGTTAAATTTTTGTGACATTTTATTACCATCTTTTACTTAAGAGCAGATTTTCGTGGTATTTTCGAAAGATCTGGCCCCTGGCCGGACACCCCAATTAAGTTCAAACAGCTACATCCCGCTCGAATTGCGCTTGATATCACCATCAATAAGGCACAAGGACAATCGCTGAAGACAGTTGGAATAAATTTAGAATCTAAATGCTTCTCTTATCGTTAATTATGTGTGGCATGGTCCCAAGTTAGCAATCCATTAGGTACCATCATTTAATCTTATTTATTTAAATATATTTTATTACTAAAATGTTTTCATCGTTTATTTACTTCAAGGACTTCGATTTCTTTATACTTCGAAAATATCATTATTTAATTGTATTTGCTTTAATAGGTACAGATGAAAAATTTGAAGTTTATTACTTTGCTAAAATAAAATAAAACAATATCTTTTTATTCCCGGGAATAGCCGAGTACTCCAGCTAGTTCTTTTATAAAAATCAGTTTTATTTTTTAGTGGAGTAAACTTTATGTTTTTTTCTGATCCAAGCTCCTTCCCCTTGTAATTTTTTGTTTTTTATGACCCGTACACAAATACACACACACACACACATACACGACTACATATCTCGTATTCTATCATGATCATGATACACCGGCTTAGGTTAGGTTAAAAATCGCACGATTTTTAACCTAACCTAAGCCGATGTATCATGATAGAATACGGGATTTTGGGCATACGGGATTTTGGGATACGGGATTTTGTAATACGGGATTTTGGAATACGGGATTTTGTAATGCGGTATTATGTATACGGGATTTTGTAAACGGTATTTTGTCATACGGGCAACTGTACCCAACCCGAAATATGTTCCTTGAAATTGGCCATATTCCAGAACTTCTTCTAAATATAATTTTAGAATCCCATTTCTATACAATTCTAATTGCACCATAATCAGATAAGGAATTCTAAATTGGTCATATTTGGCCATTGCTCATATATGATCAACGATATAAGCAGCTACAAAACGCCAGTGGAAAGATATATAAAAATTAAAACAAAATACAAAACTTTCCCGTGAGCATGTTATGCACACTATAAGAAAATAGATACATTAATAACCGCATTCTAATGTCATCCTCAATTACTATTTAGCAGTTTATTTAAATTAATTCTTTAAACACCAAAATTGAAAACGTCAACAAATTGAAATAGGGTTACAACTAAATTACGTAACATTACGGCAAGTGTGATTTGGAAATTCAGAGAATTATTTTCCTGATTTGAAAATGTATTTATTATAGGTAGGTCAATAACCCACATAAATAAATGAAACAACAACAATAAGAAAATCCTGTGATTGATCAATGATTATGATTTTCCCTTAAATCAAAAAATTAAAGTCATTCAAGCAAAGATGATAATGAAAAACAAATATAATTATTATCAAAAATAAAATGAAACTAAACTTTTGTACTTAGTCCCTCGATTTACGGACGCTCGATTTACAGATATTCGAAGTTGCGGACATGACAAATGTATGATCAACGTTCCGGTATATACAGATGAAATACTCGCAATTTCGGCCAGAATATTTTTTTCTCATTTTCTTTGTGCTTGACTTTCAGGTACTCTCGAAAATAAATTATACGGGGGATAAATTAAACTGAAAAATGCACGCAAAGCAATAACTTTAGAATTAAAACTTGGTATTTTAAAGCGGTTTGATGCGAGTGATAGAGGTACAATTTGTCAATTGTACACAGATATACATTTAACCGCAATAATATTTTAAAGTAAAGAACTAAGGTTATATGGAAGAGATGGATCATTTACTTAGTGCGCGGATAGACCATGAAACTACTGGAACATACCATTAAGTACCATGATAATTCAGGAAAAACTAATTTTTTTAACCTATTCAGTTTTACGCAATTAATAAAGTTGCAAATAAAATATCAAAAATGCGGTATCTAGATAGGTCCCATTAGTTCAGAAATAGTAAAATTAATTAGCATCCATATATGTTGAAATGAGATATCCGAAATATGATATACATAGGTTTATCCTATTTACACTCTTCACTTCTTTCTAAATTTATTTAGAATATTTTACCATTTTTGCTTTATGTACAAAAGAGATGATTACAATATGTACATATCGTCCCTCTAGTAATGAAACAGCGTATAAGAAAAATAGCACTTTTAAAATAATTCGCATTTAAATGTTTATTGAAATTTTTTTTTGAAATAAAATCTTTTATTTTATAGAAAATTTAATTTTCTATGATATAAATGATTTTATTTTCAAAAGTTTTTTCGAAAAACATTTAAATGCGAATTATTTTAAAACAGCTATTTTTCTTATACGCTGTTTCATTACTAGAGGGACGATATATATGTATATCTTATTATTTTCTGTGTTATTTACTTAGGTAATTTTTCAAAAGTTGTATTAAGTGGGTTGGCTACATAATCTCGGTGTTCAAATCTCAGTTTTGTAAATTTCGGTTTTTAAAATCTCGATTCTGAAAATCTCCGTTCTCAAAAGCTCGGTTTTGAAAAATAAATTTTTATTAATTTGAGCCGCCCGAATTAATAAAAATGAATTTTTTAAAACCGAGCTTTTGAGATCAGGTTTGCGATTATGTATCTTGTTGCGGTTGGCTATAATATCTCGGTTTTCAAAATCTCGGTGCTACAAAATCTCGGTTTTTATAAATCCTGGAAAATGGGGATTTTCACTTTAAAACGAAAATAATCAAAAATATTAAATTCTGAAAAATGGGGAATTTAATTTGAAAAACTAAATAGAAACCGCGATTAGAACCGAGATTTTGAAAACCGAGCTTTTAAAAACCGAGATTTTGTAAACAGAGATTTGTAAATTTATGATTTTTGAAAAAACGAAATTTTATAGAACCAAAATTTTTAAAACCGAATTTTTATTAAATTCGCTAATGTATTTTCACATACACACAATTTTACTTATGTACATAATATATTGCATTTGTGTAAGATTTCATTTCATTTAGGCAGGCCGTTCTAAAAATTTCAATTATATTCTTGTAAAAGAAGAAAATGAACAACGTATTCTTTCAGTGATTTTATTATACATTCGCATAAATCTACATAAACAACAACAATTCGCCAATAGCTTACGCCTTTTTCATTCATAAAGATTACAAATACTAACGCAGAAGGCACAACTAGATTTTATTTTTATTTTTTCCTTGTAAATTGTTTAGGTTTTGATTTTTTTCGTACATCAGCAAAGCCAATAGCAAAGCTTGATAAATACGAATATAAAAATTTAGCATACAGACAAAGTAAATTACTTTGTATTTGTTTGATTGCTTGGATTCATTTCTATAGATTCATGAAATATTTTTTTTCGTAATTTAAATGCCGAAGGAAGAAAAGAGATAATTAATTTTCGTTCGATTGTATATAGCCTTTCGTTCGAGATACAAACATTTCCCCTATAAAATTTGTGTATTTTACTTCAGCTACATTTTTTTCCAAGGCAACTTGTTCATCTGGTTAAGTAATTATTTGTGGTATAACATTAAAAAAAAAAAGAAGCGGAATGGCTGCAGTGTTCAAATGAGTTCGATCATTATCTGGGATGAATGTACCATGGCTCATAAATATTCACTCGAAGCATTGCATAGAACTATGCAAGATTTAAATGGCAACAACAAACTATTCGGTGGTGCTATCTTATTACTATGTAACAAAATCCCCATGAGGATTTTGTTAGCAGAACATGGAAGCAGAGGTTTGGATGCGGTATGTGTAGCTGGCTAGAGCTCACGGTGCTGCGTGGGGTTTTCCAAACTTACTCCCATGCTGGAATAAACGCATGAGGAAAGAGAAAAGGGCCAGACAAAATTAACAAAATTTTGCCACGTATAGTGACTAATGAAATAATAAATTGGGTGTGTTCGCCCAGGGATGACAGATTCAACCCCCGGCGATCTCCGTCATGACTGCCTACAGGGCCCCTTATCGTCGGGCCGCCTACCGGGATGCTCTTTCCCAGTCGCGGCGGTGACCAACGCCAATAAGGGATGGCAGGAGGTCCCTACAGAGAGACCTAACCGAGACCCCCGGAGCGGAAACCATCATCCCCGTTCGAACAACATATATTTTGGGCCGCCCTCCAGTACAAAATATTAATCTTAAAGATAGATGTTGCATAAACCACTAAAGCACAAAATTAAAAATAAAAAACAAAAAAAAGTATTTACTTTATTACACTACTTCTACGCCTTGAAGTCCAAAGTAGGGTTTTTGCATTTTTTCGATTTTTCCCCCTAAATTGCAGTTAAAATCTTTTTTTTTGTAAATTGGGTCATAAATGTATTTAAAATGAAGCAATAAGCCAGTTGCTTTCAAAAGTTTTGTAATTGTAGCAATACAAGACTTCAATTTGTAATAAAATATGTTTGACCAATTTTTTTCCCCAGCCCTGTATAAGTATCATATCTGTAAAGTTAATCATCTAAACCTGTTCTGTACGCTTTAAAATACACCATAACTCATACACGGCAATCTTGTTGAAGATTCCATATTTAGACTTATGTGAATGGTCCGGCAAACCCGGTGAACAATCAAAGTGGCATCGCTGATTTGATCAGTTTGAGCTAAATGAAATAGGGTGATTCTATTAGGCATAAGCGCTATTTCGGCGGTGAAATCATAGCAGCTGGAAAAAATGAAAATGTCATTTGAATCTGTTTACCATTTTTATAGTTTTTGTTTTCTGTATACCTCTCATAACCAAACTCAGGAACAGCATGAGCAATACTAAACATAGCATTGACAAATGGAACGGTGTGCTCCAGCGGACAATAGTGAAATATGTGATAAACTATTTATTTATTTTTATTTATTTCATTACAAAAATTATATCACATATACATATAATTACGAAAAAAAAAATGAAATAAATAAGGAAGTGCCTTTTGACCCACAAGGTCAGTAGCAGGCATCCCTTTAGCTAATAATAATAAAATAATAAAATACAATAATTGGAATAATAATAGTTAAAAAAATACTACACAATACAACCAATACGATGTAAATAATCATATAACAAAAAATAATTTAAGCAATTTAAAAAGATTTGTTATATAAAAAATAGAAAAATCAGTTTTAAATTATTGAACCCCTCATTTCAAAGACAACATCATTCCCTATATATGCAAAAACTTACCTCTCCTCAAATAAATAGCATACAAAATTATAATTGAAAAATTAAATAATGATTCTAAACAAAAAATCAATATTACTAAATTGGACTAGCCAAACTTTCAAACTTGCCAGGAATTTAGATTTAGAGTTCAAGCTACGGATATCAATCGGAAGTTTATTAAAAATGGTTAGAGCAGTTACTAAAAAATAATTATAAAAATGCGTTTTGCAAAATTTTGGAACGCTTATGAAATGCATGACATTTTTACGCAGTAAATAACTGTGACAACTCAAATAACGATTGCCACTAATTTCAAAATATTTATTCATAACCTTAAAAACATAAAGATGTTTCAATGGAAGAAGTCTACTGCTCAAGAATAATGGCCAAGAAGGGCTACGTTTATTGTTGAAATGCATCAATGTAACTACATGCTTTTGAGCTACTACTAATGGTCTGATCGTCTCAAAATATGTACCACCCCAGCAACAAATACCATAACGCAGTCTGGACTCAATTAAGGCGTGGTAAAATATTTTAAGAATACCAGGTGGACAGTGTGACCGCAGTAGATACATTTGCCTAATACCAGAATGCAGAGAGTCTGACAATTCTAATATATGATGCTTCCAGTCTAATCTACAATCGACGTTTAGGCCCAAATATTTAATGTTAGCAACAGATTCAATAGGCAAGCATTTATTAATGCACGGGCCATTCCTAGGGCAATGCCGGTCGTGATAAACTACGTCATTATTAAACGAACCAGTATCATTTAAATTAAAGAGCATTGTTTTAGTTTTAGAACTTAAAAATAGATGTGCACCGCGAACCAATTGGACAGAATTTTTATATCGTGATTAATGTATAATACTGCAGAAGTATAATCACTTATATAAGCAGAAGTATAAACTTATATATGCAAACGCTAGATCATCAGCAAAGGCTATAACTTTACCTTTAAAATTTTGTTTAAAAATAGAATTAATGTAAATTAAAAATACAATTGGTCCAAGTACAGATCCTTGGGGACCGATCAGTCACTGAAACTATTTTTACAAGTAACCCTTTGCGACCGATTAGTGATGAATGACTTGAACCAGTTGAATATGCAAACTCGAAAACCAATATTCATCAGCTTATCCAAAAGGATACCATGATCTACCATATCAAAAGCCTTAGTAACATCCACAAACAGGCCGGCTACTGTACTCGAATTATTAATACCTTCATGAAGTGGATTCATAAGTTCGATCAAAGCATCCTCTGTACCCAAACCAGAACGAAAACCAAATTGACATTTAGGCTCGTATTTTTAAACAAGGATAAATCAACGGATTAATCCACAGTTTTCGAAAATCCACTGATTTAACCGAGGTTACTTTTGCTAATTTTAAACGTGGATAGATCCGTGCATTTTGTGTCGTAATTTTGAACGAAGTTAAAACCGGTGATTTTTGAAATCAATTTTCGAATTAATAACTGCTTGCTGGGACATTTGTCAATTTTTTTTGTTTGTTTTTCTCAAAATATCTTTTATTTTATATCGTTGACGGACAAAAACATTACCGCAATAATCTCAAATCTTCCTGCCTTAATTTTTCTGTCTTGTTTTGTATTTCATATTTATCGAGTTTCAAACTCTAGATTACGATAATCGTCTTATGAAACAAATTATTTAAATCGTGCTGCGACATAGACTGAAAAAATAGTCTTTAGTCAACATCGTGAATTGTGGCATTACTGTGCAAGAAGTAAATAAAATGGAAAGCGAGTGCTGCACGTAATATGCGATATTATAAGCGATAATATGTGTTGGTCAAATAATGAACTCCTTCTATAAAAAACTGGAATCGGCACCGAACCTCTGCGTTACTGTAAAATTCCTAGTCGTGGAAATCTATCGTGAAATACTTTAGGACGTAAAGATCGCATCGACAATATTGTCCTGTAACCAGACTCTGGTGACGAAGACGAAGATCCATTAAATATATTTTAAATTTTCAAAAATTAATTTAAATTTAAATTTTGCAATTCATTATGTACATATATTTAATTTGGTATATGTATTTTGACAGATCATAAATGACATTTTATATTTCCGAATTTTTGAAAGAAGCCGTATCCACTGTTTTAGCCATCGATATTGAGGTATAAATCCGAGGATACAATTTTAATCCAGGTTTGAATCAGTGGATTTATCGTGGTTTAAAAATACGAAAGAGGGAATAAATTCGCCGATTTATCACTATCCTCGTTTAAAATTACGGGCCTTACTGAAATAGTTAAAGCTATTCAGAAATTCTGTCATTCGTGATTTAACTGTTTTTTCAAAAATTTTGGAAATAACAAAGGATGGATATTGGCCTATAGTTACTCAACAACAGACGATCACCCTTCTTAAAGAGAGGAATAACCGTGGCAATTTTCAGTAATTCCGGAAATGTACCTTCGGTTATACTACAGTTAAACAATGCACTTAAAATGTCAACAATGTTGAAGCGAATCCTTTTAATAATTGCACTACTAAAACCAAACAAATCTGTAGAATGTTTACCCTCAAGGGAATTGATAATGAAAAATAATTCCATGGAAGAAATTGGAAGAAAGAAAAAATTTAAGTTGGGGCTCAAATCAAGTATAACGGAGTTATCAACTATTATTATTACTTGAGGGCCATGTGGGGGGCTCAAGCCGCCCCGCACTGCGACCTAAAAGATCTTTTGTGCATAAGCCCTACTTAATTATCCGTCCAGTCAATATTCAGGCTCTTAATGAACCTGATAATACTGCCTAACGGTACGTGATACATACTATCTGGGCTCATTGCTCTCCCTCCTAGATGTTTTAATTATCCGTCCAGCCATATTCAGGCTCTTAATGAACCTGATAATACTGCCGACCGGTACGTGATACATACTATCTGGGCTCATTGCTCTCCCTCCTAGATGTAATAACATTTACTTCTGCTAGAAGAGCGGTAGCATTGGGACTCAAGGATTTCGAGAGGGCAGACCCACTCCCGTATATTCCTATCCGTGCCTCGTCTACCGTTTTGATTTAACTCTTGCGAGTTGCTGGGACATACTATTTGGGCTCATTGCTATCCCTCCTAGATGTTTACTGTTGGAAGTACTTCTACACGTGATACATACTATCTGGGCTCATTGCTCCCCTCCTAGATGTCTACTGTAGGAAATACTTCTACACGCGTTACATACTATCTGGGCTCATTGCTCTCCCTCCTAGATGTAATAACATTTACTTCTGCTAGAAAAGCGGTAGCATTGGGACTCAAGGACTTTGAGAGGGCAGACCCACTCCTGTGTATTCCTTCCCGTGCCTCATCTACCGTTTTGATTTGACTCTTGCGAGTTGCTGGGAATAAAAAAGTCGCCTGTGGGTCACCCAGGTTTACTACAGGAAGGCTAAATAAAACTGGAGGGTGCCTGGTATCCAGAGTCCGCATATATAGACTGATTAACCTGTCAGCCATTCATCCATCGGCATATGCTGTTCCACCTTAGATTAGGGATTTTTTGTCAAGGTTTTCTCCTTTAGCGCCGTACTTTAGCCTGTCACAAAAGTCTATATTCAGCCTAATGGTTACAGTTACCGGTGGTTGCCACGAGGAGGCAGTACGTACACTTGCGCCTACTGGAAGGATACGGAGCCCCTTCCAATAGACGCCAAACCACCGAGTTATCAACTAATTGTGAATTATTGTTAAATTCCAGACGCGCTTTTGAAACTATATTACAAAAGTAATTGTTAAAACAATTAGCAATGTCTGCTGGGGATGAGAGCTTATAATTTTGTTCGTCTAATATTTCATTAATTTCATTATTTGAAGTACCTTTGTTAAGTATTTCATTCAATAAGGACCATTGCTGCTTACTATTATTACCTGCTTTTTGGAATTTACTCAAATAATATCTATTTTAGTTTCTTTAATATCCTGATTCAGATTTTTGGCAGACTGGTGAAAATGATTTTTCAAAATTAAATTATTGGGTTGTTTTTTTACTTTTCTACTGATTTTATTTTTTTTTTATTACCTTCTTGATCAACGAATAGTTCATCCAAGGTTTCAATCTATGAAATTCCCTAGGTGGTTTAATAAAAAAATTACTTTGGGATATGTAGTGAGTGAGTTTAGCAATAAACAAATCAAAAGCTTCTGAAATATCAACTGTATATAACACAGCGTTCCAAGACTCTACTAATAACATATCGTTTAAAAGTTCAAAATTTAACCGAAATTGATGATTAACTCCAGACCTCTTGATTCGGGAGACAAAGTTTTCATTAAACATCAAGTTGACAAAAACGGCGCAATGATCAGTAATGCATAAATCTTCAACTAAAGAATTTATCGCAATATTAGAGAGTCTGTAAAACACATAGTCAATACATGATGAAGATAAGCTAGAAATTCTTCACCCAAAACTAATAAATTATTACATTTTATTTTAATAAGGAATGCGCTGAATTCTTCCAGAAACAACTCAACATCATATGATTGAAGCCTGTAAACACATACAACCGTTACTTTGAAATTTGGAAAAAATACATCAACCAGTCAAACTACGGATATTTTGAATTAGTAGCTTGCATTCAAAATCCGAACCACCTGAATGTAAGGAGGAGGAAAGTAAATCATTGAATAAATCCGAACTAGAATTCGATATATCAGAACTCATTTGAATCTAATTCTAATAAAACAAGACGAATGATAACAGTTGAATACATGAAAAATGATTGAAATGAAAGATCAAAACTCAAAACCGAAAAACTAAAAAGCATAAATAAAAAATTAAGTAAAACCTTTGAGTATATATATATAGAGCAATCACCAAACCGAAAAAAAAGTTGTAATACTACCTCGCTGCAAGATGAGAGCGCGACAATCGGCATGTTTTTATAAATAATACAAGTAGAATGAATAATAATAATGAAACGAAGAAATAACCTTGAATGGTACACAAATCCATTTTTTCGTTTGTTTTTTAAATTTTTTTTTATTTTTATTTTCACAAAACATTATATACCTATACATACTCATCCAAACATAAGCAATATTATTGTCGTTTCTCATTTTTTAAATAAATTTTTGGTTTTCCGTTACAATAAAATGTTTCAATAGTCATGAGACGAATGAAACAAAGTGTCTGCAGTTTATTGTGGTATATTTTAATCTTGGGATTTGTGCGTAGAGCCTTAATAATTGCTTATAGATGACAAGTGAAATTTATTTACTGTGAAATATAGAAATAATAATGAGTACAATCAGTGCTTAACATATCAGACTAAAGTTGGTTTAGTAACAAAGAAAATACAGGGTATTCTTGAATCCCAGCTTGAGTTGAAGATTAATCAAAATCACTTGTTAGGTAAATTTTGTTGTAATGAGAATAAATAAACCACAGAGTTGTTGCTGGATTTAGATTTAATTCGTGCTGACGGCGCAAATTTAAATGGCTAGAATGGCATTTTAGAAGACAGCTAATAAGTAAACTTTAGCATCTATTAAAGAAATGTTTTGTGTATATTATAGGTAATTTTAAAAAAAATTATTGTTTTTCAAAATATTTCAAATAAATTTATTTAAAACTTGATTAATTCACATGATTATTTATTGATTTATTTCATTATTTCATCTTTGTGAGATTCACAATGGAAGAAGAAATTTTGCTTTTAAAATATTACGGAAGCCATTTTTGTCAATACAATCAGTTTCCTTTTAAAATTTTTGAAAAATTTATCAAATATTGAAATATTGATTTTACAAACATTGATGGTGTAGTCAAACTTCTGCAAGGTAGTTGTTGTTCCGTATAATTTGAATGGTAAGCACATTTTATTAGTTTTGCTATTTTTTTCTTGAAATTTTGCGTCTCTATTTTTAAGAATAAATTTGTGTGCCAAAAAACCAGCTACGTATGCATTTGCACAATTTTTTAATGAAATACATTTTATTATTGTATTTTCATTACTGATTTGAAGGATTCTTTTATGTCATTTTCTTCATCATCGAGCATTGCAGCATCCACAGTTTCTAAATCAAGCTCTTCATCAATGTGTTCGTTTGCATCAGTTTCTGAAAGTGGTGTAGATGAGGTTTGTTCCAATAAATTAATAGCATTACACGGTGTTCCTGAATGAACTTTAAATTCGACTTTAACATACATACTCGAAAATTTCAAATTGGGTATTGTTTGGGGACCTTTCAAGAATCATTTAGCCGTTTTTAAAAAAAGTGCTTTTCTTTAAAAAAAAAAAAACATTAGCAAACTTCAAAATATTAAAAAAAAAAAATGAAACAATCTTATAATTTATAAATTTATTTAACATTACAGGTGGTTTGGCGTCTATTAGAAGGGGCTCCGTAAACTTCCTGTAGGCGCAGGTGTACGTACTGCCTCCTCGTGGCAACCACCGGTAACTGTAACCATTAGGCTGAATGTGGCCTTTGGTGACAGGCTAAAGTACGACGCTAAAGGAGAAAACCTTGACAAAAAATCCCTAATCTAAGGTGGAACAGCATATGCCGATGGATGAATGGCTGATAGGTTAATCAGTCTATATATGCGGACTCTGGATACCAGGCACCCTCCAGTTTTATTTAGCCTTCCTGTAGTAAACCTGGGTGACCTACAGGCGACTTTTTTATTCCCAGCAACTCGCAAGAGTTAAATCAAAACGGTAGACGAGGCACGGGAAGGAATACACGGGAGTGGGTCTGCCCTCTCAAAGTCCTTGAGTCCCAATGCTACCGCTTTTCTAGCAGAAGTAAATGTTATTACATCTAGGAGGGAGAGCAATGAGCCCAGATAGTATGTAACGCGTGTAGAAGTACTTCCTACAGTAAACATTTAGGAGGGAGAGCAATGAGCCCAGATAATATGTATCGCGTGTAGAAGTACTTCCAACAGTAAACATCTAGGAGGGAGAGCAATGAGCCCAGATAGTATGTCCCAGCAACTCGCAAGAGTAAAATCAAAACGGTAGACGAGGCATGGATAGGAATATACGGGAGTGGGTCTGCCCTCTCGATGTCCTTGAGTCCCAATGCTACCGCTCTTCTAGCAGAAGTAAATGTTATTACATCTAGGAGGGAGAGCAATGAGCCCAGATAGTATGTATCACACACCGGTCGGCAGTATTATCAGGTTCTTTAAGAGCCTGAATATTGGCTGGACGGATAATTAAAACATCTAGGAGGGAGAGCAATGAGCCCAGATAGTATGTATCACGTACCGTTAGGCAGTATTATCAGGTTCATTAGAGCTTGAATATTGACTGGACGGATAATTAAGTAGGGCTTAATGCACAAAAGATCTTTTAGGTCGCAGTGCGGGGTGGCTTGAGCCCCCACATGGCCCTCAAGTAATAATAATAATAATAATAATTTAACATTACAAAAGAATAAACATTATGATTTAACATTATTTACTTGCCAAAAACTACTATCTGATGCATTAGTCATTGTGATGAGAAAATTTTAGGTAACGTTTATGTTTGTTGTAATATAAAACCAATGAAAATTATTTTTTTGGATTTTCTTTTTGTCTTATTTAATTAAATTATAAATAACGTTTTATTTGATATAAATTTCATAAATAAATTCATAATGTAATGCAAATAAATTCAGTTAAACTTGATTGAAAAGCATTTTATGATTCATATTTTTGATGCATAAGTATTTGTGATATGCAGAAAAATTTAAAAATAATTAGTAAATTAATTAAATTTAAAATTATTTTTGGCTAATTAAATAATAATTAAGTCATTTATAATTTGTGAACCATTGGAACATTTTTATTACGCCTCCAACACGTCTCGGAAGTGGCCCAAAAATTATGTAAAATCGCAGGGAATCTTATCCCACACGGTTTTATAAACACCCCATAATACATTTTTAGTCTTGCTAGATTGCGAATATCTTCCGGGTTCATTTAAACCCCAACAAGGGCAAATAAAACTCTGCCTTGGCCTAGGCAACTAATTATGTTCAATATTTTTATATAATTTTGAGGCAATGTTACTTCTTTTGTATTGGAGCGTTATTGCGCTAAATAGCAAATTAAGGGCCGACTGATTTTTGAACAACTGGGAAAACTACCTCATTCAATAAACTGAAATTTAACATTGACCTTAAAGTGCTGTGATTTATACAACCGTATACAATTTTATATCTTCCGAAAGAATACTACGGGAAAAAGTAAGCACCCTATTTGATATTCTCTGCTAATGTAATATCACATTTTTTATCCATATTTTCTAATTAATGCCAAAACACACTAATTTGGACATAACATGGTTATCAGTTCAATTGGCAATCCAATATAATGAAGTTTACATTTTATTTTCTCACAGTAAATCACATTCTGTTTGGCTAAGTGTTCTATAAACTACAACTCTTCAAACCCAATGTTTATTTGCCACCCCGGTGGCACAGTGGTTAGCATACTTGCTTTATACGCTCCGGAGATCCCGGGATCGATTTCCGCGGCGGATGATGAAAAAATCACGGCTGGTTAAGGGTAGGATCAATGAATTAATCACTCATTATCCGTTAAGAAAAATGATTACAAAACTTCAAAAGGAAGCGGCCAAATCCCTCTATGGGATGTAGCGCCATCGAAAAGAAAAAAATGATTTGTTGGAGACCCGTAAAACAATAAGATATTGCCTTTTTTTCCATCGGATTTCCAAAGCGCTATTTGTTAAATTTTCGATAATGCCTATTAATTCTTTGAAAATTGCACTTTTATCTGGATTTTTTGAAAATTTGGCTATAGTTTTTTCAGCTTATGTGAAAAAGACATTTGCGATTGCCGCAAAAATTCCCATATAAACTCCGTTGCTGAACACTTGAGTGGCTAATTTTACGGATAACTTCTCAAATGCATTTGGTCGTATAAGCTCCCTCGTTAATTTATAAAATATTTTAATTGTACCTTCATTAAAATCAAAAATTTTCTCTAAAATTTTCCAAGAAACTCTACGAAACTGTGTAACTATATCAGCATTAATTAACCTATTTCTTAAACTTTTAATCAGATGTGGCGGATCATAAAAAAGATTTTTTTTCACTTAAGAAAAAATAAGGCTTTGGCTCCGAAGCTCCTAACAGTTTATAGGCACTTATTTTGTTACTGCCTTGGTTACAATTCACAACACATATATCAAATCCGATTCGTGTTGCTTCAGAAATACAGTAAGTGAAAATTTGATGGAACTCATCACCTTTGACATTACCGATATAAATTCCCAAAGTTTGTTTCCAATTACTGTTCAAACCACGTAAAATAATAATCAAACCATGAGTTGCAATGATATTTTTTCGACCTAAATGACCATGATCTAAAAATTCATATATTATATCTTCAGAAGTACTAAATTCGAATTCTGGTTTGATTGCCATTTCGTCTAATAACAACACACATTCACCCCTATTATGATTGTCGGGTCGATCGACAATCGACACGACTCTGTGTTGCCTTTTCCTTTTTCGTATTGTTTTTATCAAATGAAAAAAAGGAAACGCAATACAGAGTCGTGTCGATTGTCGATCGACTCGATAATCATAATAGGGGTGATTATTTATCCATTTTTGAAAGAAATGCACTCTCTCTTGGTCTGCTACATATTTGCGACACTTTTCATTTGAGTGCCATTTTTGAATGGTTGACACCGCAGGCAATGAAACTTCTAATTCTAACATATAATTATAATGGGATGGAGATTTATAGTAAACATTTAAATATAAATCTCGTTCGACATTTTGCCAATGAGCATTAGCTTTATGATGCAACTGAGACAAAATAAATTTTCTTACCGGATCACTTTTTTGACTAAACATTTCATTAATTGTTTCTTTAACTATAAATTATCTGAGCATAAGAAATCTAATTTCTTCTGTTTTGGTGAATTAAATATAAATCTAGGAACTTTCGTTGAATTTATTATATTGGATTTTTTTCTTCTAATATAAGGCATGACAGGAAATTGATCTTCAGTTCTTTCATCATTATCATAAAAATTAGATAAACAAATATTAGTTATACGGTTTGAATATTTCCTCTTAAATTTGGACCGGCAGGTGATCGATTTCCTTCCAGTGATAAATGATAGTCTTCAAGGAATGGCGAAATAGTGAGGGATATATTATCTATAACAGAAAAACATTGAACTTCTGGCAAAATCAATTTTTCTTCGGTGATATGAGTAGCTTTTCTTTTGAATGTCTTTCTAATTTGTATATTTGGAACAATTGATAGACCTTCATATTCTTTATCGAACGAAACGGGATACACATTTTTATTTATAATTTTTTTTGATCCTAAAATACGAATATCGTTGTCGTAGAAATGATTTTCGCAAAATTTTATGGGAGTGTTAAACTTTTCTTTGGTTATTTTCAATAATTTGTTGCCTGAATCTTTAATCCACACATTCCGTTTTTTATCACTACTTAGGAAATTGAAAAACGATAGAAAACTTCCATTTATACAAATATTTAAACATCCTTCGTATTCGTGTTAATAAACAAAAATACTTTTACTTATAACTAGAACCGCAGAGGTAAAAATATCCCTACAAGAAATCTTAAAATGTATTTAAGTTCATAGTTTCAAAATTAAATTTCAACAGATTTAACCCTTAGCTGGTATCGACTTCTTTTGTATCATGGCTGGTATACATGGGTCAATTGGCCCGCATTTTAGTTTTCCAATTTTTTAAATGAAAACACATTATTAGTCATTTGTTTTTTTTTTCTAAAAACTAATAAGGTACTCCTTATTTTATTAAAAAAATATTATCACATACAAATTCAAAATAAAAGTACGAAAATTCAGGAAAGTTTCATAGTCAAAAAAATACTTATAACTGGTATTCATGGGTCAATTGACCCATGCATGTACAATTTAACTAATATCGAACTAATAAAATACACAATCAAATGCTACGCAGGTTCACAATGCTGAATGCACTAAATAGAAAAGTCACAAATGATAGAATAAAACAAAACCAAACTAACGGTGTTATTTCAAAAATAAAATCCGGTTTGGGTCAATTGACCCATCAATACCAGTTAAGGGTTAAAAATCAAAAATCACATGACCCACACAATCTTTTTGTACAACATCAACACAAAACAAATATCACTCACACATTCACACTGTTCTGTACGATCAAAACATTCAAAACGAAGAAAATAGGAAAAAAAATTATTCTACATTTTAGTTTTTAAATCGTTTTATTGTTGTTTTTGTTGTATTTGTATTATACATCTACGATACGAGCGGAAAGAGGAAAAGTTTAAATTATATTCATTTTCAACCACAAATCTTACTGTATACTTCGATACATTGCAACCTAAATATATTATGCACAAAAAATTAGAAAAAATTTGTAAATCATACAAGTAACGCTATCTATTGAGGTAGTATTACAATTGGGGTGATTCCTCTATAATATATATACTCAAAGGTAAAACTAAAATAAAATTCTTCAAGCTATTCAAACTATTGCAGTAAAGTTCAGAACCAATACGTAAGTATTGCATTTGTAATGTTTTGATAATAAAAATAAATAAAAATAAGCTAATAATGCTTATACAGCGTAGATCCAAACCGTACTGCAATAGATCACAAAATACCAAAGTATAAGAACAGTCAAACCAAAATAAAATTATAAGCCAGCGCGAAGCTAGCGACACTCTATAAATATTATTTTCTGGTACTAACATTAGGTGTTTAGTAAGGGAAACAAATTCATTTAAATACGATATGAAATTTTGTATTGAAAATGGAATATATATTCCCTTCACTGTAAAGCATATTCTCAATTTCTCATTTCATTCGTTTTCACTTTATTTCGTTTTTTTGTATTTTTGGTTTTTATGTAAATACATAATAGCCACATCCCCATTTGGTATGAAGATGTACCTTATGTAGAGATATGTACATATGTAGTTTTGTTTATGTATTATAATTTTTTATATTCATATAGCTTAATACAATTAAATCGAAAGGTTTTTTCTGTATCGAACTACATACATAATTATTTATGAATGAAAACGTAGAAAATATTTCATTTATGTTTTTATCTAAATTTGTCTATACGAAATTTTGTTTATTTTTTCTTGCATCAAAATGGTTTGCGCAGGCTAAATTTGTATTCTACCGTTGCGCAGGCTAAATTTGTATAGGACCGAATCAATATTTTAGAATTTTTTTATTTTAAATAAATTAAATAAAATAAGCTTTTTATTTGAATACAATTTTTTTTAAATTTTTATTTTAGACAAAAGTACGGCTGAGTTAATCTGTAGAAAAGTTACAAAATGGGAAATCGTTTATGATTGTTTTTTTTTATCCCTTTAGATGTTGGGCCATAGATTACGAAAAAAGTATTGTAAAATTTACACTCAGTTTGGTGCGAGATGGCAAAACATACTCCATTTCCACCCCTTTTTAATTATTTTACACATCAACAACTTTTTCAACATCGCATTTTTATGTAATGAGACCAAGTTTGAAATGTTCAACTTCTGGCGGAAACAACGAACTTGCCAGGTTAAACATGAAAACTTACGATTTTTTAGCTAATTTATTTATTTTATTTGTTTAAAATTCTTAATTCAATTATTGCTGTCGGTCATTTAACCACATATAACTTTCAAACAATTAACAATTTGTTCATTTTAACATTTCAAATTATGAATATTTATTTTAGAGTAATTTGAGAAATACCAAATATTATAAAATTAAATACTTAATTAAACAATTTAAATATCTTTTATATATTATGTACACTGTCTCAAAAATTGCCCATCCACCACTCCGTTTTTACTTTTTTTAAACTCAAATGACATTTAAAAACCTGAAAATAATAATAATCATGATATAAATGAATTTACTTTTACGTTTGTTGAGATATACTATTTGAACAGCCTGCAACTATGTCAAATAATTGCCCGTACACTTGCTTTTTTGTCAAAATTAACACTAGCATGTTAACAATTTATTATTTGTTGCACTCCTATTTTCAAACAACGGTAAATTACGAAATTGTTTTTTGCGTAAAAGTTTATTACGCGTATTTTTCACATGGTAAATGAAATATTGTCCAACTAATTAAAAATGTGTGATCCTCGTACCAAAATTAGTGTAGAAATTAAAAAGTTCATCATTAAATTGGAGAGTAAAGGTAAAAGTTTATCAGAAATTTCTAAAATAATTATTCGCCCGCGATCTTCGATTCAATACGTCATTCCGAACTAGCAAAAAACCAAATCCCTAAAGATTGTTGCTGGAGGCGTTCGCAGCCGAAATCTGAACGAACGTCAAATACATCTAAAAAAGAGGGAAATAAAACCGAATCGAAAGTTTGTGCACCAACGATCGCTACCAAAGTTTACCAACGCAAAAAAATGGCGATAGAACCTCAGACAATACGCAATATTTTGCATAAACAAAAGTATCGTAGATGTGCGGCACAAGAAATGTATTTGCGAAAAAAATTATTAAAAAGCGCTTGGAATATGCATTGGAATATCCGAGTGAGTCCAAAGAGTTCTGGGAAAATGTTATTTCCTCGGACGAAAGTAAATTTAACCTTTTTGGTTGTTCAGACGGGCGAGTTATGGTTTGGCGGAAACCCAACACTGAACTTGAGTAAAACATGGTAACGGAAGTATAATGTTATGGGAAGCTTTTAGCTGAAGCGGTGTAAGCCACTTCACCTTCATTGAAACCATAATGAACTGGTTTGATTATTTGGATATTTTGAAGGATAATTTGTTAACCAATGCTGAGAAGATGGGACTTTGGCAAGATTTTCGCTCCGCACTTGATAATGACCCGAAGCATTCCTCAAAGCTGATCAAGGAATGGTTATTGTTCAATGTAAAGTCAACACTCCCTCATCCTCCCCAGCCACCAGATTTCAACTCCATTGAAAATGTATGTCATTGTTTGGAGAGAAAGATCCGTGAACACCAAATTAGCGGTAAGGAATAATTAAAACGGGTTATTGTGGAGGAATGGGCCAAAATCCAAAAATAGTTCCGAAATAACTCGGAAGTTGGCTTTCTCAATCAAAAGAAGGTTACAAAGTGTCATTGCATGAATAGGTTACACCACTAAATACTAGACCTAATTTGATTTTCCTTCAATTCCCTCAACTTCTTTGAGTGTACGTACGGTATGGACAATTATTTGACTTCAATTTAGGACGTTTGTAGTCGAATTAGAAGGTTTGACTTCTCTGCACTACGCCATTCCTTATTTTCGTTGTACATCCGTTTTGTGTATATAGAGAGAAAGAGAGTCGAACATAGTATATAACAAATGGAAAATGTTGAAAAAAGTTAGTGTGTATCTTAGAGTTCTTAAGAGTTGTTTGAGTTATTGAATAAAATAAATATGAACTAAGAATTTTATTAATTTAGTTTTATTTTTAAGTTTTTTTAAAAAAAGAAAAGAAATTTACTACAAAATTTCAGAAGTGGGATGTGAACTTTATGATTTAATTACAAGTACATTTAAATACATTAATTTGATGTGAAATTTATTGTGTTTGTGAAAAATATTTGTATATGTGCGCGCAACTTATTTTACCGAACATTCTGGTTTAAAAAAAAAAAAAAAAAAAAAAAAAACGATGATTTTCGTTGTGCGAAATTAGGAATGATGTCATTATTAAATTTTAAGTGAAGAGAAACTCTAAGGTTCTTGTAAAATTAATTACAAAATTTTTACGACGTAATAACATTTTTCGATATTTTGTGTACGTGACTAACGAGTAGACGCACATTAAAAGTTACGTTGTGTTGTTTTCCTCTGACTAAAATAAACTTATAAGTGTATGTGAAACTGATGAACGTTGATGTCGTCAGTTGAAGAGAGAGAGAGAAATTACCTTTTTGTGTGCGTGCAGCAATTTTGAAATATTATTTTGTTTAATTATGGCGGATTACGAACAAAAATTACGTAAAATGAGGTTACCTCAGCTAATCGTCATGTGTGCGAATGAGGAAGTAGATCCGCGAGGTAAAAAGGACGAACTTGTCAAGCGATTAGTTAACAAACACAATTCTGAGTTCGAGCAACTGTTAGAAAAAGCTGCTGTTTCGGCTTTACCGAATGATAATGAGCTCTTTGATAATTCTGTAATACATGAAGATTCGGGTGGTGAGTCTTACGAAACCATTAGTTCACGGGATTCTTCGCTATCGGACCTTAAGATTCTACGCAAAGAGGTTGAAATTATGAAAATGGAATTGGCCATTTCGCGATCAGAAAATCAACGATTACGAGTAGGTATATTGAATGTCGGATCAACTAAGGATTACGAGAACAAACTTACGGAATTTAGTGCAGAGGGAGATAGTTTTGAATTGTGGACTTCACAGTTTGATATTATTTTGAAGAAACATCCCGATGTTTGTAAAAACCAATTGGCTGGCTCTGCTATTAGCAAATTACGTGGACGTGCTCGACGATGGTTTGAATCTGACCCAACTAATCTCAACTTAGATTATGATCAACTTATGGCAAGAATGAGAAGCCTATTTCATCGGAGGCCAGCAAAATTACAACTTATGAGGAACTTTGAGAGTCGGAAATGGAAAGTTGGTGAACCATTTTCTGACTATTATTTCGATAAGATTATTTTATCTCGACCATTGGAAATTTGTGATAATGATCTTATAGAGTATATTATCGAGGGAATACCTGATGAATCCTTAGTTAATGATGCTAAAATTAAAAACTTCAGCAACCTTCAACAATTTTTGGATTCCTTTATAGATATTACGCTAAAGAATTCAAATCAGCAACAGCGGCGGCCCGGAACTGCTCCAACATCATCTAAGACACCACCATCAAGGGTTGGTGTGGTACGTTGTTTTAATTGTAATACCTTTGGACACGTTAAAGATAAGTGTCCGAAACCAATTCGTTTGCGTGGTTCATGTTACAAATGTGGGAAATTAGACCATGTATACAAAAATTGTCCAGATGTTCTCACCGTTTCTAAAAAATGACTAGATGACAACACAACACCGATAAATATTACTGCTAAGGTCAGTAATAACCAATATATTTCATTAAATTTGAATTCCTTATTGGATACAGGTAGTCCAATTAGTTTTATTAAAAATAAATTTGCAAAAGATTTTGAAATTTTTTATGATTTTGTAAATGGTTTTTATGGGGTTAATTCAAGTAAATTAGATATTCTGGGATTTGTTTATTTGAATATTAAAGTTGATATTGAAATTAAAGATTTTCAATGTTATGTAGTTGCTGATGGCACAATGTCTCATGACATTGTTCTAGGGCGAGACTTTTTAGAAAGATCTAACATTAAATTGGTTAATTTAAATAAATTTGACATACTACCTGAAATTATGAATATTGATATTAGTGATAATTTAAATTCAAATTTTTTGAAATATAATGAAATTCAAGTTAATCAAAATTTAAAAAAGGGCATCGTTGATAAGTTTTATAATATTTTTGATAAATTTTATGTTAATGCAATCTCTCCTGATTCACCTGAAATTGATTTTTCTATGAGCATTAAATTAAAAGGCGAAAAACCATTTAATAGTTCGCCGAGACGATTGTCGCTTTACGAAAAAGAAAAATTGCAAGAAATTATTGATGGCAATCTTCGCGATGGTGTAATTAGAGAAAGTGAGGATTCGCCTTACTGCTCTCCAATCGTACTAGTTAAGAAAAAGAATGGAGAAATTAGAATGTGCGTAGATTTTCGCGAACTTAATAAAATTACGATTAAAGATAATTTCCCCATCCCTCTTATAGAAGACCAAATTTTATTGCTTCAAGGGAAAAAATATTTTACGACCTTGGATCTTAAAAATGGATTTCATCATGTTCGCATGAGTGAAGATTCCATTCCTTACACCTGCTTTACGACACCTTTAGGCAATTACGAGTATTTACGCATGCCATTTGGTTTGAAAAATGCGCCTGCTGTATTTCAGAGATTTATTGGGAAAATATTTGGAAATCTTGCTAAAACAGATAAAGTTATGCTTTATCTCGATGATATCATGATCGCAACGACGACTATTGACGAACATTTAGAGATTCTTAGGCTAGTTTTAGGTTTAGTCATTAGGAATAAGTTAGAGTTAAGATTAGATAAATGTAAGTTTTTATTTATTGAAATAGATTACCTAGGCTATAATATTACTAGAGAAGGTATTCTACCGACAAAATCTGGAATTGACGCTGTTATAAATTTTCCGTACCCAACGAATATAAAACAAATTCATAGTTTTGTTGGATTATGTTCCTATTTCCGAAAATTTATCAAGAACTACCCGATTATTGCCAAACCGCTTTATGACAATTTAAAGAAAAATGCGGAATTTAGATTTCAAAAAGAGGAGTTACATGCATTCGAGCAGCTTAAATCTGCATTAATCAACTCACCAGTTTTAGCTATTTATAATCCTAAAGATCCAACAGAGCTTCATTGCGATGCGAGTTCGATAGGATATGGTGCAGTACTCATGCAAAGGAAGGAAGATGGAAAGCTTCATCCTATATTTTATTTTTCCAAACGTACGACTGATGCAGAGAGTCGTTACACCTCTTATGAACTTGAGACCTTAGCTATTATTTACGCACTCAAACGATTTCGCATTTATTTGCAAGGCATTAAATTTAAGATAGTTACGGACTGTAATGCTCTTACACAAACTTTGGATAAGCGAGATATTAATGTTAAAATTGCGAGGTGGGCTCTTGAATTGCAAAACTACGATTATGAGGTAGAGCATCGTCCAGGTATTCGTATGGCTCACGTAGATGCACTAAGCAGGTCAACGAATATTTTAGTACTAGAAGGAAACACCTTTGAACAAACATTGGCTGTAGCTCAGACCCGTGATCCTTTGATATTAGATATTAAAAAGCGGTTAGAAAATTCTGAGGATGCCTTTTATGAAATGAGAAACGGCCTGGTTTATCGAAAGCATAAGAGTAATTTGTTATTTTATGTACCATCCGAAATGGAAAACAATGTTTTCAAGACTAGTCATGATGATTTAGCACATCTAGGTGTTGATAAATGTTACGAATATATTTTAAGGAATTATTGGTTTCCGAATTTAAAAGAAAAATTGAAAATTTATATTAGAAATTGTCTTAAATGTATTGCCTATTCACCCAACCAAGGCAAAGTAGAGGGATTTTTGCATAATATTCCAAAACCTACTGTACCCTTCGATACAATTCATATCGATCACTTAGGCCCTATTGATAACACCATTCGTTCCTCAAAAAGACACATATTTGCAGTAGTAGATGCCTTTACGAAGTTCATTAAACTCTATGCTGTTAATACAACTAAATCTTCAGAAGCAATTCAATGTTTAAGGGAATACTTTAGAAATTATAGCCGTCCCCTAAAAATTATTTCCGACCGAGGAAGCTCATTTACATCTAAGGAGTTTTCCGATTTTATCAAGGAACTTAATATACAGCATATTAAAATTGCAACTGGTTCGCCAAAGGCCAATGGCCAAGAAGAACGTTTAAATCGTACTATTGTTCCCATGTTGGCTAAACTTTCTGATAATTCCAAAGGAGTTTATTGGGTTAAGTTATTGGACAAAGCCGAGTTTGCCATGAATAATACAGTGAACCGTTCCGTTGGTACAACACCATCTAAATTACTTTGGGGTGTTAACCAGCGTGGTGTAATTAGCGATAACGTTAGAGAATATGTAGAATCACAAAATTCTCTGGAGTTTTCTCAGAGTTTAGGTGAGTTACGAGATTTTGCAATAGCTAAAAATAAAGAAACACAATCTAAAAATAAAACTTATTATGATAAATCAAAAAAACCTGCACACGAATATGAAATTAATGATTATGTAATGATTAGAAATTATGATAGTTCTCCGGGTATTGTTAAAAAATTGTTACCAAAGCGGAAAGGCCCGTATAGGATATTAAAGATTTTGGGCAACGATAGATATTTAATAGGTGAAATTGACGATTTTCAATTAACACAAAGGCCTTATCAAGGTGTTATTGAAGCTTGTAATATTAAATTATATCCTAAACATGATTATAATCTAAGAAACAAGTAAAACCTTATTATTTTCATTTGATTATATTATTTTTATTAATAAAAATGATGAAAAACAATTTATTTATGATAGCGCTATACAAATTTATAAATCTTATGTACATTTTTAAAGTCATATGATGATCTTGGAAATTATGATTGGATATTAATATTATATTTAAGATAACTGATTAGTCCAGTTGGAAGGAATGGATTACAGTTTCGATATTACGATTGGATATTTTTGTAATAAAAATTTTAATTTAGATATTGTGGTTGAGGATTACTATTATTAATATAAAGTTGAAAAATCTGAGCTCAGTCAGAATAATTGGATATTATTAATTTTTTTTTATGTAAACTCAGTTCGACTTTCTTTCTTAGACGGAGTATCGGTGATTAATCGAGGCGATTAATGTCAGAATTGGCCGAATTGTAGTCGAATTAGAAGGTTTGACTTCTCTGCACTACGCCATTCCTTATTTTCGTTGTACATCCGTTTTGTGTATATAGAGAGAAAGAGAGTCGAACATAGTATATAACAAATGGAAAATGTTGAAAAAAGTTAGTGTGTATCTTAGAGTTCTTAAGAGTTGTTTGAGTTATTGAATAAAATAAATATGAACTAAGAATTTTATTAATTTAGTTTTATTTTTAAGTTTTTTTAAAAAAAGAAAAGAAATTTACTACACGTTTAAATAGTAAATCATATCAAACGTAAAAGTAAATTAATTTATATCATGATCATTATCATTTTTAGGTTCTTAAATGTAATTGGAGTTTAAAAAAATAAAAACTGAATTTTTTGTTTGGTTTGTAATTCTTTTTTATCAATGTTTCTTTCCGAGTGCTGTACGGACAATTTTTTGATACAGCGTATATACTATTAATATATAATATGTACTATATATAAAATATTTGTAATTTTTTGTATAGAACAAAGATTTCTGGCGGTTTATTATACAAAAAGATAATTTAAATTAATTCATTAAGAAAACCAGAAAATGAAAATTACTTTACAAAGCCAAATGGTACATCCCAATAAAAATTATGTTCTTACGTAATTTTAATGAAACTTTAAAATAATAGATTATTCTCATAGTTCATTATTTGATAGGCTTTTATTATTGGCTAATTTTCTGCCACTCTACCACCACCGCTTTTGAGCTCATTTTTATTGGAAATTGGGTGATTTCGAATACCACATTCTCTCTGACAATTATATAGAAGCCATTCTTGTACGATATTCTTGTACGAAGATGAATGTTTCGGATCGGTGTGCTGATAAATTTGAAAACAATCTTAAATTCCAATCTTTCAATATTTCAAGTGATAAAATGCTTGAAATCAAGTTTTCCTTCAGAAATCGGTAAATATTTCCGACCAACATACAGTCCCACGCCATTACATCATGCCCACCTTCATGTTTCATTTTCTGCCGCGTGCTAAGCATATTTTACAGTACTAAATTTTCGGCCAATGAGTTATTGATGCCAATCGATAGTTAATAATAAACTTTATCATTAAAATTAACAAAAATAATTAAAACTAGAATGAGAAGTACATAAGAAAAGAAGAATAGATTTCATTTTTGCTGCAAAATACAATAATTTCAGAACTTTAACATCGATTTTCCTAAAATGCATTTCTGTAGTTAAGTAAATCATGTTAAGCTCAAAAATATCATAAAAAACAAAATAAAATAAAACGGCTTCCTGTATCGAAAAGAAGACAAAATTTCCTTCAATTAGAAACAAAATATTTTTTTTGAAAGGTGTTATTTCACCGATGCATGCGTTCTAATCTGGGTATTTTTTCTAAAAAAAAATTGTATTGCGCTTTCTCTTTGTTTTTGGCGCACTGAAGTTACTCACACATTCTTGCTCATAATAATTTTAAACACAAATGCAACGCTGATCAGTCATCTTTTAATAATTTTAACTGTAGTTTCATCGATTCTGAGGACCCTGACTCTATCATGAAGTAACTTATCACATTGCTTCTAAATGTGTTTTTATTAGTTGCCACTCTGATTGTTTTAATATTGAGCTAGTTAATCCGATTAAATATCTTGGTATCGATAGCTGCGTATTTTTATTCGCTCCTGATAGCTGCTGTCGAGAGCTATCAGACATCATATAAAAAGTGGCTCCCGATAGCGCTTCGTATAATTGGAGATCCAAATATTTTTTATGTCAAGTTTTCGCTAAACAATTGAATTAAAAATGATAGTTTGATGCTAAATAAATTTAGTATACCAACAAATAGCGCGTCAAATTTAAAATTAGGTATAGAAAAATGACAGCTCTCGATAGCAGCTTTCGGGAGCGAATAAAAAATACAGCTTATTTGGACACTGATCTTAATTGAAAAGCCCATGTTTCAATTTAAAACAGTGTTTGTCATCTTCTTCAAGGATTTTCCACCTCCTTCGTGATAGGCCTTGTCTCTGAAAAAGGCGTATCATGTTTGGTTATGGTTAACAAATAAAACTTAACAAATAAATATTTAACCAAATCTAAATAAATACTTAAATAAATGTATAATAAATAATTAACAATTTATAACGACTTAAAAGAAAATTGTGAGATCTTCTATTTTAAAATTCACGGTGATTCACCTGGCCCACACCAATCCAGTTTTTCATGTTGGACTGTTTGCTCAACATAAATGGTTTTGCGAAATTTATCTAGCAATATTTTACGGTTACAAAATTTGTATGCTTCGAAGGTTTTGAATTTTTTACGCAGAGTGGTCAGCATAGTTGTAGAAGAGATGCTTGTTATAATTTTCGTGATCTACGAAAACATCCGTATAGTCTCGTTACTGCACCGACTATTTTCAAAGCTCTACTCGATACTGTTAAAATGCATATTAACTCGAAAATAATTTTATCAGAAGTTAAAAATTGGCTACTTGAAATACCTGACCACATTTCTGCTTCGTATTGTTACGTAAAATTTTGATTTTCATTTTCGTTTTTTGATAGTATTTTAATTATTTATGAACTGATTGACATTTATTTATGTGCTACTAAGTTGTATAGTTTATTGTTTATGTTATTAAAATTGTATCTTTCGTATGTTCTTCTTAGCGTTATTTTTATTTTATTACTAATTTAATTAATTGCTTTGTTAATTTTAACATATTGTAAATTCGCAACTGTCGGTGTTTTTGAAACAGAATCAATTTAATAAATAATAATAATAATAAAAAAATTTATACAAATATAACATAGCAGATTTTCTAGAAGTATCGAAAAGTGAGAGTTTTCCAACGAGTGCAATTGTTCAATTTGCGAGAGAGCGTTATCAAGCGATTTTATTCGTCAAGTATTTATAAGGAAAACGGCATATTCAACGCGTATAATAAATGTGATTTGCTGCATGCTTGAGAAATCTTACACTAGCTGGAACACTCACTTTTCTTTACTTGTAGAACAATCTACTATTTATAACACATAAATCATGCCACGGGTAACTGTTTTTGCAACATTTCAAGTACACACCCTTTTGAATAAAGCTTTACTCCGGTAACCTTTACTTTAGTTTATATAGAAATCGATTTTGACAGAAATATTTTTTGCATTATATATATGTAGTCTTTGGGTCGTATAATTACGAAAAAAAATAATGCGTACTCTGTACCCTAAACACCCCTTTTTCATTAGTTTACAAATTTTAAGAGTTCTATTAGGTCAAACTAAGAAAACGTTTAACGTTGACTTTTTCATCACGGAAAATATTTTCATTCTGGTTTTTATTCCGGTTGGTTATTGTCAAGATAAAACTAAAAATACAAAGTACTAGCTCAGCACCAGAATCACTCGTATTTTCTCTCATATTTTCTTAATCTCTATCCGAGCAATAATAGCGAAACGGGGTCGAGCATATCTTGACATCAAAGGTAAGAAATATTGAAGCTACTACGTAGGCGTTTCAAAAATTTTAAATTAGGTAATTAAAACGAATATTGCTGTTGGCTAATTAAATAGTGATTTAGATGTTTTTGTCTTGTATACCTACGGTCAGTTATCATTACGTCTCTATGACATCTTCAAGTATTCCAAAAGTGTTTTGTAAAATTATAAAAATTGTATGATATTGATAATCTTTATTACGATCAGCACACTGAAATATTGAAACTAACGCTTATTATATTAATTAGGAAAACTTGTAATTGGCAAATGGAAATGATAAATCAAAATAAATCTGTGGTATTAAACAAAAACAGGGTATCTGCAAATATCAAAATGTTAGGAAAACTTTTTTAAAGTTTGAGTTGATATTTTTAAATATGTATTTTGAATTATTTTACGTATTGCATAATGCTAAACTTTTTCATTACATTGAATTTGATTATCAATTATGCATAAAATGATTAAAAACAATCCAAAATATATTGTAGATTTATTTCAATAATTACTAAGCTACCAAATATACGACATATCGTTTCGAAAATAATGAAGCTTTTGAAAAATTAATTAGATTTCAATGTACAGATAGCAGCAAAAACTGAAACAGTGAATTTTTGTTCGCAACGCTTACAAGATGCACGACCAACAATCATAAGTGTTTTTTCTAAACTAACAAAACTCAATTATATATGCACATAAAATACCACAAAATCAAAATATAAATAAGGAAACACAAAAAAAAAAAATCGTAAAAGGGGGTACCGAATTAAAAAAGGCTGAATTAAAAAAGGTCTTTAAAAATGAATTAAAAATGTTGATTTTTGTATGAAACACCTGCGCCTTTTTTAATTCATTTTTTTTAACAAATTTTCTGAAGTAAAAAAGGCGAATTTGACGAAAAACTTAAAAACGAGAAAAATGTAAAATGAATTAAGAAAGGCTTTTGTTATTTCATTTTATAAACACATATCTTAATTCATTTTCAAAATGAATTAAAAAAGGCATATATTATTTCATTTTTTAAACATAAATCGTAATTTATTTTTTTAACAAAAATGAGAAATGCGTGTTTGGAAGAAAATGTACTAAATTCACCTTGTTACAAAATTAATACTAACAGAATTTAAATGCGTCTCTAGTAAAAAATTGTTTTATATTTACGTTCCATTGGATCTTTTTTCTATTGTTTTTTGTGAAATATTCGAAATCATAGAAGATTCTGGCTACACGAATTAAAACGGCTGTCTGAGAAAAGATATTTTTCTGAATTAGAAAAGGGCCTTTTTTAATTCATTTTATAAAATGAATTAAAAATGCGTTACAAAAAATTTAAATAAAAAAGTTAACTTAATTAGGTTTTTATGTTTTCATTAATGAAAGTAAACACTGATCATGAGCGATTTTAATTCGGTTTTGAAATATGCATGTAAAAAATTAATTAATTTGTTAACTAATTAAAAGTTAATTAATTTTTAATTTTTTGCTTAATTTTTACATATTTTGGAAACGAATTGGAGTTCGCTCATGATCAGTGCTTGTTTTCATTAATGAAGGTATGAAGGCCTGATTTGTTAACTTTTTTGTTTAATTTTTACATATTTTAAAAACGAATTAAAATCGCTCATGATCAGTGCTTATTTTCATTAAGGAATAATGAAACGTAAACCTGAACTTAAAAGCAAAAGTCGCTTAAGACTTTAAGCGGTTTTTCTGAATTTCACATAAATAATTAAATTTATCTACTATTTAGATTGTATCAAATTTTGGTGAAAATCGGGTAAAAAATAAAAAAGTTATGAGGTAATACGTTTAATACTCTCAATGTATTTACATTTGATTTTAAAACTTTAACCTTCATTTTTTCAAAACTACTAAAATGCACATAAGCGACTTCTGCTTTTCAGTATAGAATTTATTTACTTTATTTCCTGATAACTACTTGGTTATTCGCGTTTATAATATTATATGACTGTTATTACCATTTTCCTTCTTTTTATTATCATCAGAGAATAAACCATATTCAACTCCGTTAGACATTTTACCCGAAAAAAACACGCATACATAATGATAATAACATAAATATAATAGATATTAGTACATTTTCACTTTTTGTTTCATTTTATAATTTACTCTTAATTCATTTCCAAAATGAATTAAAAAAGGCTTATATTATTTCATTTTATGGGCACATATATTAAAACATTATAAAAGTGAAATAAGAAATGCCTTTTTTAATTCATTTTGAGAAACTTATTTTATTTCATTTTTAGTATAGATTTTAATTCATTTCTAAAATGAATTAAAATCACTTATTTAAATTCAGAAAAATCGCATTTTTTAATTCAGCCTTTTTTAATTCATGTAGCCCGTAAAAGCAAGAGAGAAGTAAATTTTTTTGTTTGTTTTTTTGTTTAATGAGCAAATTCAGTGAAGGAAATAAATATTCCATTTCAAATAAAGAATTTCATCACGTTTATAAAAAAATTTGTTCCTTCGGTGTACACCTAATGTTAGTTTTATTTTCGGCCGTAGTGCGCTGATTGAATTTCATTGTTCTATGCGCTTAATGCTTCTTATTATTCTTTATTTTATGAATAGATGTATTAGTAAGTGCAGTAAACACATCAAAAAAATAATTAATTTATAGGGTTTTAAAAAAAATTTAGATAAAAAACTTAACAAATTACCAAATTTAACATTACATCCCAATTCCCAATACCCTTGAATACGTCAGCAGCAGCAATATTTTCAACTGGCACAAAGGAATCAGTTGAGTGCATGATCTCTTTAATCCGACAGATAATTTGGTTTCCAAGTGGTGTCTGCTAGTCTATAGCGCTAGTTATATAGACGAAAACGAAACGAAAACGAAACGGACCGAAACGAAAGACGGAGAAGACATGGTTATCAGTGCTGTCGAAAGTACTACTAAGGGAGTAAATGTACTACTTTCAAATCCACTGTACTACTATACTACTCATCTGCAATTTATACTCCCTGAAAAGAAAACTAGAAAATTCACTAACATAAAATCGAGTTCTCTCTGTTTGTTGTTTCCATACCATTTCATTTATTACAAATACACGCACACACAAAACATTTATTTTTGCGGTTTTCTTAGTTTCTTATTTCTTCACTCTGCTGCAGAATATAATAATTAAACCAGAGACAGAAAATTAAATAAAGCCTTTTCAGATTTCTCTTCTTAATTTGCTCTAAACAAATGAAATACGAATTAAATGGTTTGTCCCTTTCTGTTAGTTAGTGTTTGTGTATTTGTGTAATGCAATTGTTCATTCTCATTTCAATTTAATGCGCAGTTTTAGTTTTTTCATGCACAGAAAAAATCTTTATTTAATTGGTAAATTTGGTAAATTTTGTGTTCGAACTATAAAAAATGGACAAGTTTCTCATTAAATTAAAAAAAAATACGATCGTGGACGTAGAAAATGATGTCACAGTCACAGCTTCTTCATCTAATACCGCAAAATTAAATGATTCAGCATGCGAAATAACAATAACGACGCTAAATGAGCCACTATTACCCGGAATAACAACATCCAACTCGAAAAAATCATCATCGTTGCCATCAACTGAACAAATTGAAAGTGAATCTGATTCGAATCAATTAAATTTGACACCGGAACCTACACTCAAAATACATGGAACAAAATTATATAATAAGCAAAAATTCCGGCCTGGTTGGATTCAGAAATATAATTGGTTAGAAAAAACAATTGGAACAGATGGACAAGAGAAATCTAAATGTAAGTTTTGTCACAAAATTCTAACAAATAATATAGTACATATTTCGAGGCACGATAATTCTAATTTTCATAAAAACAAAATTAAATCGTTGAAAAATCAACCGGCCGTGTTTGATGCTGATCAAACTAAATTATTCGCCAAAAAATTAACCCAAGTTAAAATTGCCGAGCTACGCATAATTATGTTTATACTACAACACAATTTAGGTTTTAGCTTAGTTACCCCATTAATAATGCTAATTAAATCTGTAGCAGGAGACTCAGTAATAGTTAAAGATTTGAAATGTGGTAAAACAAAAGCAACTGAAACCACCAACACACATTTGTTAGAAGAAGGGCTGAATAATATTGCAAAGCATTTAAGAAAACAAAAATTTTCTTTGATTGTCGACGAAACCACAGATGTTAGTGTTAATAAATGTTTGGTTTTAGTAGTGAGATACTTTGATTTCGTTATGGGGAAAGTACGTGACAGGTTTTTTGGTCTCATAAAACTAAATAATTGTGATGCAAAATCTATTTATAATGAAATTATAAAATATTTTGAAACGGCAAAAGTGCCAATAAACAATTTAATCGGCTTTGCATCTGATAATGCATCAGTAATGATGGGGAGTAAATCTGGAGTACAAACTCTGTTGAAAAACGTGCAACCAAACTTGTATGTCATGGGATGTACCTGTCATTCGTTGCACTTATGTGCATCTGCTGCTGCGAAGAAACTTCCCGAAAATATAGAACATATGGCTCGAAACATACATTTATTTTTCGCCCATAGCTCAAAGCGGCAACAGGAGCTTAGGCAATTTCAGGAATATTTCAATATAGAAACTCACAAAATTTTAAAAATGTCGTCTACGAGATGGTTATCATTAGAAGCTGTCGCATCAAGAATTGTGGAGCAGTGGGTTGCTTTAAAACATTTTTTTTTATTATATCAGTTGGACTCGAATGCCGATATGGCCCAAAAGATTTATTCTGGAATGACCGATGAAAATTTAATTTATTTTCATTTTATTTCTTATATACTAAAGCAAACGAATAAAATTAATAAGGAATACCAATCTGAAACTCCACGCATACACGTATTACTTCCGACAATAAAAGGTTATTTTAAAACTATTTTATCCAATTTTATGAAACCGGAAGTTATTAATGACAATTCTTTGGACAAAATCGATTTTACAAATTTTGATAATATTTTAGATGTTGATAAAATTTACATAGGAGTAAAGGCTGATATCATTATCCATGGAGGAACGGTTTCAGAAGATAGAGTGAAAATTATAAAACACACCTGTTGTGCTTATTACAAAGAATTGTGCAAACAAATCAGTAGTCGAATAAAATTCGATGACGATATATTGGTGGCTGTTCAATGCTTAGATCCAAAGCAGAAATCTGGAAGTCTAGCACCACTCATACACTTATTTCCAAATCTTATCGATGAGAACCACATTGAAGATTTAAATGATGAATGGCGAAATTTCAGTCACCAGCAGAGTGTCGATATCCAACAAAATGTTGAAGAATTTTGGAAATTGATTTTCGATTTGAAAAATGGTATGGACGAAGAAATGTATCCACATCTTCGAAGTTTTGTTGGATCGATAATGAGTTTTCCACACAGTAGCGCAACTGCAGAACGCATTTTTTCACATGTAAATCTGATTAAGGACAAAAAACGAAACTCTTTATTAACCGCAACCGTAAATTCAATTCTCATGGCCAAAGAGCTCTTAGATGGAACATATTCTAATGAATGGAATCCTTCTAAGGAATTAATTAATAAATATTACAAATAATTATATCCTGTTATAATATAGTCCAATTAAGTTCCTATTTTTGCAATATATTTTTGTTATTTATTATGATTTATGAATCCTATATTTTACATTGAATATTTAATTTATTTTTCATATTTTATAGTTAATTTTTGGTTCCCAATGAATGAGAACGGTAAATTACTGTGTTTAATTTTTGTTAAGTTTTTTTGAAATAAACATAATAATAAAAAGAACGACTGTTTTGTGATTTTTAACTATACTCCTCATTTTCCTAAAATGCTCCTCTGGAAATTGTTTAAATACTACTTTCGATTTTTACAAAACGACAGCCCTGATGGTTATATAGACGAATTGACGAATTCGTTTTTTGACGTTTGGAAATTTGGTTATACATATTTTATTTCAAGAATTTACTGTCGTGGAATTATAAAATTATTCAAATAAAATAAGTTTTGAAAAAAAAATGGACACCGACGTTTATTTATATAAGTATTATTACTAATAAAAAAAATAACAAATAATAAATTTTAAGGGTTAGTAAAAAAACAGAACCGATAGTGAATTACCGGAAGAACGAAACGAAAGCAAATTGAATTGAATCAATTTCACCGTCCGTCTTCGTTTCGTCTATATAATTGCTCTAATATGCTTTCATGTATTCAATTCATTCGTTCCGTTTCGTTTTCGTTTCGTTTTCGTCTATATAACCAGCGCTTATATGTCTGTCAACTTCATATTAAAACTTTTTCAATAAATTTTGAGGTCCCAGTTCCCAGCTTTCATGAACCAGAAAATGTATTTTGTAAATAACTGAAAAATATACAATTTACAACAAACACGAAAAAAATAAAAAAATCTTAAGTTTTCAAAAAATTTACATACTAAGTGTATTCGTTATGTTAGGAAAAATTATAATGAATTTATTTATATCCTAAAAAAACATTTACATTAACTATGTCTAATTAGTGATACAGAAACACTATATGTAAAGAGTGTTTTGTTTAAAAAAAAATGTAATATCTCAATTAAATTTTTTTTAAGTTATGTTTCAGTTTTGATTGATGTGTTATACATAATACTCAATTATT
This sequence comes from Tipula helvola, assembly GCA_963556165.1. Classification (NCBI taxonomy): domain Eukaryota; kingdom Metazoa; phylum Arthropoda; class Insecta; order Diptera; family Tipulidae; genus Tipula; species Tipula helvola. The sequence continues at coordinate 234,113,505 of OY744483.1, forward strand.
TACAGTCAAATTTAATGTTCAAATACTGCCGTTTTAATTATAATTTTTTATTAAACTGGCTTTTTATTTCTCGCGCTAAAAATGTGTGCAACCTTTTTTTAAGTTTTTTAAGTTTACACGAAAAATTTCGCTCTTTTGAAATTTTTTAAGTAACAGCTATTGTTTAACGAGCCCATCCAAAACTAATTTAAGTTTCTTATTTTAAGTATGGTCGAACACACACGAATCCCCCTTCTCGCTCTCTTACGGTATTTTTTTTTTCTTCTAACTATGAAAACCAAAGCTTGTAAAATAAAGTTTAGTAATCAGGGAAATTTTCGTCCTTGAGATTTTTTGGAATTTATCGACATATTAATATTAATTTGGATGAATTGGGTTTAAAAGTGGTGTCTGTCAGTATCCTCTCTATAGCCCAGATGACCAATCGACTTGGAACTTCATATTTAATTTTTCTTATACATTTTATTTCGCAATTACCTCAAAAAGTATAATGTTTACAAAAACCGCCAAGACTAAAACAGGCCAATTCTGACAGATTTTTAAGACTGTCTTAGCTAAGACCTATTTTGTAATTTTTTTTTAAGACGAAAATCTTAATCTGTATTCTAGCTGTAGTAGTCTTAAAATTATGTACTAGAAACTTTCCAAAGATTGTGTAGACATGTCAAATTATATATTTTTCATTTTGCCTCAAATCTTCTAAAATTTTTCATATATATTTGTGTTTGCTTTTGCTTTTCTTTACTTAAATCTGTTTTTCATTTATTTAATTACAATAAATTTATACAGCGATTCCGTACGAAACCGATCAAAAAAACGTAAATTTTGTCCTGACCCCTTTAGATTTTTATGAAACTTCCCAAAAATGATTTACATATCAAATAGCTCGATACGTACTTTTTTATTTCCTTCTGCGGCACTGTTCTTTGAAAAAGGAGTGTACGGCGTTTTACGTTTTTTCTGAAAAATTCTAATTTTTGGAGGCCTCTGTCGTGAGAACCACTTAACTGATTTTAACCCTTAAATGACACACTTAAGAAAAATCACATAAATGCCATACTGGGGTCTTTTAGACCCCAGAATTAAAATTGCCTATTATTCCTTGAATTTTTCTATATTTAGCTTTGACAATTTTTTCCAATATAGTTTAAAGCTTATTAAAGGAGATCAAATTATTACATTAATGAAATTTTAATTTTATGATACCAAAAAAAAAAGGTTTGTGAAAAAAATAAGAAAATGGCTTGTTTTACATAAAATAACCGTATTCTTTTAATTTTCAATATTTATAGCTAAAAATTTAGGGGTGTACCCTTGAGATAGTACCTTTTTGGATAAAAATAAGTCTGATACAGAATCTTTAAAAAAAGGTATTTATTTTGCAATATCAGCGTTGAATTTTTTCTTATCGTCGAAGATGGCCGACCACGGCTCTGGCCAGCCGCTTGACGCCCTCCTACATACAAAAGCCGTTGATCAAAAGTACCCCCTTCCATATCTTTCTGGTCTACTTCCATGGCACTCTCTGGAGCACTGCACATCGAAAAGTCTGAATTATTGTCTTTACTGTCCTCAAATACGTTATCTTCTCCTCCTGAAGATGCTTCGTCGATGTGTTCTAGCACTTCTCGGACGGTTCGACTCTGCAAATTGCACGCCATCTAATAATACGTCAAAATCAAAAGAAATATGATAAACTAAACAAATTTTACCAACGAGCGCAGTCTTACTTACGATCAAAAACAATAAAACAACACAAAAAACGGCAAAACCAACTTTGAAAAAGTATTTCGTATACAATACAAATATTTTCATTCATTAAATCCGTTCACCTAGATATCTTAGTCATATCATATTTTTCTTGTCTGGTCAAGGTCTATTAGCATGTCTCTGTTTCTTAAAAATCGGATAAGTACCTTTCGAATTACTTTGTTTACAGACAGATATCAGCAGCGGCGATATAAGGCATCTCTCTCGCTCTAGGTCTACTAGAGTTGAGATGCCTAAAAATTATTCCGATTTTCACACAAATATACGTATATGACACACTGGGGTCCGTTGAACCCCACCGTGATTTTGAACATTTCTACACAGCTGCTAACGGTCAACCGGTTTGGGCTGAATATGTAAACAGGTAGTGCAACTATATAACAATATCTCAACTGTAGCAAGAGGTGGGACACGAGATGCATTTCCGTAGAAAACATTTAAATATATAAATAATCTCTTTATTAATAAATATGAATTATTGTTGTACGTAAATCCAGATGTTGAGCGCGTTGTGTGTATTTCCACTTGTCACTTCACAAAAATCAAAATACTTTTTTTTGTGTAGAAATTAATTGTTTGATTTTTTTATTTTAACAATATACGAGAAATATCTCGATTCACTTAAATTAATTTACAATGTAATTTATAGTATTAATCACCACAATGCATATACAATCGAAAACGCGTAAAAATCCGCGCATCACTTTTTATCCCAAAATGGAGTCGAGCTATCGTCGTAGAATTACTATTCTAAAATATTTAATAACCACGCGTAATGCAGTTTTAATATCTTCTTGCTTGAAAGGCACGAACTGAATTACCAAAAAAACCAATATAAAAATGAATCGCCGTCGCGATTGTTTTTTTTGTTTTTGCTATTTTAGTGTTGGCATACGAGACGTATCGCATGCCAAGGTTCGTTGTTCTAGTGAAAACGAGATGGAACAAATATCACTAAGTATACTTTTAGAGTTCCGCATCATTTACGCTAGGTGGAAATGAAATTAGTTACGCTAAGAAGAATCTTGTGCGTAAACCCAAAATGTGTATGTGGTGGCGAATGAATTGCAATTTATATAAACCAAATAATTAATTTATATGATTGCAATGCGTGAGTCACTACAGGACTCCCCCGCAAGTGAGTCCCCCTCCCTAAAGAAAAGTATCTTCGGCTGCGAAACGAACATGTTTATGTGAGCAATGAACTGATTTCGCATCAGTGGAACACAGTATGCCGTAAGCCGGTTTGAGCCGATCAATTGAAATGGTCTGATTCTTTCCATTAATTGAGACGGTAAATTGTTTTCGAAGGCGTCTGATAACTTTGAATGGGCCTTCATAGGGAGTGGATAAGCCTGTGCGAACCTTATCTGTCCTTACGAACACAAAATCACAGTCGGCAAGTGCCTTTGGAACAAAAATATCATCTTGTTTGGCTTGGCGAGTTGATTTTGGGATAAGATTCTGCATAGTGTCACGAAGTTGGTCGATAACTGTGTCGCTGGTTGGTAGAGGTAAAAGAGGATTTTCGACGAAGAACTCACCTGGTAGCTTGATGGTTTGTCCATAAACCATTTCAGCTGGTGAGCACTTCAGATCTTCTTTTACTGTGGCTCGGATTCCCAGTAGTACGATGGGTATCTCCGAACTCCAGTTGATCGTGTTTCCTCTGGCCATTAACGCAGCTTTGAGTTGCCGGTGGAAGCGTTCGACCATGCCGTTGGCTTGTGGGTGGTAAGCCGTTGTACGAATCCGATGTGAGCCAAGGAGTTTTGTTAACTCTGCGAAAAGCTTGGACTCAAACTGCGTTCCTTGATCAGTAGTGATATTAAGGGGCACGCCGAATCGTGAGACGTAATTGTTGACAAAAGTCAAGGCAATGGTTGAAGCTGACATATTAGTCATGCAGTATGCTTCGGGCCATCGAGTAAAACGATCGACACAAGTTAATAAGTATGAATATCCATTAGAAGGAGGAAGAGGTCCTACAATGTCTATATGGATATGTTCAAAACGACCTGATGGTATTTGGAATTGTCCATGGGTAGATTTAGTATGCCGTTGAACTTTGGCACGTTGGCAGGATAAACAAGACTGAGCCCATTGGCTTACGTCTTTATTCATACTAGGCCAAAAATATCGAGCAGTAATCAATTTACGAGTAGCACGAACACCAGGATGCGAAATGTTATGTAAAGTATCGAAGATAGTTCGACGCAGTGATTCTACGATAAATGGGCGGTTGTACCCAGTAGATGTTTCGCAGATGATTTCGAGGCCAGGCAATTGAAAAAGCTCCAGTTTCATAGATGAACCAGAGTGACATTCGGAACCAGAAAATAAATTCTGAAGTTCTAGGTCAGCTTTTTGTAAAATTGCAATTTTGGTTAAGTCGAATTGTGTCTCGACTGCGGCCGTTTCATTGTCTGTTGTGCGAGAGAGTGTATCTGCAACAACATTGTCATGTCCGTGAACATGCTGAATGTCCGTGGTAAATTGACTTATATAATCCAAGTGGCGAGCTTGCCTCGGATTACGTTCAGTTTTAGACTGAATTGCTCTAGTCAGTGGCTTATGATCGGTAAAAATCGTAAATTCCCGACCTTCGACGAAATATCTGAAGTGTTTCACTGCCAGATATATCGCGAGTAATTCCCGATCAAATGCGGAATATTTCTTTTCAGCATCCGATAATTTTCTTGAGAAAAATCCCAATGGCTCCCAACACTCATTGTTATACTGTTGCAGTACTGCCCCAACGGCAGTGTTAGATGCGTCAGTAGTTAAACTAAGCTTTGAATCGCTCAGTGGATGTGCAAGCAGTGTTGTTTTCGCAAGTTCAGCCTTAAGTGACGTAAATGCCTGTTGACATTCGTCAGTCCAAGAGAAATTCTTTGGAGTTTTTGGTTTACGTAGAAGTACGACCAGATGGCTGTGAACAGGTGCGAGTATTTTAGCAAGCTTTGGTATAAATCGGTGGTAGTAATTTACCATACCGATGAATCGCTGAATATGCTTGATTGAGCTTGGAGCTGGAAATTCCCTAATGGCGTTAATTCGTTCTTCAGACGGCAGAATACCATTAGGAGTTATTTTGTGGCTAAGGAAATCAAGAGTTGCTACGCCAAAGACGCATTTCGAACTGTTGATATGAACATCAAACTCAGATAACCTTTGGAAAAGCTGTTCCAGGTGGAGTTTGTGCTGTTCCTCAGATTGTGATGCCACAAGAATATCGTCAATGTAGACGAAAACAAAGTCTAAGTTACGAACGACTTCGTTCATAAAACGCTGAAATGTTTGAGCGGCATTACGTAATCCAAACGGCATTCGAGTAAATTCGAACAGGCCAAAAGGAGTTGTAATTGCCGTTTTAAAAACATCATCAGGTGAAACGGGAATCAAATGATAAGCTCTGACGAGATCGATCTTTGAAAAAACTTTGCATCCATGTAAATGCATGGAAAAGTTTTGAATGTGAGGAATAGGATAACGATCAGGTATTGTTACCGTGTTTAATCGTCTGTAATCCCCACATGGTCGCCAATCGAGATCTTTTTTTCTAACCATGTGCAATGGACAAGAGATAGGAGATGCAGATGGCCTGCAAATCCCTAATTCCACCATATGTTGAAATTCCGTAAAAGCGGCTTTATGGCGGACTTGATCTAGTCTTCTTGGTCGTGATACAGGGAGATGTCCTTCTGTGACAATGTGATGGACCACATTGTGTCGGACTGGCAACTTATAGTTTGGTTCTGCTGTAAGTTGAGGAAACTTTTTAAGCAGAGTACCATAGCCGTTGGTGATGGAATAATGGATCGGAGTCGGTGTGTCGACATGAACCATTGTGGCATTGATTGACAGCTTTGTCGCTGAATCAACCAGCCGTTTATTCCGAAGGTCAACCAATAGTCCAAATTTTACCAAGAAGTCGGCGCCAATGATAGGACGATTCACAGCAGCTAGGATGAAAGCATGCGTGAATGTTCGTTTTAGTCCTAAATCCAACTGAAGCAACTTTGTGCCATAAGTATGGATGTTAGTGCCATTGGCGGCCGACAAAACTAGATTTGAATTACGTTTTAATATATTGTATTCATTTTTGAAATTGAAAACTGGAATAACCGAAAGGTCAGCGCCAGTGTCGACTAGGTAGGTAATTCGATTTATTCGGTCGAATGCGAATAAACGAGACGTATAGGGTATATTTGTTATAAGGGCCCCGACCCCGTGCTCTAAAGGTTTTTTGAACACTGCTCAACAACGTCCATTTTGTTGGCGTTGTGAGACGTCGACGGTTGCGACATGACGAAATCGCACGGTGGAATACACTTTTTGGCAGCTCTTGCAAATTTGGTATGATACCAACATCTACCGTGCCGTCTAGAGTAGTTGGCCGAACTGCGAGATCGCGATCGAGCACGAGACGAATTCTGCCGACCTTTCGACTGTCCACGTTCTCGGAATAATCCGTCCAACTTGGATTCAAGCTGAGCAACTCTTGCTTCCAGAGTGGTATTGTTCTGGTTACTCGATTGGGCACGATCGGTGCGATTGGCGGTCGGGATTGCCTAAAATTGACTTGAGCGATAGAGTTTTGTTGGCCGATATTTATAATTTCAAACATTTTGTCCGCAGTCTTCGCCAGTGTTTCAATTGGTATAGCGTCTGACTGCGCAACAAGTGCGATCTTGATAAGTTCGGGCATCTTCCTTATCCAGAGTGATTTTATAATATTCGCATTAAAATTGGTGCCCGCCAACGTACGAATGTGACGTAGCGCGTCTGATGGTTTACGGTCACCAATATCCTGGCCCGTGATGAGGGCTTCGAGCTGCCTCTCAGAAGACGGCGCTAGACGGTCCAACAAAATTCGTTTTAATTTTGTATATTGGTCAGTGTCTGGAGGGTCGGTTAGAAAATCCGATATACTGTCACATGTCTCCGGTGACAATGTCGATAGAGTTAACAGAAATTTCTGTTTCTCGCTTTTGATTCCCTGGAGATTGAATTGAATCTCCGTCAGCAAAAACCAGTTATGAGCTTTTAACGGCCAAAACGGTTGTAATTTAACTTTGGTACCAGTCGCTGACACTTCCAGGGATCCTTCATCGTGGATATCCATCCTTTCGGTTTGTGGCAATTTGTCCTCGGGTTTATCGTCACCATTGACCATTGTAAACAATTCAAGAGCAAATTGTTTGCTCAAAACAAGTGATCAAATGAGTAACGGATCGCAAATACTCAATATTGCTGAATACCAATATACACCGAGTGTTTAATTAAAAAAAAAAAAAAAATTTCGACCGACTACCAAATAAAATGATTCTCAATTCTCAAAAGAAGACAGTAAAAATTACCGAAATATTTAAATGTTAAAATGTAAAAGAAAATTTAAAAGGAATGGATACCTTGTATGACAAAAACTAAAAAAAAAATATAGCACGTTATGGCTGACGAGATACCCCCCAAATTACGAGACGAGAGTGTTACAGCGTATTTGGGAGGATCGTTGAAATGTATATAATATAATAGAATAATAATCCAAAAATAAATACGTAATTTGTAATTAAATATAATATCTCACTAATTTATGTAACGTGTGTAGGCGTAACTAAACAAGCGCCGAACCGAAAAACTTGAGTTGCGAATTTTTTCTCTTTTTTGAAAAACGTAAACAAAATTTAAAATTGATAAGCTTTAACCGAGCACTGTGGTAAAAAATTTACATGAATAAGCTAAATTTTGATTCTATTTGTGTTCCAATATTTTTATAGTTTAGTGTGATCAACGTAATTATTTATACCCGAATGTCAAAAAAACAATGTTTGAAAAATTTACTATTACGCACACAGGAATATGTAATTTATATAAATAAAATTTTGAATTATAAAAATAGTTGGACACTTAGCTGATAAAATTCTTTGTTGTTGTTGCTGCTTCTGGTGTTGTTGTTACTTCTCCAAAAAAAATGTTTTTCCGTTGTTAAATGATTTCGGAATTCTCTTACTTTCGAGTATCCGTTCGTTCCGCTTTCCTTGTGTTGTAGTTATCCCGTTGTACTTAATTTTAAAATTCCACGTACCATATATTGAATATAAATTCCGTTTGATGTGAGTAACTTGTTGTTGTTATGCAAAAATGTATGCTAAATTATCGTATACCGTAGCACCGTATGTATAGGCGCACCGCAATTGTAAAAATTCCCCGTTAGTTTTCAAAATCCAAATGTTTCCATTGAAAAACTCGTGGCACCATGTGTGTGTAAATCCGGGCCAAACAATAAAAAGGGAGAAAAATCGTTGTAAGATTTTTGTTTATAATAATGTATATGGGCGTTAATAACCCGATAATTTTCACAAAAACTGTAATAGACCACGTACCTTTATAACCTGACACTTTGTGTGTGCCAGGCTTCCAATTCAATAATTTTTTTTGAATAAAATCCCCTAAAAAGGGCGTCTGAGGGTCACCAATATAAATATCTATTTATTAATAAATATGAATTATTGTTGTACGTAAATCCAGATGTTGAGCGCGTTGTGTGTATTTCCACTTGTCACTTCACAAAAATCAAAATACTTTTTTTTGTGTAGAAATTAATTGTTTGATTTTTTTATTTTAACAATATACGAGAAATATCTCGATTCACTTAAATTAATTTACAATGTAATTTATAGTATTAATCACCACAATGCATATACAATCGAAAACGCGTAAAAATCCGCGCATCACTTTTTATCCCAAAATGGAGTCGAGCTATCGTCGTAGAATTACTATTCTAAAATATTTAATAACCACGCGTAATGCAGTTTTAATATCTTCTTGCTTGAAAGGCACGAACTGAATTACCAAAAAAACCAATATAAAAATGAATCGCCGTCGCGATTGTTTTTTTTGTTTTTGCTATTTTAGTGTTGGCATACGAGACGTATCGCATGCCAAGGTTCGTTGTTCTAGTGAAAACGAGATGGAACAAATATCACTAAGTATACTTTTAGAGTTCCGCATCATTTACGCTAGGTGGAAATGAAATTAGTTACGCTAAGAAGAATCTTGTGCGTAAACCCAAAATGTGTATGTGGTGGCGAATGAATTGCAATTTATATAAACCAAATAATTAATTTATATGATTGCAATGCGTGAGTCACTACAAATATGTACGATTGAAAAAGGTCTGGGGTCCACTGGACCCCATGTGTCATTTAAGGGTTAACAATTTATATCTCAAATGAAAGGGAATGAACGGATCTAATAAATAGCGGTACAATTTTAATTTAAAAAAAATCGATCTTAAAAAAAAACTTTTTGAACCGTTTCTTTTGAAAACGTGATTTACCGTTGTGTTGGACTTAAACGAGTTATCGATTTTTTATTTTTTTTTAAAGCTAATTCATTTTGTAAGCAATTAAAAAAATTCAAACGCTAGTGATACCTTTCATTTTTAAAATATGATTTTTTGATATGTCAAGATCTGAATATTTTCAACGAGAATTCAGAAAAAATTATTCAAACTTCTCCTCTTATCATTTTATTATAATTTTAATTTATTTTGCATTTTTTGTTGGTTCTTCAGTTTATTTTGAAAAAAAAAATCCTTTCTAAAATGAGGAATAGTCATTATCTAAAAAACAGAAGGAACATATATAATAATGTCTCATTAAACCAACCAGTTAACTAACTTAAATAACTAAGTATAAATTTTTGAATTTTATAAAATAAAGGCGTACCCAAATATTTTTTAAAACATATTGGCTATCATAAATTTACAGCTAATTATTAATTATTTCGTAGTGAATAATTTGTAAAGTTCATTATCTTTCGCTTACGACAAAAATCGTACAGGCCTAGATATTTTTTGAAAAACATTTGCTAACAGAGATTTCATGACTCATTCTTATTGTTTACGCCTACATTTTTATACTTTATTTAAGATAATTATTTATTGGTGAAGATAATAAATCATAAAAGTTAGGGTATGCAAATGGTAATAAACTTTATTATCAGCATGTGGATACCTCCCTTTTTGTTTTTTATTACATTGACAAACCTATAGTTCTCCTGTAGTACATAAGAAAATGAGAAGTGAAATTATAAACAAAAAAAATTTAAAGAAGTTACAGCGAAAATTTCTGAGGAAATATTTAGGCTTCCGTGCAGTTGCCATCACATATTATTTTAACTTAATATATGACAAATAGAGCAAAACAGATTCAAAAAGAAAAAAGTTCACATTAACACCGAACATCAAATTGGGATATCGTCGGCGAGAAATGCAAAGTGTGTAAGTCCAAAAACAATTTTGTTCAGGAGACAAAGAAAACTATTTCACTCTCCTTATTGTCTACATGCAAATTTTAATTTTCATTCCAAATTTTTCCCTCTTAACATAACTTTTATCATATTTTATAAATGGTGATCGATGCACAATGTTCCCCTCTTTCGTTTAATATGAAAAACGAAAAATTGGGAAAAAAGGACTTACACATTTTGCATTTCTCGCCGACGATATGTGTGTATTAGGGTGTGTGCTGGGAAACGAGAATTGAAGGTAATTTGAAGGAGGTTTATCAAATATTTAAAAAAACCTATCCAAATACAAAAATTGAATTTTCTAGTTTTGCTGCACTTCGTCCAGGGCACTGCGTATTAACGAGCTCTAGTAATACACTTAGTATTTGCGTTTGCATATACATATCATCAAAATATTAAACTTATGTTTAATAAAATAAAATCTATAAACATTCTATCACACGAGGAAGGAAGTTATCAAGATCTTATTTCTCAGATTATTTGCGCTATTCCAAGCACATCATGCTATTTAAACGAATGTACAACCTGCCCAGGAACCGATGACATTCGTGAGCAATTATCTGCAAAATTTCTACAAAACTGTGTGTATATAGATGAAATAACATTCAAGCAGTGGCATAAAGTATATCGATACACCATCGAAACTGTAACGGTATCAGTTCATTCATTGGCTTTCACAAATAAACTGGATGAGCAACTGCATAATATAGCACCCCATTCGTTTATTGTAAAGCAACAACCAGATTATCTAAAATATAGAAAATCAAATGCAGCAACTGATGAATGTATTGTTATATGTGACTTTTCTGAGAACTATTCATCTATAGTTCAGGATGCGGTTCAAGGATTTCATTGGTCCAATGCTCAATGTATAATACATCCATTTGCAGTGTACTATTATAAAAACGGAGAAAGCAGACATACGATGAAAAACGATAGTAGTTTGGAATTCACAAGCGTGATCGCTATATCTGAGGCAACTAATAGTAGATTGTTCTACAAGTAAAGAAAAGTGATAGTTTTCCAGCGAGTGTAATTGTTTAATTCACGAGCGAGCGCTAGTGAGCGAGTGGATTAACAATTTAACGAGCATGGAAAACTACTTTTCTTACGTGTGGGACATGCTATTTTTTCGTGTATTTGACGACAAACCAGGTAAAAATAAAAAAGGTAGATCCAGTTTGGATCAAAGTATGTATGCATAGCGTGTACATAACAATCGCAGTAAGCAAATAAATAAAAGTCAAAAATCCAAAAATCATTTTGAAAAAAGCGTTTCTATGAAGAAAAGTGTTTATAGTGAAGAAATGTGTTGCTAAGGAGAAAAGTAGCAGTTTTCTTTACTGTTTTCAGCCAAGAAATGACGCACTTTGCCATTAAGTACACGAAAAACATAATTATTTAGCTGTGAGATTGTTTATTACCGGCCTAGTTAATTTTATAAAGGAAAAATTACGGCAAGTTAAGAAAATTTGCTTCTTTTCCGATGGATCCGGGGCTCAGTACAAAAACAAAATGAATTTATACAATCTATGCAATTTCAAGGAGGACTTCGATATGGAAGCAGAATGCCATGACTTTTTTGCAACTTACTATGGAAAAGGACCTTGTAATGCATTAGCAGGAGTTCTCAAGAGGAATGCTGCTAGAGCGAGTTTACAAAAACCTTTGGAAAAAACAAATAACAACGCCACGTGAACTTTATACGTACAAGGCAAAAACTTTTTGATATTGAGTAATAAAGATTATATCGACCTATCCAAGTAAGAATATGATAAGTGAAAAATACTGTTTTTTCAGGAGAGCAGTATAAAGGTTTAATTAGTTCTTTTCGCTGCTAGGAATAAACAGATCACTTTTTGTTCTACGATTTTTCTTTGTATTATAAACATATGCATTTGGAATAAAACTGTGCATGTCTTATAAACACAAATTCAAAGTATTTCATTAAAAATGGTCAAAGGTCAAATTCTCAATGGAACAAAAATATAACCGTAATTACCGAATGAACAAAATAAAAATATTCCCACAAAAAATATGATAACCGTCCTTTTCAATCGAACAGTTGGAAAAATAATCCAAGAATAAAAGTATAACGAACTTTGTTATACATATTTAAAACATTATTTCCGAAGAAGAATATGATAAGTGACTTTATCGTTGATTACCAAAAGAAGTTTTTCGTTATAAATTAATGCTAAGTCACTTAAAGAAACGTTAATTGTATCGTTTATACTGAAGAGTATTATAAAGTGGCTTTGAATACTTTTAACGGGATTTTTAGTTAAAAACGCATTATTTTAAGAACATAAAATCAGGCATAAACTTATCAATTTTAGAGATAATACTTTGAGATTTTGTCATAATAAGAATTTGACATCGTAGAGTCCAAAAATCACATTTCCGTAAAACTATCATAACTGACGTTTTCATGGTCTTAATTGGATAGGTCGATATTAACAATTAATTTATGGTTTTATTGGTTTTATTTACATAATAAAATTATCGAAGGAACAGTTTGAATAGATTTTCTTGAATTTTGGTTTAAAATAATCAGATCTTGACTTATTCAAAAAATCATATTTTAAAAATGAAAGGTATCACTCGCGTTTTTATTTTTTTAATTGCTTACAACATGAATAAGCTTTAAAAAAAAATAGAGAATCGATAACTCGTTTAAGTCCAACATAACGGTAAATCACATTTTCCAAAAAACACGTTGTTTTTAAGATCGAATTTTTTTAAAATTAAAATTGTACCGCTATTTATAAGATCCATTCATTCAGAAAAATCAGAAAATCGTAAAACGCCGTACGCCTCTGTTTCAAAGAACAGTGCCGCAGAAAGAAATAAAAAAATACGTGTCGAGTTATTTGATATATAAATCATTTTTGGGAAGTTTCATAAAAATCAAAAGGGGTTAAGGCAAAATTTGCGGTTTTTTGGTCGGTTTCGTATGGAATCGCTGTATAAATTTTTTTTTCTACGATAGTGCAGTAACCTATGCTTTCCATGATGATTTTTGAATGGAAATTATATTAGAAAAGGAGCCTTTGCGTCGTCTACTAAAATCGTGTGAAAATATTCATTAAATAACGATTTCTTAATATTGCCACACGAAAAATTTCACTTTCGTATTGCAATGACTCGTTTTCTTCATTTGTTATACAATATACTATTGGTAAATCATCGACGTTGTTTCGCGGGAAAGAGGTTGACCAGAAATACGCAAAATCATCATTCCTTATATTCGTCTATTTGTCTAGTTTCCAAGATTAACAAAGGGCTTTGCTTTTCACCGTATTACCTATACAGGCCCACGATTTCAATGCTCAGACAATTCCCATATTAGCAAGGTTTCTAAAATCTTGATTTAACACCATTCATTGAATTTTAACATTTTAACTACCAAGCATTACATTTTATCCGTATAATTAATATTGAAACAAAATAAAAATGCTATTAAATTATTCTATATTACACCTATAGGTAGTTAATTAAATAATTCTTTCCAAAATATATTATGCAACATCCATCTTTAGTATTTTATACCTTTTATATTAAATAAAATTTCCTCCATTAACACATTAATTAAAATTTCCTCATCAATTTCCATTAGCAAAATTATGATGACATTTCCTTTTTAAGTCCTTTTAAACAAAAGGTAGCATAATAATTGGTAATGATAAAATTAAATACGGGAGGAAGGGTAAATCAAGACGATATCCTCTTGCTTATAATTTTTTTAAAACTCTCTTTTGTTTGTTATTTTAATCACAAGATTTAATCATAATTTACGTAAACATAAACATTTTTTTTTTTGTGTTGTTTGGTAATAAAAAATGTATCCTGAAAATTTGTAGAAAGGTTAAAAGTGATTATAAATAAAAACAAAAACAGTAAAAATAATTGAAAATTTTAATGCAAGGCTGTACATAAATCACATGCCGTGGTTTATGTGTTTTTTAATAGTCCTGAACACAAAAACAAATAAATGAACGTGTGACAAAATTAAAGTGACATTTTTATGGTAATTTTTTTGTATTTCGCCAGTTTAGTAATAATCCCAAATTATTTTGTAATCTTGATGTTGATAATTATTTAAGACTTACATATGTATAGGAAATTTTAATAAAATAAGTTGAGTGTTACTTACTTGTTAAGACAAAAATATTACTTCGGTATGTTAGATAAAAGTAAACACAGTTACAGTTTTTATTTGTCACTACAAAATAATATCGTATTCTTGTCATCAAAGTTTTGAAAATCGTATTTGTTTCAATTTTAATATTTATTTTATTATACACAATAACCAATTTTCTTTTTTTTATTTTCAGGACGAAAAAAATCAACTTCTCATTACAAACATCTGGTTAAAACTTGTGAGTAGAAAAATAAAATTCTCAATCCTTTTAAAAATTGTTATGGTAATAAAATAAAATATACAGGGTTAGCCTGATTAAAAAACACGTGACCGGCATTTCCTCTAAAATCATACTCCATCAATATAGTTTTAGACATTGATCTCGAATTAGACAAAATAGTTTGGTGAATAATTTTAGATACTTTTGCTTTTGGTTTAGTCTTAGATAATTGTTTTTCTGAATATAATCGAGTTATTTTGTTTTCCAAGGCTTCCCCTGTATGCTTTACATAAATATGTTACACATATTTTTGTATTGTTTAGTGGCACAGTCGAATAAAATTCATGTGTCAGTACCAACATTTAAAATGTTGACGAGGTAGGTACCTAATTTGAGCTTCTTGCTTATTTGAAAATTAAAACAGAAATCATGTTTCGTCCTTATATTTTGGGGCGATAACATGTGTTTGATGGATGAATAGAAGGGATTCAAAACTTGAAACCCTCATCACGAGGAACAATAAATAATAATTACATGGCAATATGTTGCAAACAATACAAAAAAACAAATGATGCCGTTATTCACCGCTTATACTTTATTCGATATTTATTGTTGAAACATTTTAATTATGCATGCTAAGAGAAAATTCTGCCTTACTGGTATTTGAGTTTTTAAATAAAGTATCTTCGAAAGAAAATTGTTATGGTTGAATGCCAGCTAACCTTTTTTTTAATGACCGCCATTTATTTCAGCTATTTTTTGCCCTTCAATTACATAAAATAAAAATTGCGTTTGTACTTTATTCAATTTTGCTAAATTAAAATAAAACTAAAATTTGTATAATTCATTTTAAAACTTTTCACCGACTGACAAAACTCTTCCACAATTCGATAACAATCGAATATTTATCATTTGTTGTTTTCTAAGTTGTTAGCAAGCGCCGTAACGCATTTACGATTAAATAAATGCACTGCCAAAAAAATGATGAGTACTACTACTACTGTTGTTGGTAAACCTATGTGTAACAAGTACTACGTCGGAATTGTTTGGGGTTTCTGAAAAAATTGATTTTCACTGTTTGGTGAACCCGAAAAAAATTGATTTATTCTTGAAATTGGAGGAAATTTTGCCTTGAGAATATCTGTCAAAATACGAAAAAACCTTTGAAAATTTTAAATTTTGTATTCTTGAATTCTACTAAGGGAGATTTGCCTATCTATGCAGCTATGCTAAGGGGAATTTCCAATTTGGTTTAAGTCAGTGGAAACGAAATGCTTTCGAAATATAATGTTTTTGAAATGCAATTGTGACTCGTCAAATAAAGGCTGATTTACATTCAAAGATATTCTTAGATCCAGATGTTAAATTAAAATTTTGTTTTTTATATGCAGAAACTAAATTTAAACCAAAAATATCATAAAACATTATAAATTTTTGGTTTTTCTGTATGTGTTAGATGGTTAAAGTTATTTAGGCATGCATCGACGATTTTACAGAAATCAAATGAAATTCGACATCTACAAACAAGCAGAAGACGATTTTTGGGTTTGATGCTTCGGTTCTTATTGACTTTCTGATTAATTTTTCTCTCTTTGTCTTTATAGTCTCTTCTATGTTGTGTTTCAATTTTTTTGCGGATGTCGGATGTTATTGAATGTAAATAAGTTAGTTAAACAAATTGTATTTATTGCTCATAAAAAACATATGTAATTCTCAAAGAAAATTTAATTAATAAAATACAATGAACAGCAATGGGTCCAAGACAATTTCTTGAGCTTTATCCAAGCTCGAACGCAGTATTGCCAAACACAATGGCTAATTCGACCAATTTGAAATATTTTTTAATTAAAAAATATATGAGTAACTCGTTAATTAATATACATACATAGAATAATTTGTTCACAACAAATAGGATTTCTTTTTATATAAAAAGAAGTGTTTTCAACTTTGTACCCTCTGGTGGGTATACGCCATACAAACCCGGTTTTACACTTTACTTAAAGGCTGCTATTTTACGTATAAAACGCTGTTTGGAGTATATTAAAATTTTAGTAGCTGTGCCATCTAGCGGAAAAAATATAAATCTCGATCTATCTGACTACAACATCTATGACAACGGTACTTTAGAATATTAAATTACGTACTAATTTAGGGAAAACTAATACTAAAACCCATGTACACATGTCACGTATAAGTAGTAATTTAAAAAATAATAATTTTTGTACGTTTTATAGTAGAACTTAATGGACCGCCACCGATCTATTTGTGCCTAACTCTAAGTAAGCTGAATTTTGCATTATAAATGCATAATTTTCTGAAAATCCACAAAAAATAAGTACCTTTGTAGGCTTCAGACTTAACTTTTTATTTTATATAAAACCATTTCTTTACTTAAGAAATAATCAAGAAATTCGTCTAGTCGTTTCGATATGTGGAGTTTACCAATCTCTGGTAATATCTTATTAATATTTTCAAGAACGGTCCCACGTTTTAATTCGCACTTCTCACTTCCACTTCTACTCGAAGTACTCGTAGTCACTTCCACTTCTGCTGGAATGTATGCTATGTATATTGTTGCTGGAATTAAGAATATCATAATAAAATTCATAAAATTTTCGGAAACTTTTATTGAGAATATAGTTATTTTTCAAAATATGATTTCTTCGATTGATTTATCTTATTCTGATTTTCAGCCCATGCAATAAATTAAATATATATTTTTATTCTGAGATTGATGCATTGATAGTATTTACTGGAGAATAACATTTTCAAATGATTATAGTTTATTCATGAAATTGTTATATACATATAAAATTCTCAGTTTAAGAAATTTGGTATTACATATAGAAAACAACTTTCAGAAGTCAGTATTAAGAGAGTATTAGCACCGCACAGAGTTGAGAAGACAAAAACTCAATTTTTATAAATGGATTTTCTCAGATCATACCAAATGATTACTATATTGAAGAATAATATATTTAAATATTTTGAATCTTAGTTGAAATTTGAATTTATTGGATAAAAAGACGTTGATATATTTTTTTTATTTTTTTATTTAAAGTTTGTTTTATTTAATTAATTTTTTTTCACAGATGAATATCGATTTATACATATTTAATATAATGTTATATATGCATTACATATTATATATTCGGTATATTCATATATTGACTATACATTACAATAAAGGAACTTTGGCATAATTTGACCATCTTTTAATGTTTTTATGCCCAGTTTCACAAAAAAGTTATTAGACGGCTGACTTGCCGGTCGTTAGTCTATAAAACGTTTCAGAACAACTAACTGAGTGTTAAATCTTTAGCCAACTTAGCTCCCCGATTTTCACCAGCTAATTATTCAGCCGGAGTCTAAATTGATATTAGGGCCGCTTTTCGGGACAAAATTAATAGTAGATGTCAATTGTCAATAAAAATTAACAACGTTTTTGATTTCATGAGTTTTGCAAATTAAACTATTAATTTTAAGTACAGTGGACAATTAAAAAGTGAAAATGATCGAATCTGAATATGTTTTAAACAGCGATGCCGATTGTGATAGCGATGATGGTTTTTTATTGAGCTTAGCAATACATATTCCTAGGCTGCGGCGATATCCAGAAAGGCCTTACTGCTTCACCAAATATACGGATGTGGAGTTTAGAGAGCGTTTTCGATTTTCAAAGGAAACGGTGGATAAATTAGTTGAATTGTTTGAGCAATATTTAGCACCAAAAACAAAGAGATGTAACGCTATCTCCACCTTAAACCAAATTTGCATTGCTCTTAGATTTGTGCAAAATTTATTAACATATAAAAACTTATATCAAAATAAATATTTCATTTAGGTTTCTTGCTACGGGATATTTTAAATTAACTTGTGGAGATTTGTTTAATTGCCACAAAACAACCATTTGCAGGAAACTTCCGCGGGTTTTGAAAAAGATTGCAACCACGTAAAAATACAATCAGAGGTGATGTGGGTGAAGCGTACAGAAACCGAAAAAGTTATTTTTCCATTAATGTGGCAATATGTTAGCGACGCCAACTTAAATATACTAGATATTGAGGCCCGATGGCCCGAACCCGTCCATGATCAGACCATTTTCGAAAATTCGTTTTTGATGGTACGTACATACATATAACTGGTCGATGATGTTCTAGTAAACCGACACAACTTAAAAACTCAATAATTTTTGTTCGCAATCAACTATGTGACGGAAAAGTGGGCGACACAAGAAATTACAAATGAAACCTTTCAGTTTTTGAATTGTGTCGGTTTCCTAAAATAATGGTTTTCTATACTTAATTTATAATAAAAACAAAATTATCTTACTCTAGACAAGATTTTGTAGAAATGATTTCGGTACAAGTATACTATTAGGTGATGGTGGGTACGCAAATAGGAACTACTTACTGACTCCTTTAAGCACACCTAGAACAATGGCCGAAAACAACTATCAAAAAGCGCACATTCGATCAAGAAATTCTGTGGAGAAATTATTTGGGGTTTGGAAGAGGCGGTTTCCAGCTTTGAGCCTTGGATTTCGCGTTCTGTTTGTAATCACGTTACTAAATTATTTAACTTTATTATATACATATATCATTTTTAGGTTTAAACACTTTTGACAGCAATTGTAGCTAGTGCCATTTTGCATAATCTTGCGAATAAAAATGATATTAATGATTTTGAGGAAGTTGATTTAAATTTAGTATATTTTGAAGTAGCTGACAATGACACAAATTCACCTTAAATTTGAATATAATGTATTTCATGTATTTATAACTAAATATAACATATCATTTTTTATCACAAACAATTCAGTCGATTGGGTATAAATTCTATACTAAATTTGCGTGTAGATAATATATAAAAAAGTAATGTTAATACATAATTAAATTTGAATTCATTGAATTTTGTAGTCTTCTCACCATAATTAGAGCTGTATTTTTAAAATCTTAATTTCCAGTTTGTTTTTAGTTTTTATATTGACGAACTGCTCCTTTAAAATTTTAATTTCAAGTTCATATTTTTCCTTTATCATTTTCATTTCAAACTCATGTTTCTCCCTTTTCATTTTCATGAGCTCCTCCTCGTATTTTTCATTCCTATCCAATTTGGATTTTTTGTTAGAACAAATACCGGCGAGTTCATCATAAACACCGGGAAGAGATGATCTCTTTTTTAGTGACTTGGTACTCTCAGAGCTAGTACTAACAGGTGTTACGGTTGTTGGTTGTATACAAGGACTATTATCGGTTCCCATACTTTCACTTTCATCTTCAATCGTTAAAACATCCAACTGAACTAAAAAATTTGATTCTTCTTCGCTCTAAATAAAATTTAACAAAATTATTACCTTCAACATATTGATCAAACTTTAAATTATTTTGGTATATTCCAAATTGATAAATATTTATAAGAAGAGGAGAAATTGTTAAGAGTTTGCAATTCAGTTTCGATCTGCGAGCATGTGAAAAATAAATCATTTTTCAGTACATCTCATCAGGCTATAGCGACTGAATTGCTAATTTTTATTACACTGATTTTTCCTATATATAGGAATCAACGTGCACTTGTAGTATTAGCGAATAGTAAAATTCGCGGGTCCATAGCCGTACGTCCTCGATTTGGCTAAATAATCCGTAAGGTAGGACGTTATAAACGAACTACGATAGAGTTGGGCTGCCTTGAACCCCAGAAAAGATTGCAATGAGAAACACAAACAAACAAACGTATTTTGCAAGAAAACGAAACAACACCGGAGAAAATTCAAAAATAACATTTCGGCGGCCATTTTGAAATGAACTTTAAGGCATTCCTGTTTTTCGCATTTTTCTCCAAAATTAAACACGATTTTCTATTTTTTGTTAAATATTACTGTTTAGTGACGCTGTAATTGGCAACCTTAATATTTCACTGGTCCTTCTTTATTTTTAATTATTTCAGCAATTCGTCTTAGTAAACTATCGATAAGTCGCTTGCAGATCGACGGATTTAAGTCTTCCCAGTCTTCTTGCATAACTTCCTTAAGATAGGCAACCTAAATACACTTCTTGTCCAGATCTTACTCTTCAGAATATCCCTTAAATATTCAGTTCGGGCTATGTCGGAGCTGGAATGGAGCCAAGTTCCTTGGTCGAACAAAAATGATGTTGAAGTCAGTTCTAAATATATTGAAAAATTTAAAAAAACACAGTATTTGACAATCCACATAATAAGCCATAAAAATCATCGTTACTTTTTTCTAATATTTCTAATCAATTTGTTCAGGTTTCCGGGTCATCTAGGACTAAATTCGTACATCGAAGGACTAGTGACGAATTTGTAATGGTTAGCCCTACTGTTAATCACGGCGGCTGCATCTTCATGATTTGAGAGTATAAGTCGTCTACATTAACCGGAATTCCTTTTATATGCTCTTTGCAAATCAACTGAGCCACGTACACGATGTTGGAGCAGACATTAGAGCTGTCTATTGCAAAATTGTTTCTAGGCCGGTGTAAGCTAATAATCTAACAGCAAAATAATGTCCCGTGTCACACAGCACAAAGAACTCGCAAATGGTTTCGGTAAATTAAATTAATGTGTTGGAATTGCCAGTCCAGAACCGCGACCTAATCCCAATTCAACATTTATGGGATATTTTTAAGAGAAAGGTCAGCAACAGAAAATGTACATCGATCGCCTTCGCTAAGGCTAAAGTACTAGAAGAATGGAAACTTTAAGTGCATCGATGTCGAAGCGATTTGTGGATATGTAGTTTTATAAGATTCCAGAATACTCTAAAGTCCAGGCGAAGCAACAAAATATTAAGGTTGTTAGTTTTTTTTTTTTTTTTTTTTTCGCTGGCGCTACATCCCATGGAGGGATTTGGCCGCTTCATTTGAAGTTTCGTAATCATTTTTTTTAACGGATAATGAGTGATTAATTCATTGATCCAACATTAACCAGCCGTGATTTTTTCATCACCCGCCGGGAATCGAACCCGGAACCTCCGGAGCTTAAAGCAAGTATGCTAACCACTGTGCCACCGCACCGGGGCGGTTAGTTGTACTCCCAATATTATATGAATATTAAAAATGGAACATAAAAATTGTCATCCATATTGGCGAAAAATACAAATAAATGGGGGTGCCTAATAATTTTGTCCATGGGTATACATATATGGAATAATAGGAGCAGTCTAATTATAGTTTGTGAGGCCATCAGTTAATTACTAGAATTTACCGGTGTTTTAATTTTCCATTAAATTCAACCAAATAAAAAACAATTTGTTCCTTTTTCAAAGAGATTAAGTTGCTAAATTAATGTATCCAATTTTTAATGTTCATTGTATTTATTTGGTCCTTTTTTGAAAATTTTTTGTTTTGTGTATTTTTTATGTTGCTTGTATACCACTCATGATTTGTTTTTGTTTGCATGTCTCTTTTTATAACAAAACATTAACGGCCTTTGATTATTTTTCTTTTTTTGGTTTCGTAAACATTTATGAAATTTCATTCCGTGGAAGGGTTCTTTAATTTCATGGGACACTAGTTTTATTTTACTCGTACATTTAATTTAAAATCGTATAAATGTTTTAAATATAACGTTTAATTCTAAGACACGTGTTTAGTGATTATTTTTCTCATTTCCAGTTTCTGTTTTTTATTAAGTTTGTCGAATAACAATGTTTTTCGAATGTCACAAAAATGTTAAATTGAACAAAATCTGTTTTTATTTTTTAATATTAACGATTATTATCGCTTTAATACTGTGATATTGCAGAGAAACATTCGGAAAATGAAAATGGTTTTACAATGGTGGTGGAACGTGACGTCTGCGAGGCAGAATAACACTTTTCTTCCAGCCAAACCTAATTTCCGTGATTTAATTTAATTTATTTATTGGTACTATAACAACTTTTACATTAAGCGTGTTGCTCTGTACAGTAAGTTCAATGAATTTAGCATCAATGAGACAGTGGTATGAGATACCCAAATTACGCACCTTGTATGAAATATTTTGAAAATATATGTGGTCAAACCTAAAAAATATATTGTCAATACAGGTTGCCGAGGTTTTAAAAATCCTGGTAGGTTAATCAACTAAAATCTCCAGACCAAAACTATACGAAATAACTAAGAAATTATCCACATGCATAGTTTTCTGAACGAAATTCAACCCAGGCAAGTTTTGTAGAAGCCTAGTGAAATCATCAATGAATTCTTCAATATTAGCGTCATGTAGTTTGTAAATACACACAGCACATAACATTTTCGAACACTAAGGAAAAGTTATGCTAACACCATCAAGAGATGTAAAGTCAAGATTAAACTGCCTACAGCTCAACATTTTACTAGCGTAAAATGCAACACCACCGGACCTACAGTCCTCATTACATTTAGCAAACAGGTTATAATTATTCAGGCCGAAGTTCTCAATTTCATCATTAAAGATCTGTAGCGCCTCACGCAATCAATCATATAAATTATTTATTTATATAAATTGATTTACGTTCGCCACCACATACACATTTGGGTTTACGCACAAGATTCTTCTTAGCGTAACTATTTTCATTTTCACCTAGCGTAAATAATACGGAACTCTAAATTCTATTTAGTGATATTTGTTCCATCTCGTTTTCGCTAGCGAGTTCAAACTCTTTTTGATTTGCTATTGTTCAGTTTAGCTCCATCTCGTTCTTGTCACGACAACGACGATTTGACATACGATTGTTCGTATGTCAACACCAAAAGAAAAAAAAATGAAATAATTTCCTTTCGTCGAAAAAGAGAGAATCTTTTCGTTTGGTTGAAAGAGACAGTTATATATTCATTGGATATTAGAGTTTTCAACGTGATCACACGACTCGCCATTTTTGGAAAAATAATAAGTTTTTTTATCGTGCGCGAATAATAATTTTCATTAAAAATTAAATTCAATTTTTGCTTCGCTTACCACAGTGTTTGGGAATATTGTTACCCTAAAAATTTATAGTGTAAAATTTTGTAAACGGATAAAATAAATATTTTGTTAAGAATAAAAAATTTTATAAATAAAAAACGTGGTGTTCAATTTTTACCCGTCCAACACACATTCGTGATACATAAACCCCATAAGTGGTGACACCCGAACGTCCCTGTTTAGGGCCGCAACGATAATTACAACACACGAGGATAAACAGGACACACAAAATAAGTTTTATTACAACCGAAATCTGGTGCGCTAGGCCGTGCCAGATACAATGGTATGTACCGTTTTACAATATTAAAGCTTCTTAAAAGTGAAAATTAAAAGTTCTAATACGCATTTTTCATTTGTTTTTCCTTTGTGTAATTTCTGGATCGTACCATCTGTGTTGTACATTGGGGAATAGCGACGCCAACGGCAACGGAAGCCGTATTAACAACAACAAGTGAGACAAACAACACGCACCTACACATATACTACATTATATTGCGACCGTGTGATACGTACCGTAACCGCAAACAAGGTCGTATGTAAAAACAACAACATCACGTATATGGAGTCACATCAAATACAGTTTACGTGCATTGATACATAAAATAAAACGTGCGGTAGACTACAATTATCAAGATTCATTTATTCAACGTATACGTACGAGGATTTACATTCAATTCTACCCAAACAATTGTTCCCAAACAATTCTTCCCAACATAATTCTTCCCAACACAATTCTTCCCGAACACAATTCTTCTCAAAACAATTTTCCCCAAACACAATTCTTCGAAAAAAAGGAATCGGAGTAATACATTCTGGTTTTATTAAAAATCGCGGCGATTTTTACTAAAACCAGAATGTATTACTCCGATTCCTTTTTTTCGAAGAATTGTGTTTGGGGAAAATTGTTGGATAATAGGCATATATCAAGAAATCAATTCTTCCCAAAAAAATATTTCAAACCAAATTAATAATTTAATAAAACTAGTTGTTTGAATTATAAAAAATGGAATACTCTATCAGCGAGAAAGGGAGAAAACATATACATATAGTTGTAAAACTATCTGGAAGTGCATCGATTTTGAAAAAAAGAAATGCAGTGCATTGTAAAAAAAATAAATCAACACAACCATTCGGCGGACGCTGCATTTGTAGAAGCACTAAACTTTGTGTACGTAATGAAAGAACGAGGAAAGCGTTCCTTTGACTCCCCGCACCAAATTGTTGCAACAACATCAACAATAATCCCATCGCAAGTAGCACCAAAATTGAGAAGTTTTGGGGTTTGGGAAAATTATTTGAGAAGAATTGTGTTGGGATGAATTGTGTTCGGAAAGAATTGCGTTCGGGAAGAATTATGTTGGGAAGAATTATGTTGGGAAGAATTGTTCGGGAAGAATTGTATGGGAAGAAATGAATGGATCCCACGTACGAGCATCGTATTAACACGTATTTACATATGAGAATCAACGAGTTTAAAACAACAATTTTACGATACATGCGATAGAGAATCCAAGTATCAGCCGGAACAGAACGAGACCAGCACCTTCATCAGTAGCAGTTGCAACGAGAAACAAAATCGCAAGTTTTATATAGCATATTATATAGTTTTATTTTTTTTGCTTAATTTACATAAAAACAAGATATAGAGTAAATTATTATCATTTTATTTGTAAAGCTTTCAAAAATATTTCTGTAAATTTCCAACCACTGATTTTAGGCAATCATACTCGGTTTTATCAATTTATTTTGTTCATTGTCGTTCTTTTTATTATCATTTATCGCTGAAAATTAACAGTTGGTTAATTACGTAACCTAAAATCTCTAAAAGCTCGTCTCGTCGTGATCATAAAATTCATCCATACGTACCTATACGATTAATAGAATCAGAAGAAAACATTCTCGCGAACGATTCATATTTCTTTCTCTAGAGAGCGAATCTCTTTTTCAATATTTATTTAAATTTCAACGAGCCCCCCCAATACGCTGTGACACTCGTCTCGTAATTCGGGGGTATCTCGTCGGCCAATACGTGCGATCATTATTTTTGTAAAACAAGGTAACCATTCCTTTAATAATCATTTAAAGCCATCTGCTTCGAGGTATTCATTCCTTTATTATTATTATCGTTTTTTTTTTCATTAAATATTTTAAGTATCGTTTTACGGGTCGGGTCGAAGATTATTAGATTTAATAATCAGTATAAAGTTTCGTTTTGGTTAACACTCGATGTATTTATTTTTGCTGTAAAATTTCTGGTTATTGGGTTCGTTATTCATTAAAAGCTTAAATTTAGAAGCATTTTATATACAAAAATTTTCAAAATGCCCAACGGTGATGAGCATAAAGACCCCAATCTCCATCAGCAAACATCCAATCAGATGGATCAAACCGAGCCCTTGGAGATATCAGCTTCAAGTAATGCAATTAAATTGCAACCGTTTTGGCCAAATAAGGCGCACAACTGGTTCTTACTGGCCGAAATAACTTTCGATCTCCAAGGGATTAAATCAGAGAGAATAAAATGTTTACAAACACTTTCTGTACTGTCGCCGGAAACCTGCGACAGTATCTCGGACTTCCTTGCGAAACCTCCAACCACGGAGCAATACACTTGCCTAAAGAGACTACTGTTGGAACGATTAGCGCCGTCGTTTGAGAGGCAGTTGGAGGCCCTCATCTCGGACCAAGATCTTGGTGACCGAAAACCATCCGACGCGCTTAGACGAATACGTACTCTCGCGGGCACTAATTTCACAGACAAAGTCATAAGATCTCTGTGGATAAAGAAAATGCCTGAGATTATAAGATTAGCTCTTGTCGCGCAACCAGAAACAATGAATGTAGAGCCACTGGCTAAAACCGCGGACAAAATGTACGACGTTATAAACATCGGCCAGCAATCAAATATATCTCAAGTCTCCTTCAGGCAATCCCGCCCAATTGTTAAGACTGATCGAGCTCCGACTACTAGCGACGAGTTTGCTATCTACCAACAGAGAAGTCCATAATTATAATACCAGGAATACTCATTTTAGATTACCAAGGTACGGTAAATCATTTTCTCAACGATCGCTAGGGTATAATGGTGTGAAGTTATATAATTCTTTCAACAACTATTGTAATCTTAATGACCTTCAAGAGCTAGAGTACGGCCAGTTTATGCAACTATTACACATATTCATTAAAGAAAAAATTAATATTTAGTTATTTAGTAAGATATACAAATGTATTTAATTAATTAATTAATTTAGATAAAAATAGGTTTTAAAAAAAATGTCAATAATGATAAATAAATAAATAAATAAAAAATAAATAAATAAATAAATAAAATAAAATACTAGTCAAAACACTGGTTCGTTGGAATCCAGGGTCTCTCGGCTTGAAGCCAAGATCGATAACATGTTTCGAGGCCGAACCCGATCGAAATCTCAGTCACGAGCGCGATCACGCAGCTCGAGTAATTACTCGCGCCGGCACGGTAGATGTTGGTACCACGTTAAGTTTGGTCCAGCGGCGAAGAAGTGTGTTCCGCCTTGTAATTACAACACGTCGAAACAATCGACGTCTCAGCAGCTCAACGAGCTTGACGCTGATATGAATAACTCAAAAAACGATCACAACATTGGGTCGGGATCCCATTAAAGCAAAACCCTAATACTTCTCGTTTATTCGCATTCGACCGAATAAATCGTTATAACTTTTTAGTCGACACTGGCGCTGACCTTTCGGTTATTCCAGCTTTTAATTTCAAAAATGAATTTAATATACTCAAACGAAATTCTAATCTAGTTCTCTCGGCCGCCAATGGCACTAACATCCATACTTACGGCACAAAGTTGCTTCAGTTGGATTTAGGACTAAAACGAACATTCACGCATGCTTTCATTCTAGCTGCTGTGAATCGTCCTATCATTGGTGCCGATTTCTTGGTTAAATTTGGACTTTTGGTTGATCTTCGGAATAAACGGCTGGTTGATTCAGCGACAAAGCTGTCAATAAATGCCACAATGGTTCATGTCGACACACCGACTCCGATCCATTATTCCATCACCAACAGCTATGGTACTCTGCTTGGAAAGTTTCCTCAACTTACAGCAGAACCAAACTATAAGTTGCCAGTCCGACACAATGTGGTCCATCACATTGTCACAGAAGGACATCTCCCTGTATCACGACCAAGAAGACTAGATCAAGTCCGCCATAAAGCCGCTTTTACGGAGTTTCAACATATGGTGCAATTAGGGATTTGCAGGCCATCTGCATCTCCTGTCTCTTGTCCATTGCACATGGTTAGAAAAAAAGATCTCGATTGGCGACCATGTGGGGATTACAGACGATTAAACACGGTAACAATACCTGATCGTTATCCTATTCCTCACATTCAAAACTTTTCCATGCATTTACATGGATGCAAAGTATTTTCAAAGATCGATCTCGTCAGAGCTTATCATTTGATTCCCGTTTCACCTGATGATGTTTTTAAAACGGCAATTACAACTCCTTTTGGCCTGTTCGAATTTACTCGAATGCCGTTTGGATTACGTAATGCCGCTCAAACATTTCAGCGTTTTATGAACGAAGTCGTTCGTAACTTAGACTTTGTTTTCGTCTATATAGACGATATTCTTGTGGCATCACAATCTGAGGAACAGCACAAACTCCACCTGGAACAACTTTTCCAAAGGTTATCTGAGTTTGATGTTCATATCAATAGTTCCAAATGCGTTTCTGGCGTAACAACTCTTGATTTCCTTAGCCACAAAATAACCCCTAATGGTATTCTGCCGTCTGAAGAACGAATTAACGCCATTAGGGAATTTCCAGCTACAAGCTCAATCAAGCATATTCAGCGATTCATCGGTATGGTAAATTACTACCACCGATTTATACCAAAGCTTGCTGAAATACTCGCACCGGTTCACAGCCATCTGGTCGTACTTCTACGTAAACCCAAAACTCCAAAGAATTTCTCTTGGACTGACGAATGTCAACAGGCATTTACGTCACTTAAGGCTGAACTTGCGAAAACAACACTGCTTGCACATCCACTGAGCGATTCAAAGCTTAGTTTAACTACTGACGCATCTAACACTGCCGTTGGGGCAGTACTGCAATAGTATAACAATGAGTGTTGGGAGCCATTGGGATTTTTCTCAAGAAAATTATCGGATGCTGAAAAGAAATATTCCGCATTCGATCGGGAATTACTCGCGATTTATCTGGCAGTGAAACACTTCAGATATTTTGTCGAAGGTCGGGAATTTACGATTTTTACCGATCACAAACCTCTGACTAGAGCAATTCAGTCTAAAACTGAACGTAATCCGAGGCAAGCTCGCCACTTGGATTATATTAGTCAATTTACCACGGACATTTAGCATGTTCACGGACACGACAACGTTGTTGCAGATACATTCTCTCGCACAACCGACAATGAAACGGCCACAGTCGAGACACAATTCGACTTAAACAAAATTGCAATTTCACAAAAAGCTGACCTAGAACTTCAGAATTTATTTTCTGGTTCCGAATGTCACATTGGCTCATCAATGGAAAAAATCGCTTTTCCAATTGCCTGGCGTCGAAATCATCTGCAAAACATAAACTGGGTACATTCACCCATTCATCGTAGAGTCACTACGTCGAACATCTTCGATACTTTACATAACATTTCGCATCCTGGTGTTCGTGCTACTCGTAAATTGATTACTGCTCGATATTTTTGGCCTAGTATGAACAAAGACGTAAGCCAATGGGCTCAGTCTTGTTTATCCTGCCAACGTGCCAAAGTTCAACGGCACACTAAATCTATCCATGGACAATTCCAAATATCATCTGGTCGTTTTGAACATATCCATATAGACATCGTAGGACCTCTTCCTCCATCCAATGGATATTCATATATATTAACTTGTGTCGATCGTTTCACTCGATGGCCCGAAGCCTACTGCATGACTAACATGTCAGCTGCAACCATTGCCTTGACTTTTGTCAACAATTACGTTTCACGATTCGGCGTGCCCCTTAATATCACTACTGATCAAGGAACGCAGTTTGAGTCCAAGCTTTTCAGCGAGTTAACAAAACTCCTTGGCTCACATCGGGTTCGTACAACGGCTTACCACCCTCAAGCCAACGGCATGGTCGAACGCTTCCACCGGCAACTCAAAGCTGCGTTAATGGCCAGAGGAAACACGATCAACTGGAGTTCGAAGATACCCATCGTATTACTGGGAATCCGAGCAACAGTAAAAGAAGATCTGAAGTGCTCACCAGCTGAAATGGTTTATGGACAAACCATCAAGCTACCAGGTGAGTTCTTCGTCGAAAATCCTCTTTTACCTCTACCAACCAGCGACACAGTTATCGACCAACTTCGTGAAACAATGCAAAACCTTATTCCAAAATCCACTCGGCAAGCCAAACAAGATGACAT
Source organism: Tipula helvola (assembly GCA_963556165.1). Classification (NCBI taxonomy): domain Eukaryota; kingdom Metazoa; phylum Arthropoda; class Insecta; order Diptera; family Tipulidae; genus Tipula; species Tipula helvola. The sequence goes on from OY744483.1 coordinate 234,143,337, forward strand.
TTTTGTTCCTAAGGCACTTGCCGACTGCGATTTTGTGTTCGTAAGAACAGATAAGGTTCGCACAGGCTTATCCACTCCCTATGAAGGCCCATTTAAAGTCATTCGACGCCTTCGGAAACAATTCACCGTCTCAATCAATGGGAAGAATCAGACCATTTCAATTGATCGCCTAAAACCGGCTTACGGCATACTGTGTTCCACTGATGCAAAATCAGTTCAGTGCTCACATAAACATAAACATGTTCGTTTCGCAGCCGAATAAACTTTTCCGTAGGGAGGGGGAACTCACTTGCGGGGGAGTCCTGTAGCGCCTCACGCAATCAATCATATAAATTATTTATTTATATAAATTGATTTACGTTCGCCACCACATACACATTTGGGTTTACGCACAAGATTCTTCTTAGCGTAACTATTTTCATTTTCACCTAGCGTAAATGATACGGAACTCTAAATTCTATTTAGTGATATTTGTTCCATCTCGTTTTCGCTAGCGAGTTCAAACTCTTTTTGATTTGCTATTGTTCAGTTTAGCTCCATCTCGTTCTTGTCACGACAACGACGATTTGACATACGATTGTTCGTATGTCAACACCAAAAGAAAAAAAAATGAAATAATTTCCTTTCGTCGAAAAAGAGAGAATCTTTTCGTTTGGTTGAAAGAGACAGTTATATATTCATTGGATATTAGAGTTTTCAACGTGATCACACGACTCGCCATTTTTGGAAAAATAATAAGTTTTTTATCGTGCGCGAATAATAATTTTCATTAAAAATTAAATTCAATTTTTGCTTCGCTTACCACAGTGTTTGGGAATATTGTTACCCTAAAAATTTATAGTGTAAAATTTTGTAAACGGATAAAGTAAATATTTTGTTAAGAATAAAAAATTTTATAAATAAAAAACGTGGTGTTCAATTTTTACGCGTCCAACACACATTCGTGATACATAAACCCCATAGATCCAAGTTTCAGACTTTCAGAGTAACCAATCAATAACATGCAGACTCAATGTAAGCCAGCAGCCTATCCGAATTCCTCCTCATGCTTCTTATATTCTGATAAACAAAATTAAAATCATTTGTCATGATAACGCCAGAAGACAATAAAATAATAATCTACAAATATAACAATAAAATCTCTCCAAACCATATAAAATAGCATTGTAATACAAACATTGGATATGAAAATCATTATACCGATAGTGTAAATTAACCATTACGTGCAAAATATCAAATGAACGGTCACTCAATAAAAAAATTGAAGTTGAAAACAATAACGGTAGAGTGGAAAGATAGATATACAAAATCTATATCTATATACATATGTATATAAAAATGAATTCCTGTTTGTTTGTTTGTTTGTTTGTTTGTTCCGAATGGGCGCCTCAGCCGCTCAACCGATCGCCATGAAATTTTTACCATGTACAAGTTGCATATCCAGAACCAACCTTACGATATTTTGGAAGGGGCTGGACCCCGGGGTCTAGGGGCTGCGGTACAAATTTTTTCGAAAATTTTAATTTTCTTTAAATTTTTCCACGAAAATGAGTTTATGGGGCTGGTTATATGAAATTACTGACATGTTCGAATCCGAGGTGCCCAGCCCTGGATCAAAAATTAATTTTTACATGTATGTATAGATACAAATATTTGATTATTTCAAAATTACTTCTCAGTCGCTCAATCGATCGCCATGAAATGTTTACCATGCAAATGTTGCATGTTCAGGGCCAATCTTACGATATTGTGGAAGGGGCTGGACCCGGGGTCTAGGGGCCATGGTACAAATTTTTTCAAAAATTTAAATTTTTTTACGAGAATGAGTTTTGGAAAGGGGTTATATGAAATAAGAGACATGTTCAAATTCGGGGGGTCCGCCCCTGGATCAAAAATTCATTTAGAGATACAATTATTTGATTGTTCTGAACTAACGCCTTAGCCGCTTTACCGATCGCCATGAAATTTTTACCATGTATATGTTGCATGTTCAGGACCAAGCACACGATACTTTTGAAGGGGATGGACCCCGGGGTCTAGGGGCTGTGGTACAAATTGTTTCTCAAATTTCAATTTTTTTAAGATTTTTTGACGGTAATGACTTTAGGAAACGGGTTATATGAAATTAGTGCCATGCTCCAATCCGGAAGTCTGCCCTGGATCAAGAATTCAATTTTACATGTATAGATACAATTATTTAAATGTTCCGAAATAGCGCCTTAGCCGCAAATTTATACACCAAAAAGGATATCTAGCGTGCGATTGTTATACACAAATCATACCTCTACTATAATTGATTTAATTATTCAAATTAATTTTATTAATTGAAATTTAAGACAATCTTTCATCACTTTAACTGAAGACAAATCTATGAACACTTATATTATCCATACTAATAATCCATTTTTACTGGTTTGACATGTACTGTTTAATGATATCCTATTTATCATATCCTGTTTTGAAATGTACCATAGTCAGCGAGTTCTAATTTCCACATAACTTCAGAAATAATTAATATTCTATTTTAATCCACTATTGCAACCGGCGGCTTTTAATGAAAATAGTAATTTCATACTAAACGCCAATAGTTTATTACTTTATTTAGTTTTTTACTTAAATAAATCAATGATTGTTTCATAAAATCAATTCTAGGAAAGGTACTAAAAAATATTGTACGTATAAACTGATTTACTTTGAAAAGTACTAGCGTTTTATATTTGAAAATAGAATCTTCTACAAGAAACATCCTTGGATTCAAATTATTGTACGTGTAAAATTGCCTTACTTTGATTCGGATGCCGTTGTTCTCGATTAGTTAGCTATATTGCAATAAAATAATTGTTGGTGATTATTTTCCAGGTATTAAATATTATTTCAAGTGAATATACATTCTTATTAGATTTAAGTTTTCAGTTTATAAACGTGTTAATCTATGATTACTTTTTGATTGTAGATAACATTTGATTTTGCTTAAAAAAAATTCCGTAAAGACATTTTCAAACACAGTTCGCGGTGAAACGTATCGAAGGGAACATTAAAATCGTTTTGATAAATTTATACTAATTTCTGTTTTGAATGCCCGTCATTCCTGATTAATTAGCTACACGTTTCATTTTGCTTAAAAATGCCACCGAAAAAAAGATCAATTGGGCAGGTAACTGCAAAGTCGAAGAAGATTAGAGCCGCAAGGGTGGCTGAATCAAGCGAACAGCGTGAAGCACGACTTGAAAATGATCGAAGCAGTACGTCTTCTTCTAGAGCTAATGAAACAACTGAACAGTGTGAAACATGACCTGCAAACGTTCGAAGCAGGATGTCGTCTTCAAGAGATGATGAAACAACTGAACAGCTTGAAACACGACTTGAAAATGTTCGAAGCAGGATGTCTTCTTCTAGAGCTACTGAAACCATTGAACATCGTGAGGCCCGGATGGAAGTCGATCGGTTACGATATGGACGATTAATAGAAACTTTTAGAGGTGATTTAAAGTTAGCAGCATTCAATTACGAGAAAGACTATGATTACAATGTTTCAATTGGGCAAATGGAAAACATTTGTTTGTATTGTCATGCTTTAAAGTTTCACATTGAATCGCCTGGAATGTGTTGTTCAAATGGAAAAGTGAATTTGCCTCCTCTGGATGATCCACCTGAACCTCTTCTAGCTTACGTCTCCGGAACTACTGAGTTATCCAGACATTACGTGAGATTACATATACCTCCCGTGCAACGCCGGGTAACTCAGCTAGTATGTATATAAAAATGAATTCCTGTTTGTTTGTTTGTTTGTTCCGAATGGGCGTCTCAGCCGCTCAACCGATCGCCATGAAATTTTTACCATGTACAAGTTGCATATCCAGAACCAACCTTACGATATTTTGGAAGGGGCTGGACCCCGGGGTCTAGGGGCTGCGGTACAAATTTTTTCGAAAATTTTAATTTTCTTTAAATTTTTCCACGAAAATGAGTTTATGGGGCTGGTTATATGAAATTACTGACATGTTCGAATCCGAAGGGCCCAGCCCTGGATCAAAAATTAATTTTTAAATATTTGATTATTTCAAAATTACTTCTCAGTCGCTCAACCGATCGCCATGAAATGTTTACCATGCAAATGTTGCATGTTCAGGACCAATCTTACGATATTGTGAGAGGGGCTGGACTCCGGGGTCTAGGGGCCATGGTACAAATTTTTTCAAAAATTTTAATTTTTTTACGAGAATGAGATTTTGGAAAGGGGTTATATGAAATAAGAGACATGTTCGAATTCGGGGAGTCCGCCCCTGGATCAAAAAATCATTTTTACATGTAAAGATACAATTATTTGATTGTTCTGAAATAACGCCTTAGCCACTTTACCGATCGCCATGAAATTTTTTCCATGTATAGGTTGCATGTTCAGGACCAAGCCCACGATACTTTTGAAGGGGCTGGACCCCGGGGTCTAGGGGCTGTGGTACAAATGTTTTCTCAAATTTCAATTTTTTTAAGATTTTTTGACGGGACAAATTTATCATAAAATTGGATCACTTCTTCCTCTCTCTAACAACGACTCCAAGTTTTTACAAATTTACTTCATGGGCAACGAGGAGGCGGAGACTTATAAACGTTGTGCTATTAGTCCCGGAACAAAGCGTGAAATAATATCAAGTTTACAGATTTTATTCCATGAACGCAATCATCTGGTAAATTTATTCAAAACTGCATTGGAGCAAATGCCATCAGATGACCACAGAGTAGTTATTCGAGCAGACAAAACACCGTCTGGTCAACATGAAAGACGATTCAATGCTCCAACAATCAACGAAGTTGCTATTGTTATGGTCGGAACGGATTTCAACCGACGTGATATTATTATCCATAGACAAAATGAAAGCCTACAGTGTGTTACTGAAACACACAGATCGTATGATGCTCTTCAGTATCCAATACTGTTTTGGCAAGGAGAAGATGGGTATCATTTCAACGTGATGCAAACTAACCCAACAACAAGTGCTGCGATGACGAAAAGGGTTTCCTTCATGAATTTTTATGCATATCGTATTATGATTAGAGCACAACAATCAAACCTCATCCTGAAGTGCCGTCAACTTTTTCACCAATTCATTGTTGATATGTATGCTAAAATCGAAAGTGAATGACTTCTTTTCATTCGCTTAAATCAAAAAAACTTCGTTCCGAGGAATATATTCACTTGCGCGATGCAATTGCAAATGATGGAAACGTTGCTGACATTGGGAAATTGGTCATATTAGAGTTTTCAAACAGAAACTCATAAATCTCATGAACCCCATAACTAAAAATCATATTTATGGAGAAACTCGCTGCTGGATGTATTCTATATAATGGCAGAAAAGAGGCCTACCACATGCTCACATTTTTATTTGGTTAAAGGACAAGATTACTCCGACTCAAATTGATAGTGTTATATCAGCTGAATTACCCAATCCCCAAGAAGATCCGATACTTTTTGAAATCGTTTGCAAAAACATGATACATGGGCCATGTGGAGCCGTGAATCCCAATTCACCTTGCATGAAAGACGGAAAGTGTTCGAAAAAATATCCCCGAAAGATGTACCAGGAAACACAAACTGGTGACGACGGATATCCATAATACCGGAGACGAAAACCCGATGACGGAGGACACACAGCCACTATCAAAGTAAACAATGTGCATCATGAGGTAGATAATAGCTGGATTGTTCCTTACACTCCGTTACTGTCGAAAATATTTAAAGCCCATATTAACGTTGAGTACTGCAAATCGGTTAAGTCAATTAAATATATATGTAAATACGTCAACAAAGGCAGTGATGTCACGCAATTTCAAATAGGACGTTACATCAGCAGTAATGAAGCTGTCTGGCGAATTCTGAGTTTTAATATTCACGAGCGTTATCCAACAGTTGTACATCTTAGCGTACACTTAGAAAATGGACAACGAGTTTACTTTACGGAAGAAAATCTAAACGAATACGACATTAACAGCTTTTTTTCAATTGTGCGGAACAGATTCATTCGTAAAAACGTTGCTGTATCATGAAGTTCCAAAATATTATACATGGAACACGTCGAAGAAGCAGTTTTTCAAAAGAAATCAAGGCACATTTATTCGGGAGTACCCTGGAATACGTGGTTCTGATGCCTTGGGTCGAGTTTATAATGTTCATCCTAACAATACGGAGTGTTATTTTCTGAGAATGCTGCTTGATGAAGTAAAAGGACCAACGTCTTTTCAAGCACTGAGAACTGTAAATGGCGAAGTATGTCAAACCTACAGAAAGGCATGTCTTAAACTGGGCTTACTTGAAAATGATGAACACTGGGATAGAACACTAACCGAAACATGTCTTATGTGTCGTCCAGCACAAATACGCAAGCTCTTTGCAATCATATTAACAACATGCACGCACACCTTCCGATCCTAAAGGTCTTTGGGAAAAGCACAAAGAAAGCCTTAGTGAAGATATACTTTGGCAAGCACGTAGAACAAATCCCGATATGGAAATACAGTTTTCAGCAGACATATTTAATGAAGCACTTATATTAGGTACTCGAGGATGCATGCTTATACATTAATAACAAAGTCATTTCCCAACTTGGGTTGCCAGCACCGACACGCCATGGAAACATTGTTCGTGATAGAGATCTATTACGAGAACAAAATTACGACGTTGGTCAGTTACGAGTTTTCGCTGAGACTCAAAAAAGTCTCTTAGTGGATGATCAAAGACAGGCATACACTAAAGTGATGCAATATACCGGGTGTTTCTTTTAAACTGAGACGATCAAATATCTCGATAAATAGCCACTCTACGGAAAAAATGTCCATAATCAAAATTTAATCATACCGCGGGGGAAATACATTATTGCAAAAAAATAGTCCCCCACCCCCCGCTTTGTAGGTGGGGCGCGGGGTAACTTTGAAACTAAGATAGGAACCCCTATTTTTTATTGCAGATTCGGATTCTACGGCTAAAAATACGTAGGATTTGACTGAAACATTTTTTTCGATTCATGTTAGATGGCGCTGTAATTGACGATATTCAATTTTTATCTCGGATTAAATATCTCGGAAAATAAGCACTCTACGAAAAAAATGGTAGAGATCAAAATTGAATTATTCCGCGGGGGAAATACATTAGTGTTAAAATTAGTACCCTCACCCCCTCCTTGTAGGTGGGGGTACTAATTTTAACACTAATGTATTTCCAGCGCCATCTATCATGAATCGATAAAAATGTTTCTGTCAAATCCTACGTATTTTTAGCCGTAGAATCCGAATCTGCAATAAAAAATAGGGGTTCCTATCTTAGTTTCAAAGTTACCCCCCGCCCCACCTACATGGAGGGGTGAGGGCTACTAATTTTAACACTAATGTATTTCCCCCGCGGAATAATTCAATTTTGATATCTACCATTTTTTTCGTAGAGTGCTTATTTTCCGAGATATTTAATCCGAGATAAAAATTGAATATCGTCAATTACAGCGCCATCTAACATTAATCGAAAAAAATGTTTCAGTCAAATCCTACGTATTTTTAGCCGTAGAATCCGAATCTGCAATAAAAAATATGGCTTCCTATCTTAGTTTAAAAGTTACCCCCGCCCCACCTACAAAGCGGTGGGAGGGGGACTATTTTTTTGCACTAATGTATTTCCCCCGCGGTATGATTAAATTTTGATTATGGACATTTTTTCCGTAGAGTGGCTATTTTTCGAGATATTTGATCGTCTCAGTTTAAAAGAAACACCCGGTATAGCAAACGGTAACGGAGGAATTATTTTTCTTGATGCACCCGGAGGCACTGGAAAAACATTTTTTCTTAATTTGATACTTGCTGAAGTAAGACAGCAGAATACAATCGGCCTCGCTGTTGCATCATTTGGAATTGCATCCACTTTACTCGATGGAGGACGCACAGCACATTCAACGTTTAAACTACCATTGAATTTGAATCAAGCGGATAATTTTTCTTGCAATATAACACGAAATTCGGGAATTGCCACGTTATTAAAAACATGTAAAATCATTATTTGGGATGAATGTACCATGGCACACAAAACAGCATTTGAAGCGGTTGATCGTACTTTGCGCGATTTGCGACAAAATAACCGACCAATGGGAGGAGCTTTAACACTACTAGCAGGTGATTTTCGTCAAACTTTGCCAGTCATTCCACGATCAACACCCGCTGATGAACTTAATGCCTGCCTGAAGGCGTCTCATTTTTGGAAACACGTCACGAAAATCACACTATCTACAAACATGCGTGTGAATTTACATCACGATGGTACAGCTAAAACATTTGCCAGGCAGCTTTTGGACATGGGTAACGGGAAATTGCCAAATGACGCTGTAACATGTGAGATATCGTTCCCGCCTAATTTTTGTCCAATGCTGCCATCAATACAGGACGTGGTAATAAAAGTATTCCCAAATCTGCCAAATAACTTCAAAAATCATGATTGGCTACGCGAACGTGCACTCCTAGCTTCCAAAAATGACATCGTTAATAAATTAAATAATGAAATTCAATCGCAACTACCCGGGCCACTAATGAAATACAAATCTATCGACACGGTTACTGATGTGAATCAATCCGTCAATTATCCAATAGAGTTTCTTAATTCTTTTGAGCCACGTGGTATTCCACCACACATACTATTTTTAAAAGAGGGTTCACCAATAATACTGCTCTGAAATTTAGATCCACCGAAATTGTGCAACGGAACACAGCTTTGTGTGAAGAAATTGATGCCGAATGTGATTGAGCAATGATTATTACCGGTAAAAGTAAAGGAGAAGATGTGCTAATTCCGCGCATTCCTATGATTCCCACCGATTTGCCGTTTGAATTCAAGCGACTACAATTCCCATTACGCCTTGCTTTTGCAATGACAATCAACAAAGCCTAGGGGCAATCATTGAAAATAGCTGGTGTTATTTTGGAAAATTCATGCTTCTCACATGACTAACTGTATGTTGCTTGCTCCAGAGTGGGAACGCCAAAAAATTTATTTATTTACACACCAAATGGAAAAACCAAAAATATTGTTTATCAAAAGGCTTTATAATAAAAATTATTAACTAAAATATCTTTATATTTATTATTCACTTTGATCTGGTTGAAGGTTTGTAAAAATGGAGTATAATTATATGGCAATTGGTAACAAATACCAAACCAAGAGGCACCCGTTACTGAATACAGCTACTTATAATTTTCTTTTCATATGTGATTGCAACTACAGCGATGTAAAGAGAGAATTCTTGCATAACAATCAAGGTATTTGAATTATATACCTCCCGTGCAACGCCGGGTAACTCAGCTAGTAAATTAATAAACTTCAATATTATATCGGTAAAACCACTCAAAAATACATTGAGTAAAATCCGATGGTGTAATAACTACCCGTACATGCCGAAATCATTTTTGTGTAATTGAATGATGGCCATTTATGACTGGGAATAAATTGTAAACCGCTATATATCGGTATATTATATCTGCCGGTTATTAGAACATTAATCCGTAAATCAAATCTTGGTTTCTCCACGAACGATAAGTTATTTTTTCTGCCAGAAAAATAGATCTTTACAATAATTTGGTCTTTAACTATGTTTCAACAAATTACTTGTTGATCACTCATCTTTCAGATTTCCAACAGATATTCGAGTAATTTAGGTTAGGTTGGAGTGGCAGCTTAGGCACACTTAGAAGGGTGACGGTCTACTGTTTTCTAGATCTGATAGGTTGTCCATCTTGAACTTACTCAAGTTTTGTGCTTTCTGAGAGCCAATGCTGGAAATGAGCAAAGAAAGTGAATCAATGTCTCGTCCTCCTCCTCGTTCAAACAGCTTCTACAAAAGTCATTTGCCTTCAGACCCAGCCTGCTTGCATGTTCTCCAAAAAGACAGTGCCTCGTGGGAATCTCTACGGCCGCCCTCAAATCACGTCTACGTATTGATATTAATGTTCTACTGCGCACCGTCTAGCTTTGGCCAAACTTCAACGACGTTGAACATGATCGGAAATCGTTTCTCATTGCACCTTCTCTATTTTATTTTTATTTGTTACTTTATCCAGAGCTGGCCACTACACACTCACTCCATACATGAATACAGGTCTCACTACGGCAGTGTCGAGCCAGTATACCAGCTCCAGCATCAGACTCCATCTATTATCCCCATCGACTGGTGTGCGCCATCAGATCGTAAAAACTCCGTGGGAAGTGGGTCTTGAAGAGAAGCTCCAAGGACTCTCCACTATACGCTGCTCACAACCCCGTCCGATTAATCAAATAACTCGGACTTGCCGGGCTTTTGGAAAGAATCTTCCTAAGGCCAGAGATTTTGGAGACCTATTCCATTTTATTACAGAATAGTTTCCAAGACCTCCTGGGTGCCTACTTTAATTCTCTTCTTTACATCATCAGATAACTTTTTTACTTTTCAAAAGAACTTAATTGTTGGAAACTCACTTTTGATGGTGACTAATTACAAAATTTTAAATTTATTAAATGCATTGTTGGGGTATTCTATTATACATATGTTATGTAGATGCAGAATAAATAATAAATGGAGCAAATGGGCGAGAAAGTGATTAAAAAAGTGGCGAGAACTATCATATGGTTGTTTTAAAATAACTGAAAATTGATGATCCTAGTGATTTTCAAAATTATTTATTGATGGATGAACAGGTTTTTACTTTGGCACTTTTCTAAAGAATAGGCAAGGATAGATTAACTAAAACGACAATCTAATTTGTGTATATTTCCCCGGAAGAACTCTTTATTGCTAATTTACGATTTCTCGCCATTGGCCGATATTTAATTATCTCTCCGAAATATTTAATATGTAGACTAACAGGACCCAAAACATCGACTACACCCTGCGCCATTGAAATGTTCGGTTTGAATTTTTAAAGTAAATTTTGGAAATACCACCGTTTGCTTCAAAAGTAGATAGCAAAAATGATAGATTCTGATTATCAAAACAATTTTTACACTATTCCGAATATATTCAAATAAAAAGAACGGTAATCCGACATTTTAGACCTACATAACGTCGGATAAGGAATATTACCGCCCTACCTCGTAACAATTTGGTAGGTCTTTACAGTGTATTTAACAAAGTTTTTTCAATTGAAAAATAGTTTTTTGTTGACAATGGTAATTTTTGTTCAAAATAACAATTAACAGAAATAAAATAATTCATCTCAACCAAAATATTTTGAGAGAAATTGAACTTTTTAAAATCAATGCTTAATAACCGAGCCCTTGGCTTTTATGATGGCCTTAAACCCGATCAGCATTAAATTCTAAAGTTTGATTAAATAATATATTGTTATTTCTTTAAACCAGACGTTTTCTATAAGTTTTCCGCTCTTTGGCACTTTTCAGCTTGTAATTTGTAATGTTCTTTCCCATGAAGGACCAAATATTTTCAACAATATTGAGGTCAGGACTATTTCCTGTCCAGGGTAACGGCTCAATCATCAAGCTATTTTTAAGTTGAGCTACCTAAGCAAAATAGACATTAAAATTAAGCATTCACAAATAACATCAATAACTCACGGAGAGTAATCGTCCTGGAAGAGTGGAATACCGATGTATTGAGTCGGGTCCTCAATAGTCACGATTCAGGTTTCGATAATTTTTTTATATATTCCTCCGTTTTCTGAACTATCCAGAAGGCATAGTGATCAAACTCCAAAGGCTGTTATGGCTCTCCAGGCCATAACATATGGTGAATTTTTCACTGTCGGCGAAATACATTCTGTTAAATACCGTTTGCCTTTTCGTCGCCGAACCCTTGTCCTTACATCGGGTCCAAAGATATTGAATTTGGATTTATCCGAGAACATGAACCAACGCCAGTCCCTGGGCATTCAGTTTTTTCATTCTATTGCGAATTTGAGGCTTGCAGCTGCCATTTTTGCTGTCAGTAATGATTTTCTCGCAGGTCGACAAGCATATAAACCAAGTTCCTTTTAATAGTATGAACTGAAATAGTGTCTGTTGTTGCTATTAGAAGCTAACTTCTCAGCTCCAAAGCCGTAGCAAACCTTTGCTTAAGATCTAAATATCTGAAATTCGATTTGTTGAAACAGAAGTTCTCCTAATGGCATCAAAGCCAAATTATCGTTTGATTTTCGGAATAGTGCCTTAAAAACTTTCTAATTGCTGTTTGGCTACACTAAATTACTCTTGCAATTTGTGAATGTGTCTACTTTTTGCCTTTGCTTGCAAAATTTTGACTTTTTCGTTAGCATTTAATTTAGAGCGACACTTTGTAAAATTAACTCTTTGGCTACTTAATTGAAACCGAACGAATATTTCATCCTTAGTTTGGTTTTAAATACCTAATGAGGCGTGAAATATGCTGAAAAATAAAAAAACAAAAAAAAAAAATAGCGAATGAGGTAAAATCTATGAGAGAATTGCATGAAATAGTAAATAATCGAAATCGAACATTTCAATGGCGCAGAGTGTAGAAAAATGTCGTATCTATCCGTTCTCCAAGAAACAAAATTGATAGCTTTGGCCGAAATTTTGTGCAAAGATAGATTTTATTAATAAGCAGTTTATGTTAACTTCTAGGTCCGTTCGAGCCTAGAATAGAGGGGGTTGCAGTGGAATAGAAAACTGTCAAACAGTTTTTCTCTTGATAATTCATCATCTACCTGTTCACAAAATTTGAAGTCGATTGAAGCATTGCATGAGGGTCATTTTAACAAAAAGGAGTAATATAAATTTGTTGATCTGTTTTCACACTTTCCAAATTCCAACAATTGCTCCCTATAGGTGTCGTTAAGTCAAAATGAATAGATTACCGTGTAATAAGGAATTTAAATTTCTAAATTTACCTAAAATACTTCGCTATTTTTTTTTTTTTGTTGGTTTTTTTTTATTTTTTTATTACGACAGATCTAGCAATTTTTCTTTCAAATACAAATTTTTATATATCTATTATCCCTGTAAAGCATTGACGATGCTATGAAGAACCTTGTTTGGAAACGTTTGTATCATTTTGGCGTTCGTTTGCTTGGTACATCCCCATAGTTGTATGCCGTAGGTCCGGGCTTCAGAATTTACCGATATAGCAGCAGCTTATTGTGAATTGTAAGCTCAGAGCCTCTACCTATGAGCCAATACATTTTGCTGAACTTTATGTTAAGTTCTTCTTTTTTCTTTTTGACATGCTCTCTCCTCCTTGAGCTTGGCATTGAGGGTCATGCCAAGGTATTTAGTTGTATTTGCATATGGCACGTGTCGCGAGTTAATTTCCTGGGGATGGCAAGCCTTTTGAAATGTAAAGTTAATATGTGTGGATTTTGTCACATTACGCTTGATTCGCCAACGCTTTGTCCAGTTACAAACCGAATTAGTAAATACAGGATTGGTCCACACTCCCCTGCGGGACATCGGCAGAGATTTTCCTTAGCTCAGAGTATTCATCCTCATATTTCACTCGAAAGAGTCTATTGGATAAATAAGGTTTTAGTTAGGCAAAGAATTGTCTCGGCAGATCTCTATGCAGCTTGTATTCCAGACCACTGTGCCAGACTTTATCGAATGCTTGCGCGACGTCTAGGAATATGCTTGAGCAAACTTTTCTACGTTCTAACGTTCTTTCAATTATGTTGGTGATTCTATGGACCTGTTCAATTGTAGAATGCTTTTCTCTGAATCCAAATTGATGTGGAGGAATTAGTTGTCGGTCCTCAATTATTGGTTTAAGTCTCTTTAGTAATAATTTTTCAAAGAGTTTTGACATAATCGGCAGCAGAGAAATTGGTCTATGATTTTTTATCGTTAGGTGGTTTATCAGGTTTTGGCATCATGATTACTTCTGCTTCTTTCCATTGACGCGGAACATATTTTAACCGAAAGGTCGCATTGATTATGTGAAGTAGCTTACGAAATCCTTTGTCTGGTAGAGCTTTGATAATTTGGTAAGTAATCAAGTCAAACACTGGGGTTTTTTTAACATTCATTTTACTTTTCACTTCTACTTTTAGTTCTTTGAGAGTTACTGGCCGTATGTCAAACTCATCCAGCTTGAGAATTGATATTATATTTTCATTGGCAGTTTGTCTTGGTAGTGGTTGGAAGATTTGCTGGAGATCAGCCTTCTTTTTGTGACTTCTTGCCCGGTCCCATCATCGTTTTTAAGTAGAGGCACTTAGATTTTAGGTCTTTTGAGTGCTTTCGTCGCCTTCCACAGTGACTAATCAGAATTTTTTTCATCAGTTAGACTAACTAGATATCTATTGATTGTTCATTTTTAACATCTTTAATAAGAAGGGATTTACATAAATTGTTAAGAATTTTTTTGTTCTTCGGAGTTCGATTAATTTGCCAGGATTTACGAGCCTGTCGTTTTCCTCTTACCAAGTCGCTAACTTCCATTGGATATGATATATTAAGCGTCTTCTTATTTTGTAAAATGGGAGTGCTTGCCAAGAGGAGATTGATTTGTTCCTCCATTAGTTCACGGAAGAGATGCCAGTTTGTTTTCGAATTTGTTAATCTGGGTGCACTTTCCCTTTGAATTACCATTTCACTGACTATCATAATAACTGGTGAGTGATCCGATACTAGAGAATTGCTGTTTTCAATGTGAATATAGTTCTGAGATATACCTCTTGCTACACAAAAGTCAATTTGGTCCGGTATCTTTGCTTCGTCACTGGTTCAGTATGTTGGGGAACCTACATTAACCAGCCGTGATTTTTTCATCACCCGTCGGGAATCGAATCCGGTAACTCAGGAGCGTAAAGCAAGTATGTTAACCACTGTGCCACCGGGGCGGCATTCTTATGTTGCTCACAAAATATTGTGATCTAAACAAACGGAACAAATTTTCAGAAAATAAATTTTAAACATGGTGGATGCTCTCTAAACAGAGTAATTTAAATTCTTAAGGATTTTTAACAGTATACTAGAGATGTATAACTGGATCTAATTGTTAAAGGGCGAAGATGAAAAATGGCAAATGCGACTTTGGCTGCTGTTCAACATGTGTCAGTTCTAGATAATCTTACATTATTTGTAAGTCTTTGAGCCGTTTGAGCCCTGCCCAAAATAACGAAAAGAATTTTTAAAATTTAAATGGTTGGTTAGATGATCTTTAACGGACGCTTTGTGGAAAAGTGTCGTTCGACGAGTCGGGCAGACCCAATTTTTTCATATATATTTGAGTAAGAAGTTATGAAATTCACAAGCAATAAACAAAACGTATTTATCCAAAAACGGAATAGCGACTCCCTTCTGGTTGTTGCTACCAAGCCAAATCTCAAAATAAATAGGGCCATCAAACTTAGGAAAAAGGTCAGCTGGAGTTTTTGCAACTAATTGAAAAGCAAAATATCTTGGAAGGTACATATGTATGTGTACGTGCAAATAAAAACTTCTGAAACTGGAATTGTATTCTCCTTCAAATAAAAAAAGTTTTTGTTTTCTTGAAAACTGTTTAGAGATTATTTTCCCTATTGTAGCACAAAAACGTATATTAAATCGGTAATATATACTATCTTAAATGTACGGAAGACATTATTGCATACGAGTAGATTCATGTTATATTCCCACTACACGAGTTCGTATTTGTTTGAAATTCTTAATTTATTATTTTCAAATAAAACTAAAAAAAAAACACTTTAACGAGTTTAAATGCAATTTTCAATCTTTTTGCTTTCTACGTTTTGCTATCTATGTGACTTTTAGCATTTTCAACTATTTTAATTGCATCTCTATTATAGAGAAAATAAGCGGGTTAAAATCAATACATTTATCGATGCATTAAATTTGATTTTAGACTTCCTTGCTATACATTGCAAAATGTTATACAAGTTCTCCAATGTTTAATTTATCTTTTTTCTTCTCAAGTAATTTTTACAGAGACTGACAAAAAAAATGTAATTTATTTTTTGATATGTCATCACAGCTATAGCTTTAAATGAAATTTAGTGAAAAAAACGATAACAATCAGATATTTATGTTCAAAAGATTTAAAGCAATCTTAGCAACTTTAAACTTGGCGTCAAACTTGTGAAGCCAAAAGGTTTTTTGTCACTTTCATTTTACATACATGACAGAATTTTCTTGTCGGCGGTGAATTTAGAGAATAAATTAAGTGTTATACATTTAGATTTAGATTAAATGGGTTTATATAGTAAAATCCAACTATGTACAGTAAAGGAGTTGACATCCGGTGAATACAATACACACAATTTAACCATACAATAATGGAGATCAGAACTATCAAACCGTTGAATATTAACAATTCTCGTTCCCTTTGCTTAAATAGAAAGCTTACAGTTAAAAAATTACTGTCCCTTTCAAACATAAAGATTTTGAAGAAGTTATGTGTACTACGTCTGCGAAATAGAAACAAACCTCAAAACACATTCTGGACATTCGAAAACGTGTTTTATACTCATCTACAGTATGTTCTATCAGAAACTATCTCAAAGAAAACAACAAAAACACCATAAATAATCTAATTGATAATTATTTCACATAACAGTCATTTAAAGTAATTTCGGAATTATCTTAGTATGTACCTAGTCCAATCGCCATTGTTGTCTATTATTCACTGCCATCTCCTAGTGCACTTTGTTTAACCTAATTTGGCCGCATATTCTGAAGTAAAGCCTTTCCAACTGTTTTTGAGAATGCAAACAATCGACTGTGTAATTGTTACTCTTTGTCCTGTAGGCTTTGCCTTCATAAGATCCCAGTTTCGTTTGCCCAAGTCAGCCTTTTTTCGATGTGCCGCTCTATCAACAAAGATTCATACTATGTGCTCATATGTATATTTAATGTCGAATTCTCCAAGCCTTTGTGGAATTATGTTGATTGACACTTCAATAGCCTTCGCATATAATTTTTGTTTTGCTAGTAGTAGATTTATTGTAAGATTTTCTCGAATAACTTCGAAATGACCTTATCATCATTCCTTGAAGTGACTCTATCTAAACAATTTCCAGAAGACTTTATAAAAGTCTTAACTTTTATTTATTTATAATTTATTTTATTTAAATAAATTTAATTTATTGAATTTAAGTTTATACAAGTTATTATTTATTTATACACCATTTTATACAAATTATTATTTATTTATACACCACCATTTGCACCGACTTTAAATATGTAATTTAGGTGTGGCCGGCAGCCAACACCACAAGCGACGTGCGGTCGCTATCGAGATTGAGATGAGACTGGTTAATCAAATTAATTTTATTTTGCTTTGTCACTTTGTATGGAAGAGTTTGTCTCTTCCATACAAAGTGACAAACACGCTTCGTTCTATTGTATTGTGTATGTGCAATAGGTGTGTTTGTTTGCGTTTGCATTGGAATCGGTGCGTTGGGATTGTGGTGGCGAACGCATAACTTTAGATGAAGGAAAAGGTGAGTGAACCGCCACAATTTATCCACATTCCCATATCCTTTACACCACTTAATCCACTTTAACACAAATGGTATGTTTTGGTATATTTTGCAACCTGCTTCACACTCATTTTTGGTCCTTTCGGAAGAGTAACCATAAGACCGCGATTTCAAATCGTTTTTCTTACACGGAACTAATTTTAATATCGTTGTTTAAAACTCAAATGTTCAAATTGAACTGAAGAAAGAAGTTAATGCGAGAAAGATAACAGAGTGAAGAGAATACCTGCTACATTGTGGTGATTGAAATACTTTCTTGTGGAACATATTTATTTATTTTATTTATTTATTTATCAATATGTATATGACATTTTTGTTTTTTTGTTTTAATTATTTAAATAAAAGTGAAATTTGTTTAAGTTTTAATCTAACTACTAATGTTATCTTTGATGAATATATTCAATAAATTTAGAAAATTATCGTACTTCAACTCTCGCAATTTACCTAAAGTATAGAAATTACTTAATGAATTATACAGCTTAACTCCATTATACCCTAATGATCTTTGTGAAAAAGATTTACTGTACAGCGGTAATCGGAAATGAATATTTCTCGTATTATAGCTGTGAACTTCTCTATTAGTACAAAGCATTGAATCTAAATAACTTGGAAGGTTTCCTTTTTCAAGGCGAAACAACAGTTTTAGAACATTAATCCTCTGATTTATGGACTTCCACCCCTACGCTTCAAGCATTTCTGTTATATGGGTTCTATTTTCTGCCCTTAAAATAGCTCGCATAAATTTATTTTGTATCTTTTAAAGGCGATATATTTGTGATTGGTTCATTATGAAAAATACTGATGAACAATAGTCAATATGCGGGGCGACAATTGATTCGTAGAATATAATTTTTGTCTCGAGCGGCAAATTGTCCTTAATTCTATTAAAAAGTCCCAATTTTTTATTCATTTTTTTAGCAATATAGCCCAAATGATCGTTGAAATTTAAATTTTCATCAATAACAGCACCCAGGTATTTATACTGTTTTACACGTTCTATGATTTGGTTATCTATTTTTATATTTTCATGACATTCTATTTTGGTCCTTATATAGTTTGTGGAACATCAACCATTTCCTTAAATTCTCTAAATCTTCGTTTACTTTTTGTACAGCTTCTATAAGGGTTGGTGCTGAAGTTGTAATGAGCGTATCATCTGAAAACATGTTCACTTGACAATTTTTTATGACTTCGACTATGTTATTAATATACAGGATGAAAAGCAATGGTCCTAATATAGATCCCTGGTGTACTCCTAGATTGTTTGGTATCGGTTCAGAGACATAATTATCTATTTTTGTGTATTGCTGCCTTCCTTCGAGATAATTAGTGAACCACTCAAATTCTATCCCTTGTACTCCATAATTATTTAACTTTTTAAGCAAAATTTTTCTATCGATTGTTTCAAAAGCGCGTTTGAAATCCAGGAAAAGTGAAACTACTACTTTATTATCATTTATTTCTGACTTCCAATTATCTAGCATTACTTTTTACACTTTCTGCCGTAGGCACTTGGCGAAACACATTTAATACACACATTTTTAAAATTTTTTAAAAACACTTGTTAAATATTTCGCAAAATTACAAAAGGTTTAAGAAATCACTCGATCGATTTCGGCTTATTAGGTCACCATCAGGAGTATCTACTAAACTGTTAAACCTTTTGTAATTTTGCGAAATATTTAACAAGTGTTTTTAAAAAATTTTAGAAATGTGTGTATCTAGCATTAGGTTTAATGCTGTTTCGCATGAGTGCAGCTCCCGACATACTGTAAGTTATATTTCGGACAACAAGCACCTAATAACGGAGACAACAAATAAAATCGAACTTATATATGTAAATACACTACTAAACAATAACGAAGTTGTGCAACTTAATACCAATACACAGGAGTGTAAATGGTGCAACGTGAGAATAACGGCAACACTACCATCGTCCATCACGACCACCGCCATTATTATTATCGCCGCCATTTCCGCCAGAGCAGTCATCATGAGCAGTGGCAACATCACCACTCTCATCACCATATCGCCTTCTTCATTGGCAGCAGCAGACAGACCGAGAACAGCATCAGCGCGTCATAAATATCACCACCGTCGACATCATCAGCATCGTCGCCATCATCAGCATCATCGCCGCCATCATTAGCATCATCGCCGCCATCGCCATCATCAGCGCCATCGCCACCAACATCAGGCGGCATAATTACAATGCCAAACTCATCCAAATAAAATTGGCGAACGACATCATCAGCACCATCTCAACCATCGTCGCCTTCAGTGGGGCACCAACAACAATAGCAGCAGCTCCAGCATCAGCAACAACAAAATCTAACCAGAGTCAACACCAACACAGCCATGACCTCAAAATTTGTTTTTGTTTTTTTTTAGAATCATGTACATTTTATCACCACCAATGCCATTTTTTTTATATGGTTTTTACTCCCGATTTATTTTTGGTTTAGCTTCAATAAAATTTTATTTTGTTTTATTTCACATGGCTCCAAAAATGTCGCACGGCAAAGCGACAACCCAGCCATTCCCCACCACAACCCCCCAAACGGACACGACACAACGGTAACTGACCTCACAACAGGTTACGTAGATTTCATAATATCCTTCTGGTCTATGCATGTTGTGAGGCCAGGCAGAGACCAAGAACAATAACTTACGCAAGAAAACGTCATACATAAAAATGGCAAGCCGCGGTTTTTGTTTACGGTCGACACACACACGCAAGCATCACACACATACACTTGCACACACACGCAAGCATCAGACAAATACACTTGCACACACACGCAAGCATCACACATATACACTTGCACATCCACGCAAGCATCACACACACTTGCATACACACGCAAGCATCACACACATACACTTGCACACACACGCAAGCATCACACACACTTGCACACACACCCAAGCATCAAACATACACTTGCACACAAATAAGACACTTACAGAAAGGGGGGAATTTACTCGTGGGGGAGTCATGTGGCAGTTCATACATTTTATTTGGCGCCTTAAACTATGCATTCGCCACCACAAAATTAATTCTATCGCGAACAGATTTAAAACAAAACAGGGGGCCTATTATGAAATTTTTCGAATTCGATTTTTTTCGATATCGAAAAAATTCGCCCTATTATGAAGCTAAAAAATAAAAATTCGAGGCGAATTTTTTCGAACGCACGTGTTATTGAAAAAAATCGCCTTATTATGAAACTAAAAGGAAAAAATGGCAGCGAATTTTTTCGAATGGACCGACAAAATTCGACTACTATTTAGTTGACGAATTTTATATACGACTGATCGCATTTATCAAACTGTGTTAATAATTATTAGTTTTTCTGTAAAAAAAAATATTTTGAATTATTTTTAAAAATAATAACTCCTTAGGTGTTCAAATTATTATAATATTGTAAACGCGAAAAAAATGTTGTTCCAGATTTTCACATTTCTCGACGAATTAGTTTACCAGGACCCTAAAACACAGATCAGAAAAATGTCGTGTCCGTCCTTCCGTCCTGCCATTCGCACATTTGTATAATTTTTGTTTTGCCTCCCGTTCTCACAAATATTCATAGTTTTGGTCGAAATTTTGTACAAAGATAGATTTTAATAATAAGCAGTTTGTGTTAACTTTTAGATCCATTCGAGTATCGAATAGAGGGGTTGCAGTAGAAGAGAAAATTGCCAAACTGATTTTCTACTTGTTCACAAAATATGAAGTCGATTGAAGCATTGCGTGGGGGACATTTTGACAAAAACGAGAAATATAAATTTGTTTATCTGTTAAAGAAATATTTTTATACAGTTAATACACTTTCCAAATTCTAGCAATTGTTCTCTAGGTGTCTTCAAGATAAAATGAATAGATTACCGTGTAATATGGAATTTAAGTTTCTAAATTTACCTAAAATACTTTGCTGGTGGCAAATAATATTGTTAACATTTTAAAATAATTATATCTAGTGAGCTTTTAAATATCGCAAGATATTCCCGTTTCTATGACATTGACATTTCTGTGACGTTTTATTGACATTTTATAACATTTTAATGATTGAAATTTCAACGACATGTTGACCGATACATTATTTGTGAATTGTTTAGCGAGTAACTTCATCCTGTTAAATTTTGTTGCATCATAAATATTCACTCTCATCAGTTTTTCATAACGCGCCTAAAGAAGTATAACTTCAAAAATGAGGATTTTTTGTTCTTTAAATATTATTTTATTATATAAAAAGCGCATTAACACGTAAATCCAGTGTAAAACTTTTAGTGGGTATCTGTATTATGAGCCTATGGACAACATATTTTATGGCAGAATGCGACAACCAATGTTTGCAACAAATTAAAAAATAATTATAATTTGTTTCGTATATTTATAGTAATAAATAGTAAACATCTTTCAGAAGCAATGTGGAGGAATTTAAAATACCAATTCAAAAATATGTTAATTTTGCGCGTGTTTCATATTCAACGACTTTTTGAGGACGAAGATTACTTTATTCTTGATAAGAAATTTACTGTTTTTGAATAAATAAAAACTGAATTATGTAAGCACATGTTTTGCTTTTCAGCAAAGTAAGCAGTAGCTCCTGATCCTCAGACTGTCGGTAAATGAAAACACAGCCCAAAATAGTTTTGCCCATTTAGTAATCATGACATAAGTAATGAGTTGGCTAGTAATGCGGCATTCACACGGTCAATATTAATATTATTACTGAAAATATCGTTACCTCCAAAAGTATTGCATCATTATTTATTCATTATTTTCAAACATGCACAATCATTTTAATGGAACTTTAAATTATTGTGTAAGTTATAAAAATAATGAATGAGTAATTAATGACGCAAGAATTTTGTGGATAACGATGTTTTCGGTAATAACATTATGTTGACCGTATGAAGGCCGCTTGAAGTTATTCTTCTTGTTTTAACTATAAGTATAACTATATTTGAACTACACCTACACTATTCATTTTTTTATATCCGAGGTATGTCCAGTAGTGCAATTTATTATTCGTAAAACATCAAATATTTTATTCTTTTAATTAACCCTCACCCTCTAATTTTTTCCGGGGAAAAAACTATTATTTCTTGAATAAGGATGCCTAAAGATAATCCATGAATTATTTAAGAATTTTTAATTAATAATTGTTGATTTTATAGCGCAAGACGAAAACGACCCTGGTTCATAGAATTAAGGTAAAATACCTTCATGGATTGAGGGTTAATTAAAAACCCTTTTAAGTTTTTTTGTGATCAATGTTTTTAATAAATTAATTTATTCAGAATTTAAAGGTGCTTTTAATTATTTGAAAGAATATAAATATTTGATGGTGTACGAATAATAAATCTATATCTCTGTATGTCATAACCGTATGTATGTATATATAACCGTGTGTTTTAGTTTTTTAAACGCTCAATGAATCCTTTGTCGTTCACAATGAGCCAAGGCTGATAATCTTAATTTTTAACTATAAAATGATTTTGATAGCACTTAGTACTATTAGTAGGAAACTTGATAAGGTTATTTCGAATAACGACAAACAAAAAAAAGCAACAAAAATTGAATTCGAGTGGGAAATATTATTTGATTCGAAAAGAAGTGCTAAATTTGTATTACGATTTTTTTAAGTTATTTCCATATAGACTTGGGACTTTAAAAATTTAACTTTTAAAATTTAATAATTTTCACTTAAAAATAATTTATCTGATAACGTGACATAACGTCTTGTTGTCTTGACGCTATAATTAATTGTAGCATGAAACAAATTATGATTATATTTAAGTAATTCTATCCGAAAAATATGCGGACTATTTGTCTGTTATAAATTGTTGAAGTTTTTTCCAAAAATTAATTGAAAAATTAATTTTTACCAGCTTTTTATAGACAAATTTTATAAAGTAAAACTAATTTATTTTTTGTTTATATCCTAATATTTCGACCTTTTGGTCATAATCATAGGTAACATTTTTTTAATGATCTAATTTGTCATATTATAATTTTTTTGTATTTGATTAGAAAATAATTTATTTTAATGTTTTGTTCAAAAATATTTTTTTGTTTTGGTTACTATTATTGTTGCCGCCCCGGTGGCACAGTTGTTAGCATGCTTGCTTTAAGCTCCGGAGGTCCCGGGTTCGATTCCCGGCAGGTGATGAAAAAATCACGGCTGGTTAATGTAAGGATCAATGAATTAATCACTCATTATCCGTTGTAAAAATGATTACGAAACTTCACTATGAAGCGGCTAAATCCCTCAACAATGACACTTTCCAACTTTCTTTTCATTGAAAAAGAAAATTTCCGATTTATTCCGGGGCTATTTATGGCGCGCTCCTCCACAGTAAGAAAATCGACTATAAAATTTTACGCAGAAAACAATTTCATAATTTACCGTTGGTTGAAAATAGGAGTGCACAAATAATAAATTGTTAACATGCTAGTGTTAATTTTGACAAAAGTGCAAGTGTACGGACAATTATTTGACATCATTTCAAACAGCCTACTGTTTAAATAGTAAATTACATCAAACGTAAAAGTAAATTAATTTATATCATGATTATGATCATTTTCAGGTTTCAAAATGTAATTTGAGTTAAAAAAACAAAAAAACTGAATTTTTTGTTTGATTTGTAATTGTTTTTTATCAATGTTTCTTTAATCGAGTGGTGTACGGACAATTTTTTGAGACAGTGTAATTATTAAATTATCTTATTTTTCGATGTTACGGCAAAACAGAAAATACAATATGATCATAATTTGACTTTTAGTACTGCAATTAATTGAAGATTGTTAAACATGAACTTAATAGTTAACTAACAATTTTTCATTTTTAAAGTCCAAAGACGACAAAGCTTGTTTGATTTAATAAAAAACCTAAATAGATATGTACATTTTAGATGTACGTACTATTTCAAAAAACGTTAATTATGAGTACAAAATTATTAAAATTAAAAAATATGAATTTAATTCAGAATTGCATGCTTAAAAAGCAATTTATATTATAAACAATAAATTAAACAAGTAACAAAAAGAAAACAATTCAAATATTATAAATATCACCCTACTACCCATGAATTCAAAAATAATCTAGGCAAAATTCATATTTCCATTTAAAAATATAACTTTTTGCAAATTTTTAGGAGTGATTCTATTTCTCCTTTATGTAAGTATTAACCTGTTTTAGAAAATTATAAATGCTATGCATTTATATTAATAATAAGATACCCCACTTAATTTATAATTAAAAAATTTATTTCATACAAAACACTTTTGTTATTAATTTTTAATATTTATTTTATTATAAATAAATAAATTTATTTTTTTTACAAATTTATTTAATTTTAATTTTTTTTACCACCATTTTTTTGTTACACACAAAACGTGTGCTTGTTGGCCAACACAAAAAGCGACATGTTGTCGCTGTAAAGATCGGGGCGAGACTGAAGAGAAGAGAGAAGAAAAATAATTTTATTCTGTTCTTTCTGTGTTCGTTTTTGTCAATTGTCATGCTGCGAATCTGCGATTGGTGCAGCAAGCAGCAGATTGTGTTAGGAGAAACCAATCCAATGCACCAGAGCTATTTATTGTATAGCGTATGGTGAGTGTATTGAGGCGGTGGCAACATTGAGCGGCGTGAAAACGATGTAGTGGTGATTGGGTGAGCTCGGAGCTCGGCCGCCGATATATGTAGTTGATACATTGTGGCGGAGAACAAATGAGCAGTTACAAAATACCCGCTCAGAGAACCCGCTCTAAAAACCATTTTGCTAAATGGGCAAGCCGATGGTATATTAATTTTCTGCTTTTCCACCATTGTAAAGGGTGAAATAATACTCTGCTGCTTTTGAATAAGGTTCGTTATCAATCGAAAACGACCTTTAGTCTGAGTTTTTGTTGACTCAGACATGGTCTTGCTTTTGAAGCGCGGGTCCATATATGTTGCCAAGTGAATAACGTAGTTGATTTTCATGTTTTGAAAACGATTTTCAATTCTTTGAACTAACACATCTATTAATCTTAGACCTGTTGAGGAAACAGTACTTGACCTAATGGTCGTAGGTATTCAAATAGTGTTTTAATCCATCGATTGTTATTATGATTTTCGATACCGTAACGTTGCTTTTGGCATTCATATCATGGTGAGAACTCTGTAATAAATTTAAATATAAATAAAGAGTTTTCGTAAAAGCTGCGTTAATTTACCTTTCAAACATATGGAACGTAGAATTCCATCTAGTAGCTACATATTTTAATGGTACAAATGTTCCAATTATTTGGGTTCGCAGACCTCCCAGTTTGGCCGTAACCTTTTACTTCTATGGAAGTGTATTCCACAACACTTTTAACTTTTTTTTTTGGATACATTAAATCTTTTTTATTCCATCTTGGACAACCAAATTTAATTTGTGGGCATAGCATCACTGGTTTTCATATCCTGCTGCGATAACGGCTGCTGAAATATTTGCTGCATTGTCCGTAACAATAGCGTTAACTTTTTTTTCAATTCCAAAATTAGAAAAGCAAATTTTGAAAGCTTCTTTTAAATTCTCAGTAGTATGCCTTGACGCCGAAATGTCGATACAGTGCAAAATTACACTGTCCATCTGCCAATCGTCGGTAATAAAATGACTAGTAACCGCCATATACGAGACACCTTATCTGCCTGTTTATGAATTTTTTTTCCTCTTTCCAGAGAGATGATGATGTAACGCGAGCTGTTGCTGCTTCAGTGCCTTGTCCGCAACAAATGCGTCCGCATTTTCCAAAGGTATAATGGTTCCCTGAGTAGAATTTGACGGACCACTTGATGCGTGTAATGTTGTTGAAGTTAGAGATGTCGGTTGCTGTATACTGGTATTTGATGTCGAACGGTGGGATAGCTCTACGGTTGGATGCCTGTTCGTAACACATAAGACTTTTACACAAATTGTACTTCGCTTTTTCACTGTTTATTTCCGTAAAATGAAGCCAAATATCGCTTCGTTTCCGTGTGACCAATGGCGTAGCCTGAAATTTGTTAAGGAGGAACGGGGAGGGGTAGGGGGGGGGGTACAAATAAAAAAAATATTTCTATAAAGAAATAATGTATGAATGTATATTGTGTTTATTTTTAATTTTTACTTTTCTTACTATAAAACAAAATGTTTTTCCAGATTTGCATATTTCTCGACGAATTAGGTTACCAGGTCCAAAACATCGATTCGAATTTTATACCGTCCATACTTAACATCAAATGTTTTTAATGTTCCGCTCTTGGAGCGAGCACAAGCCAACGCGAATCATACATTCGATTCGTATTCGGTGTTCATTATTCTTTTGAAATTCGATGGTTGTTCACTCAATGTGTACGCGGCTTTAAACGTTCGTTTATTAACTTCTGCATTTTAAAATTTTTTATGAAGTACCTATGTATTGTATGCATAACAAAAACAACGCAACGACTGTTTTTAATATGTCGTTGACAAATACTAATAACAAAAAAATTGTGTGCTTCTATATGTACAATAAAAGTTTATGCTAAATGTCATATGTTAAATTTAACTCATTCTTCTGTGTGGAATTAGAAAAGTCTGAAATTTATTTCATTTTTATTTAAGGTTCGTTTTATTAAACTATTAACTGCTTGTAAACATTTCAAGGCTCATATATTATATTACATAACGTTATAGCTAGACATTATACTAACGAGTTACGATAAAAAGCCATTTTTGATGTAATGTCGTTGCGTTAAGTAAAAAACGAAAACCAAATAAATACTTTTATCGTTCGTTAAAAAGCTAATGGTGCGGCTTAATTGCTTTTCTATAACACACATAACAAACTCGAAGAAAAACTAAGTCAATAAATAATTCACCACATTACAAGACGAAGTTCCACGTGACGTATTTCTACTTTAAGCTGCTTAAACGTGTAACACCACAAAAAAAAAGTTTCTCAATTTTAGTTGTCTTCCATTTTTTTACATATAATCGTTCGTACATGCTACATATATACCAAAACATGTTATCTCCAACAACATTTATTTGTCTTGATATTAAATTATAATCCAATAACAATAAACTTAATTTTTTTGTCTAACTGCTATTGACCTAAAAATGTTATATACTTTGTGATAGGCAAAAGTTATGAAAATATAAAACCAATAAAACATTTCCAGATGAAAAGAAAAACCAACAGATTTTCAATTAAAAAAATGTTTCGAAATTATTTTGTTCATATTTATGTGAGTAGTTTAGATTGTGGAGACTTTACTTCTTATACACATTTGACGATGATGAATGGTTTATTCTTAAAATGGAATCAAAACGAAACTGAAAAAAGAAAGCAAACAATGTAAATATTTTATGTAAAAATACGACAGTTTTGTGATAAGAAAAGATTTTGTTTCCCTCTCGTATTTTTATTTCTTTTGTCGATTTTTATTAGAATGATATATTACAATAATCAACTTAAAATGAAAATAAAAGGGAAATCCAACTAGGGAAAAAGGATAATCAACTATTTTCATGAGAAGATAAGCAACGAAATAGCAAAATATACTGTACTGTACGGCATTAGTTTTAGTTTAAAAAAAAAAATGCCATAGAAATAAAATCCCCTGAATTTAATGGTTGTCATTTCGGATCTTTGTTCTCATCATTTCCACAGATTATGTACTTACATATATGAATAAAACTTTATTTCTATAAAATTAAAAAGCGCTCTGTCATCAAATTATTATGCTTACAGATTAATTTTACAAAATGATAGCAAAAGTGGGATCGAAACGTCAGTACAAATATGTATCCTACGCCCAAATAATCTATCATTTTGTTCAAATTTAATGCTAATTGAATTAAACAGAATACCAAACAGGCGACCCATTCTTATTTGACATAATTTTATAGGCTGAACTTGCTGAATAAAATCAATTATATTTTATTATTAGGGCAAATATACATCTTGTTACATCATTAACCTTATCAGTCTCAACATCAAATAAACATGTTATCTATTTACATCAATTAATTACACCAATGTGAACAACTAAAACGAAACATCTTTTCATTTAGAACTTAGGTTAAATGGATGTTTTGTTTTTGTGAAGCTTGCATTACGGATTACCAAAGTTCATTTAAAAAAAGACGAAATTAGAAAATTAAGAAAATTATACAAATTGTGGTTATTGGATTAGAAATAAAAACTACTATCAAAACTACTATGTAAGTTATAATAAACGAATAAATGGCTTCATTACGAATACTTCATTTTATAATCAGATGTTAGCTTTCTTAGTAGCTAAAAAGCATGATTTTTTATTAAGCTTAATTAATAAATAATCATTTCACGGATTTTCCCATCAGGAATAATTAAGCTTAATATTCTGCTTAATTAAAATTAACAATTTTAATTATATTTTCAATTATTACAAGACTACTCAACGTAATCATCACATATGTATGTAATGTAAATCTATATTACTGGGACATTGATTGATTGATTGATTGGAGGGTTCGACCAAGCTATAAGTAGGACCTCCCGGATATGGCTGGCCTTCACCGAACACCCTGCTAAACATGCACAAAAATATGATTTGGAGAGGTTTAGTTAGTACTGATAGAAATTTACCCGATTACAGACCCCTAAGTATAGCCAATAGTTATTGTCACAATAACAATACATTTTTAAACTACTTTTATGATTTATTAACCCTGTGCATTACAATGAAAATTTGCATTTATATTCATAAATTTGTTTGAAGAAATTTTTAGTGGAATTTCGGGTAAATATTGTATTGTCTGTTTGTACGTGTATGTAAAAACAACTCTCCGCTGGATTTTATTGGGTGTGTGAATTAATTTTTAGACTTTTTTTATAAAAAAGAAATGTTTAATAAAAGATAACGATACAGTATAGTTTATCCAATATATTCGCCATCGTTAGCTATGACTTCCTGCCATCTCCTGGGAAGTTTGGGGATTCCTCGTTTGAAGAAACCTTCAACTTTCCCAGCTATCCAGCCATAGACCCAATTTCGCAATTCTCCGGCGTTTCGGAAGCGTACGTCAGCCAGGCCTATTTGCATTGATCGAAACAAATGGTAGTCGGAAGGTGCAAGGTCTGGAGAATACGCAGGTTGTTCAAGCCGATCCCAACCGAGTTGCTCTACCTTGTTTTGAGCGGTTTTTGCATGATGTGGTCTGGCATTGTCATCATGAAACAAAACTTTATAGCTTTTGTTCGCTATTGCTGGCCGTTTTTCGTCTAATGCACGTGCCAAATTGTCCAGTTGGCGTCGGTAGCGATCACCTGTAACCGTTTCATTTGGATTTAACAGCTCATAATACACCACACCTTTCTGGTCCCACCAAATGCTCAGCATAACCGTATCGCAATGAATATCTCGTTTTAGCTGCGATGGTCCTGCTTGGCCTGGATCGACGTAAGCTGCTTTACGTTTGGGGTTGTGGTAATAGACCCACTTTTCATCGCCAGTAACAATTCGATGCAAAAAACTATGTTTTTTGTACTCAGCAAGATTTTTTTGCATGCTTGAATTCATGCTCTCAATTGATTTTCGGACAGTTGATGTGGGACCCATCTTCCTAGCTTTCGAATCTTTCCCATTGCGTGCAAACGATGAGAAATGGTTGATCGGCCAATGTTTAACTGCATTGCAAGTTCTTTTTGCGTTTGACATGCATTTTCATCCAATAATGCCAGCTTGCTCTCGATGGAGCTTGATTACCATAAGTATCAGAAAGAAATCGGTGAGCTTCAGCGGCAGTTTTCTTGGAATCAAAAAAGAAAAGAAGAACCCCTCGAAAAAACAACTTATCATGATCCATTTTAAATCGAGTCAGAAATGACTGATAAGGAAATCGAAGAACTTTACATACTACCATACGATAAAGAAACCACTGACGATGATTGGACAATGAATAGCTGAAAAACAAAATAAATGTAATTAATAATAATAATCAGTAAAACATGTAAACTAGTGCTTATCTTAAAACTCAGGAATTTAACGACCGGTCGGAATGTCAAAAAAATTGATTTAATCTGCAAAGAAATCATTATTAATCATTAATCCGTTAATCCACAGTTTCATTGGCACTCCTACCTTATTGTCTGTACTTTTTATCACAATTTCCAAATATAGAATTATATTAAAATATATTTAATATAATTAATAACAACAATAATCCACCACCATTGAAAATAAAAATTAATTTTTTCCTCGAAACGCGCATCTGCACAGCCTATATTAATGAGGAAAGCGATTCATCGTATGAAGAAAACTATTACACCGCCATTACATCTTTCAACAAGTGGATTCGAGCCAAAAGCCTCAATCAAGGTGTGATAAGCCTATATGTCTCACAGAACGAAACTTACACTGGAGAGCACAATCAAATCAAGCTGCCAAAGATTCACATTCCATCATTTGCTGGAGATTACTCGGAGTGGCAGTCATTCTTTGATTTGTACACCAGCACCATAAACGAGTCGCCTAATTTAAACCCGGTACAGAAGTTGCAGTACCTAAAGGGTCTCTTACGAGGGGAAGCAGCTGTATTACTGAGACATATAGCGGTAACCGAAGGGAATTATATTGGTGCCCTAAACAAATTAAAGGAGAGATACAATCGAAAAAGCATATCTTTAATATTTGTATCCGAACGTTCGTCGAGCAATCCGTCATTCATAGCGCAAATGCAAACACTATCAAATGCCTGATGGACACTTCAGAAGAAGTTGTCCGAAGCCTCCACGCTCTTGGTGAGATTGCCGAAACCAGGGATCACTGGCTAATCTATATCCTGCGACAAAAGTTAGACGACAAGTCCAAGGCTCTCTGGGCAGAACATTCGGTGGAGATGGATAATCCGGAGCTCTCGAATTTCTTCAAATTTCTGGGTCGGCGTATAGACACGCTCGATTTACTTCAAGGCCCATCTAGGCGAGCCAATTCAAAACTTGAAGTGAAAAGTCATGTCACTTCCAATGGCTGTGATGAGCGAGTTGAGGGTCTTACTACGATAAAATCAAATCGAGTTGAGGGTCATACTGCGATAAAATCAATCGTCAAGTTCCAATGAGCCATGTGCCAAGACCCAGATCATTCCTTATTCTATTGTAACCAGTTCCAATCCCTAGATACAAAAGGACGGATGGAATTTGCAAAGAAGAACAACCTACGTATCAATTACCTTGGGAACAATCACCCGATATTTCGTTGTCTATCCAGACGCAGATGCCAAAAATGTGGCAAGAAGCACAACACTCTTCTACATCAAACTGAGAGCCCTGGAGAACTACAAGCAAAATCACCATCTACATCATAAGATTAGGTAACATGTATGCACATACAAAATATATACCTGCTCAATTCTTCCCACATGCAGAGCTCTCCTAGATTCCGGATCACAGGCCAGTTTTGTCACTGAATCATGTGTTCAACGGCTTCAACTAGAAAAGCAAAACGTGCGCATTCCAATCAGTGGGTTACGCCTATCTGGATGTGGAATTTCCAGAGGGCTAGTTTTAATACATATCAAACCAGAAGCGCTACCTGAATTCACCATTGAGGCTCTCGTAATGCCAAAAATTACTAATGTACTACTACCACCTCGAAGATTGTCAGTTGATTTAGCCTTGTACACCAAACTCCAATTGGCCGATCCACAATTTGATACACCAAGCTCCATCAATGTACTCATTGGCGCTGACCATTTTTGCAACATTATCAGAAATAGTCGAATTAAAAGTAGCCAGAACGAACCTATTCTTCAAAACACAATATTCGGCAGGGTAGTTTCTGCTCAAATTAACCATTCAAGCGATCATCAGCTCGCGTCACTTCACACTTCAGCGACGAAGGAAACCGAGATGGTGAACATAGACCAAAGCTTACGCAAGTTCTGGGAACTATAGTCACTCAATCCGCGAGACAAAATTCTCTCTCCAGAAGCTTTCTGCGAAGACCATTTCATTAAAAATCTAAAACGAAGCGCTCAAGGACGATTAACTGTAAAGCATCCCTTTAAAAAATCACCAGCAGATTTGGGCGAATCACTGCCACTAGCAATCCAACGACTGAGAGCAATGGAGCGCCGTTTCAATCGTGATCCATGCTTTGCTAAGTTGTACCACGAGTTTATGGATGAATATCAACAGCTAAATCAGATGGTGGTAATCCCTCCGAATAGAGAAGCAGGAAACGAATTTTATTTGCCGCATCATAGAGTGCTCAAAGCCACGGGTACCACCAGCAAGATTCGAGTAGTTTTCGATGGATCAGCCAAATCCAGCACCGGTCTATCACTTAATGATTGTTTAGCAATCGGGCCCACGGTACAATCAAGCTTGTATGCCGTCATCCTGCGTTTCCGAGAGCGTAAGATTACCTTTTCCGCCGATGTGGAAAAGACGTATCGCCAAATCGACGTATCACCAGACACAAACTTTCAAAAAATTGTCTGGCGATCTAATCCATCACATCCCATCCGCTATTTCAGTGGGGAAACGAAAATTCCTCACCTGCAGCTGCTCATGTCATAAACAAAGACATATGTATATTGTATATGTGGATGATGTCATGGCCGGGGCTGATAATGAAAATGTAGCGATGCAGCTGAAACCTCAAATAACGGAAATACTGAAGGGCGACGGTTTCTGCTTAATAAAATGGAAATCCAACAGCCAGAAAATACTATCCAGCATTCCACATGAGCATCGAGATGTCAACCTCAAGGATATTTATGACCAGACGCAACCGCAAGATGACTCTGTAAGAGTTTTGGGCATTAAATGGAATCCAGATTCCGACAGCTTATTGTTTACATCGCAGCTACCAGAAGCAACCAACTTCACAAAACGAACAGTTTTATCGAGCAAGTTATTTGATCTGTTGGGTTGGCTATCGCCTGTAGTCATAACTTTCAAAATCTTCATCCAAATGCTCTGGGCAGACAATCTGGACTGGGACGATCCTCTCCCACACGACAAAGGCGAAAATAAGATCTAATCTCAAATTAATAGATTCTATATCAATTCCCAGATTTGTGCAGTCTCATGAAAACCCCACCATTGACGTCCAAGCATTCTGCGATGTTAGTCAGTCAGCTTATGCCGCCGTAATATTTCTGCTAACAACGAATTCGGATGAAAAAATTCATATAAGCCTCATTTCCTCCAAAACAAGGGTAGCACCCATCAAGCAGTAGTCGCTTCCCCGTTTGGAGCTGTGTGCCGCACTGCTATTAGCCAATCTCGTGGAAACTATTAAAGAAGAATCCAGCTTCAAAATTAATCAAACGCATTTATGGACTGATTCCCAAATTGTGTTGGACTGGCTCAGCAGTCATCCACGATGTTGGAGCACCTTCATACGCAATCGCACAGCAGAAATACTATCCACATCATCT
The DNA here is from genome assembly GCA_963556165.1 of Tipula helvola. Lineage (NCBI taxonomy): Eukaryota > Metazoa > Arthropoda > Insecta > Diptera > Tipulidae > Tipula > Tipula helvola. Next base: position 234,177,225 of record OY744483.1, read on the forward strand.
CGAGATAAATGGAGGCGCGTTCCATCTGCTGACAATCCAGCTGACTGCGCATTCTTTCTGAGAGGCCTTTCTCCAAGCAAGCTCAAATCACATTTCCTTTGGTGGAAGGGTCCAAATTGGCTATCTAAATCGACCGAATTTTGGCCAATGCAATCCAAACACTATGTAAACAACGATGAGATGTCAAACAAACCAATAATACTCTCGTTCAATTGCGTCGAACAAAATGAGTGGCTGGTTGGCCTCACTAATCAATATTCGTCATTCCGAAAGCTAGAAAGAGTGTTGGGGTACGTCCTACGATTCATCGGAAATGCCAAAAGATCCAAAGAAACCAGAATCAGTGGCATCCATCTTCGGCGTGAGGAGTTGAATCATATCCTGCATATAATCTGTTAGCACGAACAACGACGATTTTACCAAGATGACATATTGGCGCTTCAATCTAAGGGGCTATCAATAAGAGCAGCAGTCTAAAATCATTAAACCCGTTCTTAGACAGTTTCGGGATAATTCGCGTTGGAGGCAGGCTGCAAAATAGCTCCGTTTCATATGCCATTCAACATCCAATTATTCTACATCCAAAACCTACAATCACGCTACTGATTCTTCGCCACCTTCATTTAGACCATAAACACGTAGGCCCCACTCTCCTTTTTTGTCTCATGCGGCAGGAATATTGGGTACCAAACGGAAAACAACGGGCCAAAGAAGTGATCCAGAAATGCGTCATATGCACACGGTTTAAGGCAGAGTGCCAACAACAATTAATGGGAAATTTACCTAGCTCCCGAGTCGAGTTGGTACGACCGTTTATCAAAACTGGAGCGGAGTACGCCGGAGCCATCCTAATCCATCTAACAAAGGGACATGGACAAAAAACGTACAATGCGTACATCTGTCTCTTTATATGTTTAAGCACGAAGGCAGTACACATCGAGTTAGTAGTGATCTGTCTAGCGAAGCGTTCTTGGGTGCCCTCAAAAGATTCACCGCCAAAATAAAAAGATTTACCGTCAAATAATATTTCCGATTATCTTTCTAGGTGCCATATTTCATGGAACTTTATCCCGCCGAACTCGCCACTCTTTGGTGGCCTATGGAAGGCGGCCATAAAATCTGCAAAATTCCATATCAAGAAAGTAGTTGGAAAAACCATCTTGACACTGGAAGAGATGAACACCCTGTTAGCCGAAGTAGAAGGCATCCTGAACTCTCGGCCACTGTGCGGCTTCAACAATGGTGATCTTGATCCTCTAATGCCAGCACACTTTCTAATTGGCCATCCACTTACTAAAAACTCCGAAGTGGACGTCACTCATCTCAAACCGTCGTACCTTACCCATTGGCAAATGGTGCAGCAATTGGGCCAGCATTTCTGGAAGAGGTGGTATTCAGAATACCTTACATCTCTACAAACCCCTTCCAAGTGGAGACAACGAAAACCGCCAATCCAAATCAATGATATTGTCTTAGTCCAAGACAAAAATCTATCCCCTAATCAATGGCTTCTTGGTATAGTCACGCAATTACATCCCGGCTCTGATGGCTTGGTGCGAGTAGTCACCTTAAAAACACAAACCAACGAAATCAAACGACCGATAAACAAATTATGCTTGCTGCCAATAGTCCAGAACCACTCCGATGAAGCATAAAACATCACCACAATATTAGTTCCAAACGATTCCAACGAAGTTAAACATCCAGTATAAATTATGTCTACCGCCAATTTCCTCGAAAGATACATATATTCTCAATATTAAAACGAAATTGTACCACATATACCAAATTTACGTCAATTCATGCACAACACCAGCAATCAAAGAACAAGTCCCAATTATTTAATTCCTCGTAACATCATTCGATTGATTCACCAGCACTCAACTTTAGATTGAAGAAATCATTGAACTTGCCAGTTCAAGGGCGGGTGTAACCCCAATAGGTGAAAAACAAAATAAATTTAATTAATAATAATAATCAGTAAAACAGTAAACTAGTGCTTATCTTAAAACTCAGGAATTTATCGACCGGTCGGAATGCTAAAAACATTGATTTAATCTGCAAAGAAATCATTATTAATCATTAATCCGTTAATCCACAGTTTCATTAGCACTCTTACCTGGTCTGTACTTTTTATCACAATTTCCAAATATAGAATTATATTAAAATATATTTAATTTAATTAATAACAACAATAATCCACCACCATTGACAATAAAAATTAATTTTTTATGATATGTTATTCCGATTATTGTTGTTATTGTTTATGTTTGTGTATACAATAGAGGATTACCCTTAAATTGTTTAATTGGTACACTCTATTTTAATTTTATGGTTACTTAAGCTATGTTTACATGACAATGTACATGATCGAAAACTCAATTGCGATGCCATAATTTGTACAGTGAACTTTATTTTTATTCAGGCAAGCCTAATGGTTTTTCGAAATGGACATTTTAATTAGAATAAGTTTTTTTTTGTCAAGTCACACTCTTGCGCCATACTTCAAATTGTGAACATTAATAATAAAACACTAAAGTCATCAGCAAAAAATTATAAACGTTTATTAAAAATAATAAATACTACAAATTAGAAATCAAAGATACTATACGTGTTTTCATTCAACTAAACCACAAATATCCGCAGCACAATAACCTCAACTTGGGATTTAAAGTGCAAGCCGTGCTAGTGAATTAGAATTGAAAGCATACAACTTACACACAAAGATGATTGTGATTTGATCGGTGATCAAATTCCATCGACAAATACTATGGTTTGTGCTGAATACGACATGCTAATTGATGAAAATCCATTAAGCGACATCAACGATATAATATTTCTAGGCGACAAACAATTACCACCAAAGTTGAACGAACTTAAAACCCCTTATGAGTGCTTCAGATATTTGGTAAACGGCTATCTTATTAGGCACATAACAGAATAATCCAATTTGTATGCGCATCAAAAGAATATCCTAACGAAATTTACAGTCGATTCTAATGACATGCGGAAAATTAAAGGCGTGTTAGTCTTTATCTCAGTGCATCGCTATCCCGGCACAAGATCATACTGGAAAAGACACGGGTTTGAAGCGACCCGACAACTGATGCCTGTACTTAGGTTCAAGGAAATTTGTCGATTCCTTCACTTGAACAATAACTCTCTTGCAATCAATAAAGACCATCCAGATTATGATCAGCTATTCATGGTTGGACCGCTTATAACACATTTTAATGAAACCTTCGGTTCAGTGCCAATGATACCTAGGCTTTGCGTAGATGAGCAAATGTGCGCACGAAATGAAAAAGCCGCACAAATGGGGTTTCAATCTCTTCTCGCTTTACGATACCAGCGGTTCTTCTTACCATTCGAAATTTATTGTGGTGCTGGGAATAATAAGACTCCCATAGGCGCACCTGATCTTGGAGCATCGTCGAATGTTTTTGTTCATCTTTCAATGAATATACCTAATTTTGCTAACCATATTCTTTATTTCGATAATTTTTACATGTATACATGTGCCTGTTAACATACCTACCCAGCAGAAGAATATATAGTTTGGGAACTGTCCGTTCAAATCGTGTGGCGGATTGAAAACTGTCGAGTGATGCCGCCTTAAGTCTAAAAAAAGTTAAACGAGGATACTATGAGCAGTATTTGGGAAATGTTTATGGAGTCGAAATTTCGTCAATTTTGTGGCAACACACAAAAACCGTACGGCTTCTGTCAACATATGTTGGCATGAAACCATTTATTTCTAGCAAAACCACCACCTTGCAACCATAGAGGGCAACCCGATGGGATAAAAGTTAAAACAACAGTGCAATTGATTGTCCGTACATAATTAAACAGTACAACGAGCATATAGGGGTGTCGATTTGATGGATGGAATGCTAGGCCGCTACCATATACGCATGGAAACCCACAAATGGTCGAACCGTATTTTTCGTCACTTCATCGAGGTAGCAATTGTAAACGCCTACATTCTGTACCATAGACTAAACCGAAACCAAGAAAAATTTAAGCTTCCAACTGAAGTGGCTGAATCACTCTGTTTGGAAGAAATGATGGCAGAAAAGACAAATGTTGCGCGACCATCAAAATGCATCTCTAACAGGTTCCCCAAACCAACCAAAAGAGCATATCTTCCCAGTATAGATGTCCGTTAAGATTAAGTAGGTTATTGGTGCATTTTTCGTGACCGATCAGGTAAACGCCAATGTAAATATCCAAGATACACGTCTGAAACACATGCATTATGTATTAAATGCAATCTCAGTTTGTGAAACTCACCGAATAAAACATGTTTCAGATCCCAATTTAAATTGCTAACTGTCCTAAATTGATTTTTTAAAAAAATATTCAAACGAAAATTGATATGGTAGCTGAAAATGATAGCTTTCATAAATTCAAACTAATTTTTAATAATTTCTTCGTTGAAGCCGAGTTTGCAAATATTGTTACGTGAAAGGTGGTCGACAAGTTGATTATAGAGAACACGTTAAAAAAATTTCGAATAGATGGGTAAAACTGGAATTGGCCTTGTATTCGATTTGTCATATTGACAACCTGTTTTTGGCAGCGGAACAATTTTCGCAATTTTCAAGTAGTCAGGAAACACACCTTCTTTTAAACACTGATTAACTTTTATAGTAAGTGACGCTATCACTATCGGTGACATCATCTTAACGAACTTGTCTGAGATGTTATCATAACCCTTAGAAGAATTGTTGTCCAGACTTTCAATCAACCGCTCAATTTCGGTTTCAGTAATAGACGTAAACTCATTCAGGGTAGTCCCATTAAATTCGAAATTTCCCTGTAACCAATTATTATTATAACCAATGATAGACTGGTTGTAGTTACTACCCACAGTATTATAATAGTTATTGAGGATATTTGCTACATCTAACGCATTATTTATAATAACATTATTCTCAATCAACTGTATGGGTTTGCTAAAATATAAAGAAAATTTATTATAAATAACTTCGTTAATCGTTGCCCAAATTAGTTTGCTGTTTCCGCAATAACTACTAAACTTTTTGGAATAATGCTCGACATTTTGTTCATGAAGTGTTCTTAGGAATTGCGATCTATAAATTTTAAAATTATCATTATAATACTTATTTGGAAATTGTTTATGGAGTTTGTAGAAATAGTTTTTTTTAGCATATAATTGTTTCACTTTTAGGTTGAACCAGGGTTTGTTGGATAAGTGGACTGAATTATGAGTATGGCTAACTTCGGTTGTATTTCTGTCAATGTACTGACACATCGTGGTATACAAATCCCCAAATTCAAGGTTCGCACTGTCTAATTCAATTATCTGGTGAAAACATTTTTTGTAATCTATAATGAAATGCCTGGCTGATGGTGATATTGTCACTTTAGTTGAGAAATTAACTAAAATAAATCGATGATCACTAAATGAAACATCCCCAATCAGCATTTTATATTTATACGGATAAGAAGTTAAACAATGATCAAGAAGGGAATTTTTAGTGAGTGATGACCTTGTGAAATAATTTTGGGTGTATAACGTATAATAACCTATAATTATTAGATGAGATGAGGTATTCATAATTAATTACATCTCGGTCCGAAACGTTATAAAGGTTGAGGTTCATGTCACCAAAAATCACAAAATCTTTAATAGATTGCATCTTAGAATTCAATACGTCAAAAAATGATCTTAATTTATTCGTCCAAATAGAATTTTCAATATTTTCCTTCACCCTAATGAATAAAAATGGTCTGATTGGTCTGATTTTTATGACATTTTATGACAAAATTCTTTTTTGGTTTTGGTGAAATACCTATTATGTACAAATATTTTTCCACTTGATAATTACAAAAAGAACACAAAATATAAACAACAAAATTAATGCAATATGTATTTTGTCCGATAGAATATCTAAAGATTAAACATAATAAAATATGTATAAACTCATAAGAAAATAATTTATATTTGATAAAAAAATTTACAAAATAGTGCTTAAAACAAGAAATTAAAAAAATTATATTTCTAAAAACGAAACAAAAAAATTGAGGTGTGGCCAACACACGACTTTCTTTTACGAACAGCGAATTTTGAGAAACATTATGCAAATTTCTTGCAATTTTTTTTTGTTTTTTTCATATTTTTTTATAATTTTTTAATTTTTTTTACACTTTTTTTTGTTATTTTTTTTTTGTTTTCATTTTTTGGAAACATTTTGAAATAAGTAGTTGTTTGTAAACCCTATACTTTTTAAGATATTTGCAAAATAAATTTTCTGGCCAAAGAAGTAGCCACTTCCGGTTGGCCGATTTGGAGTAAATTTCAATGGGACCTCCAAATTTATCTAAAAAAGCTTAAATCTGAAGTTTCAGTTCGATTGGTTAAGCCATCTGGGCTGTAGAGAGGATTCAGACTGACAGACAGACATCATTTCGAAACCCACTTTTTCGGGCTCAGGGGACCTCAAAACAGATAAATCTTCGATAATCTCAAGGTAGAAAATTTTCATGATTACTATACTTACTTTATTTTACTTACGTAAAAGAAAGTAATATCACGGTAGTGCCAATTTGTTTTAACAATATTTTATAGTCAAGTGACAATGGCATAGACGGCTTATTTGTTTCAGTGAATGAGTAAAGCTAAAGATAAGGGAGCTTTGCATAAGAAGATGACTGCTTTCGTCATTTAGCCGCGCTGCCCGCCAAGGTTCAAACATGAAGAGGGTTGTTACCTATGTACAGTAGTTCCTCTGCAATTTGCTTGTTGTTTGATATTTTCAGATATTTGCAAAACAAATTTTCTGGCCCAAGGGAGTGGCCACTTCCGGTTGACCGATTTGGAGTAATATTCACTGGGACCTCCCAATTTATCAAAAAAACTTAAATCTGAAGTTTCAGCTCGATTGGTTAAACCATCTGGGCTGTAGAGAGGATACAGACTAACAGACAGACGGACAGACAGACAGACAGACTGACAGACAGACATAATTTCGAAACCCACTTTTTCGGACTCAGGGGACCTCAAAACAGATAAATCTTCAATAATCTCAAGGTAGAAAATTTTCATGATTACTATACTTTAACTTACGTAAAAGAAAGTAAAAATAAACACAAAAATTCGGCCCTTCGGGGCTACTTCAAAAATTAACTTACCGCTTATCTTTTTTACTCATTTTCTCATGCGGTAAGTTAAATTTTGAAGTAAAGGTAAATTTTTTTAATTAATTATTTTAAAGGAATTATATCGCACAAATAAACATTTTGGGCGACAAAAATAATTAACTGGCAACAAATATATAAATAAATAAATTAAAAATTAAAAAATCGAAATTAGTTTTAAAATATTCTGAAAAATGGAGATCCCTAATTTAACTTAGAATTGTAGAGGCTAACGGCTTCGGTAACTCTCACGGGCGATCGATTAAATTTAATTTTTTGTCACGAATTTTTTTTTTTTTTACTACTAAAAATAATATTTTTTTCTGTTCCAAAATATTATATTTGTCGCCAATTTAATATTTTTGATGCTAATGTTTGTTGCCAAAAATGTTTACTTGTATGCCCGTTTAAATTGTCCCAATTAAAATGAATAACACTAAATATGACACGATAAACTGATGTTTCAAAATCGTCTTTTTCTGCGCAGCTCCGTATGACGTGATAAAAAAACAAAACAAAATAAAGGAATTTGTACAAAAACAAAAACTAAAAAACAAATTAAATAAAAGAGAACAAAGTTACGTGTAAACAATTGTTTTCAATTTTCTTTTTGTTTTTTGCTTTTATTTTTTTTATTCATAAAAAAAATACAACATTATTATTTTACAATGTTTCTTTCTTTAGTAAGTTAATTTTTGAAGTAGCCCCGGCCCTTCGACCCATTCGGCCCTTTGACCCATTCGGCCCTTCGACCCATTCGGCCCTTCGACATTCGGCCCTTCAACATTCACCCTTCGATATTCGGCCCTTTAAATTGGTAAACCACATAATTTGGAAACAAAAAAATGTCCATACAAATTTTATTTCTCGATCAATAAATGAACCCATTAATTATTTGGCCATTCCCTACGTTAAAAATCTTTACGAAAAAATCAAAAATCTTTTCAAAAATTATAACTTTAAAATTATAGGATGTGCAGCCACAAGCTTAAACAACAACTTGTTTTCTAAAATTAAAGATAACACTCCTTTAAAGAAGCAATCAAACGTTGTTTATCAGGTACAATGTAGTTGCAACGCTACCTACACAGGACAGACGAAACAGTTTCTAGAGAAAAGATTTTACCAACACAAAAGTGACATAAATAAAGATCAAAATTTAAGCATTAGTGCACTTACGCGACATTTGAAAAATACGAACCATCAAATCACTTTAGATAACATAAAAATTCTCGAGAAACAAAAAAATTTTAGAAAAAGATCGATTTTGGAAATGTTACAAATTAAATCAAGTACAAATTCAATCAATGTCGTTGAAGATTATGCTTATATTGGCAACTCATATGATTTGTTCATCTAAATTGTTTTTTGCCTCTTGCAATTTTATTTTTATTCAAATGTACAACCTTTTTTACATGAAAGCGCCTTAGCAAAGTTTTTTTTTTTCTTCGAAAATTACATAGCGGTGCGTTTCCATGAAAAGTCGGTTTTAATAAAAATTTGTGATTGCTTTATTTTTTATTTTTTGATTTATGTATAAAAGAAAGAATTTTTTGTTATATTTTTCATTACGCTTTTGAAAATGAATCCGAAGAGGGTTCGAAAGCTAAAGCTTTAATTAGTTTAAAGAAATAAAAAAGAGCCCTAAACCAAATAAAAAATTGTTTAATTGATAAATATATTGGCTCATTAAAATAAAAATCAATCCAAATGGAAGAGTTTGCGCGATACGTATTGAAGAATACGCCGTCAAATACCAACTTCTGGGAGTGCTCCAAATGAACCCAGCGACGAAAAGCACACAAATAAATGGAAATATTTTCAACAAATGAACTTTTTGTATAGTATAGATGATCAAAGAAAGTAAGGTTACATCATCATTTAGGTTTAAATTTATAAGTTAATAACCAAAATTAATAATATTTTTAGCACTACTGGAAATTTTGAAAAGGTTAATGACAGTTATAGTGAGAGCTACGATTTTGATGTTGACAATTCGGTTGATTTAACGGATTTTGATACCAATGCTTCAGATGTGGGGTTCGATGAAATTGTTTGTTCCACTCCGGCAAAAAAACGTAAAGTAACTGCCTCATCTTCGAAAAGCGACGTACATACAAATTTCCTAAATTTTCTGGATGTCGCAGCTAAGGCGGTTAGTCAATTAGATGATACACACATTTTTAAATTTTTTTAAAAAAACTTGTTAAATATTTCGCAAAATTACAAAACGTTTAAAAAATCACTCGATCGATTTCGGCTTATTAGGCCAGCATAAGGAGTATCTACTAAACTGTTTAGTAGATACTCCTGATGATGGCCTAATAAGCCGAAATCGATCGAGTGATTTTTTAAACGTTTTGTAATTTTGCGAAATATTTAACAAGTGTTTTTAAAAAATTTTAAAAATGTATGTATTAAGTGTGTTTCGCCAAGTGCCTACGGCAGAAAGTGTAAAAAGTATCAATTAGATGAGCCAACCAAACCTGTCAGTTCAACTTCGTTGTTATTTTCATCATTGGCAGTGAAAATAGAAAATGCTCATTTACCTAGAGTGGTGTTAGACGAATTGGAGATGGAAATATCAAATATTGTTTACCAAAAATTACGTGAGCATATTAAAATAAGGAAGAGCATGTTTAAATATCAGTTGAATGAAGAAAATTTTTTAAACAGTCTCTTAATTCGAACGCTTCACGGGTTGAGCGATTTCCTCTAAAAATACGGTGTTGCTGTACCTCTTCACCCTCATCGCGCCAATCTCCAGGAATACTAATTCCATTTTGTTCTCGGTCTATGTAGTCCTGTGGGCAATATAACTCGCTTTTCTGTAATATTAAAAAATTGTGCAAAACTATAGTAGCCAAAATAACTTTCTCAGCATTTTTTGGATGTAGACTCAACGTGGTGCATAGGATTCTCCATCTATTTACTAATATTCCAAAAGTATTTTCAATTCTTATTCTCGCACGCGACATTTTTTTGTTGAACTGCTCTTTGTCTGCCGATAAACATTTACCAGGGTATGGACGCATTAAATTCCTTTTTAATGGAAAGGCGGAGTCGCCGACAAAGTAGTAGGGGAAGTCTATGATGGAATTTGGTAGCATTTTACTTTTGGGAATCTCAAGAGACCCGTTTGCTAATTGCTTGCCAAAACCACTATTTTGAAATATGCCGGAATCGCTCTGGCTACCGTAGGCTCCGACGTCGATAGCAGTAAATGAGTAGTTTGCATTGCATACACCTAATAGTACCATGCTGTGGTGTCTCTTATAATTATAATATAATGAACCACTTTAGGCGGACATTTAAGATTGACATGTTTGCCGTCGATGGAACCTATGCAATTTGGCATTCCGGTCTTGGTTTCAAATTCTTCTGCGATTTTTGTCCATTCAAACAAATTCGGCTTGGCAACATAAAATTTACTGATTTTTAATAAAGCATCACAAGTTTCTAATATTATTTCTCGGACGGTGGAAACTCCCATTTTAAAGCTCCATGCTAAAACTTGCATGGAACATCCATGCGCAAGATACCTTGGGGAAGATACATTTTGTTTTGTTTTTAAATTATAGATAATATTTATGTTTCTTACATTAGTGTTACAGCTAATCTGGATTCGACACTTATTGGTTTTCTATGGGAGTACTTCTGTAACTCTGATTTTACTAGCTTAATCAACAGCTTGAAGTGCTCAATACTCATATGCGTCGCTTTTTGAAAATGCTCTGGGTAATTTGCTTGCATTTGAAGAAAACTTCGGCGAAAAAGCCGTGATTATCTCTACTCAGATTAACACTTCTCACCCACCAACGCCTACGAGACACTATCGAATTATAATATTCGTAGGTCAAATAAACAATATAAATTATGTTCGCCAATTTTATTATTTTAATCAACTTCATATTTTTATATTTAAACACGAAATATTCCAGGTTATGTTGTTTTTTATGTTATTTTGTTTTGAAGTTTGTTTTATCGTCGATCGCTGACGCTCTTTTGTATTTACTAAGGCGACATCGCCGACAGTCAAATTTATTTTATCGTCGTCGCTTGTAGTTGTCGCTCTTGTTCTGTTTATACCTTAACTGTAAATATTCAATTATTTCTCACAACATTTTTTATGTTAAAACACGTTTTTTCAACTTTAAAGCTTTCTGCTGGGTAAAAGGACAAGACCAAATTCAGTTTTACACTTTTCTGAAATGCTGTTATTTTAACTGTTGAATGCTGTTTTGAGTATATTAAGATTTTCAAGCGGCAAAAATATAAACACAGATTTATCTGTTCATAACTCCTTAGATAACGGTACTTTTTAAAAATAAATTATGATAAAATTTAGGATGGATTAATACCTTTCCAAAATAGTATCGCTTTTAAAATACTCCTCTTAAAACTGAAGATACAACCTTTTATGTAAAAGTCAAAAATTAGAATTTGAAAATTGTGAAAACTAAAATATCGAATCATTAACGGGACAACCGAAGGTTAAAAAATTAAAAATAAAAATATGTATCCGTTATTTTGAATGAGGAATACGAAAAAAATTAAAAAATTAAAATCTAAGAGATGAAGTTTGGACGTGGTCCGAAATATAAAATAATGACCCACATATTTACGTATATTGCAGTTATAATAACATTAATAATCCAATTTAAAAGGAGACAAAAGGAGAAAGTGAATATTTATTGTCAAGTAAAGTAGCCTGATCCGTTTTAAATTGTATTTTACTTTTCAGCTTACGGGTGTTTCTTCTATTCTAGCTGCGTATAAGTGTTACTTGCTCGCTTAGTATTTCTTTTTTGAAGGTTCCAGGGTTTCGAACCGAACCCGAACCTCGAACCCGCTCCGGTTCAAACATTTTTAGTAATTTTTTCGAACCCGAACCCAACATTTCGCGGGTTCGATTCAGTCGGGTTCCGAGTTGACTTTGAACTAAGCGTGAAATAGGAATTTGCTGTTTATGAATCCTTCTCACTGGCCCACAAGGAGAAAAATATTATGGAATGGTGGAAAAACCAACCATAAAATTGAAATCCCACTTTTATACGAAGCTGCGCAAGTTAAGGTAGCGTTCCTGCGGCACAAACCAGTGTGGAATAAGTGCTTTCGGCTTTAAAATTTAGTTTAGCATCACAAAGGGTACACCTTAGAGAAGAATCATTAAGAGATATCCTATTGGTCAAATTAAACGAAATTTGTTTAATGAAATATTTTGGTTTATTTTTTTTTTAACCCGAACCCGAACCTGAATCCGAACCCGAACCCAATTATTTTCTTGCTTTGAACCTGAACCCGAACCCGAACCTAAAACTGTGCGGATTCGAAACCCTCTTACAATGGCTATATTGAATTCGCCATCTTGAATTATACAATTTGGATCTATACCATAGATACACACAAAAATAATCGTGATAATCTTCGATCACGATTTCGAATGACGTTTTCGTGATCGCGATCTGCACATTATGGTGACACACAAAAATCCGGTTAAAAATAAAATTTTTAGTTATAAACGATATTTGTATCGTGTTAAGTTATTAAAAATGACATAATTGTTATCCCATTTAAACATTCATTGTTTTATTTTTGTACACATTTCATGATTATCTTGTTTCTACAACTAGATTTTGAAATCGAGTTATCTATCCTGATTTGCCAAAATCGTGCAGTGTCAGATTGGAAAATTAACTAGATAATGTAGAATATGCGATTATCTAGTTTGTGTGTATCTATAGTATAAGATTCACAACCGGCGCGGCGACCATTTTATTTTGCAATAAAAACCATAATTTGTTAAGAAAAAAATTATTTTTATTAGAAATTTAGTTTTAAATCGCATTTAAAACCGATCACAAAAGATTTCATCAAAATCCAATTAGATACTTCGGAGTCTGATGCATAATTGTTTATATGTAAATCTATTTTTTACGAAATATTTGGAATATGAAATGTTACCTATAGTACAACGCTGTATGTTTTCTTTGTTTGGTTACATCTAGGCAGAATTTTCTGAGCCTCGAGTTACTTCCAAACCACATCGTGCAGAAATACCTTTAGTTACAAATTAATTTCTTGGTATATTTCGAATTTGTTATAAATAAATTATGTTGTGGTTAGTTTTATATATATCCATTCAATAAAATTGTTGTTTACGATTGTTTCACGACTTGTTTGGGTAGTAAGTCGTCTTGCTGCAACTGTTGAGCTGACTTCATTAGCATTCTGGTTAGACTATTTTGAGTTTATGATACAAAGTAGTAATTTTCATTTGTACAAATTTAAAGATATATTTCGTTAATTTTTTCCAGGGGACATAGATAGCGGTAAACGTTGGTGCCCTTTTTCTGACAATAAATTTGATTTCTTAGACCAACGGTGTGTTCCTCTTGAAAATGTATACTGCCTCGACAAGATTTTAACCCTTTATGGTATTTTTTACTTAATATACACGAGTTTGAATGATTCGATCCATTTTCTACATGTTGACCATTCGACACCATCGTACAGTTTTCTATTGGATTCATTTATGTCTTGAAGTTTCTTCATTATATCCTCAGGGGAGTAGTGACGTAAAATTCTTTCAATAATCAAAAAATTGTCGCTCAGTTAAGCTTAAAAAATTGTCGCTCAGTTAAGCTCCCTCCGCAGTCAACGGTTTTCATCGTAATATTTTTATGTTTTGAAATTTGTAATTCTGGCCCAAACTATAATTACTAATAAGAATTTAACTCGCACTCAATGAACGGGTTCCGAAAAGAATCATTGTTTGTAAGCACAAATGTGCTGAGCCTATATCTCTTGATTTTATTACTCTTAAGATCGGAGCCCCAGTAATGCCGGGTATGCAATAAAAGGACTATATTAAAGAACAGGCCAGTAATGTAGGAGGCCCTTTACCAAGTAGAAGTTTTACCCAAAATTGGAAAATCAAATTAATCCGGTGAATGATGTCTTCTGGCGATTTTGGGTTACTAAAAGAGATTCAGTTTGATGTTCCGGAATTGGCGTTGACCAATATTGCTGAACCAACTGGCTACCAACCAACAAGCTGATTTTTTAATCATTAAGTTATCCACCACTTTTGGTACACTTTATTATGAATGCTTTCACTACACTTTATTATGAATTTAAATGATTAATTACGTAAATCGTAATTAAAATTCAATATATTCATTAATTAGGAAAACTAATCACAAATGTTACGAAAGTATGTAACTTCTTTTATAGATTCGTGTAGTACATATAAAAGAAAAAATTACTCCGAACTTTCGCTTAGGATAGAATTTTCTACAAATAATTATCATTCCATTAGTTGGGGAAGTGTACCCTTCCTTAATTTTAAATGCTAAAGACATACAAATTATTTTTTAATTTTATTTTCTTTACACTCGTATATACTTACATACAGTGCTGGGAACAACAATTGATCAATTTTATTACAAATTGGAGTATTTTTTTGCTAAAATTACAAAACTTTTGAAAGCAATTGCAGCAAACGGTTTCATTTCACACACATTTATGACCCAATTTTTTGAAAAAAATATACCTGCCCTTTCGGGGAAAAAACCGAAAAAATATTCAAAATACGTTGATGGAGCTAAAGTAATGGAATAAATTGAACACTTATTTTTTAATTTTTTTTTGTTTTTTATTGGTTTATAGAAATTCTATCTTTAATATTAATAGCTTGTTTGCCCACGTTTTGCTTTTCGGCGGTACACCTCCGATTCATTGAGTTTTATAAACTTTTCAAAGTCGCAAACGGTATCCATATCATAGATGTTCATAAACAAACTTTCTAAAAGTTGAATTGATTCTGGGGCATTCTTGATACATCTAGCTTCATTATAGACATACAAACTCTAGCTTCATTATAGACATATAAACATTTTCTATTGGGTTTAAGTTTGCGGGATATAGGTAATTTTTTACGTTTAAATGAAGAGATAAGAAAAAAAAAATAGGATTTTAATAATTATTATTGTTTATCTGAAAGTAAATTTTATTATCTACAATTCGAAATTAATATATGGTAGTTGCTCACAACTTTGGCAGTATTGCATGAAGTTGAAAAACAAATCTGAAAGTCTGGTCGAAAAGCTCTAACACAGAGGGCTCAAATGCGTTATGTATAACTTGCAGATAAATAGCTTGTATAATTTTGAAACTAAAGAAGCATATTCGACCAGTTGGTTCTCTAAAAAAAACTCCTCAGACCACAACTCTTCCAGTTTTCGGTGGGATTCTTAAAAGACATTCGTTACTAAGCCTTGCTTGAGGTTTTGTTCGTGTGAGGATTCTACAATTTCCAATAAGCAGCTTGAATTTGGATTCATCGGAGCAAATCACGTTATTCACATCTCTTCAGTCCAAGAAACGTGCTCCGAGGCCCACAAGAAATTATTTTTGGTTCTTTTTGTTTGACTCGTAATGCGAACTCTGGCTTCTGGACTGTTTCAATGCTCGCAAGCCAGCTTTAACCAGTCTTCTTCTCAGTAAGCTAGATAAAATTCGTTTGCCCGATGCTCGTTCAAGATCCCCGCTAATGCCCTATGACGGTAGGCATAAAAGTAAACTAATTGTTTGACCAATATTGTCGCACATCACTTGCTGTACCGCCGTAATAAAAGCGACTAGTGATCCAAAAAATATTAAAGATAGAAGTTGCATAAACCAATAAAGCATAAAAAAAAAATATTTACTTTTTTCCACTACTTCCACGCTTTTAAGTCCCAAATAGGGTACTTTGAATATTTTGTAATTTTTTCGATTTCGCCCCCAAAATTGGAGGAACATTTTTTTTTTGATTTATAAATGTATTTAAAATGAAACAATAAGTCAATTGCTTTGAAAAGTTTTGTAATTTTAGCAAAAAAAGATTCCAATTTGTAACAAAATATGTTTGACCAAATTTTTTTCCCAGCACTGTATAATACGAGAACAAGCGATACAAAAATAATCAAATTTATACAGGAAAACAACTTTAATTAATGTAATTTTCCTAAAACCAACACAGTTTCATTCACAAACACTTAGTGTAATTTACATAAATTAAAATGAAACCCGAGAGCTTTTTGTTATACTATATATTTAAAAAACATACAAACAATTTATACACAGCTTAAATAAATTATTTGTTCTCATTGCAAAAACATAACTAAAGAAACAAAACGAAACTACCCAACTGTTTAAACATAAACAAAACCAAAACTTCTACTTGTTACATGTTATTATTTTTTGTTGGTTATTTGTCTAACCCATTTATTTAGTACAAATAAATTTAGAAACTACATTTATAAATAGTAAACATAATATCTAAGTGGTATTGCAATTTTAATTTGGATAAAAAAATAGCTTTATTAATTACACTCTGCTTGAGTCGCTGAGTTTTTTTTTTTTTGTTCCAAGCTGGGTACACAGGAGGTAAACCTAATTCGAGTACTATAGTATTCACTTTCGACATGTTTTGCCTCGACATGTTTTGAGTCAAAAATTTGTTAAAATATGCACTCATTTTCACGTTGATAGCTCTTGAACCATTAATCTTCAGCAAAGTTGTTTCTATTATTCCAGCCAACAATTTTGCCGATAAATTAAATATGAAAAATGGCATCCAGTGGGTCTTTTTATACAAAATGTCGTTCACCAATAGTATTTGAACAATTAATATTATGGTTATACTTTTTTCAGCAAAGTTGTTGCGCAAGTCAAGCAAAACAAATAACTTTGCGGAACATATCAAGATCGACAAACCACATCCATATTGACATTTTTGTTTTATTTTTGTACCAATGTTCGAGCCTTGCCGTCACTTGAAGAAAACGCTCGCCGTGCTCATCGGAATCGGCTGGTGATTGTTCGGCAAATTTGTCCACATGGCAATGCAAAAAATGTATTTTAAATGACATTCTAACGTTTATATTATGAAAAGCGGTCAGCATGTTTTCAATATGTTTGCCCCAATCATCGGATCGATTAATTCCGAGAACATTCTTAATAACTTGTTTCACATATTTCCATGCCACAAGCTTTCGCTCACTGAGAGCATTTTCAAATGCATCTTCGTTCATCAAACGACAAATATCCGGTCCATTAAGTATTCCTGTAATAAAAAACATGATGCGAATTTCATTTGATCAAAACTTAGATTCTGATAGATTCAAACACCAACCTTCGGTTTCGATGAACGCATTTTCATCTGGATTCAGCGCTTTTATAAAATGTTTAACTATTCCCAGCTTGATATCAAGCGGTGGTAGCAATGTTGTCGTGTCGCAATCTCATGTTCTCACGTAAAGCCCAGTTCCGTTCGTTGTATTGGTCGCCTTTAAAACGTGTATCACACAAGCACATTATTATTATTAGTTGAGGGCCATGTGGGCGTTCAAGCCACCCCGCACTGCGACCTAAAAGATCTTTTGTGCATGGACCCTACTTAATGAGCCGTCCAGTCAATATTCAGGCTCTTAATGAACCTGACAATACTGCCGGCCGGTATATGCTGCATACCATCCGGGCTCATTACTCTCCCTCCTAGATGCTGTAACCTTTTGCAGAAAATGGCTGGGCAATGGCACAGAACATGTTTCGCTGATTCCGCTTCCATGTCTGTAACGGATCGCTATTTTCTTAAGCCATCGTTACAAATAGCCATATAACCAAGACCGGATTAATAATTACAATCAGGTCATTTCCCTCTTCGCATATTAAAAATAAATATAATTTCATTTATTATTTGTAATATGTACATGCCAAACAAGACAAATTCCAAATACTCGTCTTACAACCGAAAACAATTTCAAAATTTCTGTTTGGTAAGACGATGTGTACGCGTGCCCATTCATACACGTTTTCCAACAACTACAAATTATTGTAGTTGGGGCACTCGTGTAATATAAATTCTCTATTATGCAGTTTTGCATTTTTTTTGTTTTGTTTTTGAAATCAAGTGGATGAACTTGATTTCTCAATTTTCAAATCGGTTTTTTTGTCAATTTGATAAAAATTGATTGTTTTGTTTTTTTTGTAAGAAAAAACAAAAATTACCAAAAAACGAGAGTTGATTTTGAAGTTTAAATAAGATAGGTTGTGATTTTTTAGCTCACCGGTGAGAAAAATCCAACGGGGTTTTTTTATAATTTTCGGTTTCCGGTTTATATTTTTTTTTTGCGGGTTGGTGTTCTATGTGTAGTGTTGTTTTTTTTCTATCGAAATTGTGAAATTTTTTTTTGATATACATTTTGATCGTATATGTACATATATTGTGAAACTGAATGATAAAAATTAATAAATAGTGCAAATCTTAGTAGAAAAATTTTTAAGTGTATAATTAATGTTAAGTGTGTTTACCGAAAATAAAATATAAATAAAGAAATATATAAAATAAAAGAAAATATTCTACAAAATTTACAATAAAAAAAAAGGTGTTTTAAATTGTATAAATTAGTTTGAAAATTGGTGTCATTGACCGGTTGGATCGGTGTTCGCTGTGTTTTGTTAAAAATTACCAAACGGATATAATCATCTTAAGGATTACTCATAAAAAATATTAGCACACTAAGGTTTTCTGCAGATCCAGTTATCGATAGGTAAGTGAGTAAGTTTTTTTTATCTATATATTATATTCTATTTTGCGTATAATGGTAGGATTTTTGTTTGTTTTTGAGTTCGGTCTAAAAGGCCAGGTGATGGCTTGTTAAAAGTCAATGGATCTCTTTTCGTGTCCGGGTGATCGAACCCGAATATAGATTTTCTTCGCTCCGTTCCGCTAGTGGTGGTGTAGTCCGCCAAACTGAATTTTTTTTTATCTCCCTTATCTATTGTTTCATCTCAGGATGAATCACCGTCACCATCCACAAATCAAGCAGCATAACAAGGTCTCTCTATCTCGCACCAAAACCTACGACCGATTTACCTCCCACTGCAGCTAGCAGGATAAAAACTGCTGCGGGTGTAGAGATACGGAGACAATTTCTTAGTAATGTTGAGCTAAGACAACTCGGTCAGTTTTGTTCTTGGTTTAACCATTACATGTCGCAGAAGCGACATCTATCCGTCGAACTTAGGCCCATTTTCTTAAGGTGATATCTTAAGGGGATGTGACCTGTGAGGAAGCCGGTAAGCAGCCTCAACTCAGGTTTCCTAAGTACAAGACATTCCTTGGCCCTGGCCGATGAAGGTGAAATAAATTCTTTCGCCTGTCGCAAACTTGGAATTCCGCACCAGTAAGAGGACTTTTGAACATCCTCCCAGCGTTTAACCGCTGCCCTAAGGTGCTCCTTAGAGACGCCGCAGAAGGGCTCTGGTCCAATTAATGGAAAGGCAGATCCCTCGCGGGCGAGGCCATCAGCTGCCTCGTTTCCCACAATTCCAGTGTGACCTGGCACCCAAACAAGTGTTACCTTATTTGAGCTTGCCAGCAACTTAATAACCTTCAGACAATCCCATACCAGCCTTGACTCAATGGTAAAGGACCTAAGAGCCTTTAAGGCCGATTGGCTGTCTGATACGATATAAACCTTTGCGTCGTTTGCCGTGCCTTTTGATATGCCTATCCTAGCACAAAGTTCTATAGCATGCACTTCTGCTTGAAAGACGGTTGCATTGGTACCCAAGTACTTCGAGAGTGATATTCCACTCCCGTGTATTCCTACCCCCGCCCCATCTTCCGTTTTTGATCCATCTGTAAACCACACCAATGACCCTCGCTCAAAGGATGGTCCCCCTGTACTCCACTCCTCCCGGTAAGGTAACCTAACACAAAAGGGTTTGTGGAAATCCAGTTTGGCTGGCATACAGTCGGAAGGCATTCCTATAGTGGGGTCTGTCTGAAACTCCTTAAGGATTTCCAGATGGCCCACCATATTGCCTGGTTTGATGTTACTCTCCGCCTGCATCTTAAAGGATGGCCCTTAAGATGCAGGCGGAGGGTAACATCAAACCAGGAAATATAGTGGGCCATCTGGCCATAGTAGCAGCATCCTTTTTTACATGCAGATGCAATGGAGTTAGTCCTAGGAGTGTCTCCATTGCTGCGGTCGGACATGTTTTCATTGAGCCCGTAACCCCAATGCAGGCCATACGCTGAACCTTATTCAATAAAGTTTGCGCTGTCCTTTGTTCAGTTTTAGGCCACCACACTAGCGATGCGTAAGTGATCATAGGCCTAATGATTGTTAGAAATGACCAGTAGATCATTTTTGGTTGTAGTCCCCAAGTACGTCCATAGAGTCTCTGACAGGCCCAAAAAGCCTTTGTGGCTCTATTTTGAATTTTTTGTAAATGTTGTCCCCAGTTCAGTTTATGATCCAGGATAACCCATAGATATTTAACCTCTTTGGAAAAGGCAACAATAGTACCGTTTAACGAAGGAGCTACAAGCGAGAGATTTCTCCTCCTCGTAAAAGGGACAATGACAGTTTTGTTTGGATTGACACTAAGTCCTTCCTTGTCGCACCACTGCCATATCAAGTTGAGTGCATTTTGCATGAGATCAGAGATGATCTCATCAAACCTGCCTCTAATCACGATAGCCACGTCATCCGCATAGCCCTGGACATCAAACCCATGGCTATTCAGGAGGACCAGTAGTCTATCAATAACCAATGACCATAAAAGAAGAGACAGTACACCTCCTTGGGGACAGCCCTTTACGGCCCTGATGGTTATTGACTCGCCACCTGATGTGGCTGTAATATTGCGACATTTCAGCATGGAGCGGATCCACCTAGTTGTAGAAGGCGGAACCCCCTTCTCCATAGCTGCCCTCTCTATTGAACCATAGGAGGTGTTGTAACGAACGCACTAAATTTGGCACCGGATACTATACGTGAGCAATAATTTTTTTTTCCTATTTACTTAGCTTTTCATACATACATTTCATAGCCATCAAATTTCATACTTACCTTAATTATATATTCAAACCAACAATATTTAGATTTACCTACATTTTAATTATTTAGATTTACCTACTCACCTGTTTTTTTTTAAATTCATAAACAAGATTGATCATCTGTTTTTTTTTTTCTTCCATGAAATAATAATTAAGTATTGGTGACGAATTTTTGGAAAGAGGGGAAAAAGCGCGGGAATATTTGGACAGCGAGGTGACAAGAAAGAATCGGGCGGATGAAAATGGCATTCAAGTAGAGAATTGGGTATCGAACACATTAAACCCAAAAATAATTAATTGTTTAATAAAAACAAAAAGAAAAATAAATTAAATAGAAATAAATGTGAAAACGAACTATTTATTTTTAAGAAAAGTACTTTATGGATAATTAATAAAAAAAAAAAAAATCATGTTCATATAATATACATAGTTAATAAGTTTTTTTTGTGTAAATAATATTGTACCATGAATAAAAGAGTGACTCTCAAAAATTGAATTGGACAATATAATTGTTTTGAGTTATGCTGTGTAAACTATATTTATGCTGATATGCTGTGTAAACTATATTGTATAAAGAAACATTGATATTGTACGATAAATAAAGTTCTGTTATTAAATAAAGATAAAAATAAAAAAAAATTGAATGGATCCAAATTAATGCAATGAGATACTAATAAAAGAGTGATGCTCAATAATTGGGTCAAAGTCAAGTGGACAATTGTTGTTTAATTGGTATTGGTAAAATACCGCGATTACAATTTTGTTTCTTTTCGTTATAAATCAAAGAAATAAAAACAAATTACCAGTGAAATTAATATAAAGAAAAAAAAACGAAGTAAAGAAACGGAAAATCATCGTGCTGTCATTCAAGGTGTTTAGTTGAGACACGGTACGCGGAATTGCATTTGCTGTCTTAAACGCTGTTAGGGAATACGGTGTTACCCTGAATTTTGTATTTGGAACATAAATCTGCAAACGTTATCTCATCGGTGGTCGAAAAAGCATCGTTGCGGTCATCATTGTTGAGGTGGACAGTGTCAATTTTCTTTCAATTGGAGTGGTTATCATCAACGGGTGTTTCATCATTATATATTGTTGAGTATATGCATGTTTGTTTTTCTATTTATTTAAGTTTTTTTTTATTTTTCTATACGCAATTGTGGCTAAATATTTGTACGAATTATCGGGATTGTTCGACTTTGGTTTTGATTTTGTTTTTCTCGACGTGGATTTCCATGATCATTTATAACGATTTTTTTTTGTCATGAGTTGATACGTGAGTAAGTTATGTGGTAAAAAGTAGATAATTAGTGAGGGATAGTGATGGGCAGTGACAGTGCTTAGTGCTTTTCTATACAAATGTGTTTATAGTTCACCAAGCGTTTTTTTTTTAGTTTTTTTCTTTCGCACACTTTAATGAAACATATTGTAACATGGCTGCTGATACCGGTGGAAATAGAACCTCCCTATCCGACGGAGAGATATACCCGGTAATAGTGTGCGACCACCGTTTCAGCCGTTGACCAAGTCATGCGGGTTACAGTGTTGTCAAAAGCCCCCTCAATGTCCACAAAGGCACACAGGGCAATTTCCTTAAAAGCCACTGCTCTTTCAATCTTCGTGACTAGACCACTAAGAGCCATCACAGTGGATTTGCCAGCTTGATAAGCAAACTGGTTCCGATGCAGTGGGTTATTTACAAGGATTTCATTTCTTATTTGATTATCCAGGATTTTTTCCATCGTCTTCAATAGAAACGATGTGAGGCTAATTGGCCGATAAGCCTTGGGCTGGGTGTCCAGACGACCCCCTACCTTTGGTATAAAGACCACATTTACTTTCCTCCATAGTTTCGGAATATAGCTAAAAGCATAACTTGCCCGAAACAACTGGACCAAGCTGGGGAGTATTTCCTCAATACCTTTTTGAAGTAAAGCCGGAAAGATACCATCCCCTCCAGAAGATTTGAACGGTTGGAAAGAGCCAATAGCCCATCTCACCTTGCTGGGTGTGAACATTTTTCCAGAGAGGCTCCAGATCCTACTGTGGGGTGAATAGGCTACCTCACTTGAAGGGTCATGCGGGTCCTCCTGGGTACCTACCACTATTGAGTCCGGAAAGTGGGTACCTAATAGTAACTCCAGGGTTTCCTTCCGGTTTTCAGTGAACTTCCCGTTTTGCTTCTGAAGAAGCCCCAAACCATTTGAGTGATCCGTAGAAAGGACTTTCTGGAGACGAGCTGCAGAGGGTAATTCAATGATTCCCTCACAGAAGTTTCTCCAGGTAGCCCTTTTGGATCTTCTTAATTCCAGATTATATTCCGTTAAGGCCATCCTATACTCGCCCCATTCCCCGGTGCGTTTAGCCTTATTGAATAATCTTCTCGATTTTTTCCTCAGCTTGCTCAGCGCCCCGTTCCACCAAGGGACCAACTTAGTGGACTCTCTTCGCTTAACTGGGCAGCTGATTTCGTAAGCCGAGTGTATAGAATTATGCAGCTGGTTTGAACAGAATTCCAAGCCCTCTGGAGACTCTATGTTTCCCATTACCGAGGGCATTTCTGATTCGAGTGAAACTCTATAAGAGTCCCAATCGGTCAGTTTTGGAATTCTAATCTCCTGCCGCTGCATGGCCTCGGCCGCCAAATCGAATCTGATGTGCAAGTGATCCGATAAGGAGGCCTCTTCAGACACATGCCAATTTTTAACAAAATGACTAAAATGCGGACTAGCGAGGGTCAAATCTAGGACCTCCTGCCTAATCGCATTTATGAAAGTAGGTTTCCTTCCCCTATTGACAATATCTACATTATTAGTAATTATATACTCAAAAAGGTACTCACCCCTATTATTGATGTTCGTGCTGCCCCACACCGTGTGGTGCGCATTTGCATCGCATCCTATTAGGTAAGCCAGCCCATTGCGCTGGCAATGAGCTATGAGCCGCCTAACTTCGAGAGGAGGTATCATTTCCGAGTCTCCAGGAAAGTAGGCGGAGGCCATTATAGCCTCCTGTTTCCCTCTTTCACCCAGAACCTCCACCACTACCGCCACTAAGTCCCTGGAGATGAACTCTGAAATGGGAATAAAATTAATTTGCGAGCTGGCCAAAATGGCCGACCTTGGACTCTCAGTTCCGTTACAATAAATCAACTTACCCATTTGTTTTGGTATACCTTTAATTTGGTTACCTATTGCCCATGGCCCCTGTATTAGAGCCATGCCAATTTTCTGGCAGATAAACCTACGACAAAGGACGTCCGAAGACGCCTTTGCATGATGCAGGATTATCTGTAGGCAGGTTATGTGTGGCATCACTTCAGCGACGTCTGCTGAAGGCCTTGATTAGCCTCCTTGCTCGCACCGCCATTGCCAGATGGCGAATCGGTGTCCTCCATCTTACTGCTGCTGTCTACAGCTGACTGAGAGCCACCAGGCCTCACCAGCGGCTTGCGCGGGGTGACCCCTCGCGGGGCCATTCCCCGTACAACCGCTGACGCCTTCCTCTCTCTTTCCCTCCTTCTCCTCGCCTGTCTCCTGGAAAGGGCCGCCACACCAGTGGTTTTAACCACAGGTGAGGCCACGATAGCCGCCACAGGTGCGGCCACGATCGCCTTCACAGGTGCAGCCACGATAGACTCCACAGGCTTGGCCACTTGGGGCCCGCCCCTGGAACCTGGCTTTCCACCACTCTGGCCCCCTTTAGGGTGCAGTTGGACAATCCCAAACTTAAAATTGATTTTAATGTCAATTTGTTTGAGCTTCTCAACCGAAGAGTGGCCCATGGAGAAGGTGCAAAAAGCTGAAGTGCCTTTCGCCTCTCTCCTGACCACTCTCCAGTCGATCGCCTGCATGCCCTCGTTTTGGCTTCTGATAAATCCCAGAAGCTTATCCGTGGGCAATTCGGCACTGTTTGGGAAGGTACCAAATACGATCCTAGCTCGAGGCAGGTTTCCCGCCTCAGCTACAATCAGCTCTGCACCATCCCATGGCTTAATAGCGCCTATGGTCTCCCTGAGCCACTGTACAGTGGCCCGGTCAGCACAGGTCACTACCAGCCAACCAAGCCGAAGCTGACTGCCAAGGAACTTAGGTTTAAGCTCCTTGGCCTCCTGCTCCAGCACCTTTTCCAAGATTCCCTCCTGGACAGCTTTAAGCTGCTCTCCAGTGAGGGAAACCTCAGGAAAGCCAGAGGGCAAGATCCCGATGATTTCTGATTTCGCAGCCTGCCTGAAGGTAACCCCAGACCGGACCGCAGAACCCGAGGCCACCAGGACCTGTTCTTCCCCCCTGGCCTTTTTTGTGCCGGTGAAGTAAAGTCATCCGAGCGGTTCCTCTTTGGCGGTTGGGCCGTCGTAGGAGCGCTGGTCTCCTTCCGTAACCGCACCGCCAGAAGCCTTGTCTCACTACCGGACGCTTTGCCCTCAGCCAGAAGCTTCCTGTACCGCTTTTTCGCAGCCCCACACATTTTCACATGAGGAGCCGCGGCAGGTTTGTTGATGTCAACCTGACCCTTCCGACACTCCCCGACGTCAGCACTTTCCCCTGTTTTCACAGAGGAGATCCCCCCACCTACGGGGGCCAGTTCCTCATCTCCTGAGGTTTCCATATCGGAATTGAGAACTAAGTTCTCAAGCTCCGAACGGATTTCCCCATCCGATGGGCCACCCATTGAAGATTCCACAGCGGAAAGAGGACCTGAGCCCTCGAAAGCCACCGCAGAATCCTCGCTGGTCCGTGACGCTTTAGGAGCGTTACCATCCTTTTCATTTTTATTTTTGTTAGGCATTTTATTCCCACGAGTATTTGGGAAATGAAGGTCACCTGTGGGACACCCAGCTACCACAGGAAGGCTAAATAAAACTGGAGGGCGCCTGGTATCCAGAGTCCGCATATTTGGGACTGATTAACCTATCAGTCATTCATCCATCGGCATATGCTGTTCCACCTTAGATTAGGGTTTTTTGTTAAGGTTTTCTCCTTTAGCGCCGTACTTTGGCCTGAGTCAACTAGAACAACTGTAATAGAAGACATCAGTTACCGACGATTGCCACGTGGAGGCAGTACGTACATTTGCGAATTGTGGCAAGGTTACCCCTACCACAATCGTACTCATCCCGCCAGCTGCCTGAAACATGACCAGAACAGCTCACGTGATGAGCACCCTACTGAAGGTTACGGAGCTGATCTAATCAGCTGATCCCCCCACCAGCAGACGCCAAATCGTCACACAAGCACATAAAACACATGCTTTTAGTAAAACCCAATTGCATGCCTCTTAAAAAAGCTATCACTTTTCAGTCTGCACGAACTTTCCACTGAAGGTTGTTGTATTTAATCAAATAAATCATTTTTTTCATTGATGCATAAGTTTCCTTTGTGTTTGTGCTGAGTGCAATTGGAACGGAATTTTTTGAGTTGGTAACGTGGAGGAAAACTGCTTTCAAACTGCTTTTGGGGAATTGATAAACAATCGCCAATCTTCGGAACTATTTGCATGGTGAATTGTGTTAAGCAAACCACGAATATCAGTGCAAAAAGCGAGTGAATTACTCTCAATTAATTTGAAAAAAATCGTAAAATGACAATGACGATTTATTGCTCCATCTATCCGAATATTTGGAGCCAAAATGTTCACTTGTTTTAAATCCTTTGACAAAAGAATGGATTGCTGCTGCGATAGTTTCAGGCGTCATACCATAATATCCAAACAGTTTTGAGAGATTTCAGTGTGATTGCATGGCGCAATGACATTTGATGGTTGATACATTGATACAGGTGTTTCTCCGGTTTCATCAGATTCAAATGTTGGTGGTAAATATTCTTCAGTCGGGTTTGATCTTTCCGGAACAGGAATTTCATCAGAATGAGGCAGCGGTTATTGAGCATATGTCGATGCAGTGTATGTCAAAGAACCAATTGTTTTTCTGTTTGTACCGAGAATATAATTCATGCATCCATTGTGGATCTATCCATATTATTGTTTTTGCCATCTATGCAGATGGAAAATGCATGCCGCATAAACAATAGATGGCGTCCAATTTACACCACTAATAACATTTTGTGAAAAGTATAGTCGATATAAATCAGCGGTTTCATCACTTATTTTGCGGCGATTGGTCATCATTTCAAAAGCAATTGAATTTAAAGTATCTATCCATATTTCACAAACCGATTTTCACTTTATTTTTTGTGTTCTTTTGTCACTTTATATATTTAAATGAAAAACTTTTTATGTTTTTATTTTAAATTTTATATTGTAGTTGTTCTTTCTTCCTGATTGTGACAATATTTTTACTTTTTTAAAAATATCGATTTTGAGAATAATCTCTTCTTCGCTTTCTTTTTTACTACTATTACATAATTTATTTTGAAGCTGTTAATATACTGTTGTTTAGCACCTCCTTTGGTTTTAAGTTATGGATAATTAAGTCGTAAATTTTATCGGTTTTGGTGTTGATTTTGTCGTTAAGTACATAAATTGTTGTTGTTTTTGTTTTTACATATTTCCAGCTCTTCTAACCTGTCTAATTTCGGTCCTGTTTGATTCTGTGTAAAATGGTTAAATTTTTTATTGAATTCGGTATACCTATGATTTTCAGTTTTTATATGTTGTGCGAAATTTGATTTTATGTCCTTTTTGGTTATGTTATACCACTGACAGACTAGGGATTAGCTAAGCGCGATTGGTGAAACGAGATTAGCTAATCCGCCACAAATCCATATGAGTTGACACACTAGGGATTAGTTCTTACAGAGAAATAAAATATTATTATGGTGATTCGCTGAAATATAGCTGGTAAATCAGCTGGACTCATTTCCTAATTCAATATTTCTAAGATTGATACATTAAAACACACTAGATTTTCTATTTCCTTAAAATTTATTCAGCACAATTTTTTTAAGATGTCATTGATTTTATAACTTCTATCGTAAATTTACGCCACTTGCATTTTCAGTAACGTTTAAATAATTATTTCACATTGTAGTACCATTTGTATCATCACTAGACTAAACCCAATACAACGAGATAAGCTCGAAAATGTTCAAGGATTAGTGCACTAATCTCGATTAGTGACTAATCCTCAAATAAAACGAGATTAGCTAATCTTCAACTTGACACACTACAGCTAATCTCGAAAAAATCACTAATCGCGCTTAGATAATCCCTAGCCTGTCAAGGGTATTACATTCCCATGCATTTAACTAGATTTATAATTGAAATAATGAAAACAAATGAAAAAATGAGGATTTTTTTTCGAAAAAATTATGAAAAATCACTATAAAATCGACTGAATCGATTCAATTTTTTTTAAATAGTGGACTATTGGATCTATATTTTGTCGATGCGATGTTTATTCGATTGATTTCAATCGATTTAAATTCAATGAATGGTCAAAATATGATAAAAAAGTGTTTGTCGTCGAAATGAAAAGCAAAAAAATAACACAAAAATGTGAATGGGGATGTGACTTTTCGATCTTGATATATTTGGTTGTCTTGACTTGCGCAACAACCTAAAGAAAGCAAAACGAGAATCTTAATGGTTCAAGAGCTATTAACGTGAAAATGAGTGTATATTTTGACAAATTTTTGACTCTGAGCCAAAACATGTTGAAAGCTATATCTCAGAAATGGGGACTAACTTTGAAAAGAGACTAGCACCATTGGATTCAGCGTACTCGAATTAGGTTTACCTTTCTCACTACCCAGATTGTCACTTTTTCCAACTAACAGAGTTTAATTATTAACAATTGCTCTAGAATTGCAATTTATTTGTAAAACTCTAGTTCATAAACATTAAAAATCATATATAAAGGCTATATATAAACTCAACATTTAATAACATTTAATAACATATTTCAATTTACGTTATTTTGTATGCTTTATTTATGTTCTTAAAATATTTTTGTTTTGCTTTTTAATAAGAAAAGTTAAGTTTCTAATAAAAAAAACCTAACGGTTTGACATTCCGCAATTCAGTTTAACATATTTTGTAAAATACTCAGTATAACCGAAAATAATTTAAATTTGGAGGAATTAAGCAAGCAACAAAGTAAAATAAAATACACAAAATGTTGTCGTAATTCAATAAATTGTTTTTTTTCTCAAATCGGATAAAATACGTCAGTTTTCTGGTTTGTTATCTGTCAGCAAAATGAAGTATTCCCCGACACTACATCGTTGCTAGGCAACATACTAAAAACAGTACTGGAAAGTATTCCTTGCCTAGGCAGAGAATACTTTCTAGTACTGATTATCATCTGTTTTTAAGAAATACATGATATAATTTTAATTTATTTAGTTTTTATTATTATAATTGTAAAATTACATATTTAACAACTATTTATTATTGGTTATATTTACATGAATTGTACAATTTGTACAGGTGTTGAAAATTGGCGCAGATGCATTACAATTAAGGTTAGTTGTAGCCACTGATGCACTATTATCGTTTATTTCGGTCATGTTAGGGTCCACATCTGGATTTTGTTCGGTAGTATTGAAAATTTTTATCTCGGTCATGTTACGGTCCACACCTGGATTTTGTTCGGTGGTATTGAAAATTCTGTTTGCAACTTCAATTTTATTATTTAGAGAATCATCAATGTACCCTTCAGCAACCGTTGCCGATTTCCAACCACCATGTCTCTTAAGGCAAGTCAAATCTGCACCTGTATCTACCAATATTGTAGCAGATGATCTGCGAAAACAGTGCCCTGTATATTCTATCGCATTTGGCAACTTCAAATAAGTAGCTACAGTTTGAGGCAATTTGAAAAACTGATGTATGCCCACTACTTGTCTGTTACCTCTACCGTTTGTTAATTTGAAAAAGAATCGAGGGTTATCGAAATCAGTGGGACGTAATGCTATGTATCTACGATATATTTCGATATACGCTTCATTTACAATAAATGATCTTGGCTTGTTCGTCTTGTTAACAGGAATGGTAATCAATATCCTATTTCCCAAATCTTGAATGTCATTCAAATTTATTCGGCATAGTTCATCTTGACGACATGCGCCAGAAATTCCAAAAATTAAGGCAACCTAGAAAACAAATTTTTTGTAAATAAATTATGAGCGCGTACATCTTAACATACTTTTGCCATTAAATATGTATCATCTGGAGCAAGTTCCATAAATGTTTCTATTTGTTGTTTTGTTAAGATTTTGGATTTTTTAGGCTTATATCCATCTGACTGACGTTTCAGTAATGCGCGTAGTTTTCCATATTTGGATATATCAACATTATTGTTAATGCTAAGCGTCGACCTCACCATGGAATAGTTGGACCATAAGGTTGACGGTTTCATCTTTTGACATAAATCCGAAAAATATGCAATTAAAACGTTTTCGGAGAATGAATTGGCCTTGTTATTTATGCGATAATCCATAAAACGCTTGTATGCATTTTCGTACTTCTCCCTCGACTTCTGCGGCAACAAATTTAGTGTAGTCAATCTTGCTGTCTCCAAGATGCCAGGCGGAGTAGCTGGGATTGAATTATCAAAATTGCTGTCCATTATATTTAAACTAAACCACAAATTAACGACGGGTATCGTTTGCTCTGACAGACCTTTAAATAAATTGACAGCGCACGCGATTGTTATAATTCTAAGGTAACTTTGATAGTGAAATCTATTGAAAATATAAATTGGAAAATTTTGCGTATTTTAAAGAATATAATGAATAAAATGGATAATCTGATATACTGCCGATTAGAGAAAAAATCGTATGTGCAACTCGTGGAAAAACTATAATTCCCGGACTCTTATGGTTGCTGGAACTCGGCTGACGCCTCGTCCCAGCAACTTCCATACTCGTCCGGGAATATATCGTTTTTCCTACACGTTACACAATATACTATTATCCAATTTTGATGTACATATAATAGCCCGATAACTAGACCGATTTCAAATAAAGAAAATGTAAAATAACCCACTGTTATTGTATAACCCACGCTGCTAGGGGCAACGTGAGTTATATTTTGTATAACAAAATATTGAGTAGTTTATTCAGATTTCGTAATTTACGTCAAAGAAATACGTCACATAAATTTAAAGAACGGTCACTTTGATAAAATGTATTTCAAAATTCAATGCTACAGTGTGAAAAAACAAAATGGAACTATTTCTTATTAATTTACCATTATTTACATTTATTTCAACAAAATTGGATAAAACGTTGTATGCCACTCGTGTCGTGAGCAAAGAGATATTATTCACTCGGGATAATATCCCACTCGGCTATGGCCGATAATATCTCGTTATGCTCACTATTACCATAAATAACTATTGTCCACGACTAACGTATAATATGTTCATTATACGTTTGTTTCATCACTTATAATGATATCCATTATTCACTGCTAATTTATCTAGTAGTATCTTCTTTCATTATTCAATAGCTGCGTTTTTCTATAGATTGCTGTTCGAGATCGCGATAAACTTTTTTCAATTTTTACAGTCCAATTGAAATTATTTGATTATTTAATTATTAAATGTGATAGATTTAATGTTAAACTACATAAAATAATTCATTGACTTAAATCATAATTTTTAATAAAATTTATATTTACGAGTTCGCAACAATTCTTTGGTTTTATGTAGGACACAACAGAGTTCCTGAAATTTGAAAATAAATTATGAACTGATGGAAGAGGGAAATTTTTTTTAGTACACATCTAGTAGTTAATTTCTATTTATTTTTCAAATGTCAAAATATCTTGACAAAAATTCTTTATTTTGATTGTAGAAGAGGAGAAGACACAACAATACACGAAGAAAAGAAGACACAAAGGAAATACAATGAAAATAATTTGTAAATACAGGTAACCCGTAAGTAACTCGTATAACGATTACGTTCCACCAAAACACCGTGTTAACCAAAAGCGTGATATACCAGTGGTCACTGGCCGCTTGTTGTATTATTGTTGCGACATACCGGTGGTGCACTGGCAACTGGGAGTGATTTTCATCGTGGCGTACCGGTGGTGCACCGGCAGGGAGGATGTTAATTATGCCATTTCTAAAATTTGACCTTGTAGTTAATTTTAAATGGCTGGTATGAGAACCGCAGCGGGTCATAAGGCTTCCCAGCACGCATTGAGTGTGGACGACTTCAACTGTTTCATTGATAGAGCAATGATGTCCGCCCATTTCATAATGGGAAATTCTTTCCAATCCTTGGACTCCGACATATTTGTATCAGATTCCAACAAAAATTGATTTTCATATTATTGACAATTATTGAGGTATAAAACTCTGTACTAAAAGAAACACAAAAATTTCCCAGTATTTTTCCTGTATTTATCGCGATCTCGAGCAGCAATATAATAGAAAAACGCAGCTAATACTTCCATGTAAATTATTTGATTTTTGAAATTTTATCTTTATCTTAATTTTATCTTTAATAGTCTCTTGCCATTTTCATTATTATTAAACTGTGACGTCAAAACGTCGACGAAAATTATTTGAAGAGTATTTAAAGGATTAAATTTGGATTATAAAACATAATGATATTTGTCGATCGTGGACAAAGTATCGTATTCTACTCGCATATAATGGCTGTTAATCACTCGGATGATTTACGACACTCGTCTATCGGCTCGTGTGGGCAAACTCCATCTTTGTGAATAACAGCTATCATTATTCATTATATGCTTGTTGAATAATATACTATTATTTTATTGAGTCAATTATTATTAATATAGGTATATATTTAGCTAGGGATACTGTAGAACGCTTTGAAATAATAGAACAATTTAACAATGCAAATTAAAAGTGTAATTTAATATAGTTTGTGGCATAGTGGTAAAGCGCTGGAGTAGGACGACAAAGGTTTTCGGTTCGATTCTCAAACGATTTTTTATTTTTTTTTATTTTTATTATTATTTTTTTAGTTCATGTAATAACCAAATATTTTACTTTAAATTATACATTCCGCTTTACAGTTATTATAGTAATTTCACAATAAAATACGTGGTACGCCTTTATATTGCGCCTAAATGTATGCTAGCACTACAACAAATTATTTAAAAACTTTTATCCAATTATGATGTATAATAGCCCGATAACTACTTAGACTGATTTCAAATAAAGAAAATGTAAAATAACTCATTGTTATTGTATAACCCACGCTGCTAGGGGCAACGTGAGTTATATTTTGTATTATTATTATTATTATTATACATATATACAAAGTGTAAGCCAAAGCTTTTGTACTTCGAGCACACAAAAAAAAAAACAAGAAAATGAAAATGTCGCTAATCATATATACATAATACATAAAATTAATAAACATAGATAATTATATAAAGCAATATGACGTACAATTAAATTAATTGTTCCTAGAAAGAACAAAATTATACCAAAGTTTTTTTTTTTAAATATTTAGTAAATTAACACCTTTAAGATCGGATGGTAAGCCATTTCAAACAGTAATTGCATTTACCAAAACCGAACCATTATATACATCATTTTTGTTAACCGGCAAGTTAATATTTCTTGTGCGCAGAGACCTGGAAAAACTCAACTTCTCATGTAAATACAACGTAAACCTGAATAAATAACCTTAAATAGAAATAGAGCAATTCTATAATAATAATACTCTAGAAGATTACAACCTAGTATGGAACTCTTAAATGCCGATACATGGTCGAACCTCCTAAGATCGTAAACATAACGAACACAATTATTAAATGTCACCTCAAGTAATCGCGATGAAGTACTGTCACAATTACCATAAATTACATCACAATATGTAAAAATTGGCAAAATCAAGCTTTTAATTAAGTATATGCGTAACTGAACAGAACAAAATTTTTTTATCAATCTCAACGAATATAACCTATAGTTAACCCGTTGGCATTGTTCGATAGCAACAAAAAATCGTAGAAACACCCTGTCAAAAATAAAAATGCAACGTCATTCAATTTCAACTTATTTATTAAATCAATTGATACACTATTTAATACACTAATAAAAATAATTCACTGGTTTCACAATCCAAAAAAGAAAAGATTCATTCATTTGGCTGTCCATTTATCCATTCCGAATCGGCAAGCTGTAATTCGCTGAAATAATGTGATGTATCTGAAATGAGGGAAAATGTATCAGTATTTTAATTGTAAATAAATAATTCGTACTTATCTGTCTGTAAATTATGTACACCATTTATAGTCATAATTGTTTCGTAATTCTGTAAGAAAATATAATTATTTAGTAATTTAAAAACAAAATATAATTATAATTACCTTGGTTGTGTTAATATTTTGTTATTTTGACATATGTATTATGTAAACAAAATATGTTGTGCTGCAACTATCACTAATATTTGTACTAGATTACTTTAGAATCGTAGCTCAATTTTATATGAAAGAGATAAATATATTTAAACGAAAGAGAACAATATAATGATAAAAAAACGATGTCATGTACAAAAGGGACACGTAAAATAAACAAAATGTCAATCGTGAAAAACTTCTTATGTGCAACACAACCAAGCCGTCGCCATTAAAATAAATTA
Organism: Tipula helvola; assembly: GCA_963556165.1. Classification (NCBI taxonomy): domain Eukaryota; kingdom Metazoa; phylum Arthropoda; class Insecta; order Diptera; family Tipulidae; genus Tipula; species Tipula helvola. The sequence goes on from OY744483.1 coordinate 234,211,821, forward strand.
TTTTATGTATAATAAAATGTGATAATTGTGAAAATAAATTAAAAATTCTTAAATTAAATAAAGTTGTTGTTATCAATATATGTACAAATTCAATTTGTGTTTGAATTTATTCTTTGAAATAAAATCTGGTGAAATTTAATACAGTCCACTCAAAAATTAATTGGAAGTTTGGTTGTGCTCGCACAGGCATAGAGAGCTCACATGATCACTCCAAGTGAGGTTGGAATTCAATACTAGTCCCAAATTATTTACCGTCGGAACAAATAATATCTTATCATCCTCCAAAACAAGTGTCGGAGTGATATAGTGTGAATTCTTTTTTGACAGCAGCAATGCTTTACTTTTACTTGGGTTAATCGCAAGAGAATTATGTTTAGCCCATAATGAAATACCCCTAAGGTCGGCGTTCAGGTTAATAACACCCTCATCAAATTTTGAATAATCAATATGTATATACAATTGTAAATCATCAGCGTATAAATGAAAGCAACAATGACGAATTCGCCATGGAGGATCATTTATAAACAAAGAGAAAAGCAAAGGACCAAGAATGGATCCCTGAGGTACACCAGCAACTACATCACTAATGTCAGAGCGATCATAACCGTGATTGACAAACTGCCTACGATTTTGCAAATAAGAATGCAGAAGAGTAATTGCAGAATTAGAAAATCTATAATACAAATAGAGTTTCTGAAGCAAAAGAGTGTGGTTAACGCAATCAAATGCTCTAGAAAAATCAAGCAAAACCAATATTGCAAGTGAGTTTTGTTTGTCTAACATTGAGGCTAGATCATCCACTATATGAACTAGAGCAGTCGTTGTGCTGTGTCCAGACTTATACCCCGATTGGTATTTACATAACAGATTAAAGCTATCCAAGTGTTGAATCATTTGAGATTGCATAATTTTTTCTAGAACTTTTGAAAGAGCTGGTAAAATACTTATTGGACGAATATCACCAATATTGACAACTATATCTTTCTTGGGAATTGGTATAATTGAAGCAACTTTCCATATATTTGGGAAAACTGACTTTAATAAACATTGATTAATAATGTAAGTTATATGTGGCAAAAAAAGATCAACAAAAAATTTTAATATTTTAAAGTCAATCATGTCATATGCCACAGCATCTGATTTAATAGCTCGGATAGCACCCAGTACAACCAACTCATCAACACAAACAAATGCAAAAACATTACACCCAGAATTTGTATTAAAATTTGTATCTGGTAGAGGAAGAACAATGACCGACTCACGAAATTTAGAAATTCCTTTCAAAATATCATCAGCAGAAAATTTAATTTCAACTTCACCCACAGAACACGAAATACCAAGTTTTTTTAAATTATTCCATGTCATTTTGGAATTGTAAATATTCCCAAAAAAATGCTTTTGCTTAGCGTGGTTGATGTATGCAGTTGTCTTATTTGTGAGCCTTTTATAATAGTTCAAATCAGTCTCCAAGCCAGACCTTTTATAAATATTATACACCGAATCTCTCTGTTTTATTAAATTAACTATCGTATGGTTTAACCATGGTGAAGTTGGACATTTATTAATGCTTACTTTACGAGGCACACAAACCGAATCCAAATATAATAAATTAGAATTAAAAATATCAACGAGCGTATTTACATCAGAACAACAATAAAGTAATGACCAGTCTATCTCAAAAAAACTAATCACGAAAAAAACATAATTAATTTGCTTGTAATTAGACACAGTGATATGAGTTATCTTATCTCTTGTGCGACAAAATTTATAAGAGGTAAAGATCAAATCATGATCTGAAATCGATGGGACAGAACACTGACCATAATTGATAACATTATGCTTATCTTGTTCAAACACAATAATTAAATCTAAAAGACTATTTAATCTTGTAGCACCGAAAGGTAAAAAATGCAGATTAAGTACACGAAAACACTCCCCCAACGAATTGATATTCAACATATTAAAATTGAAGTCACCTAAACAGATCACTTTTTCATATACTGGTAGGAATTCAGAAAAAATAGAATTAAGATTAGTAATGTCTACATCTGAAGCAGGAGGAGGATTATAAAAAACAATAATCATAATTTTCCCAAATTTACCTAATAATTCAGATGCCATAAATTCATCTTTATCATAGAACCCGGCGGATAATACTTTAACATCTAAAGTGGATCGGTAGTATAATCAAATTCCACCACCTCGAGCATTCCGATCAGACCTAAGTAGTTTGTAATTATTAATGTTAACAGATTTGGTTGAAGTTTTATTATTTAACCAGGTCTCCGACACAGCAAGAAAATCCAACTCATATTGATGTAATAGAATTGTTAGTTCATCTAAATGTTTAGACACACTACGAACATTGAGATGACCAAAGTATAACATATTATCATTGGGCAAATGCAATTTCTTTGAAATAGCTGGACTAGCAACATCTGAAATATTAATATTATTTACAAAATTATAATTTAAATCATTCCGGTTCTCACTGTAGCAGCAGGTGCCCACAATTTGGCTCGTGGTGGCCGAGATGTACGAAAATTCGATGAATGAAATGATCGAATTAATACACCAGTCGGCCAGGTGTCTGGATTTAGTGCCTTTTCACGAAGTTCCTCATTAATACCCAATTTATAGCAAATGTATTCCAAATCGTTAATATCACTATTTTTTGAAATTAACTTACCAACCCTGCAACTATTAATTCCCAAACAAGCATTAGCCATAGATAAAATATCTTCCTCTTTAGTAACTGGGTCAAATTTGGAGAGGTGTATCCAAAACTTCGGAGCAATCGTTTTGATAGTAAGGTTAACCGGCAACTTATTGGTACCACAAATTGGTAATACTCGCATCTTCCGTGATTTAATTGCTACATCAGAGTTAGCAGATACATCAATTGCAGCAGATGGTATATCTAAACTATAGGTACCCGAAGGTACAGTTGCAGGAATGTCTGATAACAGTCTGGAATCCGAATTAACTATTGCAGGTGGGGTAGATGATGCCACACATGAAGCATATGTCAAGCTAGTTGAAATCATAGAAAATGGTAACGATGTATCAATAGATGCAACAGCAGGAGGCATTGTACACGAGGGCAAACTAGTTAAAGTTGTAATCGGCGGCACAGTAGGAAGCGATGAAGATTCATCCGATATAACAATTGATACCTCCATAGCAGCTAGCTTTTGAATAATATTTTCAGTGAGCTTCCGGTTACACTCTAATCCATGTTTCAATTCCAAAAAAAAATAGACTGATCTAAAGAATTGGCTTTAGCATACAATTTCCGAAATGACCCATTGGCTAATAGGTCAATGCACTCATTGCAAAACCACAAGAAATTTTTGGATTTCAGGTATTGCTTATATGCCACCCGATCGAGTTCAGCGCAGCTATAATGGAACGTACCATTACAAAACCCGGAACAGGATATTTCGTCAATATTAATTAACAAACTGCACTTGTCACACTCCATTTAATTGAATGTCAAAACACAAAACACAACGTGTTCAATTTAGTTTTTAATATATATTAAAGTTAAATATATCTACATTAACTATTTACATCTTTAAACAATATTTATAATAATATAGACACATGTAACCCACAAAAAAAAAAAAAAAAAAAAAAAATAAAGTATAACAAAATATTGAGTAGTCATGGGAAAATTATTCATAGATTTCGTAATTTACGTCAAAGAAACACGTCACATAAATTTAAAGAACGGTCACTTTGATAAAATGTATTTCAAAATTCAATGCTACAGTGTGAAAACACAAAATGGAACTATTTCTTATTAATTTACCATTATTTACATTTATTTCAACAAAATTGGATAAAACGTTGTATGCCACTCGTGTCGTGAGCAAAGAGATATTATTCACTCGGGATAATATCCCACTCGGCTATGGCCTCGTTGGACAAACTTATCCCTCATGGATAATATCTCGTTTTGCTCACAAGTACCATAAATAACTATTGTCCACGACTAACGTATAATATGCTCATTATACGTTTGTTTCATCAATTATAATGATATCCATTATTCACTGCTAGTTTATCTAGTAGTCTCTTGTTTCATTATTCAATACTTCCTAGGAAATTATTTAATTTTTGAAATTTTATCTAGTAGTCCCTTGCCATTTTCAATATTATTAAACTGTGACGTCAAAATGTCGACGAAAATTATTTGAGGAGTATTTAGGGATTTGATTAACGTATGAGGAATAAAATATGGACAAACAAAAAAAGTAAAAAAAAAAATTATTTACTAATCAAATGATTTTAATCCATAATTTATTTAAAACTTTAATTCTTAGATAAAATTTACAGAAAAATTTGCGCTCCATATCGATTCGCTTTCCTGATCCTTTCTGGCACTCTTTTCATTGCCGCCTGCGTTCCTGATGTATCAATCTTCTTTAAATCTCTTTTTATCTTTCTAATCAGACATTCAACATTTTTGGCACGATCCATTGCTGTATACCATTCTCTTCAGATTTGCCCAAAAAGTTTCAATGGGCCTTAGTTGTGGAACATTTGGTGGGTTATAGTCTTTAGGGATAAATTCGATTCTGCGTTGACGTAAATCAGATAACGTTGCGTTGGCATAAAGTGAGGATGCCAAATCAGGCCAAAAAATCGTTTTATCAGTTTTATGATATTTATTTATAAATTTCTGAAGCACAGGTAAACATTTGTTTTTGTATGTTTGCGCATTAACCGCCAAACCACTTTTGAAAAATACTGGGTCACTGACACCTCGTTCGCTAATAGCCAACCACAACATAACTTTACCTGGAAACTTGGTCTTATGAATAAACTTCTCCTTTTCTGGTGCTTTGTGATCGGGAGACTCGTAGTAGTATTTTGGCTGCCATTCATTACCTTCAACAGTGAAATAACTTTCATCATCCATCACACATTTATAAGCTGAAGAAGCAGGGAAATATGTTTGGGAAAGCACTCTTAATCTAGATTTGATTGTAGCTAATTGTTTGTCTGTAGTTGCTGGTGCCGATTTTTTGGGTTTGCGTTAAATATTCATACTTTGTAAATATTTCTTGATAGTTTTTGGGGCAACTTGATATTTTTTACCCAGTTTTCTGTACGATTTTGCAGTTCGACCCACTGTTTCACCTTTCAATTTCATTCGAACTTTGCTACCTTGTAGTTGACATTTTTTACCAGAGTCGGGTTTTCTTTCCACAGGTTCATTATTCTCAAACAGTTTAATTGTTTTGTAGATAAAGGATTTTTTGAATCCAAGATCCTTGAAGTAGTGAAAAATCTCGTTCTTTTTTTTGTCTGGATTTTCCTGACAAAATTTATAAATTAATTTACGACGATCTACTTGTAACAACGACATTTTTGTAACTAATCGTAAAATGACGCAGTTGTAATGTATTTTTTATAAAATATACGGGAACCACCTTATTTAAAAACAAGGAAATTTTTATTTTTGGTTGTACAATACAAATACAAATACATTTTACATTTGTCCATATTTCATTCCTCATACGTTATAAAACATAATGATATTTGTCGGTCATGGACAAAGTATCGTATTCTACTCGCATATAATGGCTGTTATTCACTTAGATGATTTACGACACTCGCCTATCGGCTCGTGTCGGCAAACTTCATCTTCGTGAATAACAGCTGTCATTATATGCTTGTTGAATGATATACTATTATACATATTATGAGTTGTAGTAAGCTATGAAAGTTTTTCTGAAAAATTCTTTTTTCCTGTCATAAACTTCATAGCATGCTATGTTTGAAATAATATAACAATGAAAATTAAATAAATTTTAATTCTGTTGAATGTGGCTTATTAGTAACGTAATGGACTAGAGCGGGTAAGGTCTGGGATTGTGCTCAAGGCATTTTAGTTTTGTATTTCCAATTTATATTTTTTTGAAATGATAAGATAACGTCTTACACCGCATATTCAGAAAATTGACGCGAAATTTTGCCTTTGGTGTAAGTATTACCTTTAATTTAAATGTATGGTTTCATGCCAAAAAATTTAGTAATAAAATGAGACTCACCAAACTTCGCCAAGAGTACTCTCCGCTTGTTATGGAGGCTAAAAAAACAAAGATTAATTTTTATATGCCCCACCCACACTTTGATCACTCACAATTTATATTATCCAACACAAAAAAAATTGTATATAAAATAAAATCTACTCAACAAAGAATTAAGACTATTTGGGTACAAATTAAATTGCTCTTAAAACAAAACACTCGATTGAATTAAAAGAAAAGAATCACAAAATTTAGATTTATGACACTATTCTTGTGAATCACTATTATTATTATTAATTGTAACTCCCTCCTAGATGTTGTAGTCTTTGGCGGAAAATAGCTGGGCAATAATACAGAACATGTTCCGCTAATTCCACTTCCAGGTCGCAGAAGCGGCATCCGTCTGTCATACGTAGGCCCATTTTCTTAAGGTGATACCTTAAGGGGATGTGATATATGAAGAAGCCAGTAAGCAGCCTTGTGAATCACTAAAAACACTCCCGTTTTTCGTATGTTTGGTGTCACACCACAACAAAACTATAGCCGCCTTCTTTCCGCTGATTACGCAGATTCATCATATGATGTAAACATTATTTCATTCGATGAAATAAAACGTAATATTTCACGTAAATACTCGATATTCACTTACACTAAAATCTTAAGAAGCTTACTGACCTATTGAATGAGCTTAACGCGGCTTATTTTTAATGTCAAACTTAAACTTTAATTCTTAAAGGCAAATATAGCACAGAACTACTTAGACCACTAAAATTATATATGACTGCGGAACCACTTTTAGTTCAATATTTGCACTTTACAACTTATACCATACACTGAACTTCAAGGCGGTAGCCTCAATAATAATCTGAATGACAAATAAAATTTTGAACGTTCCAGAAATTATAGAATTTGTTTGTATTACGTGTAAGTAACGAATAACGATGCATATAATATCTAATATATACAGTTTTGTGTGTATGCAATTGCCTACTTATATTGTAATACAAACTAAGTTTATAGCCAATTTTTCCTTCCTGACGCATACGTCATTGTTTCCCATTATATACACACGCATAGAGACAAACCAAAAAATAAAATGTATTTTACATAAGATCAAATAAATGAATCAATAATCTCATTACTAAAGATAAATAAACCGAAATAAATACAAACCAAAATAAAAGTTCATTGACCTACATTATAAAAAAAAATCCAAATTCCATTTAAATTAGTATTCGACGCTAAAGGTAGTCGGACACTATCATTTTTTTAACTTCGCAATCGTTAAAGATTTTTCCAATAAAAATTCGTCCTTTTGATGGCCGTAACACGGTTGATGTTTCCATCCTAATTCGGGGTCATTGAAATAATAGCTTAATGAAAAATCTATCAAAATAATTATTTAAATAAAAAAAAAATTTAAACTACCACGTTTTTAAAATAGACTAAAAAGCAGGGATGGGTCGTAGTTTTTTATACGTGTATAATACAAGTAAAATACACGTATAATACGGTAACGTAAAAAATGGAAGGGTCGTAGTTTTCTACACGAGTACAATACACGTAAAATACGCGTATAATAAGTAACGTAAAAAATAAATATAACATCTTGGCTTTTTATTTTATTCATTGTAGGTACATAAACCAAATTATATTATTAAAGTATGTACTTAAATTTTTTTTGATATTTATTGCTGTTCACTTGTTCAGTCAGTATACAATTACAAATGTATTATGTTAAAATTAAATAAAAAAATAACAAAATAAATAGGAACTCTTCATTATTCAATAAAATAATTTAAAAAAAAATTAATAAAAATCACATTTATTTAATTTTATTATCTATTATCTAAGTTCATGCCAATAGGCATGAGTCAACACAAGTATTCGTATTTGACTTTAGTTTAAATAAATTATTCGCTTATTTTAGATTATTGTGCGACTGACTGAATGAAACAATTTTAAAGGTTATGAAGAAAGAAACCAAATCTGACATTTGTTGTTGATAGCAGCTCTTCTTAATTCTGCATATGTAATTTCAGTGGATTTTTATAGTAAACTTTTCTACGTTTTCTACTGGTTTGCTACATAAAATACACATTTTCTACACGTAACGTAGAAAATTCTTTTTTCGTTACATGACCCATCGCTGCTAAAAAGTATAAAATAATTTCTCCTAGCCACGTGGTGACTTTTAATTATGGTCGTTATAGATTCGGTTACATTTGTAGTCTAGCTTAAACCGGAAACTGATACGGTACTGATCGTATTTCTGCTAAAATTTATTTTGTTTACAAAATCGGTACAAAATTGTGTATTTTACAAAATGTGTTGTTTCACTGGATCCCATAATCGGTAACCGTTCAATCCATATCCTACAAATGTGAATTTACTACTCCGAATGTCCACTTTCTTCAGATTTCCTAGAATTTTACTGTATGCATATTTTCCAAAAATGTCGGCAGATTGGGTTTTCTTAATTCACTTTTCTACAGGAGATGTATCCATTAATTCAGTCGGACTTCGATTTATCAGCTATTTTGAAGTACGAAGTGCTTCTCCCCATAAATTCTTATTTAATTTTAAATCAAAAATTAGTGATTGCTTTGTCCATCAAAGTACTATTAAAACGTTCCGCTTTCCTGTTTAATTGAGGAGTATGAATGACTAATTGTTTAATCAAGTAATATACCAGGGACCATAAAGACAGGTATGAATTATTTGCAGTTTTCTTTCCGCTTTTAATCTTACTATTTAAAACGGATGTCTCGTTAACTTTGCTTCCATACATGTTTCACAGATTGAATCAAAGGAACCCTTTAGTTAGCTTCGAGAGATGTCTCATGTTTTTGGTGCTAAGATGACATAGTTTACGATGCTATTCCATCGCTTTCGACTTCTTTTCTGATATCAATACTGTTTGCTGATTTTGATCCTTTACATATATAATCCGTTGTTTTGTTTTATCCCCTCAAGAACAAGATCATCGTCTTTCGTAATTAGAACAACATTTTTCGAGAATCGCACTTCTCTCCATTTCCGATATAGCGTTGACAGGCAGTAAACTTTTGGTTAAATTAGGAGCATACAAAACATCGTTTAACACTAAATTTCCATTTTCAACGGTCCCCATTCCTAATGACTCCAATGATTCATCTCTCCTGACAACTGCAATATTCTGCTCCTGCACTTTCGTCTGCCGTAACAAACCGGCATTATTTGTAATAAGTAAAGAGCAGCTTGAGGCCCTAATTAAAGCTATATAGTTCGATAATAACACTACCCTGCAAAATTTTAAAAATTTGGTGCCACTTGACAAGGAATAGTTGTTTCCGAAGTAATTTTTTACGCTGAATCCGAATCTGGGCTCAGAATTGTTCTATCACGTCAGGTTTATGAGATATTCTAACCTAAATGTGCAAAAACACTGTTTTTTGACGTATTTGAGGTTATCTAGCACAGCGATTTTTTTTTTCTTCAAAAGTTCATGTGTGGGATCTTATAGTACAAGTCTTCTTCTTTTAAATTCCTTTGAGTTTGCTCAAATATGTTTTTTTCTCGCCGAGATATCGCATTTTCAAAATTGGATGTTCGTGAATTTGTCGGTATACTGTATAATACAACCTTTTATGTTATACCTACGGTATATATGCACTTTTAGGTTAGAATATCTCATAAACTTGACGGGATAGAGCAATTCTGCGCCCAGATTCGGATTCAGCGTAAAAAATTACTTCGGAAACAACTATTCGTTGTCAAGTGGCACCAAATTTTTAAAATTTTGCAGGGTAGTGTTTTTATACAGAAAAATTCACGAATATGCAAATTTGAAAATGCGATATCTGGGCGAAAAAAAATGATATTTGAGCAAATTCAACGGCATTTGAAAGAGGAAGACTTGTACAATAAGATCCCATACATGGCTTTTATAAAAAAGTAAAATCTGCATTGCTACATAACCTCAAATATGTCAAAAAACAGTGTTTATTGTACTTTTAGGTTAGAATATCTCAAAAACCTGACGTGATAGAGCAATTCTGAACCCGGATTCGGATCCAGCGTGAAAAATTACTTCGGAAACAACTATTCATTGTCCAGGGGCAAAATTTTGCAGGTTAGTGTAATTAAAGCCATACAGATTTTTAACGCAACAACGCACCAACTAAGTAGCCAAGAATATGCTGATTTATTGTAAGGTGATTTTCAAAAAAATCGAATTTTCTGTTAAATGTTTGGAAATAATAAAGCAATTTAAATTCGCGTTGGTACAGATCCCGAGACCTATCTTTAGATGTATCAAAAACCACAATTCTGACTGTCTCCTTGACCATCGTAGAAATTGCCACTAATGTACTAATTAATCTATTAATATTTTTTTTTTTTATTTGTTCTAGTCTTGTCAAATAAACATTGTACATAGAACTACTGAGATTTGCACGAGTATGGATATAAATCCGTACAATCTGAATCCGGTCATTCATCCAATGAAATTACCTAAATATTGTCACGTGACCGAAAAAAATATACCCCTATTTTCCTCTCGAGTTAAAATTATTTCAACATTAAGCAAAATATCCGCAGAAAACCAACATAACCATACCAAAAACATGTATTACGAACTATTTTTTCCCCAATTTTTTGTTTGTTTGCTTATTTATGACTTTTCGATTTTTAAAAATATTTGTTATTTTGTTATTATTGAAATTGTCATAGGTATATTTATTATTATTGAAACTAAAAGCAAAGAGAAGTTGATAAGTAAAATAGACGAATTTACGGGAATTTATTTAGCATAAGGTCAAATAAGTTACTAACTTCGTTCGGATTCAGATTGTACGGATTTATATCCATACTCGTGCAGCGACCTTAAAACCATAAAAAAGTACAACTAGTATATATTTGGCTATACGTTTCAAGTCTCTAGCTCATCGGGAAGTTAGTTTGAAATCGATTGCAATATTTGTACCGAACAGGTAAACAGACAGACAATTACATTTATTTTATTTTGATTTTGTAGTTTTATTTTTTAGTTTGCCCTATTTCCAATTCATTTTAGCATTATTGAAAAAAAAATATAAACTTTTAACAATTACTGTGTATTTTTATAAGTCTCGCTAGATTTATTCGGATATTTTCCACAAAAAAATGGAAAATTGTAGCTACTTCTATCATCCACTTAAAAATACTGGCACTCGCAGCACTAAGAATTGTGTTTATTTTGACAACGCTACCCCGTCAAACAAGGTGTTACATTTGCGTAACACTAGCGAAGAATTATGTTCATATAACTCTTCATAAACGTAACAATTTGGTGTTGCAAAACCAAAGCAATTATGTCGTTCCCTTTCTATGAAAAATAGACTTTTTGCGAGGAGTTGTCTTTGTGTTAGTAGTTCACAAACAGTCCGCTTTAGTATTTCATTAACGTAATGTATTTAGTGAATCACTAACGACACGTATTTATTGATTCATTAGCGTAAAGTATTTAGTGCAGCATTAAAAATACTCAGTTGGTGAATCATTAACGTTACGTACGTTTATAGCGCAGAATTAACGTAACGTATTTAAGGCGAAATTAAAACGCAAATAATCATAAACATAACAATTAATATTTATTCTCGCAAAATTTTTAATATCACAAATTTTTGTTTTAAAACATTATCGATTTGAATTGAAAAAATATCATCGATTAGATAAGTATGTAAATAATTCGCAAACCCTATTACTAAAATATGTTTCACGTTGTTTTTATCAGAAACGTTCATCGCTTTCCTCGATCTATATAATAAGGTATAGGTACCTCAACAATTTTAATTAAAAAAATCATTTTAAAAAACTTAGTAACGCTTAGAAAATTATGTCAAACAGTAATTAAATTGTAAAAAGAAATTTCAATTTTTAAAATAGTTTATAACATTATATCATCGACCTTTTTTCCAGAATCTTTGGCTTACTGTAACCACCGTTTGATTATTCTGGTAATTTCTGCAGTTTTACAAGTCGGAAATCTCCGCATTGCACATTCTAAAAAAAAAATCAATATAACTACATATTGTTTTACGAGTAATACCAACTTTTTACCTTTAATTAAATTCATTAAATGAAAGTTCTCCACCGCAATGTTCTAGTCACATGATCATTAATTAAGAGTTTTAGACAAGCTCTTATAAATTTGTCTAAATTTTGTCTAAAACTGTATTAAAGGAATTTAATAATTTATTAACATGAAAATTTCTTTGGAATTGGTCGGTCGTTGACGCTCGAAGAAGAAGGACGTGTTTTTGTCGTCTTCTTCGAGAAAATTTTAATTTAATTAATTTTTAGTTTATTTTATTTTCTAATGTAGTGTAAAGTGTTTAAATATATAATTTATTTTAATTTAAGTTATTTAAGTAAAAGTGTGTGCATAAGAATAGTGAAAATTTAAATATGGATAGAATGCAATCCATCGGGATGCATTCAACAGGCATTGTTTTATATTTTTATTTTTATTCTCATATTTATAGCGAAACAAGTCAAATTTTGGCTTTCTCGCTTAATAATGCATGTCTTAAATTTGTGTAGTTGGTGCATAAAATTCGAATGATCAAATACATTATCTCGTATTTAAATTTAATTAAAATCGAATAAATAAATTTACGCATTAAATTTCTGTTTCTGTACATGAATATACAAGTTTTCGGTTTCTCTCTTTCCTCTTACGAGATTATGTATGTGTTGTATTTTTTGTTTTATGTAGAAACGACACAAACACATATATTCTTTATTTATATACATAAAAAGAATATAATTTCTATTATATAATTTCTATCAAGACAACATTGGTTCTATAGTGTTCGATTGTTGATATTTGCTTCTGAATTGTATTCACAGTCGTGTATGTGTAGTGTACGAGGTTATTTTCGGAAATATATACAGTAATATATAATATAGTGAAGCCTATTATATATGTATATAATATAGAGAAGGCATGTACCAAAACACACTATGTACACATCGATACTTTCCCTGCTGCGCACGTGAAGGATTATATGAAAAGTTTGTTTTCTCTATGTGCGTTGGTGGTTTTAGTTTTGTACTGTAATACGATTTTATTATTTTTACTTGGCGTTGTTGTATTCTTTGTGTTTATAGTGCTCTTTATATACAATGAACTACACAACTCAAAATTTTCATGTATTCAATTCAAATAAGATTCTTATACTACGTATAATCGAGTAATTTTGAGTTGAATTGGAAATTTAATTAGAATTAAAAGTTTCTTGTGTTCGATTCTAATGGGATTTGTTTACTTTGTATTATCGAGTAAATTTGAGTTGAACCAGAAACTATCGTATGTAATACAGTGAGGTCTCGTTATAGTGAATACTGATTTAAGGAAATTGTAATTTCGCAAGGAAATTTTATTCGCCAAAGTGATAAGTGTTTATGTGAAAATATATGGTTAATAAGGAAATAAAATAATAAAACTTTGCATATGTAAATACACAACTAAATTAAATTATTAAATAATTAAATACATTTCTCCGGTTCCTTTGGCTGCGCTGTTTCGAGATTTCACTGTTCATATAAAAATTTTTTGTTTATTTAAGCATGATTATTTTTAATACGGGGTAGTTAATTTTACTGAACTGCACGGAATTCCTAAACTGAATTCATACTTTAGAAACTAATTAGTTCTTATAACTTTAATTTTGGGTACTGGTGATATTAATTGTAATTCATTCCAGAAAAGTCATCGCAGATGAAACTTCTATACTTTAAGTGGCAGGTTCACAAAAATGGTTCATTTATAATAGTAGTTTTGAGTTAAACTGTAGTTTTTTGGATCGGATTGGTGAAATTGGGATTCCGGGAAGGACTGGCACCCTATTGATTTTGTTTATCAGTTATTTTTGTTAATATGTGAATAGTATCTAAAGGAGTTCCTTTTTTAGTTCACTGATTAATAAGTTAATTTTCAGAATATAACTCAATTCCAGAATTAATCATTATTAGAGGGATTAAAATTAATCCTTTCTAATAAAGAAGCTAATTTCAAGTATAGATTATAGTTTCAGAATTAGTAATTATTAGGGATTAAATTAATCCCGTGTTTCAGAATTAAATTCCAGCTTAAATCAACCTTCCAGGATCAACAAGGAGTGAAGAAGCTGAAATTAAAAATTGTGTTAATTTTGTAAGCTGATGAAATTAATTAATTGTTAAAATTTGTAGGGGTGCCAACTAGAGGATTTTTTAAATTATTTATTGAATTATTTAAGTGGCCTAGGCTAGGATTGATGCGGATGTAATTTTAAGTATACTTAAATTAATAAAATCTTAGGTGTTTAGAGGGGTTTATTTTAAGTATACTGATGAATAATTTAATTTGTTTCAGAATTTAAGATTGCTCCAGAATTAATCATTCTTAAAGGGATTAAATTTAATCCTAATTTTCAGTAACAAAGGTATAGCCGGACTCAACGCTCCAGGAACAACAAGCAGTTAACAATCATGTAGTTTAGAAATTGTGTTGTCTTGTGTTGTCTTATTTACTAACTATCAACCGCCATGGTGTCTGGAACCGGGTTGAGTCTCTGTTACTAACATACCTTTCCTTTCCCTCGATTTTGTTATTCGTAAGAGGGTGTACGGTGGACCCGGCGTATCCGGGAAACTTGCCTTAGGCTTGGTCGTACACACTAAATCAATCAATCAATCAATCAATGAAAATTTCTTTGGAATTGTTATTAACTTCTTTTTCCAGATCTTCAAACTGGGCGGAGGAGGTAGCAGGAATTTGGAATAATGGAGATACTTCTTCAGGCTCACTTGGTTTGGTGTTATTTAAACGCTGCTCCCGCCGCAAGAGTTTCATTTCCCTCAGTAAAACACGCATCATATTTCCTTGTTCATTTAAAATTTTACAAACGTCTGTTATTGTGGGCACATGTGGTGATGTATTTGGTAAATATGAGTTTTCTGATGAGATACTTCACTGATATTTTTTGATACCGACGAATTTATTAATTTTGGGGATCTGGATGAGGTAGTTTTTTTTTTTTTTTTTTCGCTGGCGCTACATCCCATGGAGGGATTTGGCCGCTTCATTTTTTTGAAGTTTCGTAATCATTTTTACAACGGATAATGAGTGATTAGTTCATTGATCCTTACATTAAACCAGCCGTGATTTTTTCATCACCCGCCGGGAATCGAACCCGGGACCTCCGAAGCTTAAAGCAAGCATGCTAACAACTGTGCCACCGGGGATGAGGTAGTTGGTTCACTCGAAAAAAAAAGATTTTTTTTATCGTATGGCTTTGGCTTAAAATAAAATTGCTTTTGCGTGGTTGGTAGTTATGTGGTGTAGCAATACACTAATTTTAAACATTTTAGGTTTGAATACCGAATCTAAACAACAAAAACATTAAAAAATTAGCTTATAAAAACCCAAATTATATTTAAGTACTCAGTCTTAAGTTGTAAATTATCTGATAATATAAATAAATAAATAATAAAAATACACAAAAATAAAGACATACCTACATACAAATAAATTAAATATAAACCTATAATATTGTGAAAACTATTTATAACTAAATTTAAAAGAAATAAATAGTAAATACATTTATATTAATTGAATTTAGTGTTATTAATTTGTGAATTGTCATTGAAACGGTTCATCATTTTCCCGAACCACAAATGTCTGCAAACAACATAAGACATTATAATCCACAATAACTGGTAACAATACACAACAATGGTGACAGCGAAAATAATTTAAAAACCTAGTGCAATAAAAAGTCTAAAAATCAACAAGCTATACCTAATTATGTTGATATTTAATACACTAAAATAATTAAATAAGTTAATGTTAAACTTAGTGTTAAAAAAAAAAAAATTCAAGCAACATTTGATTGCATTTGCATATAATAATACAAATTTAAATAAATATAATATAAAAAATATTATCGTACGTGCATTTCATATACAATAATTTTAAAATCAAATTATTAATTAATAACATATAAATACATAAACATGTACGTGTAACCAGTTATTGTGATTCTAACGAAAGCAAAAAACAGCTGATAGCTGTAAAATGAAAATCACATATTATTTTGTCTTGAATTATTTAAATCTAAAACAATACTTTTATTGTTATATCATAAAATCAAGTCAAATTTACAAATCATAAAAAAAGTATCCAGATAAAAATTATTGGTGACGTTAAATCATCACATTCATCAATTATAAAAAAACAACTTTTCGTAAATCAGCATCAATATAAATTCAACTGCAAGTCAACTGTATTTTAATCATCATCATCATCATCATCAATCAACATTAGTCTTAATACCATCGTTGAACACATGGATATAATACAATATACAGCACCTCAACTCACCATAGACGAAATCATTTCTTTTCATAAATTTTTTGAAAATTTATAATTTTGTAAGTTAGTTTCTAATTTTTTATTTTTTATCTATATTTTATTTAATATTCATATATATTATCTAAATTTTTATTCGTCAATTCTAAATATTACATATTTTACAAAGTTAAAATTACCAATTAAAACTAATATTTATTTCATTCAATAATTTTGCAAACTCATGTTTTAAACGAAAGTGTTTTGATATATAAATTTTATGTCTGAAAATATTGAAAAATTAGAGCTCCGAAATCGTGATGTTAATCATCCTGTTTTAGATTCTCCTTCGAATTCAAATTTATCTTTGAATGAGATCGGAAAAAAATGTTCTGTTAAGTTGGTTGATATTTTATTAAAAAGTGAAACAAAAGTAAATTTTGCAACAAATTCTGACGAATTTTCTAGTATACATAACGTTATTTTAAAAAAAAGTGAATCTGAAGGTAAAATGGATTCAACAATTAGTTATGCTCTTAAAATTATTCCGTTTTTCGATGGAAAAATTACGGAAATACATAAATTTTGTACGTGTGTAGAGGTTATTTGGTCTCAAATTGAAGATCCAAAAGAAAAGTCGTTGTTCATGAACATTTTAAAAACAAAATTGTGTAACCAAGCGTACGAAGTTGTACGTTATAAAAATTTCGACAAGTGGGAAGATTTAAAATTAGCCCTAGAACAAAAATTTTTAAAACGTAGATCTCAAGGTGCAGTTTCAGCCGAATTAGTTTGTTTAGTCCAAAATAAAAATGAAACCGTTAAAAGTTATTCCTTTAAAGTTGAAAGTTTGTTGAATGAACTTAACGAAATTTGCATTTCAAAACAAGGTTTGGAATACGCTGATATTATAAAAAAACTAAATGAATCCACTGCGTTAAATTCATTCCAAGACGGACTGAAAGATAATTTAAAAATCATAATAAAATCTCATCATTTTGAAAATTTGAATGACGCTATTGCGCAAGCTATTGAAGAAGAAATTAGTCACAAACCATTTCAACATTACAATAAAAGTGATCAAAATAAAATCACATGTTCGTTTTGTAATAAACCGGGTCATCGTATAGATAACTGTTTCAAAAGAAGCAACAGAAATTTCCGTTCCTCTAATTCTAACCAAAATAATGTACCACATTTCTATAACAATCAACATTTAAATTTAAACCCGTTACAAAATCCGAATCCAAATCCAAATCGAAGTTTACCAACAAAAATGTATCATAATAATTCAAATTACAATACAAATTTAACATGTAATTATTGTAAACAAGATGGACATAATATTTCCGAGTGTTACAAAAGAAAATTTAATGCTTCTAAACAACAAGGTCAAACATCATCAAATGTTCAAGTCATCAGCCAATCACAAACTTCGGAAAACCAAATGGAATCCGTAGAATCGAACACAGCTGTTCGGGTCCAAAATTTAGAATAAATTCGTGTTCAATACCAACTAATAAAGATTTGAATAATGACATCAGTCGTAATTCAGCTAGAGATGATTTTAATGTTTCAAATTCTAAGTCAACAAAAACAACCATCAACCAATCAACCAGTATCTTTTCGATTAATGGAAATTCACCTAGTTCAAAATATGTTCAATTAAATTTAGATATCTGTCGTAATAATAATTGTAACTTTTTAATTGACACAGGTGCCGACATAAGTCTTATAAAAAAAGAATTTTTAAGTCAAGAAGCAATGTGCTATCTCGACAAAAAAATCTTTATTCAAGGTATAAGCCCAATTACTACAGAAACATTAGCCCTGGTACATGCTAATATTATATTATCCGACTCCACAAAACTATTTCAAAAATTTCATATTGTTCAAAATTCATTTCCTATAACATGCTCAGGAATTTTAGGCAAAGATTTTTTGGAAAATTACAAGTGCAAAATTAATTATGAAAATAAAACTTTAGAAATTATAAATAATAACTTTAAATTCACTATTCCAATTATTTCTAATCAAATTCAAAAAATCATTATTCCTCAAAGGTCAGAAATGTATATTAAGTTTCCTATTAATTCAACTAATGACCAAGAGTATTTCTGCCCGTCTCAACAATTAACACCTGGAGTTTTCCTCGCAAACTGCATTATTAAACCATCAAATAACAATGCTGTTTTTAGTATAATTAATAATAATGAACATGACGTTGAACTTAGAGATCTAGTTATTACTAAAGAAAATTTGGACAATTATGAGGTATATCATTTATCGGAATCGACAAATACATTTGAAGAACGTCTTAGAAAATTAGATGAAGAAATTGATATAAGTCACTTAAACAGCGAAGAAAAAATATCAATACGAAACATTTATCGCGAATTTAATGATGTTTTTTATTTACGAGGCGATAAGCTAACTGCAGCTAACGCAGTTTATCATAAAATTCCAATTTTAAATAACGCTCAACCAATTAACAAAAAACAATACCGATTACCACAATCTACCAAAGCTGAGATAAATTCGCAAATACAACAAATGCTGGATGATTCTATTATCGAACCCAGTGTTAGTCCGTGGAATTCCCCATTATTAATAGTTCCGAAGAAGTCTGACTCTACTGAAAAAAAATGGCGTTTAGTTGTAGACTTTCGCAAGTTAAACGAAATTACTATTGATAATGTATTTCCCTTACCCAACATAAACGAAATATTGGAACAATTAGGCAGTTCAAATTATTTCACTACCCTAGACCTCGCTAGTGGTTATCATCAAGTCATGTTAGACCCGGATGATAAAGAAAAGACAGGCTTCAGCACTGACATGGGCCATTTTCACTTTACTAGGATGCCTTTTGGATTAAAGGAAGCACCAGGTACTTTCCAAAGACTGATGAATCACGTTTTGTCAGGACTAAATTGTTTTAAATGTTTTGTGTATTTGGACGATGTCGTTATCTATGGATACGATTTAACCGATCATAACCAAAAATTAGTCGAAGTTCTTCAATGTTTCCGCAAATTTAATTTAAAACTGCAACCAACTAAATGCAATTTTTTACGGCGCGAAATTAAATATTTAGGTCATTTAATTACAAGGGAAGGGATTAAACCAGATCCAAAGCTAATCGATTCAATTTTAAAATTTCCTAAACCAATAAACAATTCCACTTTAGAATCTTTCATCGGACTTACAGGTTACTACAGGTCATTTATAAAAAAATATGCTGATACGATCGAACCTTTAATCGCTCTTAACCTTCATCCGTCCCTCAAAATAAATAACACTAAAGTTCCTCGAGGCCTAAATGGACCCATACGAATTTACATCAAAAAACATATATTTTTTTTTTTTTTTTAATTTTATTAATTAAAATAAAACAAAAATGAATTTTTCTCACAGAAAATTCTAATACAAAAAATTTAAAAATTTACGTTAGAGTAAAATTTATGTCATCACTATCGCGCTTTTTATGTAGTTTCGAAAACGGAAGATTTTATGAAAAGGCACAAAAAATGTATAGAACGAAACTACAGTAAAATTGAACAAAATGTAAAAAATGAATTTATAATTCGGTGATTTTCCTAAATATATGATAAGAATGCAATATAATCTCTGTTAATGGGAAAATACTAATTACATGTCTATAAAATTACTATGGGCCATTTTTGACCCCGAGGATATTTAGTGTTACTTATTTTACTGCGGTGTAACGGTAAATCGAAAATTATTAAATTTTTGTATAATACTTATTTAGAACATATTAGACAAAGTCACTAAGTTACACATTTGTGATGTTTATACTTATCAAGATTTTCGAAAAAGAAAGTGCATTTGGGTCGAAATGGACCCGAGGGACGGAAGAAGGTTAAAAGAGAAATACCGAAAACATTTCAGTGGAATGCTTTTGCAGATGAATCATTTAATATTCTAAAAACAATTCTAACTAGTACACCAATTTTACATTTCCCCGACTTTTCAAAAGTATTTTATATAACAACCGATGCATCAAATGTAGCTATAGGAGCTGTTTTATCACAGACAACAAACTCAGAAGACCTTCCAATCGCTTTTGCGAGTCGTGTTTTAAATAAGTCTGAGCGTAACTATCCCACGATAAAGCGTGAACTATTAGCAATAAAATGGGCAATCGATAATCGTTTTCGACCTTACGTTTATGGACGTAAATTTATTGTTATTACAGATCATAAACCACTAACCTATTTATTTTCAACTCCTAATCCTAATTCAATTCTAATCAGATGGCGTATTCAGCTAGAAGAATTTGATTTTAAAATTCAATATAAACCTGGAAAACAAATTGTCCATGCTGATGCACTTTCACGAATTGAAATACCCAGTGACATAAATGTTGATATTGTAACTCGTGCTCAAAGTAAACTAAATCTAGAGAAAATTCCAAACACATATAGTTCAAATCAAATTTTCAATGAAATTAATAACTCCGACCAATCTTTAATCAAAAATTCAAAAGAAATTTCTATTAATTCAGATTTAATTTTAAACGATATGAATCAAAATCTAAAACCAATTTCTTCAAACTCAAATGCAATAAATAGTCAAAATAATTCAGATCAAGAAATTATAACTTTAAATAATGAAGATGAAATCTCTCAAATTATCAAAGAATTCCACATAAATTCTTTAGGTGGCCATCAGGGAATAATTAGAACTTTTAATAGAATGAAATGCTATTATAGATTTCCTAAAATGCTAAGTCGAATCTCAAAATTTATAAAAACATGTCAAAAGTGTCAACATAATAAACATGGACTTATACAAAAAATGCCTATGAAGATAACGTCAACATCAATCAAACCATTCGAGAGAATATCATTAGATATTGTTGGTCCATTACTTTCATCTCACAAAAATAATAAATTTATACTAACCCTCCAAGATGATTTGACAAAATTTTCGTCAGCAATCGCTATTCCCAACCAAGAAACCACAACGGTTGCAAAAGCATTTGTGAAAAATTTTATTTGTTTATTTGGATGTCCTGTATCCATATTAACAGATCAAGGACAAAATTTTATGAGTCATATGTTTAAACAAATATGTAGTATTCTAAAAATAAAAAAAATTAACTGTACGGCGTATCATCCTCAAAGTGGGATCAATGGATTCCATATGCAATGTTTGCATATAATACAACACCGCATACATCAACAAAATTTATGCCATTCGAATTATTATTCGGCATTAAGCCAGCAATCCCAAACTCATTGTTGAAAGAACCTGATAAAATTTATAATTACGAAGACTACTCCAAAGAACTAAAATATAGATTACAAACTTCATGGAATATAGCTCAAAATATTTTAAATGAAAACAAACAAAAATCTAAAGTTCGTTATGATCGAAACCTTCATTACGAAAACTTCGAGTAGGAGATGTGCTTTTAAAAAATGTAATGAATAATAACAAAATCGAACAACTTTGGTTAGGCCCATATATTGTTACAAAAATAATATCTGCGGAAAATACAGAAATTCAAATAAAAAATAAACATAAAACAGTCCATAATAATAGATTGAAACATTTTCATAGTACTGACGTGGATGTTGAATGAAATAAATTAAAATAAAAATGAATAAAAATAATTAAATTTATTTTTGTATTTAATTTTGTAAACTATGTATAAGTGAAAATTAATTTAAGCATTTATTAATTTTCTTAGTATACTAAAATTATAATTGATATGAGTATTAATTAATATAATGAATTATTACAATTAGTTTTTTTTCCCTATTTTATATAATTATAATAGTTAATAATTATAAACAATTCAAAAATTTAATAGCATAAGTTATCAATATGTAAAAAAAAAATTTAAAAAAAATAATAAAAATAAAAAAATTATGTAAAAATGTATTCAATATTTATTCAAATAAATGAAGTACCAAATAAAGAAAACATATAATTAATAAGTTATAGTATATTATCTAAAAAAATTTTTTTTTAAAACAATTTTTTTGGAAAATAAGAAATTTTATATATTTTTTTTAAGTAAATTTACACTTAAAATATTTTTTTGATGTAACTTATGATTTATTAACATACGTTATTTATAAAGAAAACTACAGTCAGAAACATTCAGATGTATACGGCAAATTAAAATCAACCAAAAACTTTTTTTTTTTTCTTACTTTTTTTATTTTAAAAATACATGAATATGAATAAGTAAATATATTATTGTGATAACATTATTGATAAAAAATAAAATTTTAAATATGATATCTTCTGTTTGGTTTTTAACTTTATCTTTAAATTTCCCTCTAAATATGAGCCGTATAAATCTGAATGTTTCTGACTGTACGTTTTCTTATCTTGAGGGGTGAGGTGTGGTGTAGCAATACACTAATTTTAAACATTTTAGGTTTGAATACCGAATCTAAACAACAAAAACATTAAAAAATTAGCTTATAAAAACCCAAATTATATTTAAGTACTCAGTCTTAAGTTGTAAATTATCTGATAATATAAATAAATAAATAATAAAAATACACAAAAATAAAGACATACCTACATACAAATAAATTAAATATAAACCTATAATATTGTGAAAACTATTTATAACTAAATTTAAAAGAAATAAATAGTAAATACATTTATATTAATTGAATTTAGTGTTATTAATTTGTGAATTGTCATTGAAACGGTTCATCATTTTCCCGAACCACAAATGTCTGCAAACAACATAAGACATTATAATCCACAATAACTGGTAACAATACACAACAGTTGTATGCTTCTTGACGGTTTAATGTTATATTCAAGTATTCAACCATTAAAAAATTTGCATTGTTGGCTTCCTCGTCTGACTCAAATAATTGGGAATGATAAATAATTTGGAGAATGCGTCATCTAAAAGCAGAGAAATAATTTAATTAAGGTGTTGTAATGCTATGTAAACTAAATTAGAGCTTCACTCAGAAAAATATGCGGTGCGAATTTGTTTTTTATCCGCAAAATTATTTTATTTTTATTCAATCGGTTATTCTTTTATAAAATCACTCCTATAGTCAACGGATAAATATTTAAAAGTATCCTAACGGATAACTTTTAATAAACAATTTATAAATTTCACCACATTCGGTGTAAAATTATATTTTCACACTTTCTTTTGAAAAAGGACACCGGTAGATTTGAGAAACACTCTATGTGGATTTAATAAAATACACCTTTCGGTGTTCTTTTCTAAACGTGAAATTTCATGTCTAATTTATCGAGAATATTTAATTGTTTTGTGTTAAAAACATTGAGTTTTAGTTGAGAGTTTGTGCAAGGCGCATCGGTTGATCAATAATACATAATATAAAATTTATTTTATTCTAGTGTTGAGGTTGAACGAGGTTGAAATTATAAATACAAATATTGATGTCATCGAAATAAATAATTTAATTTGTAAAGACCCATTTGAATTTTGCTATCACGAAAAATATAATAATCCTTTTATAATTTCAAAAATTGAATTAGTATAAATTACTTGTTATTGTAAAAAAAATTAATAAAATAAATGAAATTTTTACTTAACAGCATAATTTTACTATTGTTTTACTACTGTTATACTTTTTTATCAACATGGTACACCAGTTTTTATGTTTGTAATAACATCCAAAGGGACTATTTGCAAAAACTCAAATTATCCTAAAGGATTTCTTCGAAAACGAAAACATATAAATATCCCAAAGGATTTCATAAAAATATCCAAAAGAATATTTTTCGGGAAGAAAAATTTCCAAATGGGTTATTTCAAAAACCTAAAATTGGTGTTAATATGTAACTTAAAATGGTGTTAGTATGTGGTGACACCGGAAAATATTTATCATTTGTACAATTCAGTGTCAATTAAGTTATCCAAAAATGTCTTTTGTATCATCAAAACTAGAAGATCCAATCGGATGCAATTTTCGAATATCCGATCGGTGAGATACTATGTAACACCAATTCGGTGTTACGGTAACCACTTTTTTTTCTGTGTGTGTTTTTATCTTCATGATTTTTATGCCAATGTCTTCATGTCAAAAGTTTTTAATTCAGAAAATTGTTCCCCGTTTGTAGAATCTATGCAATATATTTCTACATTAGTAGATTCTAATGGATAGTTCAAAAATTTTGCAATATTTTTGAGAATTTTGCCATAAATTTCATTTCATTAATTTTATTTACTACTTGTTGTAGTGCAAAAGATCATTATTTTTGACCATTTTCTTTCTTTTTGTAAATGATTTTCGAAATTAAACGCACTGTAACTGTCTACATTTCCTAATAATTTGGCATCTTCTGATAAATGAAGTAAACAGTGCGCATTAAATGTCCTATTTTCTTGGCCAAATAAAATTGAAATTTTTTTAACTAATTCAGATAACATTTCTGCAGCACATGCGTTGTTGAATTTTGTATTTTCAGGATAGCATAAAATTCTAATCGCACAAACAAAAAGCAGAAAGTGAGTGTAAAACTTTTCTGGTAAAATTCCTTTAAAAGCTACAATACTAGTGTACAGCAGAAACATTGTGAACTCTGTTGCTTTCCAGTGCTGCAGCTTTTCAAATGGCCTCTATTTTCTAGCAAATTCCAATGGTATACATGGTCTTACTGCTCTCAAATTACTGTTAATAGCATTTATAGCATTTGTTTGCAGCTGTTTTGGAGCAGCTGTTTTCTTACACCAATAATGCGCAGTGCATGTAGTCAATCGGGAAATTAGTAACTCATCCAATATTTAATGAATCTAGTTTAGAATCTCTAACTTGGTGATCCACTTGATTTTTTCCTTAAACCTCCCTATCCGTTCTTAATATGTTGTTCGTTCCTGGGAAACATACTTTATGTGATATATATACCCCCTTTATGTTGCATTTTGTATAGCAATAGTACTCTGAATGCATTTTCGCTCCTAAAAAAAAAAAATCATGTACATACATATTACGTTTTTACTTAGGGTGAAACCATTCACACCATAGTTAACTCGACTCGATCTAAAAAAAATTGTAGAATCGAGTCAAGTTAACTCGAACTAATAAAATGCACCATAAACGGAATAGAGTCGAAAAACAATAACAAAACAATAAAATAATTAAATTTGAATAATTTATTTCTAATGTTTAGGGACACAACACACTGAGTGCGAATGCGAACTGCGATTAAAACAAATTTCCTATTTTTAAGAAGATACTGCAAAATATATTGGTACTACCGGCAGGATATTTTTAATACGTTTATTCTTAGAAAAATATGGATACATCCATAAAAATGAACGACATTTTAATTTAAACAATTTAAAATAAAATTCAATTCGTAGTTTAATCTGCGAATTGAATTTCATTTTAAATTTGTTGAATAAAAATGGCTTCATTTTATAACGTTTTTTTATGCATGTATTCATAAGAATAAATGTATTAAAAATATTGTAGCAATAGTACCATATTTTTCCAGAATTTCCTCAAAGACACTCGCACTCAGGGTGTTAGATATCTTGGATAATACATACCTAATATAAATGCACGTGCCGGAGTATCACATATAAATGTTCTTAACGAAATTTGAAGAATTTTGTTCTTGTATTGTATTTCCGATTTGCTTAAAACTTTAAATTCATTAATAAATGGCTCCAAAAACTTATTGACACACGATCGTTTTTTGTTGCCTTGGTATATATCGATAACAAAAACCTCCTTAAAAGTAGGAATATTACCAAGTATTGGCCAAAGCTGATTGTTTGAGCTCTTTGCTAAAGGCACACCGTCGTCGATTCCGATGTCAATTTTTATATCTGATTTAACATAATTAATATTTCTAAAAAAATTGTCCACTGAATTTTTTAAACCGATGTGGGTATAATCTCAATTTTCTATATTTATAATGTCACAAGGTTTTTTAGAATCTCTTTTTAATTTTCGTAGATCTTTGGGGAGGTTTAAATCATATTTTTTTATGAGCTTTAATAGGACATTTCCACATTCAACAGAAATATTATATTTTACTAGCCACTCCGTAAATTCACGTGCTAAATTATTGTCATCCGTTTCAATACAGGAATTGCATTCAACGCATCCAAAATTCGAAGCATTGGATATAAACGAATTATTATCGGACTCGGAACTAACATTTTCTAGCTTTTCCATATTATTATAAACAATGAATAAATTGAATAAATTATTTGTTTTTTTTTTTTAAATGATTATTCACTATAATTACTATTCACATTTCACAATACTTAAAAAACTTTAAAATAAATTTAATTAATTCGGAAAAACAATTAGAAAAAACACGCAATGGCTATCGAAAATTCAAAAACAAATGATTATTTTCTTTATCCTTCTATCGAAGTATTTTTGCACTATTATATTTTTATTAAGTTCGAGAATGTATTTTTATTTTTTTTTCGCTGGCGCTGCATCCCATAAAGTGATTTGGCCGCTTCAATTTGAAGTTTCGTAATCATTTTGTTAACAGATAATGAGTGATTAATACATTGATCGTACATTAAAAACCAGACGTGATTTTTTCATCACCCGCCGGGAATCGAACCGGGGACCTCCGGAGCGTAAAACAAGTATGCTAACCACTGAGCCAGGCAATAAGAATGTATTAGTGTAGAGCAAAAAAGATATTCGTTTATAATAGTACGTTTATGTGACGTATTTTGCTTATTCGCTCAAATTGTTCAGCGGGCCATTGTTGTGTTCATTATATGTATTTTGTTATTCTAAAGTATAAATGCATGAGGAAAAGTGCGAATACATTTTATCCATATATAAAAATGAGACGGACATACTAAAACTTTTTTTCTTTCAAAATGTTACTATGATCTTTTAAAATTTGAGCAACTTTTACGAAAAATGATAAACAGGTAAATTTTTCGATTTTTCCATTCTTTTTAGCAAAAAAATTTTTGGATTGCGGTAAATAGTATTAAATAATATACATATTTTGAATATGCCTCTTCATAATGGAAGGAAATAATAAAAAAATTAATACTTTTATCGTACATCTTCTGTCTTTTAAAATAGAGTAAAAGATTAAATGTAAATCAGCTACTAGTTTCCTATAGATCGTGATATTTGTTCATTTTAGTACCGCAATTGTCGGTAGTGTGAATTATCTTTTCCATAACAAATGAGATAATTTACACTAGCGCACCTAGCGTAAATGATGGCGAAGTTGATGTTTAGTACAAGTGCTAAACATGATCTATAGATCGTGATATTTGTTCATTTTAGTACCGTAATTGTCGCTAGTGTGAATTATCTTTTCCATAACAAATGAGATAATTTACACTAGCGCACCTAGCGTAAATGATGGCGAAGTTGATGTTTGGTACAAGTGCTAAACATGATCTATTGTACGAAATGAAAATGGCAGATGTACTAAAAATTTACTTTGATATGTTTCCATGCTAAAATACAAATTTTTAATATGTGTCCTTACTCATGAAAGGGAAAATCTGTAGTCTGGATAAAATATCTGGATAAAAAGCCAAATTTTCATGTACAATTAATAAGTTGTGTAATTCAAGGAAATGAATTAAAAATGATAAAATGTAGCGTAAAAAGTCCTATTGGATAAAATTAAACTAAGTTATTTGCAATTCAACGACAAAAATAGAGAAAGTCTGGAGGTAATTTATAGAGATCTATAGAGACTTATAAAAAACACAGCAAAGATATGTACATACCATATATGAAAAGTGTCCTATATTCGTTTTTGGCTTTTTAGGGAAAAATGTATTTTCCGGTTTTAACAGAAAGAAAATTTATTGTGTCTTGTAAAATATTCAGAAATGTTAGAACTTTAAACTAAAATTAACGAAACATAAAAATTTGATTTGAATGATGAACAAATTTTACTCCTAAGTTTAAAATTCGATTTCTCAAAAATTGTCCATATGGCTTATAGGACACTATAGTATTCACATAGACAATCATAATAGATTTCTCATTTGACTAAAACACAAAAAATTTAAAAGAATTCCATTCAAATGTTATCGGCGTATTGCATATACGTATTATATTTGCAATGCATTCTAAGATCATTTGCCTTATAAACTACAAAGCACAACGATAACATTGGAAATATCAGAAGTTTTGTTTTTTTCCTTTAGTTATAATGAAATGAGAAATCTAGTATGAATGTCTGGTATTCATATGACGATTTTTAAACAAAAATGTAAAATCTAAAGAGATTAACAGAAATTTTGTTAGGATTGAAACGCGATTAATTTTATTTTTAAAACCCTCAGAATTTATAATAAAGGATTTGTTTTTCTTAAACTAGGCTTCAGAAAATTGCCTAAAAATGATAATCGGCCGAGGTCGGCTCATGTATATTTTCAGAAGAAGGATCCTAACCCATTTGATGAGTGGCATCCGTCGCGTCCTGATCCCTACTGCAAATTTGGGCGGATGCTCAAATTACTTTTCTGCAAGGATAATTTTATGGCGCGATTGGTCAATAATTATTTGCGAGATAATTTTTTTCCACGACAAAGTATACAAAAAAGTTCTTTGGAATTAAATATAGACGCTTGCGTTTGATACTAATAACAATGCCGGGTTTAGAGACATCAGCGGTGTTTCAAATGGAATTTAATACATACATCTCTAAACACAAATGGTTTATCAAAATTTCAAAATACGGCCAATCTACCAAAATTATTTAATAATGATTGTAAGTCAATTGATTCGATGGCGCCATCAAAAATCCCAGCACCTGTCCTTTTTTCGCGCGTAAGTTTTTTCTTTGGAGCCAAATCTATGTTGTCAAATTCTTCTCATATTTGGTAATTCGACAAATACTTGGAAACTTCCTGGACATTTGTGTAATAAATTTTGATGTTTCTTCAAATAGGTTATTTACCCAAAATTTAATCGTTTGCATAAATTCAACTTTTCGAAAATCAAATTCACCCTTTTACAACTCAAATTCATCCCTGGCACACAAAGTTCGACCTTTTGCAAATAATGGTTTATTGAGATTTCGCTCCTTATCAAATAAAATTTTCTTAGCATAATTCTGCAGGTATTTTCAAACTGAATTAATCCAAGTTGAATGGTTTCTTATAATTTATTGCCAATATAATTTGTTTTACTCTCCACTTAAATACCTACACATATGTTTATATTTAATTTATTTTCTTACGTACAAATTCATTGCAGCCAAATTGTGTTTGTGTCATTTTCATTTTATGGCAAATGTTTATAAAAAAAAATTATATTACACTTTTCGAGACCACAAAATTTATGAATTTTTTTTTACTTTGTCTTGAAACGGAGCAATTCAATTTTCCCAAATAAAAGTTATTATTTTAGTGCGGAATTTGTTTATTGGGCCATTGACCCAAATTTATTGCGAACGAAAAACATAAATTTATACATTAAATATTTATATTATTTTTATTGTAAATAATAAATTCTAATCAAAAAATAATATTTTAAAATATTAATTTCAGGAATGGAACGACATGAATTTAAGATGGAATTCAAGTGAATACGGTGGTGTGCGGGATTTACGTATTCCTCCACATCGATTGTGGAAGCCAGATGTTCTTATGTATAACAGGTATTAAACAAAATTTTTTACGCTAGTTTATTAACAAATGAGGCTCAATTTATTTACCTTAACTTTTTCTTTATCAATTTTAGTGCCGATGAAGGATTTGACGGAACGTATCCGACAAATGTGGTTGTACGAAATAATGGATCATGTTTGTACGTGCCGCCTGGTATTTTTAAATCTACATGTAAAATAGATATTACGTGGTTTCCATTCGACGATCAAAGGTGTGAAATGAAATTTGGATCATGGACATATGATGGGTTTCAAGTAAGTTTTCAATTTAATATGGTTGCCTATAAATTATATTTAAACAAAAAACGTTAGAAATGTTTATTCTAATTGTAAGTATAAATGCGCCGTATATCATATTTAAAATAATCAGCTAGGATTTATATAATATATAGATATATTACTATAATACATTTAGGTACTAAACCAGTTTGGAATGATATTGAGCCCATTTGTTTTAATGTTGTGTACGATTTACAAAACCTATAAATTAATAATTTTTATCATGTTTTTCGTAAAAATGTTGTATCATTTTAACTAAATTGTATCTACAAAGCAATTAATTTTTTGCATTTTTATTGTGTCCACAATTTATTTGTCTTTTTTTGGTATACAAATTTTGCCGAAAAAGATGAAAATAGCATACGAATGTTCAAAAATAATTTTTGCTTACAATACGACTAAAATGGTTTATGTTGAGATTTTAAGGAAAATTGATGTCGCAAAAAGATTGAAATCAAATAAAATGTCGCATTTAATTGCAACAGAAAAATATATAAAAATATTTAATAGCGATGTATTTATGATGCAAGTGTTAAAAATGAACTTTTATTTTATGAAAAAGGAAGATTGGGAGACGACGCGAGTGCTCCAATGCTTTGAACAAAATAAAGGCACTTTTAACATGCATGTCATTCAATATTTTTTCTACAAACACTAATAAAAGGTACCAAAAATAAAAATATTGATTTTATAATAAACCCAGTTCAATACGAAGTAGACACAAACAGAATCGTAAACTTGATGTTCAATTTAGTAACCCTATTTGTTGTTTTAGGCTTTCAGTTAGTTATTCATTACTTTAATTTTAAAATAATGTAAACACATTAAATCAATAAAAAAAAATTCGGGGTGGGCTGTGTCGTCTACACGGCCGTAGGTGTTTTGCGTGATAACGTTTGTACGCAGTCAGAGAAATGATATATTTATTATTTTAATTTAGAATCAATTAATCGCCACTGTTCCTTTATGCAAATTAATAATCAACCGCCACTGTTTCTTTGACGCCAGAATTGCTCCGATTATATTAAGCGTTACAGTGCTCTCAATCACTGAAAAACGCTATTTTGTAGATTTTAATTTTAATTAAAATTTATGTAGAGATTAATTATTTTTGCCACCGTTTCTGTACGCACAAATTGACACCAGAATTGCGCAGATCAGATGAGGTATTCATTCTCCTTTATTACGGTACTCTCAAGTTTTGTAAATAGCTAATTTATACATTTTAATTTATAATAAATTATCTGCCACACGACATGTATATGTATTCAAAAAAGTACGTGTTCATTTTTATTTATGCTTGAATTTTATTTAATTTAAACTTCAGATACCTGTTGAAATATTTATTTAATAAACTCTTATAATTCGGAAAATTTGATAACTTGGAAAATTTTTTCGAACCGTGGGATTCCGTTATTACTATGCAAAATAATATTGCCAGGTTGAAAAGATATTTTTACCTTTTGCTATGCAAAATAATATTACCAGGTTGAAAAAATATTTTTCAACATTTAAAAATTATTATTTTTTCCCAACAGATTTTTAAAATTTTGCGATCAACTCAGAATGTGGGAAATGCAGTCTATGTATGTTGATTCAAAATGTAGAAAAATGAACAGATCATGTTTATTTAGGAGGAACACATTTTATCGGCGTCTTAAACGCATTATGTATCTAAGCGTTTTATATATTTACAGGAGGCAAGAAAAACCGATCGGATTTGCAATAAAGATACACTGCAATGAACTAACAAAATTGAATAATTATTTACCTTTGAACGTTTTGTGGTCTCAAATTTAATTAAAAAAGGCAGCAATCGCTAATTGTTTTACCGATAACCCAATAAAACGATTTTGAGAAATTTTGTAGATACACGGCAATGTGTAGTCGTTGTCATACCAATTTCACTCAATTCCGCGTTATAACAGGTTTGATAAACTCACATAAACTTAACAAAGATTATTATAGAATTTGATCTAACAAAAACAAAAAAAAAGGTTTTTTTTTCATCTTACTGCGCTTAAAATATATTTGCAGATATTTATTTTGTTTCATTATTTCAATAATTTTTAAATAAATAGTTAAATTGTTAGCGAAGTTTCGTTTTGCTGTTTTTTTGTTGGTTTATCTCAAACCTCTAAACTAAAATCGTTGAAAACTTTAAGAAAATTAATTTCCTAGAATTTCATTATTTTCCTTCTTCGTTTTTATTATTTTTCCTTTGAATAATTTTTTATGATAAATTTTTATTATAAAAAGTTTATTGTTTATGTTTTAATGAAATCATTTTTAATTTTTAATGAAAATGATGATTTTAATAATTGAAGTTTTTGTTTTATCTCAAAATGTGAAAATTCTATTTATTAATATAAATATTATAATTATAAAGTACTACATACTTAATAGTTTATAACTTTAGTTGTTTGTTCTGTAAAAATTTAAGATGGTGAAAATTGTATACATAAATAATCGTATACGGTTCAAACTATAGGCTTATCACATTTAATTTATTGTTAGATAAAAAGCCCGCAAAAGTCTGTCTGAGTATTTTTTGCATTCAAAAACAGTAGTGAAAAAAGCCTTGTACGAAATAACGAAGTGAAACACAAAAATATATTATTAAATGCTTAAAAAAGACAGCAGGATATATTTTCGTACATTTTTTACAACAACTAGGTCAAGTGTGAAAAATAATTTTTTTTATAACAATTTTATTTATTTACTAAAGTTATGCAGTTAAATTTTAAAATGAAATTACATAAAATTATCATTTTTTTGTTGTCAAAAGTTTTATCCTTTTTTTGGTTGTACTCAGATTATTTTAGTGAAATTTGAATGTAAAATTCAAATTAAATTTATTTAGTTTTTGTTTTGTAACAATATAAATCTAGCAGCCAGCGTAACAAACATTTAGAAATACATTTAATTACAGTATACACATATACTCGAGCGAGAGTAAGTTTGTTTATTAGAGTACTCGTGTTATGTTGTTAATTTAAGCTCTACAGTAAATTTAAACAAGGTAAACAGACTTTTTCTTCATTTACCTAACTCGTACATAGTTGAAATTTGAATATAACTTTATAATAGGATGTAGTTAAATCTCAAAAGTATAGAAATTATCCAGAAAACAATTGAATCGTTTATTCTTGAAAGGGCTCATGTCCACTTTTTGTCAAAATTAGTATTATAACGGTTTTGTATCACAGACACGTATATACATACGTTTTATGACAAGACGATATTACCATATGGTTAATTGAACGGTACCTACCTTGCAACAAAAAAATCATTTATTTCTAGAAAGGTCTCATGTCAAAAAAGTTTTTTTTATTTCCTGAACAATTTGAAAAAGTGGACATGAGCCCTTTCAAGAATAAACGATTCAATTACTCAAAACCAAAAAGTTTAGTTTCGAAGCAACATTACGCATTTTACAATAATTACGAGTTTTGTGACAAAAACAATTTATTATTTAACATTCAAATAAAATCTCTGAACTCTGTGCCATCAATATCTTATGTTCTCGCAAACAATAGTTTTGTCATCTGAAAATATATCGTAGACAACAAAACTTTATGATCATGATCAACCATGTCGAATGCCTTAGAAGCACCAACAAACAAACCAGCACAAGCATTACCACAGTCCAGCCCATTAAGAAGAAGAAAAGAAAGAAATGCATAACTACAGTTACCCACGAAACGATTAACATAATATGTTTCTTTTTCTCTTTTTCTGTCCAGTCCAGATGCGGAAATCGACGTAAAAATCATAAGTAACTGTCAAATTTCACCATTATAAAATTTCATCACCATAATCACCACCAACATCATCACCATCGCCATGGTAATCACTACCATCATCATCCCAAACCGTCATTATCACTATCGTCATCTCAATCCCCATCCATCTTAATCAACATGACCATGACCATCAATCAATAAAATCACCATGACTATCATCATCATCATTATATCCATCTTAATTGGTTATATCTTAAAATCATTTGAGAATACAACTTTGATCGTACGCGGCCAATTTCCTCATTATCGGTTAACAAAATTAACCAAGACCATAAATCATCATCACCATCATTATCGACAAATCACAACCGTCGCCGTGATAATTATACCATAATTATACCATAAAAGCTTTAGCTAACATTTATCCACCTGATAGCCCAATGCCGAAAAATTGGCGCCGCTTAGAGAATATAGGAAAAACTAGTCAAAGGATTAGTAACATCGTGACACAATATACAGATATTAGCTTGCTTTTTATAACAATAATACAATTAAGAAAATTATTTTTAACAACAAACCAAGAATTGATCGCCTTTCCTAGTCTGGCGTTTTTAAGATCAATTGCAATGATTGTAGTTCCTCTTATATCGGACAGACTGGGCGCAATTTTAAAGTTAGAGTTAAAGAAAATTTATCTGGTAGCCATGAATCATCCCTTTATAAACATTTAACGTTAGAAAATCACACATCCAATTTAAACAATTTAGAAATATTGCATGTACAACCAAAAAGCAGACGTTTAGACAACTTAGAATCTTACGAAATCCGAAAAGCTATATTTCTTAACCAAAATATCCTCAACGAACAGAGAGAAATCCGTTTCTCACCAATTACCGACCCCGCATTGTTTTATTCACATACTCATTCCATACCATAAAATTACTAATTCGTCGGGTTATAAAAAAAAATAAAAAAATCAACATCTGGAATTTTGTTATTCGACCGTTGACTAATCAATAATCATATACCTGTGTTTAACTCACCCCCCCTTTTAATTTTTATTTTTGAATGTTTATTGCTCTCACCAATTTTACCTGTGGTTAACTCACCCCTTTTTTAATTTTTAATGTTTATTGCTGTCACCAATTTTATTGTTTACCACTCCCACATTTTTTTATTGGTATATTTTGGTTTCACTTTTTGCTTTTTCCAACTACATAAAACCTCCAAACTTGGACACCTCTTTAACTTGGACATTTCTATATATTGGACATTTCTTAAAGTCCCTTCAAAAACATATGGATTTATATTTTTTTAAATCGAATTTACCTTTATATTTTGGACAACCTCCTTAACTTGTATGTTGGACAGAATTTCTTGACGATAAAACAATTTTCCTTGGTACATTTACTCTATATGTTGGTTCTCTGTTTTCGTAAAACGCATTACAAACACATTTCCATGATGTAAGATTTCCGGCCATATAATACAACAGTGTGCCAAAAATATAGCCGAAAAACTTGAGATTGAATGAACGTGAAAAATTTCTTCAGCGGTACGATATGAGATACAAATCGTTAAGCGGTGAGGCGAACGAAATGAGTGCTAGTTACATTTCTAGTTTTCGATTCATATTTGTATCTTTAGTTGAAGGCTATGAGCCGAAAGATTCTTTCAATGCTGATGACCTCGGTTTATTCCTAAATTCTATGACATAAAAGTATGGTGTTGAAAAATGGAAATTATTATAGTGGAAAACTGTCGAAAGAAAGGTTGACTGTGCTATTAGTTGTAGAGCGATGGGGGAAACATTGAAACCATTACTAGTAGGAACAGCTGCTAAACCAAGGGCATCTGAAAATTAAAAGACAACGATTTGCCGGCGATAAGGAAGTCAAATAAATCAACTTGGATGACCGGCTGCTTATTCGAAGAATGGCTCCGTGGAATTGACATCATGCGTAAAGAAACACGCAAAATTTTATTGACTGTCCAGCTCATCTTGAAGATTTGACTAACTTTAGCTTTCGCTCTCAACCGGCAAGAATAACATCGGTCATTAAGCCTCTTGGCCAAGCCATAATCAAGGTTTTTAAAAGCTACTACAGGAGCCATCTAATAGTAATAATTCATTTTTATTTAGATTTTCCGGAAAAATGGTGTAAAATATTGGAAAACTGAAACTTATGTTTGAAACTTTAGAGAATTGTGAAGTTATTTTCATTCATAACTCAAAATCGACGAAAATACAGTTATCATGTTTTCCAAAAAAACAACAGAAATAAAAAAGAATATTTTATTATTTAATTAGATAATAAAATATAATTTTTTCAATTTTTAGGAATGTTTCTATAACTTGGACAACTCTCTATGTTGGCCAAAATTTTTAGTCCCTTGAGTGTCCAATATACAGAGGTTTCACTATATATATATAACTACATTTTTATTTTTACATTTTAGTAGATACTCCTGATGATGGCCTAATAAGCCGAAATCGATCGAGTGATTTTTTAAACCTTTTGTAATTTTGCGAAATATTTAACAAGTGTTTTTAAAAAAATTTTAAAAATGTGTGTATTAAGTGTGTTTCGCCAAGTGCCTACGGCAGAAAGTGTAAAAAGTAAAAATCGTATTTTTAACCGACAACATAAAACACTTGCGGTTCTAGAATGGTTAAAACAACAACAACAAAAGGAATTATCTTAGCCTAAGCTCAGTCTGAGGTGTACATTAGTCGTGGGTGCTGTTTTAAACCACTCGATATAATAATAAATAAAAAACATTGCGCTCGACCTGCTGACATTCTTATGAACTACCCTCCCTTGGTTCACTCAACTACCGATAACAAACCCAAAATGAAAACCCATGTGAACTAAAAACCTCAAAGTTAAACATTGGGGCAAAAGAAGAAAAAAAAAATATGACAAGATAATTTGGTATGGCACTAACAGTAGTACGGCACAGCAAAAATGTATGAAAATAAGTAAACTAGTAATAAGAACAAAAACAAAACATGACAATAAACCAAATGAATAAACTTTTAGTTTTAAGAAAATAAACAAATGCAAAGTTTAATTATTCTAAGATCCTAAAGAAAAATAAAAAATAAATAAATAAACAAAGGTAAAACCTGATAATTCTCGAACGATGACGTTGGATCACGGGTCTAGATCATTGATGCATTGGGTGGTTTTCGTATGAGCTTGTATCAATGAACCCCACTGATGATAATTCTCCAACGATGGCACGTTGGATTTTTAATGATACAGTTGAATTTTGGATAGTTTTGCCGGTTTTCACCACTACCAGATGCAATTAATTTGCCCGGGACATACCTCAATTATCTTGTTATCGTTCACTTTGGAGTTAATGAAGTATCGTATAAATATAACTGTAACAGATACTCGCATATGTGTTGGCAGTTTTACTATAGAACCTTGGACATGTACTCTCGCCACACATTAACACTGTACAAATTTTTTACTACTACTTTATCTGATGCACACAACACAGCTATACTTCTGCCACAAGCTAACGAACAAGAAATTTCAGAAATAATATGCACAACACAATTCAAATACTTAACGTTTATAATCTATTTATTAACTTGATCTTAATTTTGATTGGTCACAATGAACTTTTGATTACAATATTTATTTTCAACATTATATTAGACTATAGCTGAGTTACCCGGCGTTGCACGGGAGGTATATAATTCAAATACATTGATTGTTATGCAAGAATTCTCTCTTTACTCCATTTTTACAAACCTTCAACCAGATTAAAGTGAATAATAAATATAAAGATATTTTAGTTAATTAACTTTATTTCCGTATCGGGATTTGTTCTACGTGCTTGCCAAAGTATATCTTCACTAAGGCTTTCTTTGTGCTTTTCCCAAAGACCTTTAGGATCGGAAGGTGTGCATGTTGTTAATATGATTGCAAAGAGCTTGCGTATTTGTGCTGGACGACACATAAGACATGCTTCGGTTAGTGTTCTATCCCAGTGTTCACCATTTTCAAGTAAGCCCAGTTTAAGACATGCCCCTCTGTAGGTTTGACATACTTCGCCATTTACAGTTCTCAGACTGAAAAGACGTTGGTTCTCTTACTTCATGAAGCAGCATTCTCAGAAAATAACACTCCTTATTGTTAGGATGAACATTATAAACTCGACCCAAGGCATCAGAACCACGTATTCCAGGGTACTCCCGAATAATTGTGCCTTGCTTTCTTCTGAAAAACTGCTTCTTCGACGTGTTCCATGTATAATATTTTGGAACTTCATGATACAGCAACGTTTTTACGAATGAATCTG
The DNA here is from genome assembly GCA_963556165.1 of Tipula helvola. Taxonomy (NCBI): domain Eukaryota; kingdom Metazoa; phylum Arthropoda; class Insecta; order Diptera; family Tipulidae; genus Tipula; species Tipula helvola. The sequence goes on from OY744483.1 coordinate 234,250,178, forward strand.
TTCCGCACAATTGAAAAAAGGCTGTTAATGTCGTATTCGTTGGTTGCGCAGCTCTCTATAACAGATTTCCTTCCGTAAAGTAAACTCGTTGTCCATTTTCTAAGTGTACACTAAGATGTACAACTGTTGGATAACGCTCGTGAATATTAAAACTCAGAATTCGACAGACAGCTTCATTACTGCTGATGTAACGTCCTACTTCAAATTGCGTGACTTCATCGAATGGTGAATTTGTATTCGAAAGTCCAAAAATTGCCATATCACTGCCTTTGTTGACGTATTTACATATATATTTAATTGACTTAACCGAGTTGCAGTACTCAACGTTAATATGGGCTTTAAATATTTTCGTCAGTAACGGAGTGTAAGGAACAATCCAGCTATTACCTACCTCATGATGCACATTGTTTACTTTGATAGTGGCTGTGTGTCCTCCGTCATCGGGTTTTCGTCTCCGGTATTGTGGATATCCGTCGTCACCAGTTTGTGTTTCCTGATACATCTTTCGGGGATATTTTTTCGAAAACTTTCCGTCTTTCATGCAAGGTGAATTGGGATTCACGGCTCCACATGGCCCATGTATCATGTTTTTGCTAACGATTTCAAAAAGTATCGGATCTTCTTGGGGATTGGGTAATTCAGCTGATATAACACTATCAATTTGAGTAGGAGTAATCTTGTCCTTTAACCAAATCAAAATGTGAGCATGTGGTAGGCCTCTTTTCTGCCATTCATATAGAATACATTCAGCAGCGAGTTTCTCCATAAATATTATTTTTATTTATGAGGTTCATGAGATTTATGAGTTTCTGTTTGAAAACTCTAGCTGTCAGATCATGCCGATGGGTCGATGATTGCCCAATTAGAAGTAAATCTATAATCTCAGTCCATGTTGCATTACACGTAAACGTTATAAATAGATCAGGACGTCCAAATCTTTGGACATACGTCATGGCATCCTGAGCGTATTCGTGCATGTGCGCCTTGGACTTCCCGTATACGTAGCTGGTAATATGACCCCATGTCTTTCCCAATGTCAGCAACGTTTCCATCATTTGCAATTGCATCGCGCAAGTGAATATATTCGTCGGAACGAAGTTTTTCTGATTTAAGCGAATGAAAAGAAGTCGTTCACTTTCGATTTTAGCATACATATCAACAATGAATTGGTGAAAAAGTTGACGGCACTTCAGGATGTGGTTTGATTGTTGTGCTCTAATCATAATATGATACGCATTAAAATTCATGCAGAAAACCCTTTTCATCATCGCAGCACTTGTTGTTGGGTTAGTTTGCATCACGTTGAAATGATATCCATCTTCTCCTTGCCAAAACAGTATTGGATATTGAAGAGCATCATACGATCTGTGTGTTTCAGTAACACGCTGTAGGCTTTCATTTTGTCTATGGATAATAATATCACGTCGGTTGAAATCCGTTCCGACCATAACAATAGCAACTTCGTTGATTGTTGGAGCATTGAATCGTCTTTCATGTTGACCAGACGGTGTTTTGTCTGCTCGAATAACTACTCTGTGGTCATCTGATAACAATCGCACGCTAGATATCCTTTTTGGTGTATAAATTTGCGGCTAAGGCGCTATTTCGGAACATTTAAATAATTGTATCTATACATGTAAAAATGAATTCTTGATCCAGGGCAGACTTCCGGATTGGAGCATGTCTCTAATTTCATATAACCCCTTTCCTAAAGTCATCCCCGTCAAAAAATCCTAAAAAAATTAAAATTTGAGAAAAAATTTGTACCACAGCCCCTAGACCCCGGGGTCCAGCCCCTTCAAAAGTATCGTGTGCATGGTCCTGAACATGCAATATATACATGGTAAAAATTTCATGGCGATCGGTAAAGCAGCTAAGGCGTTATTTCAGAACAATCAAATAATTGTATCTTTACATGTAAAAATGAATTTTTGATCCAGGGGCGGACCCCCCGAATTCGAACATGTCTCTTATTTCATATAACCCCTTTCCAAAACTCATTCTCGTAAAAAAATTTAAATTTTCGAAAAAATTTGTACCATGGCCCCTAGACCCCGGGGTCTAGCCCCTTTCACAATATCGTAAGATTGGTCCTGAACATGCAACATTTGCATGGTAAACATTTCATGGCGATCGGTTGAGCGACTGAGAAGTAATTTTGAAATAATCAAATATTTGTATCTATACATGTAAAAATTAATTTTTGATCCAGGGCTGGGCCCCTCGGATTCGAACTTGTCAGTAATTTCATATAACCAGCCCCATAAACTCATTTTCGTGGAAAAATTTAAAGAAAATTAAAATTTTCGAAAAAATTTGTACCGCAGCCCCTAGACCCCGGGGTCCAGCCCCTTCCAAAATATCGTAAGGTTGGTTCTGGATATGCAACTTGTACATGGTAAAAATTTCATGGCAATCGGTTGAGCGGCTGAGACGCCCATTCGGAACAGACAAACAGGAATTCATTTTTATATATATACAGTGGTAGACATTCGTATAAACGCACTATGTTTTTGAATATAGTTCTAAGAGTAAAGTGTTTTGATTTTTTTCAAGTAGTCTAAATTGTGTCTATCATCTTAAATCTGTTGCTAAGATAAACCATTAGTAAAAATTTTAATGGTTTACTTTAATAAATTGAAAAATCTAAATTTCAGGTGGACATTCGTATAAACGCACTTCTGTTAATGTACTAAAATTAAAAACATAATTGGCAATTTTTCATATATTATTTTATTTAATATTTGGTCTGGCCCGACCTTTCTGAATAACTTCAAAAATTCGAGTAGGCATTGAATTTGTTAAATTTTTGAGGGTTTTCGGATCAATTGTGGCCCAACATTCATGGATGTCACTTTTCAAATCTTTAATTGAATTATATTGCTGTTCATTTCCATAAACTTTTCGAGGAAGGCCCTCTAAAGATTTTCGATAGGATTGCAATCAGGACTATTGCCTGTCCAAGATCTCAGCTCGCCAGAAAGGTCTAATCCGCAAAGAAGCTACACGAAACCGTCTATCATGCAGGCCATTGGATCTTCCTGTGACGACCCGACACATTGCCCGTATTTTTAATAGTTCACCGAATATAAAATGGACAAAATTTTGGATCAAACCACTTTTAACGGCCATGCAAACGAATAATCCGCTCAAATTTGCTCGTAAATACATGTAGTCGATAACGGATTGGCAGAGTGTGATTTTTTGTTACGGAAAAAAAAATTAATCTGGATTTTCCCGACTGCTACAGATGCTACTGGCATAATTTGGAGGAACATGGCGTCGTTAGGTCGAAGCGTTATTTTGTGGCGGTGTGTTATGGTATGCGGAGCATTTTCTTATAACGAGGAGCTTCCCATCTGCTTTATAACGACACGAATGAACTTCCGAATGTACGTGAAACTTTTGGAAGACGTTTTGATAAATTATCTGGATAATAACATCAACAAAAATTATAATTTTCAACAAGACAATGCCCCGATCCATGCTTCGAAGGAGACCACACCGTGGTTTCTCGAGAAAAACATTCCGCTTCTTGATTGGCCAGCTTGCAGTTCTGATTGCAATCCTATCGAAAACCTTTAGAGGGCCTTCTCCGAAAAGTTTATGGAAATGAACAGCAATATAATTCAATTAAAGATTTGAAAAGTGACATCCATGAATGTTGGGCCACAATTGATCCGAAAACCCTCAAAAATTTAACAAATTCAATGCCTACTCGAATTTTCGAAGTTATTCAGAAAGCTCGGGGCCAGACTAAATATTAAATAAAATAATATATGAAAAATTGCTAATTTTGTTTTTTATTTTAGTACATTATCAGAAGTGCGTTTATACGAATGTCCACCTGAAATTTAGATTTTTCAATTTATTAAAGTAAACCATTAAAATTTTTACTAATGGTTTATCTTAGCAACAGATTTAAGATGATAGACACAATTTAGACTACTTGAAAAAAATCAAAACACTTTACTCATAGAACTATATTCAAAAAACATAGTGCGTTTATACGAATGTCTACCACTGTAGATAGATAGTAAAAATTATGATCATTAACAATTTTTTTTTTTTCTTTTATTTTATTTGTACACATATCAATTATTTTATGACATTATAAGCTGATTAATACACTTTAGAAAGCTTCACAAAATATATTTACTTTTTCGATTTTATTTTTATGTTTGTATTTTACGTTTGGTAATTTGCTTGCCGAAATGTACTATTCCAAAACAATCTTCTCTCAAAAGAAAATAATCCCTTCCCCTCCCTTCCCCATAGTCTTTAATTGTTCAATTATTTGGAAGTGAGTTTTTCCATTACACAATCAATTAGATATATTCAAAACAAACTGGAATAACCTATTTATAGAAATTATTGACGATTAGCATTGACGATTTACCACCCAATTTATAAAATTATTCCCATGTTCACTTTTCCGTTGATTATTTCAAATTGGCAGGTCTAATAAAACCAAGCGGACAGTCTGTTTGAAATTATAGTTCTCACATAAAGTAGATGGCGAATAATAGAAAAGGGTAATTTTTCTTTCATGCCATTGCGTTATAATAATTTTATCATTTTAGACATTTCTAAACGTCAATAAAAACTCACAATAAATTAAATTATGGCTGGAATGTAAACCATGCGGATTCTTCCGAATGTAATCTAGTTTGATAAAAACTACCGGGGAAACCGTATTGTATATTTCAAGAGATAAATCGCTTAATTTATCAGAAGTAGGTATGTAAATACTTTATCTTTTAGACTACTTTAATTGAAACTGGAACTTTTAAAATTGGTTTATTTTAATTGACCAAAAAATACGGCGGTTTCCTTCCACTCCAACACCTTATATTCAATTCCATATACATATACAACTTTTATACAAGTCAGATATCTGACTAAAAATTAAACCTTTTTTCGTATGTATATTGTTGTTGTTCTGCTGGCTTTTATGAGCCATTAATTTTACGTTTTGTATTTTTAATGTGTTTTTATTATCAATTCAAGTAAAATTTACTACACATGATAATATATCCCTTGTATTATTATCCAAGTGGGAACTGAGTAGGTTAATTGTTAAAATATTGTTTGTAACTCGAACCTTTTTATGAACCTAATAAAAAATGTATTATGTTGTAAAGTAATATTACTTTTATTAACGTAAACAACTTTTTATTTAACAAATTGAAAATAAAAATTCATTTTTAACTTTTCATCGATTTCATCAGTTTTTTTTTTATGTTTTTAATATTTTTATAAATAGAAATGAAATAGCCATTAAGTTAGTTTTGCCCGCCAGCTTTCCAGATTATATCAACATCAACATTACACCAGAACGAAAAAAACTAATATAAATGTTAAATGTCGGCTAAATAAATTACAAAAAATGCTCCAAAAAAATGTTTAAATTTCAAATTCAAACAAGAAAAATAAAACACATTAAAAGCTTTCAAGTATATACAATTTTAACATTTATCACTGACAAAACTATATTTACTGCTTAACACCAACACATAAAAAACTGAAAATTATATAAATTACTTTATACGATGATAAAAAAAATCAACAGACCAAATACAAGTATACATACAGTGAATATCTTCTTGACAAAACATAAAAGTTGCTTTTTTAGAGTAAAAGCTTTTACAATTCAATAAAATCTATTTGAATAGGTGGCGTTTTCACACTCTTTGGTACTTAATGTATGTCGATATGTTTATGATTGTCAAACTATAGTTTTTCTTTTAATGCCAAGTACAGTATGTTCCACAAGAAAGTATCTCAATTTATTCGTTCTATTAAACCCCACAACAATGTAGCAGGTAAAATTATTCTCTTCTCTCTATTGCCTTTTATCTTTTATTTAGTTTGAGCATTTGAGTGATAAACAATTGTATCAAAATGAGTTCCGTGTATAAAAAGTGGTTTGAAGTGGTGTTCTTAGTTACCCATCCCAAAGGACAGAAAATGGGTGTGACGCAGGTAGCAAAATACACCAAAACATCTATGCCATTTGTGGAGAAGTGGATTAAGTGATAAAATGCACTACAGCTTAGTGTGGACGCTAAAAATGAAATGGTAAAGTAACAACAATATCATAATTATTATTTTTTTATTTTTGTTTTTATCGTATATGTATACGACGATACAACACTAATACTAAAATATAGTGTACTTCGTTTATAGGTAGGTATTCTAAATGTTGAAAAAATAAGCCTTAGGGGCTATTCACACCAAGCGCGAATTGCGAACGCGAGTAACCAATTTTTATAAAATTTTCATATAAATAATAGATAAAACCAAAATGTTTGCCTACTTATTAGACTACTATAATACAATCAAAGTATAGGATACGTTTCACAAAACTTGCATTGTCCAAATTCCTTTCCATCAACAAATTACAAAACTCCAATCTTTTAGTATGGTATAACAGTAATAGTTGTTGAACGGGTGTTGTATGGTATGGATGAAGATTCTCCTTGTGCAATACTTGATAAACTCGATAGTGAGAGGTGTTCAATTGTAAAGGGAGCCTCCTTATGTTAATAGAAGGATTTGCTGTTACATTACGAATTATATCTTCGTCGACATCCAAATGGTTTGGTGAGACTAAATGGGGCTCAGCCCGGGTATTCGATGTTGTTACGATATTTGGCAGTCTCCTATGCATATTTATAAATACTATTGCGTCAGGAATGCGACGTATTGGAAATCTGCGTTGATATTCATTGCGAGCTCGTGCTGCATTACCATCGCAAAATCCGTAAACAAAATGGATATCAATGTACTCCTCACCTGAGAACTGTGCTATGATAATATTAATTTTATTAAATTAATTAAAATTTTGATTCGCAACACTGATACAACACTAGATAATATCTTGAAACTAATGACTGAATCTGAAAATATTTAGTTTTTGTTTTTTCAACATTTAAACAAATGAGTTGATAATCATCGCCTACTGTTTTACAGATAAAAATAAATTGGTTCAATATTAACACTACATATCACATCTCTTAATTAGATTGAGAATAAACCGAATACGAAAAAAACTTTGGCACGTGGGTACAAATAATGTATTGGGGGATTGTAGGGGAGAAGATGGCGGATTAAAATTAAGTAAAAAAAAAATTATAACGTTTTTTTTATAAAAACTCAATTTTATAAAAAAAAAAAAATTTTTTTTTATAACCACTTAAATTTTAATAATCGCGTATACAATTGCCATTCAAATAAGACTAAGTTGGTTGCTCTCCGATGAATATATTGCAAGTTACAGTTTAATATTTAGGTGTACTTTTTTGTGAACCAAATTTTTTAAACACCCTGTATTTCAAAGAATATCAAAAATGGACCACTCCTCCCCCCCATACAATTTGTTTCCCAGAATGAACCAAGGAATCACCCCTTGACGGTTCAGCATCCCAAACCCGGACACTCTGTATACAATAGCCGCATTTATTGACGGTTGATATGATCCGAATTAGATCATGCTTCAAGAAACAACAAGCAATAATAACAGCTATTAGGTCAAAATGTTGATCCAAAAAGTGGTTACTCCTGCCGGCCGGTACGTGATACGTACTATGATACTTACTATCTGGGCTCATTGCTCTCCCTCCTAGATGTTTACTTTAGGAAGTACTTCTACACGTGATACTTGATATCTGGGCTCATTGCTCTCCCTCCTGGATGTTTACTTCTGCTAGAAAAGCGTTATATCATTTACTTCTGCTAGAAAAGCGGGTAGAATTTGGGACTCAAGGACTTCGAGAGAGTAGTTCCACTCTCGTATATTCCTACCCGTGTGTCTCGTCTACCGTTTTGATTTTTCTCTTACGAGTTGCTGGGAATAGAAAGTCGCCTGTAGGTCAACCAGCTTTACTACAGGGAGGCTAAATAAAACTGGATGGTGCCTGGAATCCAGAGTCCGCATATTTGGACTGATTAACCTATCAACCATTCGTCCTTCGGCATATTCTGTTCCACCTTAGATCAGGGCTTTTTATCAAGGTTTTCTCCTTTAGAGCTGTACTTTAGCCTGTGCCAAAAGGCCACATTCTGCCTAATGGTTCCAGTTACCAGTGGTTGCCGCGAGGAGGCAGTACGTACACTTGCGAATTGTGATCAGGTTACCCCTTACACAATTGTGTTCCGCTGGCGCTACATCCCATGAAGGGATTTAGCCGCCTCAACGATGCTCCTCCAAATAATTCGATCCGGCGCAAGAGAACGCCGGACACGGTGACCGAGTGTGTATACAGTCCCTGGCCAAATTATTAGACGCACATCAATTCTGTTGGGAAATGTTGACTTCTGGTGACTTATGTATTTCACTAAACATTTGTTTAGTCTAGCCATACGAAACTATTATGTGCATAGTGCATTCATAATACAAAGTTTAACTTTGTACTAAATAATATTTGTACTAAAAGTAGAAATACATTTTTTATCTAAATTAGAATTATCTTCAAAAAAATATTTCTAGCTGAGCTAGCTCAAAATATTGAGTGGATGCATGTTCAGTATTATTGACTCCACATTTCTTTAATTTAGATAATAATATTTAAAATGAGTATTTGGTTGTATATGTACTAATTAGTACTTATAGTATTTAGTAGACGAACAAAAGTTATTTTTTTAAGTGGAAAAATCATCAATTGTACTTTAAATGTAATTTTTATTTGTGTATTAAAAATTATAACGGCTAAAATTACTTGTTGTAATAAGTACCAATTTTATTCATATTAATCTACATTTATCAAATCCTAATCATATTATTATCTAATCGTATAATGCCCTAAGTGCTATTTCTAGCCTAGATAGCACAAAACGCCAAATGAAAGAAATGTGGAGTCAATAATACTGAACATGCATCCACTCAATATTTTGAGCTAGCTCAGCTTGAAATATGATTTTTTTAAATATTTGTAATTTAGATAAAAATGTATTTCTACTTTTAGTCCAAATATTATTTAGTACAAAGTTAAACATTGTGTTATGAATGCACCTTAACACATAATAGTTTCGAATGGCTAGACTATAAAAATGTTTAGTGAAATACATAAGTCACCAGAAGTCAACATTTCCCAACAGAATTGATGTGCGTCTAATAATTTGGCCAGGGACTGTAGGTCCCTTTCAATGTCATCCATCCATGGGAGTAGGTGGCCTCCCACGAGGTCCTACTTTGGTTGGTGCCAACTCCAATGCCTGTTTAGTGGTCCGATTTTGTGAACGAAGTACGTGCCCAAGCCATCTTAGCCTTGACGATTTTATGAATCCGATGATGTCTACTTCGCATTCTGTACGTGGCTCCCTCTTTAATGGAACCGAGAATTCTTTTTATCATCTTACGCTCAATTACAGCGATTTTCTGGAGCACCTTGTAGATGTCCAATTTTATTTTGCGCGATATATTAGGGGACTTGAAAATTTTGATGTTGGCGTAAAATGCTCGGTAGCCTACTGCAATCCTCGATGAAATGTCCACAGAAACGGAGTTTTGCTCAGTGATCAGTGATCCTAGGTATTTAAACTCATTCACCTTTTCATATTAAGTATCTCCTGAAATGAAGTCCCCACGAGTCTGCCTTGTCGCGGCCACCATGTATTTGGTCTTCGCTTCATTGATCTGAAGGCCTATTTGTTGGGATGTTAATTCCAATGGGAGGAGGACCTTTTTCAAAGAGATGGTGTTGTAATCCAGAATGCAAATATCATCAGCGTATGCTTATAGCTGGGTTGATTTATAATACAGGCAACTACGCTGCGCCATATTGAGCTGATACAGGCAGCTACGCTGCGCCATATTCAGCACATAGTTCAATGATAGATTGAATAGAGTTTGAGCCATTGAGTATCCTTGCCGCACTCCAGATCTTATCTCAAATGCATCCGAAATTTTGCCTTCTATTAGCACCTTTCATATTGAGGCATCTATTAAAAGCTGGCACATTGAAACCAATTTTTACGGTATGCCCAGATAGGACAATACGTTCCATAACGTATTCCTCTTATAATGATGTCGTACGCCTGTTGAAAGTCTATGAATGTGTACAGGGATGTCCTTTTCATAGCATTTCTCCAGTAAAATCCTCAGCGTGAAAGTTTGATCGGTCGTTGATCTATTTGGTCGAAAACCACATTGATAATCACCCAAGATCCTCTCGCTATAAGTTGATAACTTTGCTTCGACTACGTTGGCCAAAACCTTGCAGCCCGTGTTCAGCAAAGCTATACCGCGATAGTTGTTGCAGTTCAATCGATCTCCCTTTTTATGAAGTGGACAAATAAGAGCCGTCTTCCACTATACTGGGATTTTTTCTCTAGACCAAATTGTTGTTATTAGCTCAAACATGCGATAGAGTAGATAATCACCGCCATATTGGAGCATTTCGTTGCAGATACCATCCCCACCAGGTGTCTTGTCATTTTTAATCTGCGACATCACGTTCCGCACTTCATCATATGATGGAGGAGGTGGTGGTGTCTGGTGTCATCTCGACACTAACATCGCGTTGAAGCAAGAGAGGTTTTTGCTCGGAAGGTGGTGCCTGTTTATTTAAAAGCGAGGAGAAGTAATTTCGCCACACTTCGAGGACGGTCTTAGTGTCCATTTCCACCTCACCGGATTTGTTGCGAATAGCGCTGCTACGTGGATGAAAGTCCGTAGCTAATTCTCTTATGCAACGATATCTATCTCTCAGGCTAGAATTTTGGATGTTGCGTGCCTGTTGTTCATGCCAATCCCGTTTATTTCGTCTACATAGCCGATTAGCAACTCTCCTCGCGGTCATGTAGGCGTTATGGGATTGTCTTGTTCTTTGCGATAGATTTCGTTGTCGTGCGCGATCTTTTTCCCCAATAGCACCAAAACAATCATCATCAAACCAGAGATGTTTAGACCTTAATGGATTTTGGCCTATGTTGGACTTCGAGGCATCGGTTACCACCGTGTTGATAAAGTCCCACTGTTCTTGAACGGAGTCAGGAAGTGGTTTATTTTCCAAGATTTCTGATACAGTCATCCCGTAGGTGGTCCTGGTAACTTGATTGTTCAATGCTACAATGTTCCAACGAGTGATGCGCTGGAACATTATATATGGTTGATAGACGAAATTGTAATTCAGCAACTACCAGGAAATGGTCTGAATCAATGTTAGCTCCACGTTTAGTTATGATGTTTTTAAGGCTAGAAAAATGTCTCTTGGACAAGAGGATGTGGTTGATTTGGTTGACCGTTGTTCCGTCGTTTGATTTCCATGTAGCTTTATGAATACGCTTATGTGGGAAGTATGTGCTGGCAACCATCAAGTTATACATTAAAGCTAACTCGATGGTGCGCGACCCGTTGTTGTTTGTTGTATGGTGCAAGGAGTTTGGGCCGATAATGCTTCGATATGTACTGCCAGCACTGCCAATTTGAGCATTGTAGTCGCCCAAAACAATTTTAATGTCATGTTGCGGAATGTTGCTCAGGACGGTTTCGAGCTGGTCCTTGAAAGCGTCTTTGATTTGATCAGGCTTCTCAGTGGGGGTGTGAATGTTCACAAATGAGATGTTAAAGTGACGTCCATGAAACCTTAGTGTACAAATCCGATTACTGACAGGCATGAAGTCAGTTACAAATTGGCGACATCGATTACTAATCAAGAAACCGACGCCAAATTCATGTTTATCCATGTTATTGCTATAACAGAGAGTTAGTCCGAAGCGACAATAATCGGTGATGTGATTGCCAATTAGTCTTGTTTCCTGTAGCGCTACGAGGTCGAGTTTATACGTAGATGCTTGTTTGAAGAATTGATGGAGGCTCTCCGGCTGAGTACGTTCCAAGTTCCAAATTTATAATTGGTTGTCAGTATATCGTGTCTGAGGTGGTTGTTGTGAATCCAAAAATATCCGAAGCTCATGTTGAGGTTTCGTAACAAAAGAATTTTTACAGGTTGGGCTGTTAACCCAATGCCAACCTTATGTAGAAGGTCCACAGCCCTTACACTTTAGCCTACTCTTTTAACAGAGTAGTTTCTAGTGGCCGCTACGAAGGGGCATTGTGAGCGCTTGCCGAATTTGGATGCAGTTTCGGCACATGAAGCGAGTCGTGAGTTTATCCGCCTGCATACACAGCAGCCTGACCACCAATCCCATCACTCAGCTGCCTAATATATGACCAGAACAGCGAACGTGATGCGCACCCTACTAGAGGGTTACGAAGCTGGTAGATTAAACTACCAACTTTGGTCGCCCTCTCGAATAGACGCGAAACCACCTTAATTACACAAAGTAAAATCACATAAAGCACGATCCCAAGTTAATTTGGATCTATTCTCAGGATCTTACAAATAAGTCACTATACTCCTCATGTATGAAACTAGGTGATGTTGAATCTACTAGTCCACTTCAAATTTGTAATTTATTTGCTGATCACTTTGAATCGGTGTACGACTCTAATGATCATTTTTGCGATGTTGTTCATAACAATTATAATAATTATTCTATCGATTTAATAACCGAGCAAGATGTATTCAAAGTTCTATCAGTATTGAATACGAAGACAGGTGTTGGCTCAGATAACATCTCTAATTATTTTATTTATCAACTTAAATCTCAGCTAACCAAACCTTTAACTTTGTCATTTAATTCATCGTTAAATAAAGGTGTATTTCCTCATCTATGGAAAAAAGCTTATTTAGTTCCAGTTTTCGAAAAATTAGATGCGAGTAATATAAAAAATTATAGGCCCATCTCAATGTTAAATAGTTTTAGCAAAATGTATGCAATAATTTTCAATGAAGTTAAACATTTAATTAATACATCCCAACATGGTTTTTTTCCTAAACGTTCCACCACCACCAATTTGATAATAATGTTTGAGCGCCACAATGTAATAAACGTTTATGTTCTGCTTGAACTAATAATATCGCGAATTTATGTTTGCTTGGTAATATCAGTGGAAATTTAGTAGTTGAAAGTAATGTTGAGTTACGAAGCCGGCCTCCAACATGAAGAAGTCCCATTTCGTCATTAAATGGAGATAACAATTTTAGATTGCTGGTTTTTAATAACTTGAAGTTCAATGCTGTACTCGAATTGCTGAATTGCTGACTAAGTGACCATCTTTAGTTCATTGGAAGTAAGCTCACCGATAATCTTACTGTGCTTCTTTGGTTGAAGATTATTGATATAACGAAGTATATCGGCTGTAACTCGAATCAGTTTTGTAAATGATGAGTATCGATCAAATAAATCCAAATCAGAGCAGAATTAGAAATTGAAATTGAAGAAATTTTACGAAGATCTACATTTACCAACTCCGCAGTTATTTTCAAATTCGGATTTTTAGGCCAGTTTGTTTGTTTTTCTTGAAGAAACGATGGACCTGACCACCATAGTTCTTGTTTTAAAAACTAGCTAGGCATTATGCCTCGAGCTACGAGGTCAGCGGGATTCTGTGAGGTGGGTACATAGCACCAATTATGTATTGATGTAAGTTCTTGTATTTGGGTAAGCCGATTAGCCACGAACGTAGCATATTTAGATGGTTCTGATTTAATAAGCAGAAGAGTGATTTCGGAATCTGACCAAAAATAACTATGATTTACTTGTATGTTCAGGCTTTCAATTAGTTTATTCCAGGTTTGTGCTAACAACAAAGCAGCACAAAGCTCGAGGCGAGGAATGGTCTGTTTTTTAAGAGGAGCCACCCTAGTTTTTGAGCAAATCAGCCTAACTTGGTTTTGATTATTATTATCCGTGCTTCTCAAATAAATAACATAACCAAACCCTTTCTCGGAAGCGTCAGAAAAACCATGGATCTCAATTAGTTTATTATATGGTATTAAAAACAACGAGGAACTGTTATTTGATTTAGTCTTATTAATTGTGACTTGAATTCGATCCATTGATTTCAATTTCGTTTGGTACATGGAGTTTCTAACGAAAATTTGGAAAAATTCATTCCAAATGTAATATATTCCAAGAAAGACCAAGTACTAAGGAAATGTTTGACGAATGCTCAGAATGTAATGAAATTTCAGGGACATTTGAACAGAACTTTCTTAACTCAAATTTACCCCCTTCTAGTAGGTTAATCAAATCTGTTTTAATTTTTAATGCATTTTCAATCGAATCAGATCCTGTTAGGACGTCATCGACACAAAAATATTGCATTAAAATTTGCGATGCTAAAGGAAACGAGATGACTGCATCCAAAGCTAGTTGTTGTAATGTACGTGTAGCCAAAAATGAAACACTTTTAGTTCCATAGGTTACTGTAGATAATTTGAAGCATTTTACATTTTATGACGGATTATCTCTCCACCAGATCCGTGTAAATCTTGTTGAGATTCATCGATCATAATTTGCCTATATGTACATTTTGGCAATATCGGCTGTGAATGCAACGATGTGTTTTCTGAATCTGAAAATTATAGACAACAGATCCTGTTACACCGTATAGGATCTTTAAATAGGCAATCATTTAAGGATAATTTTGAAGAAGATTTAGCTGACCCATTGAACACTACTCTCAACTGAGTGGTGGTATTAGTGTGTTTAAAAACAAAATGATGTGGCAAATAACATAATTTATTATCAGAATAAGTGATAATACTTGGGTCTTGGACTAATGTCATATGATTTAAAGCCAGATACTCTTTCATGAAGCCTCTGTATAATTTATAGGCATCTAGTTGACGTATTAATCCTCTTTCAATGGCATAAAACTGCATAAGTGAAGTGTAATTTGAAAGACCTAACTGATTAATATTGGCATTTACAGGCAGAGAAACCGAATAACGACCTGAATTGAGGCGTTTGTGAGTTTTCGAATAATGCTCTTCACAAAATGTTTCGTCTATTGAATAATTGGTTTTAGCAGAAATTGTTTCTATCTCCCAAAATCTTTTTATGTCGTTATTTAGAGTTTCAATAGTACATAATGAAATGGGTGTACATTCTTGAACAGTGTAAGATGACAATACTCTGCCGCTTACAACATAACCAAAAACACTGCGATAAAATGGTGGAATGGATTTTTTAAAACTGTTATAGATGCATTATCAGTGATTAACTGATTATACATTTTTGCGCCAATTAAAATATCAATTCTATCTGGTATATGGAAATATGGATCTGCTCATTCAATATCCTTTGGCATTAGATTTATCTTTACATTAACTGGACTTGCTGGTAAGTAATTCGTAATTTGTGGAATAACATAAAATTCCAAAGCTCTTTTCTTAATTTTAATAAATTTACGAACCTTTCTATTACGAAATTTAAATGAGACCCACTGTTCAACAACGCTCTACACAAACACTGATTGTTGGATTCGGAAGTGGCATTGACTAAAGCGGTTCCAATTAAAATTTGTTCTATTTCTTTTTAACACGAAGATTGACTATTTTTAAATGTTTCAAATTGCACGATGAAACTCCCGTAGTTTGGACAATATTTGATTCTGCGTGATTATTCCGAAATGTTGAATCAATTTTTGGTTTATTTAAAGACCGAAGTGAATTATTCGAATTGTACTTTGAACCTTTGAAATTTGAATTTGTTTCAAAGCGTAGAAAAGTGTTGATGCTTCAGTGAGCATAAACCACAAGGTGGTTTATCACAATTGGTAACGTTGTGTTTGACAATTAAACAATTAGTACATAATTGATTGCTCCGAATAAATTGAAAACGCATGTATGGAGTTATTTTAGTGTCACCAAATGCTGAGCAAGTAGTTAATAAATGTGATCCACGACAGTATGAGCATTTACAACTATTCGAAACTAACGAATTGGTTTTGCCCTTAGAATAATTAAATCTTTTGGTATCAGCTGATGATTTTGAAGCTGTAGCTGTACATTCCATAGCTTCCAGAATTCGAACACGATTTCTGAGAAGAACGATGAATTTATCAAAGCTTAATTACTTGTTCCCTTCTGAATTTTGTATAATATGTATTTTCGATGAACTATCAAGTTTCTCGGTCAAATGATGAACTAATATCAAATCCCAGGTTTCGACTTGTACATGTAATGCCTTCAACACATTATAATTCTTAACAGTTTGGTCAATGAAATCTTGAAGTGAATTCGAAGAGTTTTCAACTGGCGGTTTTAAATTATAAATTTCTTTCAAATGAGCCTTTTGCGATCGCATAACATCTTCCAGGCTGTCTCATAATTAGCCGAAGTTACCGGAAGATGTTCAATTAGGCCAAAAGCCTTTCCAGAACGAATGTGGATTTTTAAATAAACAAATTTAACAGTCGTGTCTATGTTATTTTTTCTATGAATAAGATCTAAAAAGACATCCCTGAACGCTAACCATTCATTTTCAGCCCCACTGAAGGTTGGTAATCTCGGGAAGCTTTATACACATAGAAGGAATGCTTTGTTCTATCTGAGTGCTGTTAGCGGATGATTCAAAATT
This sequence comes from Tipula helvola, assembly GCA_963556165.1. Taxonomy (NCBI): domain Eukaryota; kingdom Metazoa; phylum Arthropoda; class Insecta; order Diptera; family Tipulidae; genus Tipula; species Tipula helvola. The sequence goes on from OY744483.1 coordinate 234,266,612, forward strand.
AACGGGTTCCTTAGGTATATTTTCGAGTTTCTTTAATTCATGAAGCTCCAATAATGTGTTTTCTATATACTCATAATCGTCTTCGAATAAAATGCAATCGGCTGATGCAGCTTCATCTTGTAGTTCAATTTTCAATTGTACTTGATGATATTTATCGTACAATAATTGTAATCTACGCACGTTATATTCAATACCCCAAGAGTTGGCAATGACAACAGTTTGTCTTTAAACTGGGTTAGATGAGTGCGTTTAAAGCACTTCGTTGTCTTTTTAAAGTATCTTTGGATTTAAATGAGTGCGGTTTCAGAATCTGACATTGTGTTTAACTTAAAGTTATTGGCCACCCGACAATTAAATGAAAACTACGCGCACAATTAATAAATTAATCACAAAAATTACAGTTCTAGCAATGCAACATGACACAAAGTTGTACGAATATAAGAAAATTCAATTTGATAATTTAAATTTAAATTAAAATAATCCTAAATTGTAATTTAAATTCAAGGGCGAAACTTTAAATTTAATGAAATAAACTAAAATTAATACTTAATAATAAAACTTACAATTATTGATCTAATTTGGTTAACTAGATTTAAAGATAACGGTTGATAATGACGTCACAATCTCCTATGCCGTCAATGGTTTGAAATAACAACTTGATGATATCGTATTTAGTGACCTCGTCTTGGTGATATTATTGATGAATGTGATGTAAGGCGAACATAACTAACTGGTAATGAATTTGTGGTATGGCCAAAATAATCCAAATGCGAAGTAATATTCACCAAATGTAAATTGACGTAGATAATTTTAACGTTATCAATAGAGTGCCATTGAAGGTTACCTGCTTTCTATAAATCTCATAATTATTGACCTTGAAGTAGAGGTAAGAAGATAAACACGGTTTTGGAAAATACTGAAGCAACACCTTATTTCGAAGATAGATATCCCGTCTGCATTTATTTGTTCTCAAGTTATTTATTTTCTATCCAAATACGACTTGTTATTTGTACAATATCGACGTTGTTGGTTTAAGAGAATGATGTAACGTAAACATTTCAGTTCGCGAACAATATGAAATTATCGGGAATTGAAAAAAATATTATTATAATGATATTAATTGTATTCATTATCTTGATAATTATTCAATTTAATAAAGTAATTTCAGATTTATCATCAAACTCTGTTTTGTTCACGTTCATGTTCACGAGAGGTGTAAACTGGGCTTAAGGACAAAAATTGTTCCGTTTTTTGTTTAAAAATTATGTTTGCGTTAAGTTAAAAACATTATTCAGTAATTTATCCTCCCCTTAAAATCATAAATTTTTGTTAGTACTCATCTGATCTCAAAAAACTAGCACTTTTGCAATAAAACGGTTGGTAGAAAAAGTCTTATATTATAAAATCGACAATAAATCAAATGAGATTTACCCCATAAACCTAATTGATCTGAAAAGCAATTCAAGACAAACGAAAAATACTGTAAGACTTATTTGATGTAATAAATCAAATGGTAAAACGAAAACTGAATTACGAATATGTAAATCTGAAAGGTTTGTCAAGCCGATGAATTTCAAAAAGAAATTAATTTAATTCAATTTTAATATATATTTAAATAAAGTGCTCAACATTGATTGTCAACAAATAGAAAATTAATCTAAAATTTAACAACAAAATTTGACCCATTTAAAGTGTAGAATATAAATCAGCCCCCAAAAACGCAAATCTTCTTGATTTAATTATCTAAATTAAACACATTTTCCAATGCAATTAAAACTCAGCAATCCAACCAATTTTCAGAAAGTTCATTTTGTTTTGTGCCAACATCAGATAACTATAAATCAAAAGGTTAAATAAAAAACCAATTCAGTATCGAAAGCAAAAAAAGCAGGAAAATTTTTTATCGAAGAGTAGGTAAAAGTTTTTTTTTTTTTGTTGCCTTCTTAGGATTTTGAAATCATTTCCTATTTTTACTTTTTGGTCTTTGAACTTTATTTGTCTAGACTTTTTATTTATTTTTCAGAAGCAAAAAAATGTATCCATTTTTATTTATTTTTTGTTTTGTCTTTTTTGTTTCTTAAAATGATAATACGAATAAGTTAAAATGGTTATTGTACCAAATTTTAGAAAATAAAAGCTTTTAGAAAAGTTTTGTAGTGGCTTTTTTATTCTCCATCTCAAGAGAAAGTTTTTTGTTTAATTTAATATGCTTTGGTTTATGTTTGTCGTAGAAAATAAAATATTATGTATTTTGTACAGTAAATAACATCATAGCTATGTAAGTTAGTTTATGTAATAGGGGAACATAAAGTAACACAAAGAATATCGTCGGTCTGAATATTATGTACGTTTGGTTGTAAATTTTGTTTATTGTTGTTGATAAAGTAAAAAAAAAAATCGACAAATCATTTCCTGTCTTGCAGCTATGAAACAGCAAAATTTCCAAATGCTTTTTGCATTGTCAGAGCCATCGCGATGTAAACAGAGCCGCCATATGAAAAATGAACTTAAAATAAGGGACATCGAAAGACTAGAAAATATTTTTTTTTTCATAGAGTTTGAAACCACGATTTCGTTTAACAAAAAAGTGTATTAAAAATTAAACGCAGGGCAACTCTTTTTAAGATATTTTCCATCACATTTTCACATAAAAGAGTTTCAACTTTTCCAATAACAGCTTAGAAATTATCATTCAGTACTTGAATCATTTATGTGGTATTGACATAGACTTTATTCTTAACGTTGCCGTTATTACCGTCACCCACACCAATCACGACTGGAAGCTGAAAACAAAGAAAATATGCAACACACCTGAAAAAGAATAACAATTAGACGCAACTTATTTGCGATTTCCAACAAAGTAGCTGACATCTGGTGAAAACAATATGAACAAAATTTAACCATAGAACAAGGGTGATCAGAACTGTCAAACAGTTGAATTTGACAATACTCGTCCCCTTTACTTACATAGAAACCAACGCTAACTACATTTGATGAAAATCGCCAATAAACTAACATTCACTTATACTCCCCTTACACTTATCTGTTAATCCATAGTTACTATTGTACCTGTAACAAAATATTTAGTTATATAATTTGATTTATTAATCAATTCACAAACTATATACTTATCTGTAAAAATATTCGTATATCCATCGAAATTGCCATTTCCATTTTTAATAAACGTCAAACATGGTCGGTATTACAGCGTACTACTTTGCAGTATATTAAGTATAATTAGTACTGCCTGATGAGCAATGATTCCGCTAATGCTTGTGGAAAGGGAAAGCGGACACTCCCATTTTTTCAACTTTCACTTCTTTTCTGGTTGTATAGCAGAGCGCATTATAACCAAAATAAAAGCGATCGAATCATATTATAAATAAAACTAAAACTATACAAATTATTCAAAAGCTCTTTCTAGCTTTAACAGCCCTAAAGAAAAAAGCCTAGAGCTGTTAAATTGCATAATTTAGACGGCCAATTGATGTCTCTGCACGTGACGTTCAAATTTGTTGATTAAATTAACAATTGAGTTACGAGAATTAGGAGCTTAATTTTGACCAAAAACATTTCCATCGGACCAGATTCAGACTTCCATAATGGTACATTGATTTCTTAAAATCCTCACTAAAATTATTTGTTTACTATTTCATTTAGAATATATGTAATTTCGGTACTTTTTCACTCTTTTCTAATTTCTGTCGAGTCATCGAGTGTAAAAAAAAAATAAAAAACAATTTTGGGAAATTAATAATTAACTTCGAATTTTACTTCAAAATATTTAATATTTCTTCATGATTTTTTACAAGGTATTAACTTTTAACTAATTCTCATTAAAAAGAGGGATAACTTTCGGCAATTTCGGAGCAATAAGCTTTAGTTTCTTATACCAGTAAGGTAGAATTCAGTTGGAAAATCTTTGAGAATGCGTAAAACATTTATGATTTTAATTCTGAATGGCAATTGAACTCATATAAATCCGAATCTGTTACACTGGGTTACGTGGTTTGAAAACTTTTTTTGTGAAATTTTCACCATTATCTGTAGTGAGTTTACTACTGTAACGTACCTTATCCACGTGTTATGAAGCATGCGTAAAAAAAGCCACTTAAAGCCGGATCAATAAATAATTTTCAACATATTTTTGGGCTTATTATTATTATTATTATTGAGGGCCATTTGGGCGTTTGGCCACCTCGCACTGCAACTTCAAAGATCTCTTGTGCATGGACCCTACTTAATTATCCATCCAGTCAATATTCAGGCGTATAATGAACCTGACAATACTGCCGGCCGGTACGCGATACATACTATCTGGGCTCACTGCTCTTCCTCCTAGATGTTTACGATAACAAGTACTTCTACTAGAAATATTGTAGCATTGGTTCCACTCCCGTGTATCCCCAGCCCTGCCTCGTCTTCCGTTTTGATTTTACTTTTACGAGTTGCAGGGAATGGAAAATCATCTGTAGGTCACCCAACTATACTATAGGAAGGCTAAATGAAACTGGATGGTGCCTGGTATCCATCAGCATAATATGCTGTTCCATCTTAGATTAGGATTTTTTCAAGGATTTTTCCTTTAGCGCAGCACTTTATCCTGTACCAAAACCACAATATGTCTAATGGCCTCAGCTACCAGTGGTTGCCACGAGAAGGCAACACGTACTTATCACTTATTACTTATCAATTTATCATAATTTTTGATAATTTTCTGTTTTACCAAATTGAAATTTGATAAGTATTTTATTGAGTTATAATAAGTGATAAGGACTCACTTATCAAAATTAAGTTGCACCAATTCACGAAATGATAAATGATAAGTAATATTTTGATCAGCGATAAGTTTGACTCAATAATCGACTACTTTAATGATAATTATCCAAAATATCAATAAGAAAAATTTCGCTACTCAAATAAATTGATAAAAACTACAAATTGCAGTGGCATGACGGAAGTCTGTTAAAAACGTGTTTTTCCCCTGTTATTGTAAGATGAGAATTTTTGTTCAATTTTTATTATTATAAAATTATGATTGTGATACACTATTATGATAAAATTTGACATGGGGATGGAAATGGGATTCTAAGGTGATTTTTGTTCTGGAATGTGGCCAATTAAAGTGGAACTTCGCTGTTTCTTGGCCGATTATGAAGCAATTTGACGTGGGCGGTGGAAATGGGTTTCTTAAATGATTTTTAGATTAAGTTCTGGAATATGGATAGTTAGGAAGGAGCTTGACCATTTCTTATCCGATTTTTAGATAAAGTTCTGGAATATGGCCAATTAGGAAGGAAGTTGGCCATTTCTTATCCGATTTTGATGAAATTGCATACATCCCATGAGGGATTTGGCCGCTTCATTTTTGAAGTTTCGTAATCATTTTTTTTAACGAATAGTGAGTGATTAATTCATTGATCCAACATTAACCAGCCGTGATTTTACAATCATCCGCCGGGAATCGAACCCGGGACCTCCGGAGCTTAAAGCAAGCATGCTAACCACTGTGCCTCCGGGGCGGCAATTTAGTTTATTGCACCAACATATTTCTCATCTTGATTTCCGTCATCTTCCGACAATAATGCATCTGGATTATCCTTTAGCATTTAATAAACATTTTGCCTCTTCTACTTTAACATATTCCTCAACAATCTCCCAATAATTTTTAGGATCATAGCCGTTCCACCGGTCTCGTTTTCTATCACAATCTAATTTAAGAAATATTATGCATGAAGTTAGGTACAATTTTAGTTTTTGTTTACTAGCGACACACGTGTATAATCGCAAAACTTCCAATAGAAATTTCCCATATGCTCCCGATACTAAAGTCTTTGTTACTTGCATAAACCGGCAACTACACTGAATATTCTCAAAGTGGAAAAATCATTAAAAGAAAGAGAAATAAGTCTCATTCGACGCCGATATGAAGAAGACGTATATTTCAATAATCACTGAAGATTTATATTTGAAATTATTTAATACGTTCCCCAGTTAGTACACCAATAAAGAGCTTTCATAACATATAGTGAAGCAATAAAACTCTAGAATCTTTGCGTTCACGTTTAAATAACTACGCCAAATTGCCAACATACACATTGGTATAAGCTACATAATGTTTTATTATATCCATTATAAATTTAGTTTGAATGCGTAATACAGCCGTTCATTTAAATAAAAACAAAAATAATAATTAAACAAACGCTGTTATTTTTACGCCGATATGATATTTCATTTTTTAATTTGACAACCATCAACATTTTAAACCGAAATGAAGTTTACCAAATTTTCAAGGGTTGTTTCCAAAATAAAAAAATTATTAAATTTCCCTTTGCTCCCGATAGCAGCTCCAGATAAATAGTTAGAGCTAAATATTTTTTTATTGATTTTTAGTTAAAAAAATTTATGAAAAATTATAGATTAGTTTAAAATAAATGAATTATATAAATAAATAGCTTGTTATGTCAAACATTAGTTTTATTACAGAAAATTATGTGCTCCGGATACAATCTATCCGGAGCTAATAAAAAAACACGGCTAAAGGCATCCCAAGTGGAAACCCACAGTAAAACTTGTTTAATCACTCATTTGTTTTGGGGTTACCTAGCTAAACTATTTTTTGGTCTATCTAGTACGATTGTTGTTGGATTTTGTTTTTTTTGCGAAAGCAATACAACTATAATAGTCATTGTACCAAACTTCGGCTTTAGATATAGGTAGGCCTGGTACAATGAAGGCGCAATAACTTTCTGGTGATAAATTGGTATTCCAATAACAGCTGGGTGATATCCGCTCGATTTTATGTGACAACAAATATCCAAAATGGTGTCTTCGTTTTATTTCAATATACGCGTATCATTTGAAAATGATCACAAGAAAAACAACACTTTATTTTTAACACGTTATAATACGTACGTTTTTAATTTATTATTAATAATTTTCTTTTCTTTAATACACAAATTTTATGGTCGCGTTGCAAATGATTTTATTTAATTTTTATGTCCGCTTTCTTTGATGGTTTATAGGCAAGAGAAAATTTTATTATATTTTTGCTTTCAAAATGACATAAAATTATATGATTACTTTGTCTACTTGATTCTAGGTGGCTCAAGATCAATGTAAAGTAAAATATTATTAACAACTAAATTTGTCGGTAGGTGACTACTTTGTATTCTTACCGAACACATGAACAAAATTGAATTTGTAATGTTCTATTTTCGAAACGTCAAAATTTGAGGTAAACAGAATGAAATATTTCTGTTTATCTTTACAATTAATTTAAATATGTTTAAATAGATTATAGTTTAGTGAATATAGTTTAACAATAAATTATTACATTGAAGATAAGTATTATTACGTTACACAATTATACAATTTGATAAATATAAATTTAATGAATTATTATATTTTTAGGTTAACTTAGTATATGGAAAATGTCAACAAATTAAAGATAAGTTTACATAAATTTACATTATTCAAAATAATTTTCTAATTTGTTTCTTAACCTTTTTCTTTTAGGTATCATCAATGCAATATTTGATTGTGTTTACGACATACCGGCCGCCTTGAATCGGTTGATTCAATTTACAGGAAGTAAACACAGCTTGTGGATAGGTCGTTTTATTGTTCCATTTTTTGTTTTTACTGTGACGACTCTAACATTGCCGTCTGCACCAGGATGAAGATGCGTTGTTTTTCCCATCAACCATTTACACGGAGGTAAATTATCGTCTTTGATGAGCACTATGTCGTTGATATTGATGTTTCTTTCTTTTTTGTGCCATTTAGTTGTTCGTTGCAGGCTGGTTAGATATTCCAGCTGCCATCTTCGCCATATATGCTGATTCATATGCCTTAGTAATTGCCATCTGGACAAATTGGATATTTTGACATCCGTTAGATCATGGTCAGGAAGCTGTGTTGATGGTCGCCCAATTAAAAAATGTGACGGTGTTAAGTAATCGATGTCGTCTTCTGCCAACACACAAAGAGGTCGCGAGTTTAGCATTGCCTCAATCTCAACGATAAGTGTTGACATTTCCTCTAGCGTTAATATTTGTCCATTTGTTACTCTTTTCAGGTGATATTTGATGCTTTTGACAGCCGCCTCCCACAGTCCGCCAAAATGTGGTGCGCTAGGTGGAATCGGTTTGAAAATGATTTGATCTGTCAATAAAAAATTGGAAATGTTATTATGATTTTCTTTTAGGAATGTGTAAAGTTGATATAGATGATTTCGAGCCCCAATAAAATTGGTTCCGTTATCGCTGTGGATTTCTTTGCAAATCCCTCGACGAGCAATAAATCGTTTTAATGCTGCTAAGTACGCATCTGTCGTTAAATCGGAAACCAACTCGATATGCACGGCCTTTGTGGCAAGGCAAACAAATAGGCAAATATAGCTCTTGCCTGGTTTTTGGCCCCTTCGTCTCGTCGTGTACGTTTGGAATGGACCGGCATAATCAACACCGACCTTGTAAAACGGTCTAACCAATTCTACCCTTGGATTAGGTAGTTGCCCCATTACTTGATTTAGAGTTGTACCCGCGTTTTTAACACACTTGACGCAGTTGTGTACGATCTTTCGAATGAGATTTCTTCCACCCAGAATCCAATATTTTTGCCGTAGCGTAGCCATCATTAGCGTTGGTCCAGCATGTAGATGCCGTAAGTGGTGTTCTCTTAATATTGATTCGGTTAACTCGTCGTGTGCCGTTAAGATTATTGGATGCTTTACGTCGTATGTTATGGCTGCATTCTTGATTCTTCCACCAACCCGTAGTAGTCCCACTTCATCAAGAAAAGGTTTGAAATACTTGATTCGACTTGATGTAGGTACTTCCTTGTTTGATTTAAGTAGCTGAATTTCTGTTTTAAAATGCTTGTATTGTACATGCCGGAGAATGATATGTTGCGATTTTTGTATTTCCTCTACGCTGAGGTACGGCGAAATAGAGTCTTTCTGAATTCGATTTAGCTTTAGGTTTAGGTATCGATAAACGTAGGCCAGAATTCGTACTAATTTGTTGAAACTGGATATTCTTTTGGTTAAATGGTCGACTATGTTCGATGCCGACACCTGCACGCTCAGTGACTTACCATGCAGCTCTTCTATGGTATTTGATTGTTGATATAGATTTTTTGGCCAAGCCTCGTCATTTATTAGCCAACTTGGTCCGTTCCACCACAAGTCAAAGTGCTGCAATTTTTCAGGTTCGAGTCCCCTCGAGGCACAATCGGCTGGGTTGTCTTGGGATTCTACATGCCTCCATTGTGATCTGTTGAAGTGAGTTAGAATCTCACCTGTTCTGTTACCGACAAAGGTGTTCCATTTGCTTGGATTTGAATTCAGCCAATCCAATACTATCATTGAGTCGGTCCAGGCGAATATTTCGATGATCTCATTTCTCAATGCCTTTTTAACATTCAATAATAGCTTGCTTAAGAGTACTGCGCCGCAGAGTTCCAGTCGTGGAATTGATAATTGTTTAATGGGTGCCACCTTCGTTTTTGCTGATAGCAATTTAATGACTGGTTCGGAATTTGAATTAATAATTTTAGCATAAACAACCGCGGAATAGGCTTCTTTAGAATCATCAGAAAACCCGTGAAGCACGATTTTACTTTCGCGTGTGGTATTTAGAAATCTTGCCAATCGAATATTTTCGGTATTGCTTAGATTGCCTCTTAATTTTAACCAATCATTTAGTAAATTTGTTGGTAATTGGTCGTCCCATTTTAAATTTTCGGCCCACAGTGATTGAATGAATATTTTTATAGCAATTGTTATGGGAGCGAGCCATCCTAGAGGGTCGAATAAACGGCTGGCCTCAGATAAAATCCCTCGTTTGGTTGTGGTTGGCTGTTCGTTCAAACTGACTTTGAATTGGAAACAATCGCTGATTGGGTCCCAATGAAGTCCTAATACTTTGGTATGATTGTGCGGGGAATTATCTACTTCTAACAGGCTTGGTTTTTGAATTGGTTCAATGCTATCACTTAGTGTTCTTTCATTAGATAGCCATTTCCGGAGGTGAAATTGGGAATTCGACAAGATAGATGTAATCTGGCCTTTTAACTGCTCGGCTTCATGTAGTGTATCGGCTCCGGTCATCAAGTCATCCACATACATGTCGGTTTTGATGCGCTCCACTGCTTGAGGAAATTCTTCGATATGGGTGTTTGCTGCCTCTATAATTGCCCTAGTAGCTAAATAACTTGCACTGGCTGTCCCGTATGTGACAGTTTGCAATTCATATGTTCGAAACGGTTTTGTTGAATCTTCTCGCCATATTATTCTTTGATATTTGGTATCATTATCAGCTACACGAACCTGGCGATACATTTTTTCAATGTCTGCCGTAACCGCTACTTTGAATTTCCTAAAACGAGACAAAATTTGGTATAAGCTTGATTGTACGGTCGGTCCAACCGCTAAGCCATCATTTAGTGATTTCCCACTAGTAGTTTTTGAGGAGCCATCAAAAACAACCCTCAGTTTTGTAGTGCTGCTTGTATTTTTGATAACACCGTGATGTGGTAAATAATACTGTGGTTGATTGTCCCCTTGGATTATCTCGACTTTTTTCATATGTCCTAGGGTTAAGTACTCTCGCATAAACATTTTGTATGATTCAGCAAAACTTGGTTCTCTAGCGAATCTTCGCTCAATTGAGTACATTCTCTGTACGGCTGTTTTATAAGAGTCACCCAATGCAGACGGTGGGATTTTGAATGGTAGAGCCACCTTGATTCTTCCAGAGCTATCAACAGTCTTTGAGTTGGTGAAACATTTCTCACATAACTCTTCTTCCGGTGTTAGATTCAGCTTTTCCACTTCTAGGTTTTCTATCTCCCAAAATCTCCGTAATAGATTGTCCAGGTTGCTCTCGCTGTTGTCCACATTGATTGGGATAGATTGAGTCGGTACCGTGCCACTTGTCCTTCCTGCGATTATCCAACCTAATTTGGTATTTTGAAGAATTAATTCGCTTTTCGTTATGATCTTCCCATTGGATAGCATCTCAAAAAAGCTATCAGCGCCAATTATGATATCAATCTCGGAAGCCTTGTAAAAATGCGGATCGGCTAAATCGTACTGCTTGAATTCGTCTATGTTGATATATTCGGATATCGATGGTTGTTTGGCGGTTAACTTCGGGAATACAAAGGCTTCTATCTCAAGCATTGGTTTTGGTTTGTTCCACGGTATCATTACTAATGATACTGCGCCCTTTGTATAACCGTTGGTAGTTGCTCCTATGCCCGATATGGCCAATTTAGCGCTGCTTCTCTTTAACTTCAATTTTTGGGCACATCTTTCTGAGATGAATGATCCTTGTGATCCTGAATCCAATAAAAGTCGACATAGTTGGTATTGGTTATTTACATCTGCCACCTTCACTAATGCCGTAGGTAGTAAGGCACTTCCTGAATGATTGGTTGTTGTGGTGTAGATCTGCTGGTTGGATTTCGGTTGACTTTCTTCATTAGGTTGGATATTGGATACAGCTACAGTTGATTTGTTCTCGGTTGATAGATCTTCATGCAATAGTGAATGATGTTTTCTGTTACACTGACGACATCTAAACTTTGACTTACACATGTGAACGCTGTGATTGTCATTAAAACAATTAAAACATCTATTTTGCTGCTTTATTGAATTCATTCTTTGATTAATGGACATATCTTTAAACTTATTACATTCAAATAACCGGTGACGTTCTTCGGGACATAACGAGCAGATTGGAATTTCATTAGAACTTGGTGTGGACGATACAACGTGACTTCGAACATAGGGTTTGGATTGGTTGCAATGTGGCTGAGAGCGTTTGTTTGAGCACTTTATTGATTCGAGCGCATCGATTCTTTGGGTGAGAAAATCGAAAAACTGTTTGATATTTGGAAGATCGTATGCTGCCGAAAGTTGAGCCCATTGATTGTTGGTTTCACTATCCAATTTATTGATTAAAATATGGATCAACCAATGATCACGTGTTTCAGCTTCTTCGCCTAAAGCCTTTAATCCGCGTAAGATTTCGTCGGATGTATCTAGCACTTGCCTCACGTTTGCAGCATTTGCAGCAATCACAGATGGTTGATTTATGAAATTCTTGATAAATGTGTATATAGTATGCTTTTTCCTGTCATATCTTTCTCGTAATTTTTGCAGTGCCTCTATATAATTTGCATCAGTAATACTAAAATGCTTCAAAAGTCCTGCAGCTTCTCCCTTTAGTGCCCCTTTCAGATACTGTAACTTCTGCGAAGGTGTTAGTCTAGAGTTGTCGTGAATTGTAGCACAAAACAGGTCGTGAAACGATTGCCATTCTGTATAACTGCCTGTGAATGACGGAATTGATAGTTTGGGGAGTTTCACATCCACGTGTACACCTGTCCCTGAGGTTTCGAGAATTGTGTCGTTCAATGACATGGTTGGCTCGATTTTCCTTCTTAATGCTAGATTTAGTCCGGCAACTATCTTATAATAATTATCTTCGAATTCCGTATCCAATTCCTCTTCGTTGTTTAGCGCGACTATTTTGTCCTCAGTATCATTGAATTCGGTGCGGTATCGCTCAACATTTGTTAGTCTGACCCTTATGTCTTCAGCATTGGTAGCGATGGTAATTGCGTTGAGAAAATTCAGTAGCTTTGTCATGTTCCCTTTGATTGATGCTCGCCTTTTCTTTAGTGAGGTTATGTCCGCCATTTTATAATCTCACTTTTGGTTAATCACTTCACAACACGTTTTTTTTTTTTTTTTAAACTTTTAGGTTAGAATTTCGAACGGTAAATTTTCGACCAACAATAGATATAAATACGTGTATCAAAGACCCAATGGTAAATTTTAATATGATTATTACAATAGCAACTCTTTGCTTCGATTTATTAAGTTTATAATAAATAAATATGTTTGATACTTGCGGTTTATCGGCGTGTTACAGTAACTGGATATGCTGTAATTCCTGGATTGGTTTTCCCATCCGGCTCGAAGGACCAACTTTATGTACCAAACTTCGGCTTTAGATATAGGTAGGCCTGGTACAATGAAGGCGCAATAACTTTCTGGTGATAAATTGGTATTCCAATAACAGCTGGGTGATATCCGCTCGATTTTATGTGACAACAAATATCCAAAATGGTGTCTTCGTTTTATTTCAATATACGCGTATCATTTGAAAATGATCACAAGAAAAACAACACTTTATTTTTAACACGTTATAATACGTACGTTTTTAATTTATTATTAATAATTTTCTTTTCTTTAATACACAAATTTTATGGTCGCGTTGCAAATGATTTTATTTAATTTTTATGTCCGCTTTCTTTGATGGTTTATAGGCAAGAGAAAATTTTATTATATTTTTGCTTTCAAAATGACATAAAATTATATGATTACTTTGTCTACTTGATTCTAGGTGGCTCAAGATCAATGTAAAGTAAAATATTATTAACAACTAAATTTGTCGGTAGGTGACTACTTTGTATTCTTACCGAACACATGAACAAAATTGAATTTGTAATGTTCTATTTTCGAAACGTCAAAATTTGAGGTAAACAGAATGAAATATTTCTGTTTATCTTTACAATTAATTTAAATATGTTTAAATAGATTATAGTTTAGTGAATATAGTTTAACAATAAATTATTACATTGAAGATAAGTATTATTACGTTACACAATTATACAATTTGATAAATATAAATTTAATGAATTATTATATTTTTAGGTTAACTTAGTATATGGAAAATGTCAACAAATTAAAGATAAGTTTACATAAATTTACATTATTCAAAATAATTTTCTAATTTGTTTCTTAACCTTTTTCTTTTAGGTATCATCAATGCAATATTTGATTGTGTTTACGACAGTCATAATTGTCTTATTGTTTTAGTTTCATGAAATAAATTACAACTTATACAAATACATTCTCAAAATCATTTGTTTATTATGCCCGGTACATAGTATACCTAAGTAAGCAAGTTCGCAAACAATATCCGCATTTCTTGACACCGAATGATGCGGAGTAGTTGTTTGCACTCCTAGGTCAATTCTTGAAACGAATCAGGTCAAACGTCAAAAAATGCAGCGAATGTTAGCTAGCAATGTTAACTCAGTCCATAAATTATAGTCAGTATATAACTTGTCTACAAATATTATTCGAGAATATCTGATCCCGGTTTAGTTTCGTTCCTTTCAACATGTTTGTCAAGTTTCTAACCAAAAATACATACAATACGTCCAAACATGTCTTCTAATATGAAACTTGTCAATCGACATGACGATAATCATACTACGGGTTAATATTTCAAAGTGAATGATCGATTTGTAAGCAGTATTTTTTGTTCATAGTCAGTTCAGCAACATGTACTTATATAACTACATGCGTAGAAAGAGGGTTCGAATAAATTTTTTTTGAATGATTACTTTTGTGATACACAGCAAAATGTCAACTAATACTTTTCATTCTGTTTATATTTTATCATATTTTTTACTTTATTTAAGTAGGAGTAAATACGTATACATTTTTTTTTAATACCTACTGATAACAACAAAAATATTGAATCTTTTGAAAACTTTTGCAACGTAAATTGTAGTAGATTAGATTTGAGATATGCATAATGTTTAAAATATAATAATTATATATAAACTCATATTAGTGAAAATAATGTTTAAGATTTTAATTTTGTACAACGCAGCGTTCAAATTTATTAAATATTACAAGATTTTTCCATTATAATAAATTTTTTAATATAATAGAGATACTAACGTTTATAACATGAGCATTGAAAAATCTAAAACATTACTTCAGAATTCAATTGAAGTAATGATTGTAGATTTTTGTTAAAGGAAAGTCAATTTTAAAAAATTCCAAAGAAACTTCAAAAATTTTTAAATTAACTAACAATGCTTTGATTCCTCTTCTATCTATTATTACCTTTTATTTTCTATTTTGTAGTTAAAAATAAAATATTCAAGGCATACACGAGTACAAGAAAGTATTTTGCCAGAAGCCACACTATGCATCGTTTAAACAACAAACAGCAATATGTTTATTATGAATGAGAGAAAACTAAAATGACTGTTTAGCATGTGAATATTTTCGAAAGATAGATTGTACACTTTTTCTAATTTACCATCATACACAATACACAAACGACATTTTTGTTATGTAAGACTGTAGCGCAGTAGAGTAGTAGTAATTAGTTTCTACTTGAAATGTAAATACATTTTATGCACTTCAATGACTTGCTTTGAATTTTCTACGTACATATACAAACAACATAAGGGCTGAGAAGTATTGTGAATATTTTATAAACTGCAAGGTTTCAAGTAATATTTCAAAGCTTTGCTTCATGACTGAAATTTGTCATATATTAATATCTTTAAAAACACCAGTTAACAAAGCTGACAATTTGTTTTCATCTATTTTAACTTGTACAAAATATAACAGAAAAATACCTACTCCATGGATTTCGCATAACTACAGTGCACATCTTTTACTAAAAGGGAAAATTCTTTTGGTTAGTTACACCATTTTATTACGTTAGGTAAGATTGTAACAGTATTCTGCAGTCCCTTAATTGCCTAAAAACTATAATTCTAAAAACCTAAAAACTTCAATTCTCCCAATTCGCAAATCTCATAAAATTACGATTATTATTTCTTATTCTTCAACATTATACATTTTGTACTTTAACTTCGGCAAATGTAGCTTTTTCGACAGGAATTTTATAAACCGTATTAGAATATAATTAACATTTATATTAACCCTATAACTCATGACTGGGGTCCAAACGCACCCCACACGAACTTTGAACTACGCTCCTGAGCTAGTGAGCAATATTATCGACATCTGTACAGCGATTTTGGTCGCAAAATGAGGATTCATTTGAGGATTACCGGAAGGCAATAGTATTGGTAAATTGTATAGGTGTTGAATGTGCATTTTTTCTTTCAATTTTTCGTTTAATATGATGCAAATAAGAGAGATAAAATGACGCGAGTAATGGGAATAACATGATACAAAGAAGAGGAATAAGCTCAAAAGAGAACGATTGATGTATTAAATATTGAGGGGACTGAGATAGAACAACAAATTTCGAAATAAAATAAAAATTAAAAATATTTACGACTACCAAGATATACAGAAAATAAGGTATAATATTGCGCATGCTGTTGCTATCCTTTTTTCACAATTTGACGTCACGTGAAGACAAAAATGCTGGTATTTATATGGAGTTTCGTGATATTTTTATTAATTTTTTAAATAAATGGAAAATAAATGATTTTATTTTTATTTTTGCCATTAATTATTTTTCGACTTTATGTTAAAATTACACATTTCAATTTTGATTTTAGTTACATACTGCAATACTTTCGGAATTAAATCGCGAAAAGAGGCATGTTTTAATATTCGTACCTAGAGTATACTGTTTGAGCACATTGCATAACAAGTTTTGGAATTTATGAGTATAATTTTGTTGTTAAATGCAGATGACGTTTAGATTTTAATTATTTAATTCAAAAATTTGGCAGTGTTCGATTTTAAATATACTAAATTTGAATAATTCCTATTGCAACAAAACTATCAATTGTACTTCTGATAAGAATACATATAGAACACTAAACAGCGAATAGGTGTTTTGATTTATGTGTAGCGAAAACCATAAGACAATAAATGAAATAAGCCAGAGATTTAATTTTAATTTATAGTTTTATTTAATTTCTTTTTTTTCAAATTTATATTTTCTATTAACTGGGCGTTTAATAATTTGTGAACTGAATTTTTATTTAATATATTTTTCCATTTATATTTAACGTTGAATATGGACATAATATTTGAATAGGTACGTGGATACCAATAATTTGAAACCAAACGAAAATAGATGGCAAAAATTTGAGTACATAACGTAAAAAAAATAAAATTAATAATTGGTACGTAAATGACCAAAAACATTTAATAATTAAATTGTTTTAAGTTATTTATTCATAATTTTGTCTATCCTTTTTTCCATTTACATTAGACATTATATACTCGAAGGAATTATTTCTCAAATATTTGGACCATAAAAAAAATATAAAGCATAAAAAGGGTCTCGGTAAACTATCATTATCAATTGTAAATACGGTTTGTTAAAAAAAATACGATTATTCTTGAGTTATTTAAAAAAATAATCAAAAAACCGCCAAACTTCATATAAATATCTGATTTTTTGTCTTCACGTGACGTAATGCGCAAAGAAAGACGAAAATGAAACACGGGAATATCCTACCTCTTTTTTCTGTATACCTTGTACGACTACGAAGTACGAAGCGAGACTCAAAATAAAAAATATTAACCAAAAAAAAACAAAAAAGTTAGAAAACAAAATGATTTTGCTTATTTGGTTTAGTATTGTGTTGCAACTCATGATGGTCAGTTGCTATGCTATACGATGTTATGTCCGAGGATGGAGAAATTTTATTGTAGCATATACACCGCAAATAAAAAAGCGAGATGTAATGTAAATTCAATAAGAAGAATTTATAAATTAAAAATCATTTATATTACTGTTAACCGAAATTGAGGACCGAAAATTTTTATGTGGTGTAATTAATTACTTTTCAATAATAATTAAATATTTCACAATTAATTCTTAAAAATGAATTAATTCATAATTAAAATTTTAATTAATTAATTGATTTAAAAAAAATTGATGTAGCAAAATTAATCCTTTATTAAAAATTAATTAATTTCACGGTAAAAATTTTGCGAAATTAATTAATTTTTGTCGTTAGAATTAATTGTTGGTAACTTAATGTAAGGGGCCAATTTAATTAAATTATACCTAAATTGTTATTAGTTATAATTTTTTTTTTTATGAAAATCAATAAATAATTAATGAAAAGAAAAATTATAAATTATATTATATCACAATTATCACAATCTGCTTGAACAATAAACAACAATAGACACAAAAATATTTATGAATTCCTCATGTCAGAAGAAAGGGAAAAATAACTCAAGGCGAGCGTAAGCACCAAAAATTTGAACCGATTCACCCGATTCGTTTATTTTTGATACTTACCACGAGGAAACGCATGAGAAAATACACTAATACAATAAACAAAATTTTACGGCACACAATAGCAAAATGTATATTATACGTTGTGTACATATACAAAATTCTCAATCCTCAATCCTCATTTTGCGACCAAAATCGCTGCACTGATCTGAACAATAATTCAATTCGAAGGTCTATGAGTGGTGCCAAGTCAGTTGAAGCTTCAGTTGATTGCTGACTGTTAACCCCAGTCATGGGTTAACGTTTAACTTTTGTGATGGTAGGTTAATTAATTGATTGATTGATTTAGATGTGCGACGAAGCATTATAGCAAGATCCCGGATGACGCCGGGTCCACCGTACACCGTTTTACATATAACAAAACCGAACAATAGAAAAGGAATGTTAGATGGAAGAGACTCGATCCGGTTACAGACACCCAAGCGATCGATAGTTAGTAAAATAGTTAGCACAAGGCAACACAATTTCTAAACGATTGCTTCTTCACTCCTTGTTGATCCTGGAAGGTTGATTTAAGCTGGAATTTAATTCTGAAACACGGGATTAGTTTTAATCTCTATAATAATTATTAATTCTGGAACTATAATCTATTTGTACTTAAAATTAGCTTCATTATTAGTAAGGATTAATTTGAATCCCTAAATAATGATTAATTGTGGAACTAAGTTATATTCTGAAAATTAAATTATTAATCAATAAACTAAGAAAGGAAGTCCTTTAGATACTATTCACACTTATATTTATAAATAATAACTGATGAACAAAATAAATAGATTGCCACTCCTAGTTTCTTCATTTTGGAATTCCAATGTCTCCAATCCGATCCGAGAGAGTATCCGATCTCGTATCCGAGATACAGTTTAACTCAAAACCACCGTTCTCAAAACCACTGTGATGACTATTCTGTAATGAATTACAATTAATATCACCAGTACCCAAAATTAAAGTTATAAGAACTAATTAGTTTCTAAAGTATGAATTCAGTGTAGGAATTCCGTGCAGTTCAGTAAAATTAACTAAACTAGAGTTTTTATCAGTTGTTATATCCCTTCAACGATTATTTTAAATAACTTTTATGAATTTTCAAATACAAATAATCAATTCGCATGGAGATGATTTCCAAAAGCACACTTTAACTTTTATTTTAGTATAAATTGTTCATACTAAATTTGCACGGAGTCCCTTTACAGAACTGAAGTTCTGTAATTTTGGAGGATAAAAATCAAAACAACATAATTTTTAAAACTAGCTGTTCGCTTCAATTTTTTTTTGCAATCTACATTGAGTCCCTACGAACACCTCTGAAAATCAAGATCTAAGCCAGTTAATTATCATTAAATACCATTTTTAAAACTTAAATTAACATTATTAAATAAGAGCTTAAACCCCCATTATTTATTTGTTATACCTGCCATAGTACAAGTAATCAATTAAATTCCCCACCGTGGACCAATATCTCTGAAAATTCAAATGCAATATTAATTCCTTTAGTTGAAGCTCGTGAACATAAGTATAATATATAAAGAATTATTGTAATTTGGTACTATAAAAAAATAGTTGTAATTGATGAACCCGTTGATTGATCCAAGGAGTTCCAGAAATACTAAAATAATTGGCTATCCCAACTACCAAAACTCCTCATATGCACATTTTTGCAATTTTCATCAACCACCAGCTGCAAAACATCTCATCTCATCAAATCGGGAACATCACGCAACATCGGAAATAAATATATTAATATTGTATGTACCAAAAATCATGCAAATACTCCTGGTCCATGCACCAAAATTCAGGCATACATTTGTTTCGATTATACATAGAATAAAATGCAAAAGTATTTTTAAATATTAGTAAAAAAAAATACAATAAGACATGAAACCAACTGAGCACAACAAATTGAGTCAATTCCAATATTAATTTGATCCAAACATGGAACCTCTGCATTTAAATTCCACTTACAATCACAGAACCATCAAAAATCAAACTCATACAATTAATCGAGAAATCAAGAACCCGCGGATTCATTCACATCCTATACAGTCAATAAACAAAACTAACTAAAAGGAAACTGAAAAATTGATTCTTACAAACTTTCATCATTATACCTAGGCAAAGCTCCTAGATATACAAGCCATCAGCATCGACCCTTTAAATTAAGAAGCTTAATTTAAGAGGTATACATTTTACGTTTTCCCATAAGAACCCAAGTAAAATTGATCATTTTTGATTACAATTTTATGAATGAAAAATACTCGTAACAGAAAATATTTTTAGGTTTATATTTAAATCAAACCTTTTAGTATAACATATTTTAAAACTAGTAATTTAAATTTAGTAATTTATTAATTATAATTAAAAATAAAATTGTACAAATTTACTTTTTCTTTGTATGGATATGTAAAAAAGTAATGTAAATACAGTATAAAATTAATAAAAACGAAATCAATGACGTAAGATATTATGAAGTTAGCTAAACAAGGTTTTTTTCGTTTTCGAAAATTCGAATTTCGAATTTTGAAAATATTTTGAACAGTGCAATAATTCTGTTAAATATTTCTAATATTTTTTAGCGAATTTCTTATGAAATACATTTGCATGATCGTTAAACTTGCTAAAACATTATTTTGGATTGTTTTGCTGAAATTTCAATTTAAATATTTCAATTTTTTTATTACCGCCACGGAAACTACACGTCCATTTTGTTTTTTTTAATATATTTAATTAGTCGAGTTTATAAGCAGGTGGCACTAATGGTTTATTATAAAAAAAAAACTTGAACGAATGGTATGACGTCATGATATAAAGATGTGTTTGTAAATAAGGGGATTTTATATATTAAGTTCGAATTTTAACCTGACGGCTTGTATATCTAGGAACGCTTTGACCTAGGATACAGCTTTTTCGGGTTTTACCCAATATCGGGAGTTTTGAAAAACGTATAATAACTTAATCAAAAACTGATTTTGTATTTTACTTCATTTCCCCGAAAAATTTATAATACCCGCGGAATTCCCTCGGAATACAAGTTTTCATATTTCCCGAAAAAGTTAAACCTTTTGTAATTTTGCTAAATATTTAACAAGTGTTTTAAAAATTTTTTAAATGTGTGTATTAAGTGTTTCGCCAAGGTGCCTACGCCAGAAAGTGTAAAAAGTATTAAGTTAGCAGATTTGGCCACCCTCGCCGTTATTTATCGTCGCCTGTTGGTAAGAATTAGTTTTAATAATAACCAGATTTGGTTTAATAGTAGTTGTAAAAAGTTAAATTTGTTACCAAATTATACTAATATAAAATGTAATACTAAATCTTTAGAGGGTAGAAGAGCTATTAATTTAGCTCGTAGTAGTTGGAGAAATAGTGAGTTACGTAAAGGGTATGCTACCAGGAACAACTTATGTCTCCATCTTAAAGTTGTTCACACTGAGTTAGCGGCTCGCTTGCATTCTGTTGAGTTTTGCTGGTTGGATAATAAGTTTCGTGCCGGGGTAGCCGAAATTTCTCATATTCAATATGTAAAGCAAAAAGCTAAACTGGATGTGTTGCGAGATAAGGCGTATCCACGTAACCATATAGAGGTAATAGTGGTATGTCTGGTTTCCAGTTCCATTCACGTTTTAAGAACTTGTCTTCCGTTGGCATCAGTGGCGTAGAGGTTCAAATGCTGAGCAATGGAGTAAATTTTGCTCCTGTGCCAAATACAATCGGCGTTCAGTCATTTGAGAGTCTCGCTATAGATGCCGAAACTGCCTTATCCGGCCAGTCAACCTAACTGAAAGCAATATGTGCGTTACAGATTAAGAAAGGCTTGAGTAACGCTTCCTCCTCTATCTCCTTAAAGTGATTGGTGCGATTAAGAAAAAATTACGTGATCCTTACCTGATAGCCTGTAAAGCGGATAAAGGCAATACGATCACTGTTCTCACAAGAATCGATTATTACAATAAAATTTCTGATTTCATTACAGAAAGCAACGCATTAGAGCTCAATAGAGATCCTACTAGGTCATTTAAGACTTTGGTCAGTAAGTGTATCAACCACTGCCCAAAGGTCTTTGATGACACTGTTTGGAGGTACACGGTTATGAATCCATCTGCCCCAATTCTTTATGGTTTACCTAAAATCCATAAAGAAGGCATTCCAATTAGACCAATAGTAGCGTATTGCAATGCACCTGCCTACAAGCTATGTAAGGGTTTCATAAACTTTTTCAACAGTCCTACTAATTTCATTTCGGCTTTCTCGGTTAAGAACTCGGTAGAATTGATTAGCAAAATTCAAGATGTTGATATTCCACTACACTCAAAATTAGTTTCGTTTGACGTTGCTAGTCTTTTCACTTCTATTCCAATTAATATTTTGTCTCAAATAGTTTAAACTTACTTAGATAGGGATGTTGCAGATGGAAGCCTTAGGAATGAACTAAAGCTGATATTTGAAACTTGTATTAAACAAAATTATTTTTGCTTTGATAATAAGTATTTCAGATTCACTGATGGTCTACCAATGGGCTCCCCTCTGTCACCTTTGTTAGCAGAAATTTTCATGAATTTCTTCGAACAAACGATTGTATCAAGCAATAATCCTTATTTCCGTCATATAATCTTTTGGTACAGATATGTTGATGACATACTATGTCTATGGAATGGAACTGATAGGCTATTAAACTCTTTTCTCACTTGGTTAAATTCTCAATATCCCACCATTAATTTTACGGTAGAAAAAGAAGAAAACCAATCTATTAACTTTCTAGATATAACAATAACCAGAATTAATTCTTCATTAGAGTTCAAAATTTATAGAAAACCCACGTATACAGACGCCATTATACCTAACTCGTCAAACCATCCCCATAATATTAAAATGTCAGCTTTCCACTCATTCTTAGATAGATTAATAAACATTCCTTTGACCAAATCCAATTATAATAAAGAACTTAATATAATTTTAGAAATAGCAGCGAATAACGGTTATGCAGCTAAGACTATATTAAAGCTATTAAACAGAAAACTGAAACATAAAGCTTTAGCTAACATTTATCCACCTGATAGCCCAATGCCGAAAAATTGGCGCCGCTTAGACTATATAGGAAAAACTAGCCAACGGATTAGTAATATCGTGACACAATATACAGATATTAGCTTTGCTTTTTATAACAATAATACAATTAAGAAAACGATTTTTAACAACAAACCAAGAATTGATCGCCTTTCCAAGTCTGGCGTTTATAAGATCAATTGCAATGATTGTAGTTCCTCTTATATCGGACAGACTGGGCGCAATTTTGAAGTTAGAGTTAAAGAACATTTATCTGGTAGCCATGAATCATCCCTTAATAATCATTTAACGTTAGAAAATCACACATCCAGTTTAAACAATTTAGAAATATTACATGTACAACCAAAAAGCAGACGTTTAGACAACTTAGCATCTTACGAAATCCGAAAAGCTATATTTCTTAACCAAAATATCCTCAATGAACAGAGAGAAATACGTTTCTCACCAATTACCGACCCCGCATTGTTTTATTCACATACTCACCCCATTCCATAAAATTACTAATACGTCGGGTTATAATAAAATAAAGAAGGGGAAAAAAATCAACATCTGGAATTTTGTTATTCGACCGTTGACTAATCAATACTCATATACCTGTGTTTAACTCACCCTCTTTTAATTTTTAATGTTTATTGCTCTCACCAATTTCACCTGTGTTTAACTCACCCCCTTTCAATTTCTAATTTTTAATGTTTATTGCTGTCACCAATTTTATTGTTTACCACTCCCACATTTTTTTATTTGTATATTTTGGTTTCACTTTTTGCTTTTTCCAACTATTATATATAACTTACATTTTTATTTTTACAGTTTAGTAGATACTCCTGATGATGGCCTAATAAGCCGAAATCGATCGAGTGATTTTTGAAACCTTTTGTAATTTTGCGAAATATTTAACAAGTGTTTTTAAAAATTTTTAAAAAAAAAAAAAAAAAAAATGTGTGTTAAGTTAAATACATTTAGCATCTCGCACTTTCACCTATATAATTCAAAGTTGTTCCCATGACATGCAAATTTAAATAATTTAATATGTTTTGCAAAACAAAACTCAGTTCAACCAAAAACAATATTTTACATTAGTATTTTATTTATACAATCTATTGAAATTTTCAATCTTTTAATTTAATATAACTTAATTTAATAAAATTTATAAAATTTAATGCTATTTACCCCTTTTAATACCCTGCCTTAAAATTAATCTTGATTAAACAAACAATATTACATGTACAGTGAAATCTCGCTACAGCGGAGCCAAAGGGACCAGAGAAATATAATTCTTTATTTAACTTAGTCGTGCATTTATGTAAAGTTTTATTATTTTATTTCCTTATTAATCATAGTATATTTCCACATAAAACAATTAACACTTTGGCGAATAAAAATTTCATTTCGAAATTTCAATTTCCTTAAATCAATATTCGATATAACGAGGCCTCACTGTAGTAAATCCTGATTCGACTCTAACTTACTCGATTATAAGTACTACGTAGTATAATAATCCCATTTGATCCGAATACATGAAAATTTTGCATTGTGTAGCTCATGTTCACGTACATATATAAAGAGCACCACAGTTATCTCATACACACAGAACACAAGAGAAAACAACGCCAAATAAAAATAAAAACAAAAACCGTATTATAAATAATATTAAACCCACCACACGGTGTGCGGGAAGCCGAAAAAAGTTGGTCTAAAATGCCGAAAAAAACTAGCGTCATATATGTATAAATGCAGTATGCTCTACAGTGTCATAATCCATTAAACAGAAAATCGTACCTGATCATTTAACAACGAAATCGCAAAAAACACGATTTTTTGAATTTTAATTGAAAGTAACATTTCGGCGGCCAATTTAAAAAGGAAGAAATTAAAGATGCTACAACTTTTATCATATATTTTTTTCTTAATCTGTATTCCTTTTTCTACAAAATGAACCCTATTCGCGACTTTCAACAAAGTAGCTGACATCTGGTGAAAACAATATGAACAAAATTTAACCATACAACAAGGGGGATTAGAACTGTCAAATAGTTGAATTTGACAATACTCGTCCCCTTTGCTTAAATAGAAACCAACGCCGACTACAGTTGATGGGGGTCGCCAATATCAATCTTTTGCGATAACTAGTTTTTGTTTTACAACTAACATACAATGCCGAAAATCTAAATAATCCGCCTACTTTGCTTGAAACAAAACTAACTCAAGGTCACTGTTTGCGGAAAGGTTGTAACGAAATGCAATGGAGGCTGGTTCACAATTAAGCAAAAATGATAAATCAACATGAAACCAGACTCCAAAACACGTCAGTTAACAGATTATTCACGTCACTTTAATGTCTCTGGGCGGTCGTTTTGCCGGCTAAAGCTCAGGGGAATGCGTGGGTATTCCAGAGACGTGACGCGAATCGAGATGAACCGCAGGAAGGGGGAATAGGAAATAAAAGATAGGAGACAACAGCGTATTTTTCATTTTCACTCACCAAGAAAACTACCTACCTCGAACTCATCCCGCTAAGCGTTGGTTTTTTTAAGCACTCATTTTAAATTAAATAGAAAGACCGTATGATTTCATTTAACTTCAGAGAGAAAAAAACCAATTTATTAAATAAAACCACAAATAAAGAAATAATTAATAAAAAAAAAATATATCCGGTAATAAAACAATTGATTAGCAAAAAAAATTAAATAAATGAATAGAAAAATTAATCCAACAACAATTTTCTTAAAAACTAAAGTATGGCCCTACACCCTACACTAACTAGCTACGTATTCTAGTAAAAATTGAATAAAGAAATTATAATTATAACACAGCAATTACTATTATAAGCAACCCGAAAAATAGGTGTTCATAATAAAAAGTATATAAGTACATAATAAACAATATGAATGAAAAATAGATATTCAATGAAAATGAAAATATACAAGTATATAAGTATGTACATACATATAGTTATGTTCCAATGAACTAGTAAATATGCTAACTAGTCATATTCTATAACATTCCATTCCCGCGCATATAACATATCAAGTAAAGTCGTTGAACAACAAAAATGTAGAATTAACAAGAATCAACAAGTCTAAACAAGATAACATATTGAAAATGCATCGTTGCAATAATTAGACACTTAAATAAGAATAATCATTTTATTAGAAATTATATTTTTTAAGTTTAGTTTTAAGATCTAACTCAATGTAATAAGACGGAAAAAATAAAATTGTGAAAATAAATAATTTTTTTTATGTTTTAATCCGCCTTCGAAATATAATTGGCGCAGCCGTACGGCAAAGTGAAAGTTCAAGTGTATTGTGTTAAGTGCATAAAAACAGCGAATAAAAACTGTTTATAAGAGTGAATCCGTGGAAATAATTCGAATAATTATTTCAACTTTTTTTTTTGTGACATTTAAAATTTGTGACAATTTTAAAAATAAGAAAAAAGTGACATCCTAGGCTGAAGGTGAAAACACCGCCGAGAGGAGTTGTGATTCCGCCAATAAACACACACCACTGCTACACTTTGGGACCGAAACCATCCACGACAGCAAAACAAGGTAAGAGTTTAATTTTATTTTATAATAAATTTTGTTTTTGCCAAAATCGTGCACTACTAGATAGACACGATAAATTAGAAATTTATTCACAACAAGTGCATACTACAAGATAGGTGTAGGAAAGTGATAGAATTTTGTGGGAAACGTCAACCGTCGCGCACTATAAGATAGACGCGAAAAGACGAATATTTCAATCTCCCAGTGCTAGGTCAAGGTAGACAAAATTTTTCGTAACAAGAAAAACTGCACGAGAGAAAAGAAAAATCTTGAATACTTTATAGCTAATCGAGGTATAAAGTTAATAGAAAACGAAACTCGTGAAGAGATGAACGAGGAACAATCACAAAAGTTAAATGAGCAACTGGCAGCGATAACAAACCAGTTAGCTAACCTGATTCAGAAGAATACTGAATAGGATCAGGTACTGCAGTACCTCAGCCTAAAGGTTGAGGCACCACCAGCCCCTAATCCCAAGGAAGAAACGGGAGAGAATCGAACAGTTTTCGATATATTCCGAATTCCTGACCCTATCAAGTCGATTCCTTCTTTCGACGGTAATAAAAAACAGGTGACCTCGTGGTTGAAAACAGCCGAGGAAACACTGAATTTATTTGCTCAAATAGTCCCTCAGGCACAATTTCAAGTTTATGTACAAGCTGTGAGGAACAAAATAGAAGGTAAGGCAAAGGATATATTATGCCTTGCAGGGGACCCTGGTTCATTCCAGGAAATAAAAGAAATACTGCTCGAAGCCTTAGGCGATAAGCAGGAACTCGCGTATTATAAGTCCCAGCTATGGGCAAATAAGCAAAACGAAACTATGACAATTCACAGTTTCTATAATCGGACGAAGGAGATCGTCCAAAATATTAAAACGCTTGCGAAACAAAAAGAAGTGTATAATACCTCATGGCAAGCGATTTGCACTTTTATTGAAGAGGATGCACTTGCAGCATTCATTTCCGGCTTAAGAAAGCCATATTTCGGTTATGCCCAAGCGGCAAAACCCAAGAACATTGAGGAAGCATACGCTTTCCTCTGTAAGTTCAACTCAAACGAGATAATTTCAAATAATTCTCACAAGAATAATCAAGGTCCGTCCATTCAAAATAAAACTAACCAAAATTTCCAAAAGCCTAAAGAATGGAACTCTAATAACCATAATTTTCAAAAACAAAAAGACTGGAACTCAAACAACCAAAATTTCAAAAAACCAGGTTCAGTTAGAGAACAGGCTATTCCCATGGATGTAGATGTTTCTATGAGATCTAGAAACACATTCAACAAGAAAATGGTGTACAATCACGAAGTTAGTTCAAACAATGAACCATCAACGGAACTCGAAGTAAATTTTCAAGCGGATCCAGAATCGGATACGGAAGATTAAACTTCCTACCGTATCTCAAATGCCACAATAAACAAACTAACCAAAAAATTACTCTATTGTTAGATACGGGCGCTAACAAAAACATTATTAAGCCCAATATTATACCCAATCAGCTCCTAGAATTACAAAACACTTCGGTGAGAAACATTCTTGGAATTCATAAATTAAATAAAAAAGGAAAAATTAATTTAATAAGTAAAAGTTTACCCCCTCAAACGTACTATGAATTAGATTTTCATAGATTTTTTGACGGTATTCTAGGATCAGAATCAATGGCTAAAATGAATGCCAACATTGATTATGGATCAAACACCATTTCCCTAAACGATCAAAAATTTAAATTTTACCGTTATTATCCAGCAGAAAATTTTTATCACCATACAGTCACGTTCGAAACCTCAGAGAACGGCGAATGGGTTGTACCAGAGTATGGTAGAGTAAATAATAAAATTACCATCCAACCTGGTCTTTACAAGGCCACTAACCTCAAAACAACAGTTAGAATTTTAACAAGTGAGCCCATACCACCAAAAGCATTACCGAAACTCAAGTTGAAAATTAACAACTTCGAGACGATAAAACCTATACCTATTTTTGGTAATGATCCAATCAAAGAGGAAGATATTAGGAAGATAATTAGGATAGAACATCTCAGTGATAATGAAAGAAAAGCTCTCCTCAACACTATTTACAATAACCAAGCAGTACTGTTGAAACCAAATGAAAAACTATCAGCAACAACAGGAATTAAACACACAATTTTTACATGCGATGAAGCACCCGTATATACAAAAACGTACAGATACCCACACCATTTTAAAGCGGATGTGGAAGAACAAATTCAAGAAATGCTGAATAACGGCATTATCCGTCATTCCAAAAGCCCTTACTCGGCACCAATTTGGGTGGTCCCCAAGAAAATGGATGCCTCCGGGAAAAGAAAAATAAGAGTTGTCATAGATTATAGAAAATTAAATGAAAAAACGATCGATGACAAATTCCCAATTCCTCAAATTGAGGAAATATTAGATAGTTTAGGAAAATCCACTTATTTTTCAACTATAGATCTAAAGTCTGGCTTCCACCAGATTCTAATGGACGAAAAGTCGCAAGCCAAAACAGCCTTTTCGTCAGACAAAGGACACTTTGAGTTCTGTAGGATGCCATTTGGTTTAAAGAATGGTCCGGCGACATTCCAGCGCGCCATGAACAATGTCCTACAGGGACTAGTAGGCAAAATATGTCATGTATACCTTGACGACATCGTCGTTGTAGGGGAAAATTTGAAGACTCATTTAAATAATCTAAACATTATTCTAAAAAGACTCTCAGAATTCAACCTTAAGATTCAACTCGACAAGTGCGAATTTCTGAAACGAGAGACTGAATTTTTAGGACACATAATAACCCAGGATGGTGTAAAACCAAACAGGGAGAAAGTACAGAAAATATTAGACTGGCCACTACCCAGAAACCAAAAAGAAATTAAACAATTTTTGGGACTTTCTGGTTATTACAGAAGATTTATAAAGGACTATTCCAAAATTGCAAGAAACATGACAAAGTATTTGAAGAAAGACATACCATTAAACATGGCAGACCCCGATTATGTTAAATCATTCGAAACGCTTAAAAACACCATAGCAACCGATCAAATACTGACGTATCCCGATTTCACACAACCCTTCATCCTAACAACGGATGCTTCGGATTATGCAGTGGGCGCAGTCCTCTCACAGATTCAAAACAAAGTTGAAAAACCTATAGCGTTCGCTTCACGAACATTAAATTCTACGGAAATGAGATACGCAACCAACGAAAAAGAGGCTTTAGCGATAATATGGGCCGTAAAGAAATATCAGCCATACCTGTACGGAGGCAAATTTACATTGGTAACAGACCATAAACCTTTAACTTTTATTAAGTCATCAGAAAAAAACTCTAAAATTCTAAGATGGAGGCTCGAGTTAGAGAACTATGACTACGAAGTAAAATACAAAGAAGGGAAAGCAAACGTTGTGGCGGATGCTCTAAGCAGAATGCCAACTACAGATGAAATGACAGAACTAAATTCAAATGAGGTTGAGAATAACACTTCACGTGAATCTCAGAGAACTCAAGGAAATACTTCGGATGAATTAGAAACAATTCATTCGGCAAGCACCTCAGATGACTATTTCATCCACTTCGCGGATAGACCTATCAATTATTACAGAAACCAACTTATTTTCAGGCTTTCAGAGAATATCGATACAATCATTTCAGAAAATATTTTTCCAAATTTTAAAAGAATCATTATCGCACGTAAATCCTTTGAACAAGAGGATATAACCAACTTCATGAAAACGTATCACAATGGTAAACAATCTGCAATTCTATCCCCAGAAAGTTTATACCATAAAATCCAAGTGTCTTTTAGACAAAACTTTTCACAGAAAAGCCATTTTGTTTTTGTTACAAAAATGGTTGAAGACGTTAAAAATGAGAATCGGCAAGATGCCATAATAGTTAAAGAACATGAAAGAGCACACAGGGGCATCAAAGAAGTCGAGAACCAATTAAGACGATCATATTTCTTCCCAAAAATGGGCAACAAAATCAAAAATCACATCAATGCATGTACCATCTGCAATATTCATAAATATGATCGCAAACCATATAATATAAAAATCTCACCACGACCGGTTACTGAAAAACCATTAGAGCGGATTCATATTGACATTTTCAGTATTAATAAAATTAGTTTCCTATCAATAATTGATTCCTTTTCTAAGCATCTACAAATGGTTCCAATTAATACCAAAAACGTAACAGATGTAACTAATGCTCTGAATAAATATTTCACGCTTTTTGGAATACCAAATTGCATTATTTCCGATCACGAAACAACCTTTCAATCAGGGCAATTCAAACAATACCTAAATAACCTAAATATCAAAATTGAATATGCATCTTCCTCGGAGTCTAATGGACAAATAGAAAAGACACATGCAACAGTGATCGAAATATTTAATACAAACAAACATAAATTAACGAACACAGATACTTCAGCTGCCATAGAATTGTCAGTTGCCCTATACAATAATTCCGTTCATTCCGCAACTAAGTTTACTCCAAATGAAGTAATATTTAACCAAAATAACTTCATAAACCCGATCGAAATTCAAGCACAAGCTAACAATATTTTCCAAATGGTCAACAATAATTTAAATAAAACAGTTAGAAAAATGGAAAAACAAAACGAAATAAAGGAAGAACCACCTAAATTAGTAGAAAATCAGATAGTATTTATAAAACCGAATATAAGGACGAAAGCTCAACCAAGAGCAATCGAAACTCAAATCCAAAAAGTAACGTCCAAAACATTTCAAACAAATAGAAATATAAAGAGAAATAAAAACAAAATAAAAAGAATAAAATAAAATAATTAAAAATTAATTTTTACCATTTCAGGAAATTCCTATTTTTAATCTATTCATTGGAAATTATAAATTTATTATTGGTATATAAAAATTTAATTGAAAAAAAATGTGTAAGAAAATGTATTTAATATCAATGTCAGTAATATTAATTTTGGTTTTTCAATATAACAATGCTCAAAAATTAGAAATTAGAAACTTAAATGAAGACCCTTTATTATTAATAAAAACAAACGAATGTAAAATACAAGTGGGAAATGTAAAAATTATACACCCGATCAATCTAACTAGTTTACAGTTAACAGTAGAATCAATCAATAAATTCATTTCTAACAAATTAGATATTAAGGATGATAAATTAGAATTATATAACATTATAAAAGAAAAATGTAAAAAATTAGATAATAACTTGCAACAAATAAAACCATTAAAACGAAATAGACAAAAACGTTGGGACGCCTTAGGCACAGCATGGAAATGGCTTGCTGGAAGTCCAGATGCGACAGACTTGAGAATTCTGACAACAACAGCAAACGACTTAATAGAGAACAATAATGAACAATTCCGAATAAATAAGCAAATAAACGAGAGGATACATATGGTAACAGATACCGTAAACAGAGCAATGACAAATACCAATATGGTTAACAAAATAATCATCACCGAGATGGAAATGATTACGACGATCATCAATATCGACACAATCAACGCTATACTAGAAGATATCCAAGATGCTATCATCAGGACGAAGGTTGGATTGCCAAGCAATAAAATTCTGTCATTAAAAGAACTAATGATAGTAAAAAACCTAATGGTCACACAAGGCGTCAAGATTACACTACCAGAAGAAGCATTGCAATATGTAGTACCAAAAATAGCAGCAAACGAAGAAACACTACTGTTCATATTAGAGGTGCCAAAATTGGAAAATGAAACATCGGTAGCAGTACTGGTCGTACCATTAACAATCAACGACACAGTAATTAAGGAATACCCTCAACACCTGATAAAAACAAATCGGGAATTATTTACAACAACAAATTATAAGAACTTCGTCCAGAAACACGCAGAAATCAAGGGATTCGAAGACGACTGCATCAAACCTCTGGTGATGGGGACAAAAAGTTTATGCAACGTGACGGCAAAAACAGAAACGACTATACATTTCATCACGGAAGATAAAATCCTAATAGACAATGCAAAAGATGAGATATTGTCATCGGATTGTGGACCAAACAATCGCACGTTGACAGGCAATTTCCTAATAACATTTTGGAATTGCACGATAATATTGAAAGATAAGAAATTCCAATCGTTCCAAATAAGAAGCGAAACACAGGAAATACAAGGAGCGCTACATAACCTTCAAGCTACTCGACAACTGGTTAAAACTGTCAATATCGATCTAATTGAACAACAAAACCTGCAAAATAGAAAACAAATAGCGAAAATATACACGAAACAAACAGACCATCAATATTGGATATGGTCCTTATCAGGAGGAATATCCGTATCATCAATCGGTATAATAATATTAGTCATCTACATCTGTATCAACACGCGTCAACAAGTCACAAAAGTGGAAATAAGGGATGTAAACAAGCTAAATTCAACGCCAACGAACGAAAATAGCCACTCGCATTATTCGGATTTACTGGCAAAACTGGGCATTAAAGCTAAGGACGAGGACGCCCTTTCTCTACCCCCGGGAGGAGTTATGTTCCAATGAACTAGTAAATATGCTAACTAGTCATATTCTATAACATTCCATTCCCGCGCATATAACATATCAAGTAAAGTCGTTGAACAACAAAAATGTAGAATTAACAAGAATCAACAAGTCTAAACAAGATAACATATTGAAAATGCATCGTTGCAATAATTAGACACTTAAATAAGAATAATCATTTTATTAGAAATTATATTTTTTAAGTTTAGTTTTAAGATCTAACTCAATGTAATAAGACGGAAAAAATAAAATTGTGAAAATAAATAATTTTTTTTATGTTTTAATCCGCCTTCGAAATATAATTATATATATATAAAAAAAAAAATAAGAATTAAAAATATGTATTTAATAATAATAAAAAAAAAAGTCATTAATGAATATAAAAAAAAACAATTTAACTTGCGGTACAGCATTGATGCAGCTTTTTGATGAGTGACGTCACATTTAAATGTATTGAATTGTATATTTTGTTGAATGGTATATTAACGTTTTATGTATATTATGTTATCCGTTTTCTTATATTGTTAAATAATATTTCACAAATATACACAGTTTATGTATTCCAGAACAGTCTTTTCTTTCAATTGAATATTTTTTTTATGATAATTTGAATTTTTTTAACGTTTAATTTTTGTTTAATTCATTAAGAGCTTTACACACTGGGTTGAATTTTGTGGCTCATTCGTGTTTATCATTTATTGAATGTGGATTCACTTATCATTACTATTAGTTTATGTAACTTTTATATGGTTTTAATTTTATGTTTATTTTGGAATATTATTCAATTTAGCATTATATTTATGCTTTTTAATTGTTTTTTTTTTTTGTATTGCACTGCACATTATACATAATCCACAAAAAAAACACGATTTGATGAGCTACTACTTAAAAAAAAAATCACAGTATAAGATTCCACAAAGTTCGATTTTTATTTCGCTACTCAATAAACAGTTATTTATTTATTTATTTATTTTTTTTTTGTTTTTTATCACTTATGTTATAACTAGTCTTTAAAATGATATTATTTTCAAAAATTCACTTTTAGCAATCAACGTTCATATGCAACTCATAGCAAAACTTAAACGTATTATAATTTTTTTTATTAGTACATATATCAAAACTTAATCGTATTATAATTTTTGTTATGTTTGTTTGTACTGTTCATTATGATTTTACAATTTTCATACTATAAACTATTTACTTTATATTTTTAACATCCAAACAATTATTTAATCTTTAATTTTTAAGCACTTTATGTTTTATTTTTGTTCTATGTTTAAAACACCGATCGTTTCCAAAAATCATTCGATAACTGACCGCCTAACAAAAAAAAATTTCACCGATTTGGCTTTATTATTCCGGTCATAAAAAAAATCATACGATCGCCGCGCCGCACTAATTACTTCGCGCCAAATTGTCATTGTTTTTTTCTTTTTTTCCTTTTCGGCGACTGCGGTGCATCCGATTCAAAAGAAAAATTTTATTTGGATTTTTAAACCCTCTGTTGAAACGGCGAAATGATTTTCTCGCCGTTACAAGGTGAAAACAATTTGCCTAAAAATATTTGAGTTGGTAACGTCGAGGAAAATGCCTTCAAACCGTTTTTGGAGGAATCGATCGACAATCGCTAATATTCGGAATCATATGCATGTTGCATTGTGGAAACCAAACCTCGTATATCAGTGCAAACAGCGAGTGAATTATTCTCAATTGATTTGCAAAATTCGTAAAATGACGATAACGATTTATTGCTCCATATATCCGAACATTTGGAGCCAAAATGTTCACTTGTTTTAAATCCTTTGACAAAGGAATGGATTGCCGCTGCGATAGTTTCAGGCGTCGTACCATAATATTCAAACGATTTTGCGAGATTTCAATGTGATTGCAAGGCGCAGTGACATTTGATGGTTGGTACATTGATTGATACAGGTGTTTCTCCGGTTTCATTAGATTCAAATGTTAGTGGTAAATATTCTTCAGTTGGGTTTGATCTTTCCGGAACAGGAATTTCATCGAATGCGGCAGCGGTAATTGAACATTAGTCGTTGCAGTGTATATCAAAGTACCAATTTTATTTCTGTTTGTACCAAGGATATAAGTCACGCACCCATAACATTGAATTGGATTATGTACTTGTGGATCTATCCATATCATCGGGACACCAAATGATATTGCGGATTCAGTATTTTACTATTTATGCAGATGGAAAATGCTTGCTGTACAAACAATAGACGGCGTCCAATTTACACCACTAGTAACATTTTGCGAAAAGTATAGTCGATATACATCAGCGGTTTCGTCACTTATCTTGCGGCAATTGGTCATAATTTTAAATTTTCCACACACGTAACAAAAGCAATTGAGTTTAAAACGTCTTTCACTAGATTTCACAAGCCGATTTCTTTTGCCGTGTTTTTTGTCACTTTATAATATATTTACCTAAATGAAAAGCTTTTTATTTTTAATTTTATATTGTAGTTTTTATTTCTTCCTTAATGTGACAATTGTTTATTTTTTTTAGAAATATCGATTTCGAGAATAATCTCTTCTTCGGTTTCTTTTTTACTACTATTACATAATTTATTTTGAAGCTATGTATATATCGTTGCTGTGTGTCGTTGTTTGGCACCTCCTTTGTTTTTAAGTTATGGATAAAATTAAGTTGTAACTTTTACTGGTTTTTGTGTTGATTTTGCCGTTAAGTAAATTGTTGTTGTTTTTGTATATTTCCAGCTCTTCCAACCTGTCTAATTTCGGCTTTTTTTGTGATTCTGCGTAAAATGGTTAAATTTTTATTGAATTCAGTACACCTATTTGGAAAATCTCTTTCACCTTTCCGTACACAGTGACCCTTAGTTAGAATTGTTTAAAGCAAAGTAGGCGGAGTATTTAGATTTTCGGCATTAGTCGTATTTCCATGAGAATTTTACAACAACAATTGCTCGCGATATGAATTAAATAATTCAAACCAAAAGTTTGAATTATTTAATTCATTCCTAATTTTATTTATACCACCCGACACCAGACGCCAACTTGGTCTTTCTACTTGTTGTTTTATTTCAATTCGAAAAAATAATTCGCGACTTGTTTCCATGAGAAAAAATAATTCAAAAATAATTTGAATTCATTTTTCTCATGGAAATACGACAATTGTATGTTAGTGTATTTTTGGTTGTAAAATAAAAACTAGTTATCGCAAAAGATTGATATAGGGTTCATTTTGTAGATAAAGGAAAACAGATTAAGAAAAAAATATAAAAGTTGTATCATCTTTAATTTCTTCCTTTTTAAATTGGCCGCCGAAATGTTATTTTCAATTAAAATTCAAAAAATCGCGTTTTTTGCTATTTCTTTGTTAAATGATCAGGTACGATTTTCTGTTTAATGTATTATGACACTGTAGAGCATGCTGCATTTATATATGACGCTAGTTTTTTTCGGCATTTTAGACCAACTTTTTTCGGCTTCCCGCACACCGTGACCAATACACATATAGGAAAATAAATGTTCAACAAGAAAAGTTATGAATATTAACACGTGTATTAAATACGCGTGTGCAATTTTAATTTTGATATAATAATCGATCAAAATAAGATTTATGTATTATGTATTAGGATTTTATACACAATTACACAAAACTAAAGCCAAATTCATGCAATAAATCTAGAAATCAAGAAATTTGATTTCTTTTCATTATAAATACAAAACATTGCCTGACAAATGTATTCCGATGTATTACATTTTCCAAATTCACATTCACATTTAACTATAATTAATCACAAATACTTAAAAATGAAAATAAAAATTAATTCAAAATTACATCAAACTAAAACACAATTAAATAATTTATATAAATTTAAATTAACCAAAAATAAATTAAACTAAAAAAACTTTTATTTTTCGGAGCACACAAAAAACACGCTGTCTCCTTTGAACGTTTATCGTCCACCATCCATTTAACTTTTGGGATGGTAACATTGAGCAATACTAAAGAGAATGATTTTGTATGACTAAAACATGCAAGGAAAAATATTTTCTGATTTGTTTGCGATTATTATCGCGAAGATGTGAAAGGTATATATAAATTTTAAGCATCTCTTTCTATTTCATATGTTTTCCATTTAAGGGTACATAAATATAATTATTTTTTATATTCAATAGAGAAAAAAAAACAAAAAGTATTAAGGCGGCGCTTAATATTATATCCCCATATTATACGGGAATAAAAATAAACACAAACAAAAATCGAAACAAAAATACACGGTCACTGACCTTTTATATTTTGATGATCATACTACTTATGTTTCATTTATTGCCTTTTCCTATCCTATCCAATGGAGATTAAAAATATACAATCGCAATACTTGCGAATGCAACAGTGTAGCTATCATTTATTTTATAGATTGGAGGAAAAATCAAAATTAATTAGCTAATTTCTTAATAATTATTTCATTTTATACATAAACATAAATCTATTGTATTCGTATTGAAAAAAAAAGATGAATATGGATGTACAAACATTTGCTTTGCTTTGCAAACACGTGCATTCACAAATTATTTCAATTTGTTTTCTATCCATCCTTTTCAATTTCTATAGAAAATGAAGAAATAGCATTAACGACCAGGTACGCTGGCCTAAATTAAAATGTAACATTTTCTGTGGATGCATACCAATACCAATATTATAATTGTTGAAGCCGTCTACAATCATAAATTGTTTGGTTGATAATAATCAAAAAGCTATATAAAATTCGTATAATATGCGATCTGTGTACGAGTACATATTTTTTTTTCTTTTATTTGTCAAGGTTATTAATGTTTCCTAATTTCTTCTTCCTGAAGTTTAGATTATTCATTTTTTTTTGTTTCTACTTTTTGATTTTTTTTTTCATATTAGGTTTTTGTTATTTTATGTATTTTTATTTATTTAATTAAAATTTAGAATAAAAAATCTAAGTTTTAAAAATGTCGTCAAGAAGGATCATCGCAATAACACAATCATGAACAAAATGTGACAGGCAGGAACCATTAAGGGGCAATAATTAAACCATATTTGGAAATGCACGAGAATGAATGAAAATAATTAGTAACAGAATGTAATCGAAATTTTTCAAATGTCGGTGTAAAGAAAATGCATTTGAAATTTGTGGGAAATTTCGGTAATTCAAAAATTTATTTAAATTTTAAATATTATTAACATTTTAAATTAATTTTAAAAATTTCAAAGTTCATTCATTAAAAAATATACATGTACATTAATTCAAGTTTGAAAACTACACTATCCTTAAATTATTTACTAGCATTTACAATTTTCAATATTTTTACAGCCTTATGGTTGCGCACGATCTATTCTGACATTTAGGTTTTTTGAAATCCCTTTTTAAATGGACCATTTAGAATTGAAGTCATGAGTGGATGAAGGTGATATGTAACATTTTTTTTAATGTTGATTTTTGTACATGAAGAAGTTGTTATGTCCGTATGTGCATTCTGTCCCAATAAATCTTCACAAAACTAGAGAAATTTAAAGCGGATGAAGACTAAACTATACTAAGAACAAGTAGTTTAAAACGAATAGTAGAAACTTTGGAACTCTTTTCTGTAAAATTATGAAAATGTTACATATCACCTTCATCCACTCATGTATTCAATTGTTTCTTGTTGAAATAAGTATAAAATATTTTATTATTTGTTCAAAACATGGATCATAATGTGTCGGTGGTAGCAGTGAATTAAAATCTCGCTCGACAATAGAAAATCATAATATTTGTAATTTTTTGCAAATATTAGGCCAGTTACATTGCTTTCTATATACTTGCTCAAAAATATTTACAATTCTGAGAGCCATTTCAGTGAACTTCTCAGTAGGCGCTTTCAATGATCCAAAATTCGATGTTTTGTTAAACTTTTTGTCGTATAGAAACGTTTCGGACGATGTGTCACTGTATCATTTTCTTTTAACAGTTTTGTTCTGCAAGTACTGCATTTAGTTTTTTTATCTGCGCATAATCCCGCATAATATGCTACATCATTTGATTTAATGATGTCTATTTCACAATTTAAGATCCATGAATGATCCTCATCCACTACTTCAGATTGCGGTTTAAGAGATATTAGACTTATTTGGTAATCTTCTTGGAGGTTGCTCCAGTCCAATTCTGGCATGGTATCATCATCTGGCGTATACAGTTGTAATATTTACTTTCAAACATAATTTTGGTTACAACTATATTTGCAAATTGTACGCCAATTTCATGACTTGTAGGCATATTATTAAAACCACTATTACCTCGCAAGCATAGAAAATAAGTTTTGTAGTCCATCCTGGTGGTTGGCTTTGCGAGTTAGTATACAATGCGATTCTGTGGATAAATATTCTATGAGAAGGAGTTGGGAATTTATGATAATTTGGAAACCTTTCAAGAAAAATAAGTAAGGAACTGTGTAGACCACCGACGAGTAGAGTTCAAAAATTAAGTATAGTTGGGGTGACCAAGCAGCTTGGTTTCTTCTGACTTGTTCTGGTTTTCAAACGTCTGCGGGTGTCCGAGAAAATATCTCCTGGTTTTTTAGATAATTCATTCAGATCGCAAAATTTATTAGTAGCAATGCAAAATTGCGGAGAAATCAGAAAAATAATAACTTCGACACAATTTAAATTTTTATTTTATTTAAGAAATGAAACTCCAGAATGTTATGGCCCAAAAAATTATAATGATTATAATGAGATTATAATGTATCAACAAATAATGAAATAATAAACCCACGTAACGTCAATTTGAATTCAATATGTCCAATATAAAAAATTAATTCGTTCAATTCGGTATTTTCGGGAAAAACGTACACTTATCAGAAATTGCATGGATTCCCTAATCAAATGTACTGCCGATGACCCTCGTCCGCATGCTGATGTAATTATTAAATCAAAAAAAATGAATGGTCTTCTTGACAGCGGGCATCAGTGAATGTGCTTGGGAAGGATTCAATCAAATTTCTCTCGGAGGAAAATTTAAAATTCCATAGTCTTTCCACGCACATTAAAACTGCCGATGGCACATCAAATAGAATTGCAGGTTACATTTGGCTGCCAGTTACATTCGGAGCTCAAACCGAGAATATTCGATTTTTTATTGTTCCTTCTCTGCAATCTCCGTTGTATTTAGGCATTGATTTTTGGAGAAAATTCAAAATATTGCCAAACATTCCATCCAAGAAATCGTAGACGAAAGCCATCAGAAAACCGACAATTCACACACACACTTAATATTCAGGACCAAAAGAATCTTGAAAGGATTGTCGATTTGTTCCCGTCATCAGCCAAGTAAGGTTTAGGCAAAACAACGCTGCACGAGCATGATATCGAGCTGGTGAAAGATTGCAAGGCGGTGAAGCAGCGGTATTATCCAGTCTCACCGGCCATACAGAACGACCTTAACAGAGAAATTGACAGGATGTTGAGTTTGGGTGTTATCGAGATAAGCAAAAGTTCGTGGAGCTCACCGGTAACGATTGTTAGGAAAGCGAACGGAAAAACCCGCCTCTGTCTCGATGTACGCAAACTTAATACATTGACAGTAAAAGACGCTTATCCACTACCATTCTTTGACGGACTTTTAGGACGACTCTCCGAGACTAATTTCATTACTGCACTAGACCTGAAGGACGCATTCTGGCAGATACCGCTTGCGGACCGCTTGCTCAACTAATGCTAGTAGAATACCTCAAGACGACATTTAATGTGGATTACATCCTTGTCGAAAAAACCAATCAAGACGGATTGGAATTTTTTTTTTCCAGACCGCGAGGAAAAGGAGGGTTTAATTACACACCTAGCAGCCACGAGATTGGTGTTCACTTCGCAAATATAATTGTGATCAAATTATTATTTAATAGCGAATATTCCAATTGCCTTGCTGATAATGGAAACATGGTAGAGCTCGAATGGAATACATTTCAATAAGATTACAAGACAAGTTTGTTGCAAATCGAAGAGGAGCATATGCCGGAAGAATGTGAAATAGTCTACGATACACAAAATGCTGTGCTTAAAGATAATGCAATATTGTACTACGCGGGATATTGTGCTTATAAAAAAATTTAGTAAATTTTTTTATTCTAGTATTGACTAGAAAAAACTCAAAATGGTCTTTCCTAAAGGGTGAATTTAAAAAATTAAAAAAAAAACCTAATCATCGAGCACCTACTAAACATTCTAAAAAGCTTAGAATTTTGACAAGCTAAAAATAAAATATAACGCGGGATCACTAAACATTTGTTTTATTTACTTCGTATAGGTGTTGTGTGTTTATGATGCAGTGGATGAAGGTGATATGTAACATTTTCATAATTTTACAGAAAAGAGTTCCAAAGTTTCTACTATTCGTTTTAAACTACTTGTTCTTAGTATAGTTTAGTCTTCATCCGCTTTAAATTTCTCTAGTTTTGTGAAGATTTATTGGGACAGAATGCACATACGGACATAACAACTTCTTCATGTACAAAAATCAACATTAAAAAAAATGTTACATATCACCTTCATCCACTCATGACTTCAATTCTAAATGGTCCATTTAAAAAGGGATTTCAAAAAACCTAAATGTCAGAATAGATCGTGCGCAACCATAAGGCTGTAAAAATATTGAAAATTGTAAATGCTAGTAAATAATTTAAGGATAGTGTAGTTTTCAAACTTGAATTAATGTACATGTATATTTTTTAATGAATGAACTTTGAAATTTTTAAAATTAATTTAAAATGTTAATAATATTTAAAATTTAAATAAATTTTTGAATTACCGAAATTTCCCACAAATTTCAAATGCATTTTCTTTACACCGACATTTGAAAAATTTCGATTACATTCTGTTACTAATTATTTTCATTCATTCTCGTGCATTTCCAAATATGGTTTAATTATTGCCCCTTAATGGTTCCTGCCTGTCACATTTTGTTCATGATTGTGTTATTGCGATGATCCTTCTTGACGACATTTTTAAAACTTAGATTTTTTATTCTAAATTTTAATTAAATAAATAAAAATACATAAAATAACAAAAACCTAATATGAAAAAAAAAATCAAAAAGTAGAAACAAAAAAAAATGAATAATCTAAACTTCAGGAAGAAGAAATTAGGAAACATTAATAACCTTGACAAATAAAAGAAAAAAAAATATGTACTCGTACACAGATCGCATATTATACGAATTTTATATAGCTTTTTGATTATTATCAACCAAACAATTTATGATTGTAGACGGCTTCAACAATTATAATATTGGTATTGGTATGCATCCACAGAAAATGTTACATTTTAATTTAGGCCAGCGTACCTGGTCGTTAATGCTATTTCTTCATTTTCTATAGAAATTGAAAAGGATGGATAGAAAACAAATTGAAATAATTTGTGAATGCACGTGTTTGCAAAGCAAAGCAAATGTTTGTACATCCATATTCATCTTTTTTTTTCAATACGAATACAATAGATTTATGTTTATGTATAAAATGAAATAATTATTAAGAAATTAGCTAATTAATTTTGATTTTTCCTCCAATCTATAAAATAAATGATAGCTACACTGTTGCATTCGCAAGTATTGCGATTGTATATTTTTAATCTCCATTGGATAGGATAGGAAAAGGCAATAAATGAAACATATAGTATGATCATCAAAATATAAAAGGTCAGTGACCGTGTATTTTTGTTTCGATTTTTGTTTGTGTTTATTTTTATTCCCGTATAATATGGGGATATAATATTAAGCGCCGCCTTAATACTTTTTGTTTTTTTTTCTCTATTGAATATAAA
This sequence comes from Tipula helvola, assembly GCA_963556165.1. Taxonomy (NCBI): domain Eukaryota; kingdom Metazoa; phylum Arthropoda; class Insecta; order Diptera; family Tipulidae; genus Tipula; species Tipula helvola. The sequence goes on from OY744483.1 coordinate 234,309,634, forward strand.
AAATAATTATATTTATGTACCCTTAAATGGAAAACATATGAAATAGAAAGAGATGCTTAAAATTTATATATACCTTTCACATCTTCGCGATAATAATCGCAAACAAATCAGAAAATATTTTTCCTTGCTTGTTTTAGTCATACAAAATATCTCTCTATTTAAAGTACTTCTCAGTGATGGTAAGTTAATTTTATATTTTGTATTGAAATCACATTTTATATATAGAATTTTGAGAAACTTATTATGCAAATTTCTTGCAAACTTAAGATTTTTTTCATATTTTCTGTAAATTGTATATTTTTGAGATATTTCTATAATAAATTTTCTGGTTCATGGAAGCTGGGAGCTTGAAATTCAAAATTTATGAAAAAAGTTTAAACAAGAAGTTGCAGTTTGATTAGTTAAACATCTGGGATATAAACTGACAGACATATAACTGAAGTTACATGTTGAACTGAAATGATGACCGTCTGAAACTTAACGAAAAGTCTAACATGTAAACCACAACCCAATCGAAATTGCGACCAAAATAATGACCGAGTCAGTCGGTTAACATTAGGTTGTTTGAGTCGGTTTTAATCTTCGGTGTAACATGTAACTTCGGACTGACTGAAATGACATTTCACGAGCTTATTTCTAGGTTAAATCTTAGAAGAATAAATCATCAATTGAAGTACTAAACACAGAATGAGTTAAAAAAAAAAGAAATTTGTTGTCAGATGAAGAAGTGGATGTTGTACTAAATGTGTTAGTTTTGATTTGGTTTAGTTTAATTTTGTTATTGTACAATTTGACATTTATACGTCATCTCGGTCACAAAATAGAAAACATATGTAACTTTTGACTGAAAGGTTCTTTCAGTCAATTTTCAGTTCACAACTCGGTCGGTCATGTTTCCGTTCAACATGTAACTTCAGTAATAATTAGCAGTTTTTGTAAACCTGATACTATTTAAAATATTTGTAAAATAAATTTTCTAAACCATGGGAGTGGCAACTTTCGGTTGGCCGATTTGGAGTATAATTCACTAAAACCTCCCAATTAATCAAAAAAGCTTAAATCTGAAGTTTCAGTTCGATTGGTTATACCATCTGGGCTGTAGAGAGAGATCATTTCGAAACCTACTTTTTCGGACTCAGGGGATCTCAAAACAGATAAATTTTCAATAACCTCAAGGTTCAAAATTTTCGTGATTACTTACGTAAAGGAAAGTAAAAGTAGATGCATTTTAATGGTCATTGACAAGTAATCGTACTGGTGTCTAGAAAACTCTGATTTTGGAGATGTTTATATTAATACCCACATGCAGAGCCGTCGCTAACCCCACTTTGATGGTATTATAGTCCAATAACTTTAAATAAAATTATTTGGTTTTGTGATTACATATATATAATTTATCGGTACATTAGTTTTAACCAATTAATATAAGTTAAGCCTCGTCGGTTGCCTCATGTAAATGAAACCACAAAGTAATTTCTTTTCATAATGCTAAACAATTTCCATTTATATATTTGGTATGAACATATAGTATATAAAAGAAAAAACTCAGCTGATGTGTGTATGAGTTTATAATTTTGCGCCAAACTCAACATTTAAGTATAAAAATAATAAAAATGCAATACAATTTGTGGGTGCAAAAATATAAATACAAATCATCCCAGTACTGAGCTGGATCCATGTAGTAACATCACTACTTGTGTAAGATACTCAAGAAACGCTTAAATACAAATACGTGTAATAAGCCAACGAAAACACAAAAAAAAAAGAAAATGCTTCTAAAATGCATATACAACCATGAACTGTTGCTGACTCAGCGAACAAGAAATTCACCACCAAACATGATGATCATAATTATTTGATGAATAATCTCTTCGTCAGGGATATCCACCCTACTGAATTCCATAACAATAACTTACATACAACAAAATCATTCGTCATCTGTAACAAATTTGCCACGTAGACGTAGATACACTAAAAGGAACTAACCAAATTGAAAATATTTCATGTTTGAAGATTCTGCCTGCAGAAATTTAATTCAAAAAGGAAGCAAACACTAGTTTTATTACCGATTGAACGATGAATATTAAAGCCCAGATAGTGCACTCTGAACATCACCTCAATCGAAACCAACGAGGCATGCATAAAATAAAATGCCAGAATAAAATACAGCAACTGGAGTCGGAGTAGAACGACCGACTTAGCAAGAAATAGGGTCGAGGACATAACTCCAGAATATCCATTAAGTTTTGATGTTAATGATTTTATTATTATGATTGATTATTTTAATAGTTTATTTCGAAACTTTTTGCTGTAAAAATATATTTACATTTGAAAAAGGTCCCATTTACAGCTGCGCGCAGGGCCCCGAGAGTTTTAAATTCACCTATGAACCGAATAGAAAGAAGAAAGGGGTTTAAACTTCTTGCTCTTGGCCTCTGCAGATATTAAGCACAAGTTCATGAAGCTCACCCATACACACGCTAAGAGAATAATTGCAAAATACACACGATGCTCCCACTTTCGGTCTGTGGATAAGGGAATACAGCTTAAAAGAGGTATTACCTTCTGACCTCTTAATTAACTGAATTGCAGTCATGCTCGCTTCAAAGCATATCAATAGATCAAACCCACCGACGTCTAAAGGTGGTGCATATCTATCATTACCACCGATGAAAACATCCAAGAACATTATGATCTTTTCAACATGACGATGGATTTTTATTGTAGATTTTTGATTATTTTTTGGCAAAATGTTTTCTAGAGATTCTACATAAATTATTTTTAGAAAAAGGTATCCGATTCAGACATATCCAGAATCTTAGAGTAACATAAAATAATCAGATATCGTCCATTCGTCCTTACTTGTTTCGAAGGTTTTACAATTTATTTTTCTACAGGTAAATTTGAAATATTATGATTAGATGAGAAACCACTGAAAACAACTTCAGTTAAACTTGTGTTAAATATAAAATTAAGCTTTCAGAAAGGTACTTTTCATAATTTATGGTTCTCGGTTATTTGATACTATAATCTTTTAGAACAGTATTTCCAAGGATGTTGATTAAAAATTCCAAATATATTCGAATTTAGAGACATTCAAAATTTGGACATATCACCTTGTTGTGTTTCCTTTTAATGTATCGATATATGCTAAGCTATGAAAATTGATAATTAATTTACATAATTTATTATTTTAAACATAAATTAAACCACCAACCTTCTTTTAAACGTTTTAAAAGTTTTAAATTAAAATACCACCAACAACAAATAATATACGAAAAAGAGTACATAGTACGAGTAATATACATTTTTAATCATTTTTATTTTTTTTTTTAACAAAAAATTAAAATAAATTTTACTGTATGCAGAATTTCAGATTAATATACCTACTATACAAAAATATAGGTATTGTCATAAAGTATAGCAGTAATAATGATAATTACCATAATTATGATGAGATTTAAGTATTTAAATAAATACAATATTTATTAAGCATTTTTTATATACATACTGTGTATATTAAAAAGCATCACAGATTATTTGGCCATAAAGGTATTATTTTAATTTGTTTTAGTTTATAAATACTGGCTTTGATTTGTTTTAGTTAAATGTTATTACTTCTAATTGCACAGGTTTGGCTAAAATATTTGTTTATTTGTATAGTATTGGAATCTTTTCTTGGGATAAGGGCACTTGAACACACGATTGAAACTTTAGATAAAGTTGTTGCTCAATGAAGTTGCAATCATTTGAAATGAAGTTCTTGGTTTGGGTTTATAATGTTGCCCATTCCCACCGCTGATCATAATTACGGCGAATGTAGAATTGTTAGGTATCGCTTTACTATAAAAATGGTCCAAACATAAATGACAACATTGATTGATTGATTGATAAGAATGCACAGCCAAGCATTATAGCAAGGATCCCGGAATACGCCGGGCTCACTGTACACTCGTTTACATATAACAAAACCGAAGGGTAGGATAGGAATGTTAGTTAAGAAAGACTCGAACCGGTTACAGACGCCTAAGCGATCGATAGTTAGTAAAATATGTAGTTAGTAAATATACAGTAATATAATTATGCATTAAATTTAATTGGAAGGGATTTTAATTTTATCAATTTTCCGTGTCTTGTAAGTTTCCGCCGTTATGTGATTTCCGGCTTACCGACTTTTCACGTACATCTGCATTATAAAACAAGATAATTCATATAAAATAATGATAACTTAAATATGTCTAATATTTAATAAAAAATTAATTTAATTATAAAAATTACATTTTTGAACGAATTACTTCTGTTCATTATTCAGATGGTAGAAATGAATTGGTGGACCGTAAAAACTCCATGAGATTATTAAATGCATAATCCAATGGCTCTCCAACTATGTAAGACTGGAAATGGTTACAAACTCTTGTAACACTCCATACTTGGCATGCAACATACATACGGCTTGTTATTTGATATTATTATATCGATAATATTACATGCTATAGCTAAATCAGATTGTGAAATTCTAGTTAGGACATAGCCTTTTTTGTATTCTAACCCTCGAAATATAATTGAGTCACATGAGTGGGTGGTTGAACATGGATATTCTACTTAAAATTTAAGTCTGCTAAAATATGGTTGTGTTGAAAAAGAGAACTGCGTGCTTTTCTTGATGATGAGTTCTTCTTGAAAAAAGTTTTCAGACATAACTAGATAGGAATGATTTAAACCAGCTTTGATGCTTATTGCTAATGGAATATTTATTCTTGAAGTAATATTATACTCATACAGTTTTGAGAAATGATGCTGCGCTTCTAAAGCACCATAAATATTTGATTGGCCCTAATTGTCTTATAATAGTAGGATAGTGAACCATCATGTGAAAGTTTGGTTTAAGTGTATCATGAACCCGTAAAGTGGGTCGTGGAAAAAGTTGCATGGAAATAGTGGTGTGTTCCAGCGGACCGCAATTTTATATTAATTATTTTTTGTTCAATTAGAACGATACTAAAAATATCGATTAAGAAGACACCAAAAATTTCAGAAAAACCCAGGGACCGCACAACGCTCTTTACGCGTTAAACAAACTTTGGTAAAGCTTATGATGCTTTTCAACAAGTGAAGTTAATTTATTCAAATCATCCTGATCAAATTCTGGTAAAAGTAACATGTCGATTAATCGTATTAGTAATACCAGAAATCTATATACTGGATCAATTAAATCTCCAATAATAAGGGGTAAAAAGTAAATAAACGTTTTCATTCGTGAAGCATTCATTTTAAACGAAGCACCGCGAATGTGATTTTTCTCAATCGGAGGATTATTATTTGATATTTCTGTTTCTCCATAATTAAACATTTGTTTTCTGTAGTTAAGAGTAGCAAGTGTTAGTAGTTTTTTTGTATACAATATATGTTATACATCGTGCATTACATCACATGCAATATTTTGAGTTACGTGAAAATTATCAATTTGATTTATTACAGAAACTTCTTTTAAACTGACCTCGCTACTACCAATCATTAAAATTTCGTTGTTGTAATTTTCTATATTTCTAAGTGCTTCAGACACCTCTACACATTCAACTTGGGTTTGAGATTTATTCCTAAGGCAGATCCTACAAAATGTATGTGCGCTAAATGATTTTACATAACCTAAGACAGTGTTCAATGCTAAATTATCACCAAGTATTTGAGCTACTTGAAAATAGATTTTATAGGATCCGTTACTCGTTTTTACTTCTATTCCATCATTCTGTAATTCGTTTATTTGTTGAACGAGAGGCCGAACACATTTTCCCATACCATATTCTTTAATATCACGGCTCATTATAAATCCTGCTCCTAAAATATTGGTAATTTTTGGTAAATAAAATTTCGGTAAAACAGCAAAAATATAATAAATTCCGCTTACTGGATTTACTCCAGACTTTGATCCTAATGGATCATTATATTCATCATCATCATTCAATCATTTTTTTGAAACGGTTGATAGGATCGATTGCGCTTAAACTAAAATACTCACACATAAAACAATAAGTCGGGTCATAATAGTTTTAATTATTATGATTTAGTTTATTAATTAAATTTGACACCTCAGAAAATTTTTCTGAGGACAGATCGAAGAAATATTATTCAAAAAATGACCAAATTAATTTTGATATCTGTGAGTATTTTAATTTATAAACGTAAACTAATTTTATAATTATGTCAACACATTTTATGAATGTGCAAACTTTGTATTTTATGTTATTAAAAGAACATAAAACTCCTCTAAATTTTCCCAGTTAGTACCTACGGCAATGATCTTAGGTTGTATATTTTCCTTGTTGTTACGACATTTTGCCTTTAATTATTCCAATTTTGGTTGAAAATCATTAATTGTTTTTATATGTATAAGGAAATCAGTCTGTGAATCCAAAATTGTTGGTTTATAGGTTTTTGAAATACGTTTCGGCAATAATACACTGTGTAGCAGCATTGCTGTGATGCAGTGTTGTGAATCTGAAAGCAAAAGTTCGTTAAAATAAGGCATTAATTTAATGAAAACCATTGAAAGTTACTTGTCCGATGAGTGCTCTTTTAAAATTTTTAGAAATATTTTCGATTGTTTATCTTTAATTTCCATTTCATATATTGGCAAAATTTTTCTGCAAAATTCATCGTAACCGTTAAGCAACAAATTTTGTTTATTAGGGAATAGCTTTTGGAAATCAATGTCAATCTATTTAAATTAAAAATAATTTATAATACATATTGATTTATATTAGATTATATATCGCTTATCAATTGATAACCGTTAGGATCGTCAAATCGGGGCCAATATTTCAACAGCTCGTGAATGGGTTGTGTCGTGTATTAAAACAATGGAATTCGAATTGGTGATGTCTCTTCCCATTTTTCACAGACTTCAGGCCGTGTTGAACAATTATTCTATAGCCAATATTTTAGATCCATCAATTCATCTAAAAATATAATTAAATTGAATTTATTAAATATTATATTAACTAAAAAAGAATTAGAATAAAAACCATTTTGTTTTTCAAATATTACTGACTGTTCTGCTGATTGATAATTTATTTTATCGACCTTTTCGTGTATACCGGGTGTTTCTTTTAAACTGAGACGATCAAATATCTCGAAAAATAGCCACTCTACGGAAAAAATGTCCATAATCAAAATTTAATCATACCGCGGGGGAAATACATTAGTGCAAAAAAATAGTCCCCACCCCCCGCTTTGTAGGTGGGGCGCGGAGTAACTTTGAAACTAAGATAGGAACCCCTATTTTTTATTGCAGATTCGGATTCTACGGCTAAAAATACGTAGGATTTGACTGAAACATTTTTCTCGATTCATGTTAGATGGCGCTGTAATTGACGATATTCAATTTTTATCTCGGATTAAATATCTCGGAAAATAAGCACTCTACGAAAAAAATGATAGAGATCAAAATTGAATTATTCCGCGGGGGAAATACATTAGTGTTAAAATTAGTACCCTCACCCCCTCCTTGTAGGTGGGGGTACTAATTTTAACACTAATGTATTTCCAGCGCCATCTATCATGAATCGATAAAAATGTTTTAGTCAAATCCTACGTATTTTTAGCCGTAGAATCCGAATCTGCAATAAAAAATAGGGGTTCCTATCTTAGTTTCAAAGTTACCCCCCGCCCCACCTACATGGAGGGGTGAGGGCTACTAATTTTAACACTAATGTATTTCCCCCGCGGAATAATTCAATTTTGATCTCTACCATTTTTTTCGTAGAGTGCTTATTTTCGGAGATATTTAATCCGAGATAAAAATTGAATATCGTCAATTACAGCGCCATCTAACATGAATCGAAAAAAATGTTTCAGTCAAATCCTACGTATTTTTAGCCGTAGAATCCGAATCTGCAATAAAAAATATGGCTTCCTATCTTAGTTTAAAAGTTACCTCCGCCCCACCTACAAAGCGGGGGGTGGGGGACTATTTTTTTGCACTAATGTATTTCCCCCGCGGTATGATTAAATTTTGATTATGGACATTTTTTCCGTAGAGTGGCTATTTTTCGAGATATTTGATCGTCTCAGTTTAAAAGAAACACCCGGTATTAGCCCAACGAGAATTTAGCTTGCCTGTTGGATTTTTTTGTAACGGGCTTGCGTTGCATAAAGTAAGAAGTATGTAAAAGGATTTATGTGGTAAAATTATTTTTATAAAACACCAGTTGTTTGTGTCATTAAAACAAAAAAAGTGCACTTAGTGAATTTTATTTAAAAAAAATTACTGGGTACTTACAGATTTTTCGTTTGGGAATAATAATCCAATACTTTTTGCCCAATTCTCCATGTCTGTGTATGTCATCCGTAATTGTTTAGATTTATAAAAATCTGTAATAATATGGCATAAGTCCCTTTGATTTTTGAGTCAAGAATACCATGTTTTTCATAAAATGAAACAATTAATTTTCCCTTGATACAGCTCTCCAGTAAAGGTTTTATTTGGTATTGATTTTGTAAACCAATTTCAACAAAATCATTCGAAACACTTGTAATACTTGAGGGTCGACTTATACTCGACAGTTCAGTAGAAATATTCTCTAACCAATCCAATATTTTACTTGTTTCGGAAAGCACGTTCTGTTTCTTAATCACGGACCATTGGTATATTCTGAATTTATTTTGCAACAACACAAAATAAATAAAATAAATTACAATACCTGTTTTACTAAACTCAATTTTTCATTTCAACTTATCTTATTTTTCTGCCATTCCCTTAATTTATTTAGGAATATCGCTTTTTCTCCAATAAATGTTTTTTTCAAAACAAGAAAAGATTTCGTCCACCTGTTCCTGTTCTAAGCATTCCAAGTGCTGGAGAGTATATATACCTCCTGCTGATATAATATCACATGTTGGTAGAGTAAGGCTCCACGATTGTAAAAGCTTCATTACTTCATCTATTTCAGCTTGACTAAATTCTAACGGTTTTACATACAACACTGTCAGAGGTGATTCATTATTTACGGTTAGGTTATCCATTATTAAATTATTGCACTTGGTCAAATATGTATTTACACAAACACTACTATTACAAAACCACTCATAGGTTATTATGCTCCCTTTCAAGAGCTTTCGCTTTTTTTGGCCTGTAACTTCATCCTAAACTTTCCAGATATGATGTCAGCTTGGAGTATCTACAAATTTTATAAAAAAATAATTAAACTAATCACATCAAATAACTGTAAGTATTCTTAATAAAACCTTGAGATGTCTTTGTCTTCATATACATACTTTCAACGTAGCCTACAGCATCGAATATTTCGTCCACAATTAAGAAGACTTTTAAGTCCTTCCTGATCCATGGAAAAATGCAAGAAGGATTTTTTCATTTACTCCCCAAATTTTTTTATGGTTTCGTCATGCATCAAATGATATAGGGCTCCACGAACTAAAAAAGGCTGAATTAAAAAATGTGTTCATTAATGAAATAAAAAAAGCGAATATGTATTGTATGAAAAAATATGAACACCTGTTACTTTCTTTAATTCATTTTTTTCACAAATTTTCTGAAATAAAAAATGTATTCTTTTTCATACAATATTCGCTTTTTTTATTTCATTAATGAACACATTTTTTAATTCAGCCTTTTTTAATTCGTGGATCCAACGATAGGTACTCATTTTCGTATTTTTTCTTTGACTATGGAGGCAATAAATTAAACACAGCCTCATTAGCCTCATCTTGTACGTCAGTTGGTTCAAACATTTCTTCGTCGCTATCCATATTTAAATAATTGATGGTTTGACGAAGAAACCAAATTGAATGAAAAACTATCTTCAATTGTTCAAAAAGTATAGTTAAATTAAGGTACACCATGACAATTTAAAGAAAGGTTACTATGATAAAATGTATTTCAAAATTCAATGCTACAGTGTGAAAACACAAAATGGAACTATTTCTTATTAATTTATGATTCTTTACATTTATTTCAACAAAATTGAATAAAACGTTGTATGCCACTCGTGAGCAAAGATATATTATCCACTCGGGAGACAAACTTATCCCTCGTGGATAATATCTCGTTTTGCTCACTAGTACCATAAATAACTATTATCCCCAATACGTATTTCTAGCATTAAAATCGCATCAGATTTTGAAGTTAAAACCAAGTGATTTGAGTAATGTGACATAGTTTTCTTTAGTCAGATTATAACGTGAGGGCAATATTCGTATATTGAAGATATGTTGTTTATCAATTCACATTTTTTAATCGAATAATAACGGTGGCTACTTACATAATTTCTTTTTCAATTTTTACTGCTTCGTAGTATTTAATGTTTTCCTTCGCAAATATGGTCGAGCCGCATCTCGCTTTTCCTGCTTATTGGATATCGGGTTACGTATGAACCTTGCAACAGCCCAATAGGCACCCTAGTTATTCTGCACCTTGATTCTCTAAAAAATAAGATAATGGCTAAACGTGAAAACTTAAAAAAATATTAAAGCTTACTTTTATGAGTTTGCAATGTTTCGATTTGAATACTACCCAAATAATAGCGAAAAATTGCAAACTAATAAAACTAAGCTTTGCATTTTTCAAGTTTGGACGTTTACCTGTTATCTTATTTTTTAGAGAATCAGGGTAGGGTGCTGATTGTATTATTCATCTTCTTACATAGATTAGTACATCTAGAAGTGATTTCATTCACTGTTTCTTGCTTAGCATTGTATGTGTGCTTCTTTTGTTCGATTCTATAACATCTTTCAAATAATTACTCTTAGCATAAATCTGGCATACTTATTTTACTAACAATTGTTATATTGTAGGAAAACTCTACTTAATCTTTTTATATTTATAATGCTACAGCTATGGTATAGAGGTTAAAAGAGTAGAAATATGTATGTAGGTATAAGAGCTTATGAAACTTTTTATTTTATCTTTATAGGTAGGAGTAATATACATGCTAAATATATCAAAATATTCCATGTTTACCCCATGTTGCTAGACGAACATAAAATGTATCTGTTGACTTTTCTTAAATAGCAATCCCGTATTTTTATTATATTTTATTTTATTTACTTTGTTTGTTTTTCGTTTCCTTATATCATTTTCATTCGAAATTCCGTCATCTCAAATAAATCAGCCCTAGCATACTATATATTTGATGTATACCTACATGATTACATTCTTTTATACACAAGAAATACAATTTGTTCGTTTGCTCGATTTGTATCTTATTTGGGTTTTGTTAGTACAACTTCCGTAAAACATCAAAAATCAGCATGCATATATAAATTTATCTCATATTTATAGTGTTACAGCATATTTTTTTTTAAATCAGTCTAATAAACAATTTTTCTCATTGTTTTAAATAATCCCGTAATATATTTCATTCTATTGTTGATCAATGTGCAATAATTAATTTATCTTTCTAAAATTTTCCGGTTTGATAATAGAATCATTAAAACGCTTATCACAAGCACACACCAAATTAAGTAATATTATAAACAAAATAATTGTTTATGAATTATTACGATATCTAAACCAAAACCATAACTTTATTGTTTTGGTATATACCCAATATAAAATAAATAATAAATTATTCGTGATGTTTATTAATGATAAGACATTAAAATTACTATTAATAAAAGCATTTATACTTATACATGTTTTTTGTTTTACTGATTCTGCTGTCAGTTTCAGCGTTGCTAATTAATTTTACGTTAATAAATAAATACACGAGAAAAAATGTTGCTCTAGAAAACATAACCAATAAATCAATTTTGTTAATTGTTAGATAATATTAAGACTACATTGCGATTGTATGAAATCAAATAAATATGTAACAGATGTTTTAGATCGACCAACATTTATTGCTATAGTATACTTAACCCTTTTAAGGTTTTAATTTATAAACTGTTAGCTTATATTTATCTCAAGCTTACTTAATAAATACGATTGACGATATTTTTTGAAAAGCTTTATTTAAGATATCAAAAAAAAAAAACAAAAACAATGTTTATTTCATAGTTGTTGTTTGGAGAGATGACCTCAGTTTATCCAATATATGAGCCGTTTATTTTGAAAGTGGGGCAAGTCCACATTTTGTTGAAACGAGAAAATGAAGAAATAGAGATACAATAAATGCAAAAATATACGGGATTTTGAATTTTCTTATATTTTGAACAAGTATTAGGGTTTCTTTTTTTGTTATTTTGACTATAAATTGTTCACCGTTAGAAAGATTATACTTTTATTTGTCTATTGATATCATTAACTTAAATTTTTTGAAAAATGGACTTGCACCACTTTCAAAATTAACGGCTCATATATTAATGAAAATTGACTCGAAATTACGTAAAATGAAGGAAACATTATGTATATAACAAGAAGCATATTAGCAGGGGTGCGATTATGTAAGCATTACTAGTTTCGAGCTGCGAGAATTTTTTCGAAGCGATTATGTAAGAAATTACGAGTTCTAGTAATTGCGACTTGTTGTTGTTGTTTTACTCGTACACCTTTTTAAGTACGACCTACAACTAGGAATGATTAAAAAGATTATTTTTAAAGAATATTGGTCTACGTTTAAATATAATTTTTAGACCTTTTATTTTAATTGGTTTATCAACTATCCGAAAGTGAAATATACGAATATTTTTGAATTATGAGAACTGTAATAATTTGATAAAAAATGATCATAAAAAAATAAAATCCATCTAATTACAAAATACAAAGTAGCTATCGTTTAGAATTGAATGTTTTTTTATTCTGTGAAAGTAAATACGAGGTAAATTTTTCTCTATTGTATAAATTGCATAAATTCGTGAACCTACAAATCTTTTGATTGATTGATTGATTGATTGAAGTGTTCGACCAAGCGTTAAGCAAGATTTCCAGGGGTTATTTATGGCCGGGCCTCACCGAACACCTTGTTACATAAAACATAAAAAAAATTTGGATAGGTTTAGTTAGTTAGATAGAAATTGACCCGGTTACAGACACCTAAGTATAGCCAATAGTTAGTAACACAACACAATGATAACGCATTTCTAGTCTACTTATATGATATGATATAGATCTATTCCTGGAGTATGCCTAACCATTATGAAGAAAAGATACCTGGGAGCACCATATTCCAGAATTATGCATGCCCTGCCTGCATCCTCAATACAAAAGATTTGTAAGGATTTGGGATGTTAGTCATAGATATAACTAGGGCAGTAATCGCAGCAAAGTTATTTTTTAACTACATAGTTAATTTATTAAAAAAATTTGTTAAATAAAACCATTCTCACACTATAGATTTGGATTTTGTTAATTGTTAGTATATGTTAGTAGTGAATGGGTATAGATGTTGCTATAGGTTTCATCAGTAGTATACTCAATACTTAATATCCAGGCGTCTTCTCTTCTCGTGCTGTGTATAAAGATGTGTCCCTATCTCCCACCATCACCAATTCTCGCGGTGGGGGTATTTGTCCGTTAAGACTCGACAGCGTAATCGTTTGCACATATTGATGACCTAATGGTTGTTTAAGTCAGTTAAGTAAGAGTTCACAGTAGTGTCATATATAGTTTTCCTTATCATTCATTCAGTCTATCTAGGATTTATTTATCATAAAGTTTATCTGTTATTACTTTTGAAAAAAATAACATTCAAACAACATGCACCCTATCTGTATATAGACCGTTCTCTTCGAAAAGTGGTGCAAGTCAACCATCCAAAAAAGGAGAATCTTTGACAATGATATCAATAGAGATATACCGGCACACAACTTATCCCTAATTTTAATTTATGCAATAACTTGTTACTTATCGTTCGACGCAGCCTTAGTCAGAAGTGTCGCGTTTTTTTTTTGTCTGTTCGGAAAAAAAAAATATCGATTTTTGTGGCAAAAATTGGGGCTTACGGTTAAGTATTGTCCCTTTGTTTACTTTTTCTTAGCACTTGTTACTTTGGGTCGTTTTTTTTTTTGCTTTTTCTCGTTTTAGATTTCCATTGATTGGAGTTTATTTTGAAGCTGGACGAAGCAAAATTTATTTAATTTTATTTGTAAGTATTGCGTGTCAATCACGCCCACGTCGTGTGTATGCTAAATTTTGATTTTGAGTTTGGTTATGTCGCTTAGTTATCCCAATATAGTTCTAAAATCCATGTTAGTTGATAGGTCGTTATTGAATGTAGTCAGTTTGAATGTCCAAAGTCTAGTCCCAAATATTGACGAGATTCGTCACATTTTTAATGGCGCTCCAGTGGACATACTTTGTTTCTCTGAGACCTTTCTAAATCCAAATATCCCTAATTCAGCTTTTGCCATAAAAGGTTTTAATATATTTAGGAAAGATAGGACGGTACCTCCCCTTAATTATGGTGGTTTATATATGTTTGTAGGTGATCACATTAAGGCTAGATTAGTTACCATACCTTCTTCTATTTCGGAATTGTTAGTATCGGATTTAGAGTTTTTATTTGTCAACGTTTTCATTAATGGTCGTAAAATCTTATTCGGTACCGTCTATAACCCTCCAAAAACTAGTAAGAGGTCGTATGCCCAATTTACAAAATCCCTTGTAGACTTAGAAAGTTTGTTTAGTTATTTCTCTTGTAGATTCGATGAAATATATATATCAGGTGACTTCAATTTCGATATACTCCAAAATTCCGGCTTCCCTCGTGATTATTTGAATCTTTTAAATAGTCTTAATTTATCCGTCCACAACACTGTGGCGCCGACATTTTGTTGTCCAACCGCTAGCGGTGCCTCTTATTCCCTTATTGACCATATCATATCTTTTACTGATAACTCTATTTGTTTTTTCAATCAGTTGTCTGTCGGTATGGGATCCCATCATGATCTTTTAGTTTTTTCTGTGAATTGTTACTCTCCACCTAAGCCTAACAGTTTTAGCTTTAGAGATTTTGCTAGTATAGATAATTCCCGCCTTTACCTAGTTTGTAACTCGGTTCCTTGGGAGGATATTTTTTGCCTTAGTTCGGCAACTACCCAAGTAGAATTTTTCAACTCGTATATTAGTTTGGTCTTTGATAGTTGCGTTCCGCTTAAAAAGGTTACTTTCAAAGCGAAATCTCCGCCTTGGTTGTCTCAGGAAGTTTCGAATGCCATAAGTATTAGAGTTACTAAATATCGTTTATGGAAAAGGTATCCTAATAGTCAGTCTCATTTAGATTATAAGCAGGCTCGTAATAGAGTTGTAGGGTTAATTCGGATTGCTAAAAGTAATTATTTCAAGGACAAGTTAGACACCTCCCTTCCTCCCAAGGTTTTTTGGCGTAATGTTCGTAATTTAGGCCTAGGCAGATGCAAGAGTAGTTCTAGTGGGGTGTTTAAGCCCAATGATATTAATAGTTATTTTTGCTCTAGTTTGAACGCGGGTAGTAGTACCGTCGATTTGTTCTCTAAAGCGTCCTCTAATTCGTTTTCGTTTTCAAATATTTCTCTCGACGATTTACAGTCTGCAATTTGGAATGTTAAATCGGAATCTTCTGGTCTGAATAACGTCAATTTAAAATTCGTTAAACGAGTTTTCCCTTTCGTCTCAAAATATTTGTTACATATTTTTAATTTTATTCTCACATCCTCTTCCTATCCAGATCACTGGAAGCTAAGTAAAATCATACCCATACCAAAGATTAGTAATCCTTCAGAGCTATCCCATTTGAGGCCAATTAGCATTTTAAGTTCTCTCTCAAAAGCTTTCGAGATAGTTGTTAAAACTCAAATTCAATCGCATCTAAATAGCAATAGTTTAATTAGTTTCTTCCAATCTGGGTTTAGAAAATTTCATAGCACTTCTACTGCGTTATTAAATGTATGTGATGATATTAGGCGTAATATGAATAATAGGGAATTGACTTCTTTAACTTTGTTAGATTTTTCTAAGGCCTTTGATTCTATTAATCACAGAATTCTTTTTAACAAACTCTTATCTCAGTTTAGATTTTCGGTTTCCGCTGCCAGACTAATTTTTAACTATCTTTCTAATCGTTCTCAGGAAGTTTTTTTCGACAATTCTTTGTCTGATTTCCTTCCTGTAATTTCCGGCGTTCCTCAGGGTTCAGTGCTGGGTCCTCTATTGTTTTCTATGTACATTAATGACATAGAATCCTCTATTCACCATTGTTCATTTCACATTTTCGCTGATGATGTCCAAATTTATAAAAATAGTCGTTTAGATCAGGGTTCTATTGATAGGAATATTTCTCTGATAAATGAAGACTTAAGTAATATCGCTAGTTGGTCGGTCTCTAATAGGCTCGTTTTAAATGCGAATAAATCTCAGTCGATCATAATTTATAAAAAATCGTTAGACACCTCGTCCTTTCCTGGTATTTTTCTGCAGGGTTCGCTAATTAGGTATTCAAATACTGTTAGAGATTTAGGCTTAGTTATTAATAAAACTCTTTCTTGGGGTGACCATTTAGTTAGTATTAGTAAGAGGGTCTTTGGTATGCTTAGTTGTTTGTATAAAGTAGTAGGATTTTCTGACAGTCAGTTTAGGAAAAAAATGTTTTTGTCTTATCTACTTCCTCATTTTATTTACGGTGACATAGTTTTATTCGGTATGCCTCAGGAAAATATGAACGTTCTCCAAAGATGTTTCAATGCTTGTACTAGGTTTATTTTTGGTATTAGGAAATTCGATCATATTTCTGCCTACTCTAGCCTTGTTTTAGGATGTAGTTTATCTACCTTTTACGAATTTCGTGTTTGTCTTTTTATTTTTAAACTTCTCAAAGCTAAGAAGCCTTGTTATCTTTATAGGAAGTTACTTTTTAGCATGTCTCATTCCTCAAACTTCCGCCTGATTCCGGCCAAAAATTGTTGTAGGTCGCTAAACAAATTCTTTTACGTTAGGGGAGTTTCTCTTTGGAATTCAATTCCATTGGAAATTAAGAGTTTAGGGTCGGCCAAATTATTTAAGTCAAAATTTTTGGAGTGGCGTGATTGATAGGCAATACGTAGTTTTTTAAATTTATTTTTAATAATATTGTTATTATTGTTAATTTTTAATATTATTTCACCTCTTGCTGTACATTTTATTGTAAATGAGCTATTGCTCAAAATAGAATGTGTATGCATGAGGTGGAAATTGTTTGAAAAAATTTAAAAGGTTTTTCTGCCTAATGGAAGCAGCTTCATTATCTTTTTTAATTTTGTTCTTTTGTTCCGTTTACTCTGTTTCCATCTGTGCTTTTCCTTTTAATACTAAATTACTGTTAAAGTACAATAAATAAATAAAATAAAATAAAAATAAATAAATAACAAAAAAATTCAAAGTCACATATATATATATATATACATATATATATATACACTCTGTTTCATAAATTTAGCACCATGATAAAAACCGCAAGTTTCAAAGCTCATTTCAAATTTATTCGTTATATTTTGTACCTAAAGTATTAACAGAACCATCTTGATATGAATAGAGCCGGCATGTGAAAAATGAACTTAAAATAAGGGATATAGAAACACTAAAAATTCATTAATTTTCATAGTGTTTATATGAAAAAACGCGGTTTCGATTGACGATAAAATATGAATTAAAAGTTAAACCCAGTTAAATAATTTTTTAAGAAATCGCTAACAAACAACTCAATGTCTTACTCATTTAAAACACAGATTCTCAAATTTCCCTATTTTCCAGCAATAATCAAAAGAAAATAAGGGAAATTAAATTAAAAAACATTCTACAACAACAACAATGTGTATTAAAAAGAGAAAATTCAGTTTAATGTCGTCATCATTTGTCTACATCTAAACCCAATGGTAAGAAAAAAGACAACACGCCTCCGCTCAACAATCAAAATTTAAAATAAATTAAAAAGAGCCAAACAGAATAAATTAAATCAATACAATGAGTGCGAAAAAAACAAAACATCAAAACAATCTAGCATGCTTTGCAAATTCAAAATAACTATAGAAACATATTCGAATTCAAATTGGAATGGAGGCAATGAAAGAGATGATTATTGTTTTGTTTATAAATGTCTAGTCATGTTGGTGACGTATACTATTACAAAAACAATAATATTTTAAATTTCAAAAGTACCTTATTTTTCATGACGATTTTCACTTAGAAATAAACATTTTCAAGACTCGATTTTTCAATCAAATAATATTACATGTTTCATGAATATTTTCATATAAAAACAAAACAAAAGCTCACATTTCTAATAAACTAAATCTGTCAATGAAAATAAGCGTTTTCCCATATAGTTTCATAGTAAAGAAAAAATTGTTTGTACCTTATTTTAAGCTTAGTAAAAAATACAGTCGATACTGGAGGCTCTTATTTATACAGTAGGCTCTGGTATTAAAAAGTATTCATTTTTTATTATAAAAATATTTCTTAAAATTATTTCTTAATAAATAGTATTTTTTTCTAAATTAATTAAAATTCAAGTGTTTCAAAATTATAGCACCATCTTCAAAAATTAATAGTTTACATTAAATTTCGTAATAAATTGCACATCAATAGTGAGTGGCATTGCCGAATTTCTTAATTAATTCAAAAATTCTGGTTTTCATTCCATTTATTAGTTTTTTAAGTAATTGTTGGTCAATTTTATCACACTCTTCAATGATAGCCTTCTTTAGGTCCGAAATTGTATCATATTGGCGATTATTTGCATACACTCGCCGAACTAGAATTCCCCAAATGTTTTCTATTGGGTTCATGTCAGGACTGCAAGCTGGCCAATCCAAAACCTCAACACATTCAGACTCCAACCAAAATTTCGTCTCTCGGCTGACATGAACGCTAGCGTTATCCTGTTGAAATACATACTGTGTTCCGAAGTTCTGACGTAAAAATGGTATTAGACTACATTGGAGAACTGTAATGTATTCTTTACTGTTCATTTTTGTTGAAGGGAACTGGAGTTCTAGACATCCGTCTGACGAAATGGCCCCCCAAACCATTAAACTTCCGCCACCAAAATTACGTTTGGAAAAGTATTTTTCCTCCTTCCGTAAATCTCGCCAATAACTATTAAAGCCGTCAGGGCCGTCCAAATTCCATTTCTTTTCGTCAGAAAATATTACCTGATAATTTTACAAAATTTTACAATGAAAGAATATGTAACAGAATTATCTACTTACCTTTTCCCAGTTCCTGTCCATATTTAGTCTGGCAAATTTCAGTCTAGCCGATTTGTGACGTGGCAACAATCGCGGAGATTGCCTTAATTTTGAACGGACAATGTTAGGAGCACGACTTAGCACTCTGCAAATGGTTTGCCTTGACACATGTGGTTCAACATTTGCGGACAGTTGACGGCAACTTTTAGAAGTGTTGGAAGCTTCATAGATAATTCGTCGCTCTGCTCTCTCAGAAAGCTTTCTTGGCCTACCAGAAGATTTTCTTAATCCATAATTATCAGGATTATTCAAATAATTCGATACGACCTTACGACTTCGGTGTATTTCACGCCCAATCCACCTCAAGCTTTTCCCTTGACTATGGTGAGCTAAAATTTGACCTTTTTCGGGGTCAGTTAATTGTTTACCACGTCCCATTGTTATAAATAATTAATTTTAAATAGGAGTTATAGATTCCAGTCACAAATTGCAAGAGCAAAATAAAACAAATGCAACTAAAATGTAGTAAACAGTGAATGGTGCTATAATTTTGTTACAGTAAAATAACATTTAGTGAGAGTTTTTTTATCATATTGAGAAAAATTCTCACAAAACAAACTAATTTTGTAGTCTACATATTAATATATATTCGCATAATAACGGTAGTTTTTATTTTCTGTTGTTCTTTTGAACAAAAAAGGAGAAAATAACGGTGGTGCTATAATTATGAAACACAGTGTATATATATATATATATATATATATATATATATATATATATATATATATATATATATATATATATATATATATATATATATATATATATATATATATATATATATATATATATATATATATATATATATATATATATATAAGTGGGATTGGAGGGGAATCCAAATTAGCTTAAACAATACAATCATCTCTTAAAAACTGTAAAATAATCATGCCATTTACATACACAGAAAAGCGATCACAAAAAATAAGAACCGCATCACATTATAATATTTTTGTTACTTGTTCGGAAGCTGTCAAGAAGTATAAGTCGTACAGTCGCACTTTAAAATAATTAATAAACAAAATTTAATAAAGTATTATTGTTTAATTCGAATAAAATACAAATTCGGGTTTTAATATTTCCCACATGGTGTCAGAAGTGGGATACGCTGTGCTTTAACTTAAATAAAAAATAACATTTTTTCTGTGCGTATACCAAATTGGAATATTAGGCAAATTTGGTTTTAAAATTGTGCGTTTTAATAAAACCATAAAAAGTACTGTTCGGTGAAGCAGACAATTTTGAAAAACTGGTGTATTTCCGAATCTTTAAGTTGAGTGATTTTGATCAAATTTAAATTATTCAAAAAGTCGTCATTTTATGGAATAGTTTATGGTGAAATTTGATATAAACATTATTATAAATCAAGAACGGAACATTAAGGTGTAGTGCGCATAGTTGTACAAAATTGTATTGAACAGTACATTGGATACCTCGTATAACGCGAAATTTGGTGTGTACGACTAGAAACAAGCAAATATAACTGATTTATCAAGTGGATTGTGTGTTGTGTAAACAAAATAAACAATAATTAAGTGAAACATTTATTTTTTCTGGTGGCGTCATCCGGATTCATTTAACTTTTAAACCGGTTTATTGAACGGCGATTAAAATTATTTTGTTGCAAACACACTAACAATGGGAAAAACCAAGAAAAATCAAGATTCTCACGATAAAACTGATGTATTTAGTGAATCATTTTACAAGAAAATGGCCGAGAGCTTTGCAAAAGCAGTTGATCGTGAGCTTACTTTTAATGATAGGCGCAGTTCTATTGAAAGTGATAAATCAGAAAGGACGAAATTATTAGAAAAGGAGCTGGAATTGAAGGAGAGAGAGTTGCAGCTGCTAAGACGTGAGCAAAATTTGGTACAGAAACATTCGGATGTTCAATTAGAATCGCGTAACAAAGAAAATACAATCTCTGATAGTATTCCTGCAGCAGAAATTGTCGAGGGTGATAATAATGATGCAAGGCTTGCAGCTGGATTGGCCGATATAATCGAATCTAATGATGTAAACGCTGATGATGGTCAAATTACTAAATTTGAAAGACGTAACTGCCAAGGTCCACACAGTTTTTTGTTTCGTGATGTAGAAGAATCTCTTTCAAAATTCTCGGGAGAGGATGAATATAAGATTGAAAAGTGGATCGCTGATGTAGAAGAAGCTGCAATTTGCTTAGGTTGGAACGATGTACAAAAAATGGTTTATGGGAAAAAACTATTAGAGAAATCCGCGAAGGAGAGTTTGAAAATTGCTGTAGACACAAGCAGCTGGATAAAGCTGACTACATTTTTAAAGAAGGAATTTAGTAAACTGGAAAATAGCGCTGTCGTTCATAAGAAGATGAGAGAAAGAAAAAAGGATAGCAAGGAATCATATCGTTCTTATTTAATTTCAATGCGACAAATTGGCACTAGTGGTGGTCTTGAAGATGATGCAATAATTCAATACTGCATCGACGGTATTGCTGATTTAGAAATGAATAAGTCTATATTATACGGTGCAACAACGATGGATGATTTCAAGAGAAAACTGGAATTATATGAGGAAATGAAAAAGAAAATTGGAAATAAAGATGTCGTGAAGCATACAAATAACCGTGATAAGAAGCAGTATAGAAAGGGTAATTGTTTTTCGTGCGGTAAGAGGGGTCACAATGGAAAAGATTGTACGGTAAAAGATAAAGGACCGAAATGTTTTAGGTGCAATGAATTTGGGCACATAGCACCCAAATGCCCTAAACCAAAAACAGAACGTAAACCGTCTGATCAAAACTCTCTGCAAAAGGATAACGTGTATGCGACTCAATCGATACATGAAACATTATCAAATACAATGAAATCGTTTTTGCTGAATGGTTGTGAAGTGGTTGGTTTAGTTGATTGTGGTAGTGATTTAAACCTAATTACTAATAAAGTACACTTCGAGTTGGGAGCTCCAAAGCTCGAAAATATTCAAAAGCTATTTGATGGAGTTGGCTCGAGTCGAAACACTACACAAGGTACATTTTGTGCAAAAGTTAACATCGATGATGAGATTTATGACACGGTATTTCATGTGGTGCCCGATACAATGATGAAGCATGGTATTATTCTCGGAAAAGAAATCATCAACCAAACAATAACAGTGATTACACCAGAGACAGTGATAATGAAAAAGGCGTTTCCAGATAATTGTTTTTTGTGTGTCGAAAATGATGATGACCTGCCAATAAATACTTCACATATAACAAATCCACTCATTGCTGCAGAAATTAGAAATCGTGTCAGCAGTTATACACCACTGAAAAAACCTCTTGGTACTAATGTCGAAATGAGAATCGTTTTATCAGAAGATTCACCAATTTATCAGAAGCCACGAAGATTGTCTCCTCTAGAATTAAAAGTAGTGAGGAATCAGGTAGATGAATGGCTAGATGAAGGTATTATTTCTCCGAGTGTATCAAGCTACGCCAGCCCAGTAGTTCTTGCTAATAAAAAGGACGGCTCTAAAAGGTTATGTGTCGACTACAGAAAATTGAACAAAGTGATTGAAAAAGACCGATATCCATTGCCGTTGATCGATGACCAAATCGACCAGTTACGAGTAGCAAAATATTTCACCACTTTGGATTTAAGGAATGGTTTTTTTCATGTGCCCGTAGCTGAAGAATCGAGAAAATATACTGCCTTTATAACACCATTTGGTCACTACGAGTTTCGATTCGTTCCGTTTGGTTTGTGTAATTCACCGGCAGTATTTCAGCGTTTTATAAATAACATATTCCATTCACTTTGCTATATGGACGACTTAATTATTCCAAGCTCAACTGAGAAAGAAGGTATGGATAAACTGATGGAGACACTACATGTTGCCGAGAAGAATGGGCTACAAATAAAATGGAGTAAATGCGTGTTCCTAAAGCCGTCCGTTGAATATCTCGGATATCAAGTGGAAAATGGAACTATTCAGCCATCGGTGGGTAAGAAAATGGCAATCGCAAAATTTCCTGAGCCACATACAGTTAAACAAGTTCAACAATTTATTGGTTTAACTGGTTATTTTCGGCGATTTGTCGAATCTTACGCTACAACTGCACGTCCATTAACCAATCTACTACGGAAGGGAGTCGAGTTTAAATTTGGTTATGAAGAGTTTGATGCTTTCAAACGTCTGAAAGAGGCTCTAATAAGTCATCCCATACTGAGAATATATTCTATGAGCGCTGAGACGGAGCTCCATACGGATGCTTCGAAATTGGGATTAGGAGCAATTCTCCTGCAAAAAGACAGCGAAGACCAGCATTTTCATCCTGTATTTTACTACAGCCGAAAAACAGAATCTCGTGAAGAAAAATATCCCAGTTATGAGCTCGAGGTATTAGCGATCGTGACCGCTTTGAAAAAGTTGAGACACTATTTACTTGGACTTTCGTTCGTTATTGTGACTGACTGTGCAGCATTCGGCACAATGGAAAGAAAGGAGCTGACATCTAGGATTGCGGGCTGGGCCTTACAATTGCAGGAGTTTGATTACAGACTTGAACACCGACCTGCGTACAAAATGAGGCACGTTGATGCGCTTAGTCGAGCGCCAACTGTTATGGTGATTGCAAGCGATGTAACCAATCGAATAAAGGCTGCTCAAAAATACGACGACCACATCAAAGCCATCCTCGAGATTTTAGTTGACCGCGATGAATACGAGAACTACGTAACATACAATGGTATTTTATTTAAGATACTCAAAGGGACGAGACTAGTTGTTGTTCCGAAAGCAATGGAGAATGAAGTTATTCGCTCTTGTCATGAGCAAGGCCATTTTGCTTTGAAAAAAACGTCCGAATTGATAGCGCGAGAATTCTACATAAGTGATGTCGAGAAAAAGGTGAAGCGTTTTATCAATAATTGTATAAAGTGTATCTTAGCTGATCGTAAGACAGGTAAACAAGATGGCCTTCTTAGTCCTATACCAAAAGGCGATCGTCCGCTAGTCACTTATCACATGGACCATTTAGGTAATTTAGAAACTACAAAGAAAATGTATCGATATATACTTAGCATAATTGATGGTTTCAGTAAATTTGTATGGTTATATCCAGTTAAATCTACAACGTCTGTCGAGGTTATACAAAAGCTGAACTTACAGAAAGATGTATTTGGTAATCCCGAAAATATTGTAACGGACAGAGGTACGGCGTTTACATCTGATGAATTCCAAGGATATTGCAAGAAAGAGTCGATAAATCATCACCTTATAACAACTGGTGTTCCTACAGGAAACGGTCAAGTCGAAATATTAAATAAAACCATAATTGCCGTATTGAGGAAGCTATCCAGAGAACAGCCGGAGGATTGGTGGAAGCAAGTTGGTCAATTACAATCATTTATTAACAATACATGGCAAAGAGCTATTCGAATGACTCCGTTTGAAATTCTTTTTGGTGTTAAAATGAAGACTGCAGATAATTTGAAAATTAAAGAAATTCTAGATGAAGAAGCTGTACAGGAATTCATTGATGATCGTACCGAATTAAGGGAATGTGCTCGAAAATCTATTGAGAAAATTCAAAGCGAAAATTATCGGACTTATAATAAACGAAGGCGGAAAGCGCCATCATATACCAAAGGTGAGTGGGTTGTAATAAAGCGAACGCAATTTGGTGCTGGTCTGAAACTAAAAAGCAAGTATCTAGGGCCCTATGAAGTCACAAAAGTTCATTCTAATGATCGTTATGAGGTGAAAAAGGTTGGCGAGTCTGAAGGCCCAACCAAAACTACATCATCGGCTGAATTTATGAAACGGTGGTTCCAAGAATATACTGACGAGAGTGGAGAAGATTCAACAGCCGAAATCGAGTTACTAGACTCGTCCGGGCCGGACGAGAATGCAGGACGGCCGAGTGGGATTGGAGGGGAATCCAAATTAGCTTAAACAATACAATCATCTCTTAAAAACTGTAAAATAATCATGCCATTTACATACACAGAAAAGCGATCACAAAAAATAAGAACCGCATCACATTATAATATTTTTGTTACTTGTTCGGAAGCTGTCAAGAAGTATAAGTCGTACAGTCGCACTTTAAAATAATTAATAAACAAAATTTAATAAAGTATTATTGTTTAATTCGAATAAAATACAAATTCGGGTTTTAATATTTCCCACATATATATATATATATATATATATCTCATTTATTGATTCTCAATTTTCAATTCATTCATTTCCTCGTTTCATCAAGTTATGGACCCACAAGACCTCCAAAAACAAACCGTACATTTTATTCAGAAAAGAAATCACCAGATAAATATCCGGTCTTTTTTTCAATGTTCTGTTCAACTGGAGCGATTTCATAAATATAAAAATACGTAAAGGAGAATATATAAGCAAAAAACAAAAGAAAAAACCAGAACGAGTTGAACTCAACTTATCAAAAACTGCCGAAAAAACCAAAAAATAAATTAGATCGTTTCGCTTTAGCAACCAAAACAGCAACTTCTCAGCAACAAAATCTCTAAAAATTTCCAAAAATGTCTACACCAACAAAGCTTGGTTGAAACTACTCCAAACAAAACGGAAAAATTACATGGGACTATTTTTACCAGGTCCGCACCAAAAGTGCAAAACAACGGCGCGTCCCTAGAAAAGTTATCCCTAATAACAAAATCAACTTTACCAAAATATTGAACCAAATAATAAGCATCCGTGCCTCTGCAACCAAAACAAAAACATTTCACAATCGGAACTGTTCTATTCTAAGCAATACACTCCATTCCAATGCACCGAACAAAATTCAAAATACGGCACCAAACTTTATTATTGTCTCTCTTCCTCGCACCGAACTTCTTACTTATTTATTTATTTATTTATTTATACTGAGAAAAGTCTACAAATATGACTTGAATTTATAACATACTGAACATGGTAGAATAAAAATTAAATTAAACAAAAAAAGAATAAAAATTGACCTAAAACATTCTAAAAAGAAAGATTACACTTGACGCTTATTTATTTCTCCTCTATACCTTTTACCTACCTCTATGATACATACAATAACACCAAACTACATATTCACACACCAAACTACAATAAAGACACTTGTGTCGATTATACCAAAACCAACAAAAATGTTTATACAAGCCGTGCCATTCGCTCTTTACACCGATCCTCTCTCAGAAATTGTGCTCTATGAGTTGGTATTGGTATGTCATAAAACCAACAAAAATGTAAATAGGGTACAATTTTTATAGCTAGTGTTTGCTTGGCACGGCTTGTATAAACATTTTTGTTGGTTTTGATTATACATAAAACTAAAATACAAAACATTCGAGTATGGGTAAAAAATAAAAAATAAAAATTAAAACCATGCGTGAACAGAAAAATAGTGCATATGTCAAAATGTCTCAATTCAATATCAATTTAAATTAAATATGGGATGTTTTGTATTTTAAAATCTTATGCACAACCACACAAACCTAAAATCATGCATTATTTGTGAGAAAACAAGAAATTTAACTTCCAAATAAATGGTATGAATCCATTAGTTACGTTGGTTCCGTAGGCCTTATATCACTAATTAATAACACAATTAAACAAACAAAACGTAAAAATATACAAATTATATTAAGTTTATTTAAAAATTAAAAACAATAATTTAACATTCATTAGCGTGATATTTAATTAAAACTTTAATGGTCAGAAGACCGGTTTCGGACATTCGTCCTTTGTCAATTCTTAACAATTACACTTTCTGACCATTAAAGTTTTAATTAAATATCACGCTAATGAATGTTAAATTATTGTTTTTAATTTTTAAATAAACTTAATATAATTTGTATATTTTTACGTTTTGTTTGTTTAATTGTGTTGTTAAGAAATTTAACTTCCCTCCCTACAAATTTAAGATATTCAAGAAAGATATTGCCTGAAAATTGCATCCCGGTGGATTACATTTTTCCATATTTAATTATTTAATTTTCTTTAATTTTAATTTAAAACACTTCACACACTGAGATTTTTTAAATTCGGCCATAACACTTTAGACCACTACATTTTCGATCAGTCAACTCAAAAATAAAAACACAAAATAAAAACACAAATGAAAAAAAAAAAAAATCTATCATTTAGAAACAATCAAAAAATTAAAATTGCAAAAAAAAAAAAAACCGGAACAATTAACCTCACGTTAAAATTTCTATTGCAACGGGTACAAAACTCAACAATACAACAAACTATCAACTTTTTAAAATTAAATTAAAGCAAAAACAGCGAAAAACACGACTTCACACACTGACTATTCTAGTACTTTTTTTCATTTCTAGTCTACTTATATGATTATTAGGGCCAAATCGACAGACAGTAATTAACTCGCAACTACGACTAAATTGTCTCTTTTGGAACTTTTAAACCTCAATAAAATCACAGATTAAAGTGTAGATTAAACTTGTAGTCGTGGATATCGGCGACTACAATCAGTGAATACAATTGACGTTTACAGTCGAATTTATAATTTATAATTTCGATGTAAATTTATTTATTTCAGGTCATAATAAACAATAAACAAAATACCTAAATTTAGCAATTAAAATTATTTATATTGTGATTTTGGTCTTTAAAAAGGTAGATTTTATTTGAAAAAATGTATTATTTGAAAATTGTACTAGATTCCTTATTAAATTTGCTGTTTTATCGTGATTTAAAAATACGGCATTCGAACATCAATTTCGAATCGATAATCGATTATATACTGCGACTAACTTTAAAATAAAAATGAAAAAATAAAAGGTTAAAAATAAATAATTAATTAATCATAAGTTAACCTAATCACTAATCAGCAATATCATACCTATCTTGAAAAAGGAGTTATTGAATATGCAATTTCGAAAAGGGCACATGTCTGAAAAAATAAATTTTTCAGGAATTAAAGAAAACTATCTATTTTCTAAAGTAGTATCCCGTGACAATTTATTTTAAGGTTAAGTGTAGGGTCAAAAAGTAATTGAAAATTATATGAGTATTTAATGTTAATCTTTATTTTATATATTTTTTTATGTATTATATGCAAACGAGATGTGCCCTTTTCGAAATTCATAAAATATAAAGTAAATCTAATTAAAAACGCAACGTATAAACTTTATGAAACTGTTAGCATAGGTATCAAAATCACTTGAGCGACAGATAGAAATATATCGCGATCGCCGATTCATAAAATGCATTAAATTCGAAAAGGGCACATCTCTAAGAGTTGTGACCTTTTCGAAATTATCATTATACAAACCGACATTTTTGGTCGTATTAACACAAGAAATGTGCCTATTTCAAACCAAATAGGTGCGGGAATATATTTCCATCATATTAACGTGAAAAAACGGTTTTGTCAAAATTTTCGGGATGTGCCCTTTTCGAAATTGCATATTCAATTGAAGTTTAATATTTTTGAAATTGAAATATACAATATAAAATGATAATGTTATAATGCCCCAAAACCCTAGAATGAACCAATACTTTATTGAAGCCCTATATGTACATAGGCTATTTATGAATAAGGCTCAAATACAGTTATCCGGGCAACTCTTAAACTCAATTAATATTTATCCCCACTATCAATTTTTATTACTTAATTAATAGGATTTAACTTATAAAATTTGTCAGTAATAATTATGAAAAAAAAAATAGTTGTCATAAGGTAATACAATTTCAATGCTACATACAGCTGGAAGTTTGGAGTTTCAGGATGCTGAGCAAGGATTCGCCCATAATTCTGAAAATCCAAATCTAAATTAATTAATTATCACTACTTGTTACATTAAAATTAAACTAAAGAAATATTTAAACTCTGAAGCCTTCCTGAAGCTCGGAGCGGAGTCAACCTAACAATAAATACAGTTTATATCAGTTACATCTTCTAATGATTTTTTCCACATTAACCACTTAACGCACAATATTTTTATCGTTTTGGGGTAAAAAAAACAATTTTTTTTTATTATAAAGATGGAAATATTCCATTTTTAATAAAATTTGAACTGTGGCTTATATCACTGATTAATAATGTATATGAACAACACAAAAAATTTTTTTTTTGTGAACATACAATTTACAATGAAACTTTATTTTAATGGATATTTACAACAATTAAATAAATAAAGAAATTAAAATAAGTTACACCTTTATGTTTTCTTATATGTATATGTTTTCGATTTTAAGACCGGTTTCGGACCTTCGTCCTTCTTCAGTTCTTTCGTAATGATCAAATTTTTTTTTTTTGCAGAAAATGATAATTTATGTTGTTTTTAATTAGTTTATTTAAAAAAAATGTTTTTTTTTAATTTTATTTTTGTATGTCCAACGTTGCAGTAGCTGCACCAATACCTCGCTTCTTTTCTAATCTTCTTTCCATTACTCTCTTTTTCAAACAACATACTGCGCAGCTTCTATATGGAGCACTTTGTATACTTCAAAATCCATATACATACTGAGAACAGAGAATAGAATAAGGAAAATCGAGTATACTCCAAAAAAAAAAATGTAAGGTTTAGTCTCTATTTTCCTTATTTTCAGTTTTCTTTTGCTTTCCCGTTTTATTTTCATTTCGTTCGCTGTTTGCTTTTTCGTGTGTTCGCTGATAGTAATTAACCCTTAAATGACACATGGGGTCCAGTGGACCCCATACCATTTTCAATCGTACATATTTAAATGTTTCATCCGGAAATGCATCTCGTGTCTCCTCTTGCTACAGTTGAGATATTGCACTACCTGTTTACGTACTCAGCGCAAGTCGGTTGACTGCTAGCAGCTGTGTAGAAATGTCCAAAATCACGGTGAGGTCCAACGGACCTCCTACATACATGAATATTATCATCAAGCGACTGGCCAGAGCCGTGGTCAGTCATCTTCGATGATAAGAAAAAATTCAACTTTGATATTGCAAAATAAATACCTTTTTTTAAATATTCAGTATCGGACTTATTTTTATCTAAAAGATACTATCTCAAGGGTACACCACTAAATTTTTAGCTAAAATTTTATTTTAAAAATATTGAAAATTAAAAAAATACGGTTATTTTATGTAAAACAAGCCATTTTCTTATTTTTTTCACAAACCTTTTTTTTTTTTTGGTATCATAATCATTAATGTAATAATTTGATCTCCTTTAGTAAGCTTTAAATTATATTTGGAAAAATTGTCAAAGCTAATTATTGAAAAATTCAAGGAATAATAGGCAATTTTCATGCTGGGGTCTAAAAGACCTCAGTGTGACATTTAAGTGATTTTTCTTAAGTGTGTCATTTAAGGGTTAAACTAAAATAAACAAACAAAGTGAAAAAATACCGTAACGTATACAAATTTAAATTTCTAGAATAAATCTAATATAAAACGTGACCTAGTGCTCCTTAATAAACTATGTCACGCTATTTTTGATCATTTGTAACTCCCCTGACCCTTTCGTCACAAATTATCGCAAAGCTTTATACCCTTCTATAAAACAACGTTACAAACTTAGATCCTCTTTTTTGACATACTTTTATAGTCTTTAAATTTTCGGAAAATATTTATGACTTATTCCTAAATAAACAATTTTATTTGGGTTATACCTGGCAGCTTCCAATTCGACTCAAAACTTAACGCTAGAACCACCGACCGGTCAAATGGCCGGTTATATATCTATTAAATTCAATCTTTCCAACTACTATTCCAAATCATGGATGATATTTTGAGTGGATTGGGACTTTTTTGGCTCCTTTGGAATTGGAAAAGTCCCGAAGTCCTCTCGACCCTAAAAAAGTCCTTCCGATATTCTTAAATTTAACACTCGACAAATAATTTTAAATATAAAGATTAATGACTTGACTTTATAAATTTTATGTATTACTCTTTGGAAATATTTTTGTACAGACGGTTATTGTGTTAATGGAAAATGGGAATGATGATAAAGATATGAAGAAATTCTTTGTTATGTTTTATTTTGTAGAGAATTTACAAACATACAGTCAGAAACATTCAGTTGTATACGGCAAATTTTTTTATAAAAAAGTCGTGAAATTTAATAAGAAAATGAAATTTTTTTTTAAATATCAATCACAAATTTTTTGAACTGTTGATTTGCAAGAAAAAA
The DNA here is from genome assembly GCA_963556165.1 of Tipula helvola. Lineage (NCBI taxonomy): Eukaryota > Metazoa > Arthropoda > Insecta > Diptera > Tipulidae > Tipula > Tipula helvola. The sequence continues at coordinate 234,340,887 of OY744483.1, forward strand.
TACGCATTAAAACATTATATCTCAAGTCCAGATAATTTATCAAAACGTCTTCCAAAAATTCCACGTACGTACGGAAGTTCATTTGTGTCGTATAAAGCAGATGGAAACCTTCGCTTAGCAAAAAAATGCTCTCCATACCATAACACTTCCGCCACCAAAATTACGCTTTGACTCAACAACGCCATGTTCCTGCAAATTGTGTCAGTAGCAACTGTAGCAGCCGTGACCATCCAGATTAAATTTTTTTCATCAGAAAAAATCACTCTCTGCAAATCCGTTACCAACGGCAAGTATTTATAAGCAAATTTGAGCTGTTATTCGTATGCATGGCTCTTAAACGTAATTTGCTCCGAAGTTCTATCCATTTTATGTTCGGTGAACTACTTAAAATCCGGGCAATATGTCGGGTCGTCACAAGAAAATCCAATTTCTCCTTTATTTGCTATATTATACACGGTTTCGTGTAGTTTCTTTGCTAATAGACCTTTATGGCTAGCTGAGATCTTGGATGGACAATAGTCCTGATTGCAATCCTATCCAAAACCCCCAAAGGGCTATATCCGATAAGTTTATGGAAATGGACAGCAATTTAATTCAATTAATGATCTGAAAGGCGCCATCCGTGAATGTTGGGCTAAAATTGATCCGAAAACTGTCAAACACTTAACAAATCCAATGCCTAAGCGAACTTTAGAAGCCATTCAATGAGGTGGGGGCCAGACTAAATACTAAACAAAACAATACATGAAAAATTGCCAATTTTGCCCCTTATCCCAGTACATTATCAGAAGTGCGCTCAAACGAATGTCCACCTGAAATTCAAATTTTTCAATTTATTAAAGCAAAACATCAAATCTCTTACCAATGGTGCACCTCAGCAACAGATCCAAGATGATAGACACAATTTAGACTACTTGAAACAAATCAAAACACTTCGCTCCCAGAAGCATATTCAAAAAACATAGTGCGTTTAAATCAATGGGCGCTTTCAGGTCTTCAAACATGTAGGCTTTAAAAATTTACTAATGGAAAAAATGATATTCGATCTATAACATTGCCGTGAACTTTTGCATAAATCGCTTGCATTCAGAAAACAACATGGTTATTTTACTCAACATGTTGCCAACAGTTGCCTGACCTGAAAGCGCCCAATGTCTACCACTTATGTATGTGATTTATAATTAAACCAAACAAAGATATAAAAATCTTAAACCGTATTTGTGTTTTATTTAGAGAAATTTTTCGTTTATGAAAAGTCCTTTCGAGCTCGAAAAAGTACTCTCTGACGCTTGCAAAAAGTACTTTCAAAAATAATCAAATATCATCACATTTCCAATACTCCTGTGGGAATCTGTAATGACCTCTAACATGATAACAAAGTAATTATGTCAAAACTCATCACAAACTCCCAAAAAAAACATCAACACAACAATCAAAAAAATTGAATTCAACAAATGTACAATTCGTCATTTTGACGGGTCGGCAGCTCCAGTGTCAAACTTACTCGATAAGACGAAGAATAAGAATCCTATTAGAATCGAATACCACAAATTTTCGTTGTGTTTGTATAATTCATAGTTCATATTATAACAAACATATTATTATTGTCTCATGAATACAAAAACACAAAGAGAGAAAACAACACTCAAATAAATACTAGAATCTCAATATCCTTATGACCATTGGACCTAAAATAAAGTAAAATTGCAACATACATACAACTGAAAAACTGAAGCAAGACAATCCATGAAAACTAACTGAGTAAATCATATTTAGATATTCCTAATTTTAATAATGATTCGATAATAAAATTGAGACCCTTACATTTAGATTTCATGCTAATTACACGAACCCTAAATCCAAAATCATTCAATTCAATTTATCAAGAAATCAAGAAAATTTGATTTCTTCCACTATAATCATAGAACCAACTATCTGATGATTGTATCTCAGTGGATTACATTTCCCAACTAAATAACTCATTTGATATGAATTGCCCATCCACAATTTTACATGGATTATTTATCTCACACTTTCGATTCAACTTACTCGATTATACCAAATACTCATACTATAAGAATCCCATTTGAATCAAAGAAAAAATCTAACAAACTTATATTGTGTTTATGTCGCTCATGTTATATACAGAGCCCTATAAATTTCTCATGTACATACATACCACAGCGAGTGCAAACAAAAAGAAAAATAATTTAATCATGTCCCGAATACACATAAAGAAAATAAATAAATAATTATTTCCTGATACTCTTTCACAAGCGTATTCAATATGTAAGTATCCGCATATGCCTAATAAACATTTTCATAATACATATTCCGGGACGTATCGATGTGTACATGTTTCCATTATAAATATAACATACTCACACACAAGACACAACACAACAATCGCGAACAAACACCAATTATAATTTAAAGTATATTATATGTATGTACATATTAAAAATCTTAAAATCCTAAAGCATTAAACTACATGTACAATGTACCAAAAATAAAAATTATACCAGCGATTTCAACCCTCCAAACCATAATTTGAGCCCACCCATTTTATAAATATACAGAGGTACGTTCCAACCAATCAACATATCGGCATTTTTCCTTTTAGTGAAGTCACTTTGAATTATATATTTCGTAACATTGACTCCGTTTGGTTGTAAAATCATTGAAACTTATTTCCATTTCCAAAACCTAAGAATATTATTATAAACCTAAACCAATTCGCAAAAAAATATTCAAATTGGCTCTGAGTGACGTCACGCTCCACGTGCTTTCAGCTGTCAAACATACCTTGTAATATTTGTATCATGAGTCCACAAAACCATTTTGACTTCTAGATAATTGGTAGGCTGTGTACCAGTAGTCTGGTAAATTATTTAGTACAGTAAAATTCAATTTTATTACATATTTACCTCAATTGCCCTACCAATTCTTTAGAAGTAAAAATGGTTTGATGGATACAAATTATGCTTTGGAGGGTTAAAATCGCTGGCTATTAGATAAAAGGAAACGTCAAATGCCAATTATATTTGATTGTCTTTCGTAATATAAAAACAAAATTTATTTTGTTTCCTATATGAATAGATTTAATAATGGAAACTCGGAAACTTTCTTTAATTATCTTTTTGTGCGGTGAGGGTGTCAAACTTTTATTAATGTTTGCCAAACTTCAACAATCAATTTTAAATGAGTTTTGTAATTCACGCAAGGCAAGTTCTGTGTATTCTACAAAAGTTGGTTAAAATTTGGTGTTTATTATTTTTTGGATTTGCAGGGGAGAAAAGTCGGGATTCACTACTGCATAAATAGTCAGCCACCCATGATTGCAAAATTTTAAATGGTGATTTTAACGAAACTAAGGCAAATATAACAATTACGCCCCAATCGTTTCATAAATTAGTTGAACTAAATCCTCATGAAACCCACGGTTGGGATAGAGAAGTGGAAATAATTGTATTTCTGGTTTGGCTAGCCTCTGGGCCTCTGCCAGATACGGTGTGGTATCGAGAACAATGAACATGCCAAAAAATACTGTGAAAAAGATTATCCATAAATATTTGATTTTTTCTAGAGAAACTGGCGCTCGACATAGTGCAGAAACCATTAGCAAGTTCAGAGTTGGCGCCAAATTTGCTAGAAAGCCTCATACGCAGGTGGAATTCAATTATATATTATAATATTACTCTTTCAATCGTATATTACGTACATCGTTTCGAATTTTTACTATAGTAAATCAAATCACTCACATAAATATTACTTTTAAAAGTCGATTACACTGTTTACATTTAGAAAAAATTTGCTCGGTTATCTGGCTATGGCACTATAAGATTGTTGCCCAGTTTCAATAAAGCGGTTGCACCATATTTTTCTTTGTCGCTGATGTCTTTTCTGCCCATTTTAATACTCTTATACAAAATTTCACTCTAACACCCACTGTACTTGAGATACAAATTTTAAATTTACCTCCAAATATGACGAAATTTCACGTAAACAAAACACAAAAAAGAGAATTTTTATTGTTGAGTACACACTTACCGTCGTTGGCCAGAAACTTTGCGCGGCTACATCATTTCAACGTTTTAAACACAATTACAGTTTGTTTTCTGTTCTTTTAAGTTTGCTTCTACTTTTTTTATGCCACGTGCAATTCATCTTCGTGCTCTTGTTTATAAGTGTATTTAACCGGTCGCCTTATTATATGGCATTTAACCGATCACTTGAGCGAGTTCTGGGGTATTTTTTCACAGTGAATAGGGTATGACTCGTTTGTTAAGTTTAGTTTGTTAGTTGTTATTTAAAAGTGTTTTTTGTAGACAGGAAGTGCGATCCAATAGATCCGTTTAATGTTTATGTTTAAAAAATGTATCTCAGGTACAGTGTTGTAAAAGTGAAATCTTGTGTAAGCTTATCAAATTCTATGTTTTCGAAAAAAAATGGGTGGAAAAGACATCAGCGTAATAATGATATATTTTTCAAAATGCCCCGATAGTAACCAAAAATAATCCGTCACTTTATAAAAAACATCAAAAACTAAATTATTTCTTAAACTTATTGCCTCAATACATACACCCACTGACCCCCACATAAACACATCTTAAAAATTGCTTCATTTAACAAATCACATTATCACTCCATTGTCTATTTCCTATTTGCTTAATATCTGTTGTTTACGACGAATGCCTTAAACAGATCCAATTATATTAACGAAGACAATTTGGTTTTCACTGTGGCTAAGCCTGGTAGAATTAATTATTTTTTATTAACAAAAAGAAAAGTTGTATTAAGTTTAAATAAGCATTTTCTTTTTGAAAGTTTGTGTCATTGAGTTAACTAATGTAAGCGCACACAAAAAAAAAAAACAACCATTGAATTGAAAATAAAGTCCAATTAAATATTTAATTCTGTATGATGGAAAGTAAGTCGAAAGAAAAAAATTAATTTTCATTTTAATTTATGAACGTCACTTTTTTTGTGCTCACAAATAGCGCTGCTGGAAAAAGTTTTTATTTTTAAATAATTCAAATATTCCAAATCAAACAAAAACGAAATAATAATGAAAATAAAACAAGAAAAGAAAATATATTGGAAAATTCTTTCTATCGGCGGTAACAAAAAAAACGTAGAATAAAATAAATTTGATAATAAAAATTTCGATATGAAAAAAAAAAAAAATAGAAAATGTAAATTAAGTTTAAATAAAAAAAAGTTTGAAATTAAGAAATTCATTAGATTTTAGAAACGTATGACTTAATTTTTTAAATGGAATGTAAAGATATTCGGTAAACGCTGGAACAGTAAAATGTACATACCTCATTGTTACATTCCATAACTCAAGCTGATAGGAGCCGCGTTCTCTAGGAGTGACCAACAATGCTCACATAAAAATTTGGGTGAAATTCATTGCAAAGTAAAAAATTCATCAGAAAAGTGACTTTTTGAAATTTACTCGAAATGTGTGCCGCAATTTAGCTAATCGCGATATATTGCATAAAGTAGATAATTGAGCTTAGCTAAATTCGTTTTAGCTGACCGAGTTTAGCTAAATCGTACTATCTGTCAAGGGTTTTTGATTCACCGCTAAACAACATGATTTTCCTGAATCCTCGCTACGCTAGAGATACAGTTAAGAGACGACAATGTAATGATGTGGACATGTTTCCTGCTCAAGGTATTGGCCATTTTACGAGATCACTGAAGAAAAAAAATCCATAATCTGTCCGAATATCTTCCTTTGGCTTGCGAGTATTAATCAGTAACGGTAGTACCCGGGGGTACTTAGGGGAAACTGTTAGGATTTAAATCGAATTGAGTGTCTGCAACATTTCACATCACACTTTAATTTGTTGGATCTGGGAAGAAAAATAACTGTTGATAGCGTTTCATTGGCTCGGATATCTTTAACTTCTATTGTTGTACTAAAATATAAATTTACAAAATTTATAAAATACAAATTAAAAAGTGATTTTCGTTTTTTTTATTATTAAAATTGTCCTGCACAATTAAAACTCACACTAGAACTATCTAGTGTGTACAGTGTGTAACACTTCTTTCAATCTTGAACACCTTCAGATAAACATTATTCTTTCCATTTCAGCTGGACCTGCAGCTGCAGGACGAAGGTGGGGGTGATATAAGTAGTTTTGTGACAAACGGTGAATGGGAATTATTAGGTAATATATATAAAGCAAAAGCATTTTATTTTATTTTAATACTCTTAAGACTAATATTTTTCTACTATAGGTGTACCTGGAAAACGGAATGAAATTTATTATAATTGCTGTCCAGAACCATACATTGATATTACATTTGCCATACTGATAAGAAGAAAAACGTTATATTATTTTTTTAATCTTATCGTGCCGTGTGTACTGATCGCGTCAATGGCTCTATTAGGATTTACACTGCCGCCAGATTCTGGTGAAAAACTTTCGCTAGGTAGGTACCTATTGTTCTATTTTAATTCAACTTCTAATGAAACATTCTCTTTTAATATAAAATAATTGTAAAATATCCACGCCATTTCATTTTCGTTCTATAAATTTTGTGTAAGTCTACAGTTTTTTGTTTTTGTTTATAAAGGATTGTACAGAGGATTAATTCTTCTATGTTTTGGCCTTAAGCAAATAGAAGAATTAAAATCTTAAATAAACAAAAACAAAACTATTTTATACAATGAAAAATATTTGTAAGTTAACTTTTAATATTTTATAGAGGAAAAATGTCTGTGATTTACGGTAGACATTAAAATTTTTCTGCTTCCTTAAAATTTATAATATTTATGGAAAACTAAAATTTAAAAGTATGTTGAAATATAATTCATCTTGAACACTAATAAAAAATTTTTAAAATACAGCAGAATATAGGTATGAGAAATTATGTTGATATAAACCAGACCTTTTTCCGAGTGCGAGAGGGCTACAGTACAAAACTAGGCAGCATAATTTAAACTAATTTTAAAAAATTCGGGGTGGGCTGTGTCGTTAACACGACCATAGGTGCTTTGCGTGATAACGTTTATAACTTGTTGATATTAATTATTTTAATTTAATATAAATTATTCGCCAGTTTCTTTACGCAAAAATGGACTTCAATATTTTTTGGCTCAGATAAACCATTGTTAGAGGTTCGTGGCGCGGCTTGCCTCACCGCCTGATGATGTCATTGCGATAATAGTATGCGTGAGTCATAAAGGCTAAGGACTAACCTAAAAACTCATGCATTCAAATTAAAGGTAATGCTTACAGTTCATGAGTAATTGCCCATGATCAAAGGCAAAATTTCGTGTCAATTTTCTGAACATGCGGTGTAAGACGTTATCACGTCAAAATTCTTGCGGGTTGCATAAGGGAGTCAACGATGCCAACGATGATTTTTGTCCACTTAATGGAAAATTAATATTTTTAAAATTGGGAAAGCATACTAAAATGAAGATATACTTTATTATTTTTAATCAGGATTCTGCTAAGCACGTATTATTCTTAATTAGATTTTGCTACATCTAAATCGGACACTAAATAAAATTCTTAATACACAGTTTGTCTTGAAAATTTAACTAACCCAATATGATTGATCTAACTAGCCTTAATGGTTATTGTTAAAAATGTAATTGTTATAAATAGTTTATATGTCGAAATTGACCCTTACGGCGTCTAGCTGAGGCCTTGCGAACCATTCTTATAATGTATTGGTGAACGTTGTAGGTCTTCAGCGCAGCGAACGCCTATGCTTTTGTCGAACCCTGTTGAAATTAATTAAATTTTTGATCAACGACGAGAATCGAACTCCGGAACGCGTCGTAATGCAAAACCCTTTAAATCATTGCTCTACATACAAGTAATGTCATATTACCACCCGTCCTGCTTTGTAGAAGACCGTCCTCATCTCGAAAGAAATTTTCTCTATCCTTCCCGCAGGGTAAATTGTTAAACAAACAAAAAATTAATTTAATATTTCATTTTTCAACAATTGTGGAAGAAGTTAAATATTTTTTCAAAGTTTTGTATTTTCGTTTAGTGCGTAACGCAAATTATTAAAATTTATCACGAAACCTATTTTTCAACATTTTTATGGTGAATTTTAAAAAGTGGTTTAGCTATCGATACGAAATTTTAAAATTTGACATAACATTCTAAAACTCCATTATAGGCACAAAATTCCTGAAAGCAACTTGAATAAAATTGAATAATTTAATGAGCAGACTGGTTTTAGTCGTGATCAATGGATTCCTTAACACTAGAAACTTTTCTTTACTCACAACGGTTCCACTTATTAATAAACTCAATTTTTTGATGTCTAAATTAAATCCGTATATTTAGTTTACAAAATATGATTTTTATTCACAAAATATTTAATTACATTTAAATAATTGGTCACCGAATTGTTTGCTATTTTTACTTAGACATACTATATTATTCTGTTTTTTACTAAAAAGAATTTTTTCCCATTTTACAAGAAATGTTTGACACTCACAAATTATATTTTGCTGGCAGTAAATGATTGGTTGATGGTTATTTAAATTGTCCAACTGCCGACATGGAAAATGGAGAAATAAATTCTTTTACATTTACAAAAGCTTATTCAATACTCAAACCAGTATTTTTAATAAGCCTGTTGAATATTTTATAGTATGTATGTACTACTTAAGTTTCGATTTAATTCAATATTTTTACGTTGATATTAACAAAATTACGATCAAAACAATGTTGTCAAAATTTGGAAATTTTTTGTCTGTCAAAACATCGTAATTTGTTTACTTAAATTTATAAAATAATTAATATTAAATTATTAATGTAAGGCTTAATCTAGCAATTATAATTTGAATTCAATTGGAGCAACTGTAATGATAAGCATACCATTGTGCATAGGATAATTATTATGCAATTTGAGATGAATTAAATTTTATTTTACTTTAGCTTGTTGTAATGGCTACGGACCTTTTTGTGTATATGCCTGGCCCTAGTAAACCGCCACTCAAACCTAACCTATCTTGTTGTACGTGCACTCAATCTCCAACACAACTAGATATGTAGTTTTCCAAATTTTGAAAAATATTTAATCATTTTGTTATTATTTAGTCTTTCAGGTAGTAAGTACAATACATTTACTGCAATGTGAAACAATGTGAAATAAATATTAAAAAAGATCTAATAATAACTATTAGTCTTTCTTTTTCGAAATCAGCCAGTGGCGATTAATTAATTGTGATCAAATAAAAAAGAGAATTAGGACTCCTCTTTCAGTAGTTGCTCTGAAAAAATTCTATCAATCATTTAGCTACAAATAATAAATCTGTGCTCATAAAAGAAAAAGGCACAACTCTGAAATTCGCATTTTTCAGGAAATCGTTTTTAAAACTATTAAGACCATTCAAAATCGTATGAGTTCTTTTAATTTTAGTGTTTGTAAATAGAAATTACGGTTGTTTGTAGTTGCCGGAATATTACAAAAAATTGATACTATATGAGAATTCGAATTTTATATAAATATAATATCTAAAAGGGAACAACTCGACTTGTACCCCTTTGTTTTGTGACTACAGAAATATTTCTAAACCCGCAATAAAATTTGGAATTTATGCAGCAGAATTTTGATGTGATAGGCCTTAATGAAAACTAATATTTGTTATTCATAAATCCCCCCCAAGTATAAAGAATATTTAATTTCCAAACTAAATTAATTCTAGACATTTTCACAGAATTTAGACATATTCAAATCAACATTTTTTTGTTTTTATTCTACCATCATTTCTAAGAACATAATATAGCAGGTCATCATAATTTAATTCAAGCATCTAAATTTAAACAATAGTATGTATATTGTATAACAATTGAAAAAAAACGAGTCATTGCAATACGAAAATGAAATTTGCAGCCTAAGCGATAGTGAGGGATGCACTCACTTGAGTACTGCAATGACTCATTTTCACACGAGTTACACACGCTATTTTTTCTACGATAGAAAAAAAAATTATTCGCAACAGAAAATGAAATAGAAATGTTTGGATTTTCACAAATCGTGTGGCAATATTGAGAAATCGTTGTGTAATGAATACTTTTACACGATCTTAGTAGACGACGCAAAGACCCCTTTTCTTATATAATTTAAATTCAAAAATCATCATCGAAAGCATAGGTTATCGTAGAAAAATAATTTTTTTTTTGGTCGTCCTTGACTGAACTTTTAAAAGGAGACAAACCCTAAATTAAAAAAACCGACGAGCTTGTATCCGAGACACGACCTATTAACGTAGGACTACGTAAAATTGAGAAAACTTTATTTGTACAGTTTAAATGAAGCCAAAATTTAGAAGTTATAAATTATAAATAGAACCGTTAATTATCAATTACTGTCAATTATTTATTAATTCTGCCATCTTTATGCATTATGATGTATTAGCATAAGAGTACCCATTGTACATATTTTTTCTTAATTTTTATATTTATTTTTTATACAATAATAAATTTTATATTTCTCAATTCGTTATATCACAATGAAATGTCGTTCTAAAACAAAATAAAAAATTGGGGTCTATCCGGCTCCTCGTACAACACTTTTCCCCACAAAGCATCCGTTAAAGATCATCAAACCAACCATTTATATTTTATAACTATTTCCTCTTAGTTTTTTTGCACAGGTATTTTCTTAAATTTGGAGACCTCTTCCCCAATATCACAATTGGTCACGACAATATAAATTTTCTACTCTCTTGCCGCCAAATCACAGCTTTTGAGTTGCCAAATTCAAAAAATTTTAAAAACTATTCTAAGATATAATAATCTGTGAGACCTTAACAAAATCATTTTCCTTATCGGCAACCAAGCCCTATTTAGGCGTTAAAACCACCCCTTAATTTGCGAAAAAAAAGGTAATTTCATTCCTAACAACTAGAGATGCAACTTTTATAATTTAATTTACTATGAATTTTATATTTTTTATGAGAAATAATTACCAATTTGTTTTATCAAAAAAAGTGGAGTAGAAGTCGAGATATACCTACCGAAAAAAAAACACTTTTTGAGGTTAATTAAAAGGTTTCGTTAATGTCTCAAAGAGTACAACTTTGAACAATTTTTATAATTTTTTGAATTTGACAATTCAAACGGTCCCTTGTTAGACTACTCAGATCTGAAACGTGTTTTCATCTACGACCTGTAACAATTAGATCCAGTTATACATCTCCAGTATACTGTTGAAAATCCGACAATATTATGTGAGAAACGTCAGAATTGACTGATATGATTATTCACTCAGTGCTTGGCATCACCGTGGATCATTCAAGAATACAAAATAGTAAAACACAAATAATACAAAATCAGAATTAACGTACATTTTTTGTTTAGCACCGAATCCCACCTCTCGTCACATTCCATTTCATTTTATGTATCTCCCAGCGCTTTTCTCCAAAACTTGCTCCTATATAATGGCGTCCCATAACAATTTGCTATTAAGGTTTACATAAGTACGACCTTATAGTCTTGTACTAATACCCCCGACAGACACAAACTAGATAATCGCGAATTCGAGATTATGCTGTTATTTTTTCAGTCTGTCACAACACGATATTAATTCTTTCAAGATTACCGCGCTTCATAATTTGATTATCGTAATCTAGTTGTATAAGCTCGATAAACATGAAATACAAAAAAGAGACAGAAAGTATAAGTGAATTAGAAATATTTTATTTTGATGTCATTTTTAAAATGAAGATGAAATCGCGATCTGAGATTATCGCGATAATTTGTGTGTCTGTCAATGGTATAAGAGAATTTATTACTCAGAAATAATACCTTTAAACTCGATTTTAATAAAGCAATTCACAAAAAATGTATCGATCAATATATCGTTGAAATTTCAATCATTAAAATGTCACAAAATGTCAATAAAACGTCACAGAAATGTCAATGATACAGAAATGGGAATATCTTGCTATTAACAAAAGCATACTAGATATAATTTATTTTTAAATATTAACGATTCAAATGACGTATTAATCTAATTAGTTTCCGGTCACTTGGAAACTTTGAAGTCCCATAACTCAAAAACCTAAACATTTTTCGGCCTAATCCTGGCGACTATACATTTTTCTAGGATTGAATAGCTTTTACAGCATATAAATTCCAAAAATTAACGCAATATTTAACATAATGAAAGTAAAAAATGTTTGAACTGTTTTATTTTTATTTTATAGCTTTAAATCAATATGGCGTGCGGCATGTTTGATCAAGTTCATCACTATTTAATTTAAATTGAAATTAAAATACAAATTAATAATTTGTTGTTTTAATTGTTTTTCAATCCAAAAATTTTTATTTAACTTGGTTTGAGTTTTACAGTTTTTAAAACATTACATTTATATTTATCCAGAGACATTGCTTTAATCAAATAAATTTCATTAAATTTCACATTAAAATTTTGGTTTACCCCCCATATATAATGAAAACAAAGACGTAGTCCTACGTCAAAATTTTAACAGGCCCAAATCGGTTTGAAAATTGTATTTTTATATGATCGTGTCGCAAGCGACTGAGTTATGATTTTTTGTTTAAAATAAGGAAGAAAGGATGCTTTGCACGAAATCGTGTTACAATATTGTTGCAACAGGATACCTGAATTGCACTATAATTTGAAAAAATATTCTGTGATACGTAAATATTTGGATGGAAATAATTGTTTTTAATGTAACTTTTTATACAACTCAGAGGTTTGCTTTTGTAGCCTATGAATACACGATTTTCACAATTTTTGTAATTTGTCTTTACAGTGGCGTAACTACAAATGTTGGGCCGCCCGCAAAACTTAATGTGGCCCCCTTTACTACCGTTTCTCCACCTTGCAATCTTTCCCGTCGGAGTAATAAAAAACATTGGCCATTAAAAATATAGCTTTTCTATTTAAAGGGAGGTTCTCATCAAGCAACCAAAAAATAAAGTGATTTTCTCGATTTTTTTCATAGAAGGAAGTAAATAAACAACTTAATGATTTTGGACACTTATTTATTGAGTTTCAAAGTACAAAAAAAAAACAACGATCGAGTTCACCCTCAACTCGCAAAAGATGTATGTGAAAACTTTTATGTATAAATATCTATTGAAGTATTTCAAGCCATTTCGTTAAGGCTCAGAAACCCCTCCATAAAGACGGATGTTGTTCCCTCAGTATTTAAACTAAGTTACATTTTTGGTTCAAAAAGTCAGTAAGTTATAATCCTATTTTGAATTTGGAGGGCAAACCTTACTGACAATAATTAAGCATGAGCAAAGTACAGTTCTGTTAAGTTAATCACCTAAACCTCCATAGCAGTAATTAGTCATGGCTGTGCAAATTCACTGAACAAAGCAAAATCAGGTTACACATACGTTAAATGATCGTTACAGTACTCGTTCAAAATTCTCAAATAAACATTGCACTCGTACTGTAACAACTCATTTACCGCCCTTGTGACGTAAATAACTATTACACTTCACAAGCATAATTTGTGGTCCTTTTACTCGTATGTAATTTTCATTTTCAAAAACACTTGCTGCTGCGGCCATATATAGCAAATATTTTTACAACAAAATAAATTAAAGTAGGCGGTTTTTTTTAGATTTTTTTTTTGTATTCGGCTCACGATGTTTTTGAAATGCCGGATTATGTTGTATGTTGCATGTGTATGCGTAGATTTTGCATTGATTTTACGTTTTGTTAATTTTTTGTTCTTATCGATATTCACACATACCAGCAATATTTTTTGTTCGGCATTTTAGTTTCCGTAACCCGATTTCTATACAATTTTTTACTTACTCCTGCCGCTAAAGATGTTTTCACACCAAAAAATTAAGAATAATAACGTCATGGGAATTGCTTATACGTATTGTAACGTGACCGTCTCAAAAAAAGTGACCAATCGGTCTCCACTTTACCACTTGTAAAAACTATCGGAAATCAAAAAATCTAAAAAATTTATAAAATATATAATATTTCCTGGAGGTTGTACCAACAATATCAATAAAATGTCGAAAATTAAAGAAATGGTGGACTTGCAATTTTTCGGTAGGTACCGTTTTTCACGTTCTTTTTCGCTCTTTTCGCTTCAATAAATTAAATGAACTTCAAAACAAAAACAAAAAAATTGTGATCCATTGAGTAGTTTTTGAGTTATCGCGGAGACAGATATAAAAAACATCGTTTTTCAAATGCATTTGATTTTGTTAACGATTTTTTTGAGTTGAAAAGTAGAAAAGTGGGTCGAATTATTATGCCATAACTTTTCTATGAAATTTATTTCAGTCAAACGGTTTGGGGAATATATTCTACACATAATAGGCTATCAAAAAATGAAATTAAAAAAAATCGAATTTTCGGATCGAGTTTTATGAGAACCTCCCCTTAAAGAAAACATAGTTACGCGAACTATATTTATTAATTAATGAATATTAATTGTATTGATTAGTATTTCAATTCTAATTCATTATGTAATTTATATTTTTAAAATTAAATACAGGGTTTTTCATTTGGGACTTCACAACTTTGAACTTTCACTGTGAACGCACCCTTAACCCCATAACCAAACTGTCAGTGTCAAAACATTCAGTAAAGACAACATTTTCATCAAGGTGAAGTACACACACGAACAACGTTTACAAATAATTAAAATTTACTACAAATTTCCGAGTCGGTGACTGCAACTTCAAGAGTGTTAATTTCAATTTTTGGTCATAATTATCGTCCCAGTAGACAAGCAATTCATAATCTAGTGAAAAAATGTGGCTCTAAATATTCGCTTTCGGATGTTTCCGTGCCAGTGAGACAACGGATTGATTGAAATGCAACGTTCAAAGGATCTTGGCTTGCACCTTTATAAGATAAATTAAACACAAGAACTAAAGCCAATCGATCATATGAAGCGACATACGTTCTCGGATTGGGCTCTGGAAATGCTGGAAGAAGATGACCAATTTTTTCGCAAAATCATCTTCAGTGATGAAGCGCATTTTTAGCTAAATGGCTTCGTCCACAAACAGAATATGCATTATTGGTCAGGTGAAAACTCTCATGTGCTTGAAGAAACACCACTTCATTCACAAAAAATAACTGTATGGTGTGGTGTTTTCAAGCTGGTGGTGTCATTTGACCATTTTTTTTCGTTGATGAAAATGACCGTCACGTTATAGTCAATGCAGATCGCTACAGAAACATGTTGCAACGTTATTTCTTTGGTCAATTGCATGAGCTAGACATTAATGATATGTGGTTTCAACAAGACCGTGCGACATGCCACACAGCGGGTCTAACAATCCGCTTATTGAAATCTAAATTCGATGAACGTGTTATATCCACAAATGGGCCAGTCGATTGGCCGCCTAGATCGTGTGATTTAACACCTAGACTTTTTTTTATGGGGTTACGTTAACTCATTGGTTTATGCGAACGGGCCATTCCCGTGGAAATGTGTGGCCGAATCATCGAAAATTGGGTTCAACGAATCGACACATGCAAACGTTCCCATGGTGGACATATGAACGATATCGAATTCCATACATAAATGATTTGATTGTACTTTGAGCCAATAATAAAATTTTCGAGATATCTCAAATGGTTTGCGTTTTATTTAAAAAAAAAAGTTGTGAAGTCCTTATTGGAAAATCCATAATTGGAAATGACAAAAGAAGAAGAGCAATTAGTATTTAATCACAATCCTGTAAACAATAGTAGATTGTTCTACAAGTAAAGGAAAGTGAAAGTTTTCCAGCGAGTGTAGTTGTGTAATTCACTAGCGAGTGAGTGGATAGAAATTTCACGAGCCTAGTAAATTATTTTTGTTACTCGTTAAATATGCCGTTTTTTTTGTAAACTTGATGAATTTTTACAAAAGAACAGTTAAAACCCACTTTAGATCAAAGTATATAAGCATAATGAAAAGTGTGGCATAATCTAAAAAAACACGGTTATATATTTTCTCACTTAAATCCATTTTGCAAAAGCTGTTGCTTCACTAACAGTATTAGAGCACAGCATTTTTCAAAATACCAATTCGGAGTTGGCTATTTTAATTATAAAATAAATGAAAATCCAACGAATATTATCAAAGCAACCTTGATTATACAAGCCATAATCTAAAAAACGAAGCTTTTATAAGGGAATTAGAAACGAGGAAAAAACCAAAATTTCCATAGTAAAACACATAAAACCTATGGGAAATCACTTTTTTTCCTAAGACAAATTTGTAAATGAAAACGTTGCAAATTCTTAATTATGATTTCTGAAATATTTTCATAAACGTTTGAATTTCAACATATATAAATTTCGTTTAAGTAAATCGTTTTCATTTTCTTGTAATAATTGATTTAATTAAACCAAAATATAAAAAAAAATTCATAACAATAGCTTTCTGGTCAAATTAAAAAGAAAAGCTTACTACAAGTCGTATGCATTAAGTCAATGTACATAGATGGCAGTGGGTAGTAAACATTTTGAAAAATCGTAGCAAAAATTGCGACCTGGGGAAATTTGAGTTTAAAAATTGTAGGATAAGCAAAACATATTCAGAAAATATTAAGAACGTGTCATAATTGTGTGATTAAATAATTTTTTTTCGTATTTCTCTGCCAACAATTATAGACATCTAACGTACACTAGTAAAACTAAAGATAAATTTAGCAAGTATATTTTAATTTGTCAGAGCCAACTTTGATGTATTTTTCAAAATGAAAGTTCGAAAAATATATTTTAAAAATAATTTAATTTTAAAATTTTTGCAATTAATATTTACTTAATATCAATATACCCTTCTTGTATATTGCTGCTAAAGATATGTAGAACACTTTTGTATAATCATTTTGTAATATTTTTGCTGTTTTCATTGAGAAACTTGAAGCTAAAAAACACCATTTTTACTATGGATTCCTATGGAAATCAGTGAAAAGTTATACCACTAAAAAAGCTTCTAAAAAATACGTCATAATGATTATGGCTCTATACTCTAGAAGGCTCTGATATTATATTACTAATAATAACTTTCTTTTTTTTTCAGGAGTCACAATTCTTTTATCTCTTACGGTCTTCCTTAACATGGTGGCTGAAACGATGCCAGCCACATCAGATGCTGTGCCTCTATTAGGTATAAATAAACCAACAATATATAAATTATAACAAATCATTAAATATTTACACTATATGTTTACTATATTTAAATAGATAACAAAAAACAAACAAACCTTTATCATCTTGATAACATTATTTATATTATATTACCAACAACAAACAATACCATTATTTTAACTTTCTATATAAATAAGTAGAATCTGCTGCTCCTTTATTTAATTTGTTAAGTTTTCCCATTCCGTTTTGTTGGCTTTTACACAAACAACATAAAATATAATCAAGCTTGAATATTGTGAACTTCTTTTTGGAGTGAACATTGCAATGAACAAAAAGCGATTTTCATGAAATGAAATTGTTTTCACACTGAACATCTGATCCTGCCTCCTTAGTTTCCCTATTCAAAACAAATTTCTAAATTCATACATACACGTACGTTACTTTAAACTTAAAATAAAATAAAATAAATGAAAACAGAAAAGCTCGTCATCATCAGCATCTTTATAATGAAATTTTGTACTGCTTTTGGTCTTAATACCTTATATAATTTAATACTGTTTGTTTCTCTAAGCAAAAAAAATCCAAAGCGAAAATAGAATTTCTTATATTTTATTTAAAAAAAAACTAAATAAATATTTTAAAGAAAAGTACGAAAAATAAAATTAACAAAATATGATTTATTCATTAAATTTATTACGATAATTTATTCTATTTGCTTAAAAAATATACATAATTTTTTTTTTTTTTTTTTTTTGTAGATAAAGCTAACCAAATATTGTTTGTTTAGTGTCTTGATATAATTTTTCAAGCACAAAAAAATTATTTCGTGTGCATTATTATTACCAAAGGGAATGTGAAATATTAACATATTTTTTTTTTTTTTGCAGGAACTTACTTCAATTGTATAATGTTTATGGTTGCATCGTCAGTTGTTTCAACGATTTTAATTTTAAATTATCATCATCGAAATCCTGATACACATGAAATGTCGGAATGGGTAAGTCAACTACTAACTACTATATAATATTTTTATTATCTAGCTAGATAATAAACATATTTAATCTTCCTAATATATAGTGCAGCGAAAATAGGGGTTAAAATAGGTGGAAGTCTTATAGATGGCAACGATCTATCCAAATTATTATAAGACATCATGTATTCTCTCCCTAATCAAGGCTGAGGTAATCGATGATTTTCCGTACAATAAATGAAAGAATTCTAATCCCAGGGGGTCAATTCTCGTTCTATGAAAAGTACAATGAAAAGTTTTTTCAGTGAAAAATGTTAATTTCCGATTCATGTTCTATGAGAAGGAGAAAAATGACGTCACAATCTTTTCATATGAAAAAAACTTTCTCACCGAATATTTTGGTCGTGAAAATATAAATAAATGTTGAAATCATTTTTTCTAAATACTAAATGTACAATTTCCATGAAAAAAAATGATCAAATATATTTTAAAATTAGTTTTTATAAAATTAAATAAAAAAAATAAATATTTTGATTAATAAAATGTTACCAGCGTAATTCGCGACATTTTATATATTAAGGATATTATGGTCAATTTAGGGAAATCCCTTATTAGTGGTTAAAAGTTAATTTTTTTCTCTTTAGTGTTTATTATGTGACAGTAGATTGAAAGAGTAAGTATGATACTTCAAACGTATAAATTTTAAAAAAAGTTATTAACATTTTTATTTAGAAAAATGGAAAAAACACAGAAAGGTAAAAGACCTAGCGAGGCTCAAAAAGGATACCTTATCGATTTTTTGGAGCTTAATCTGGATTTGGCTCATGACAGGTGGTTATAAATGAAGTTAAAAATCTTTATATGCCTAAAATGTATTAATATATTATTATGTAGGTTTATCTCAGTTGATGGGGCTCGAGCACGAGAGAACGCGTGGAATAATTTAGCCAAGGAAATTAATGGACTAGGAGGGGCTAATAAGGATGGGACAAAATGGCGAAAATATTGGATGGACCAAAAGTAAGTTACATAACCTATACATTTTTTTAAAATCATATTATCGTTTTAATACTTTTATTTCAGATTATACGCAAAAGATCGCCATGCGCAGTTAACGGCGATAAGCAATAAAAGTGGGGTGAATGGAGCAAAAATTCCAAAACCGTTGACTGACAATGAGGAGCGAATTTTAGCAATAATGACTCCTCAAGCCGTCGACGGAGATATTCATTTATTGGAACTTGGTGCACATCAAAACACAGTAGGTGTAGTCAATACCCATAATATTTTTATAATTAATTTATTCAAATCATTATAACCCATATATCCCTTAATATAATTTTTAGCCAGCTGAGTCAATTGAAATTATCGACGTAGACAATAACGTTGAATATTTGATTTCCGGGGCATCAATGTCAATCCCAGCAACAACTATGTTATATGATATCAATTTAACTCCACAGATAGATAATGTTACCACCCCCATCATTACTCGACCATCAGCCAGAAAGGCTAGAAAACGCGCAAAACCAAATTCAAATGAAGACGAGCATTTGCCAAAATTAATAAAGCTTGAAGAGAAGAAGCTCGAGTTAAAACTCGAAAAAATTCAGATAGAAAAAGAAAATCTTGATATATTTAAAAGTATTCTCATTACATTAAATGAAATTAAAAATAAATTGTAAAATAATAAAAACAAATTAATATTGTTTTAATTTAAAAAAAAAAAAATAACCTAATTAAAGTATTCAGTCACTATATTTGACTGTACTCTACGCGCTTCAGCTAAAATTGATTGTTGGTTTATTTCTGAAGTCACAGTTTCATCGTCATCGTTATCATCAATTTCAATTACATCCGGCAAAGGAACACGAGCTTTGATTAAAATATTGTGGAGCACAGCACACGCATTTATTATTTTTCCGGCTTTTTCTGGGGTGTAATATAATACTCTTTCCTTTGATAAACATCGGAATCTGCTTTTAAGTACTCCTATACACCGTTCTACTAAACTACGGGTTTTTTTATGCGCCATGTTATAAGTAATTTCGCCATTTGAAATGGCATTTTGGATAGGGGTCATTAACCATGGCTGTAAGGGGTAGCCGCTGTCTCCTAATAACCAAAAATGTCGTTCCCCACTCGAGTACTTTTCCTCCAAAATTTGTCTTAGGTTAGACCGACGCCATACATAAGCATCATGCGCCGTCCCTCCAAATCTCGCGTTCAAATTAAAAATCAGGTAGTTCGCATCACACACAACTTGCACATTCTTCGAGTGCCCACCTTTCCTACAGTAGTAGACGTGCTCGACATTCCTCTTGGGCGCACAAATTCGTATATGTGTTCCATCCACCAAACCAATAATTCCAGGAAAGTTCGACATTTCAAAAAAATTTTGTTTTGACTGAACCATTTCCTGGTTTGTCGGGAATCGCACATATTCGTGCGCTATTAAATTTAGAGCTTCCGCTACTTCGGTGATGGTTCGACTAACCGACGTTTGAGACATCGTTGCCATGACGTCTTGACCAACTGCCCGTTGGAAACTTCCGGTCGCAAAAAACCGCAATGCGCACAGCACTTTTAAATAACACGGAATTGCGTGTATTCTTTCGGTCTCGTTTAGTAAAGGCATAAGTTTGTCAATGAGCTCCCTGGAAATCGTCTTAGGGAATCTATATAAATCTGAGAACTGTCTATCTGACAGAATCTCAAAAGGATTTTGCGTGTCCCTTAAGCGCCTTCTAATGACCCGAATATTGTCTCTAGAATACATAATAGTTTGTTTTTGTTATATAAATTATAAATACATATAAATAATAGAATTCACATCACATATTTCCATAAACTCTAAAAAATTTTGTAAACAAAAATATTAATTTATTGTTTCAAAATGTTTGGTTAGAATTCTATGTAAATATTTTTTGTTAAAACAATTACATACCTTTGGCGATTTCTGCTGCGTCTTTCTATGATGACTCGAATTGTTACGCTCATATTTCGTAAATATTTAATAATTAAATGTATTATGTTTATGGTAAAATAATTATTTATTTATTTTGTGTAGTGACAGGTGTAGCAAAATGTCAAAATATATTCAGCAATCTAGTACAAAATGAAAAAAAATATTCAGCGTTATGCTGAATCATTTTTTCATTAGGGCAACAAGAATCGCACACTTTTGTTCCGTGAAATAAAACTAATGAAAAAGATGGGACAGAAGGGAAATGAGAAGATTTTTTTCATACAATTTTTTCATAGAACGAGAATTGACCCCCAGGGTAACAAAAAATATTTAATAATACATCATTCTAAATACATATCTAGTCAATAAATGTGATAAATAGTAAAATATAAATAGAAATATTATTTTTTTCTAAGTTGGCAGCATTGCGATAGACATCTGTTGTAACGAAATTTATTTGACCCAGTGTCGACTTCCCCTCTGAAGAAAAGGGACCGGGATTTCGCTATCAAAACACACGAATTTAGGGGTCCGATGCGATATCTCTGGGGGGCTAAGCACAGGGTAGCTAGAGCTCCCCTCCCTGATGTAGTCGGACCAATAAATGAGAGGGACATGTGGTGGGTTGAAACCAAGGGGACGAAGAAAAGCCAAAAAAAAAACCAAGTGTGGATAACTCGAACGTGTCAGCGCTAGGAGGCTCGAGACAAATCCAGTGGAACGCCATACGGCGGAATGTCCCATTCTCCCACCTCTGATACGCTCCCTACATACTTATCTTTAGCCGCTCATACGCCTTAATCTGCTCACCCCACAGTAAATAAATAAAAGAGCTCCTTAGTGTGAGTTCATAACACCGGTTGGTGTATATATATGTTTATTTAACAGACAATCAAAATGAACTATTATGGCCGGGGAATAACCCCCTCGAGGCTCCCGGTCTGGTGGTTGCGGGACGGCACTATATTAAAGAAGGTGGTTGGGGTTATCAAAAAAAAACAAGTCACACTGAGATATATAGCTAATATTAACAAATCACAAAAATAAGGAATATAACTGGGAAACCCAACAAAAAAAATTTTGGTGTACCGCTTACCACCGATTGGTTCCTGATCCTTCTAAAGCTTTGCTCGGTCCCGGCACCTGTATGAAAACAAACAAACAAAAAAAACGAAAAATCTACAGGTCGTATTTTATCTAGTAACTTATCTATATTAAATGATGTTAACTGTTTGAGGAGTATAACCCATCGGTTAGCTCCAGGTTGGATACTTCATTAATTTATCTATCCTAGTTCTAAGGGCTTCGTTCTTTGAAGCCGTCTTACTGGATTTTGGTTATTCAGCATACGACGCAAATCCACATTTTCATGTTGACTGAGGCGCTGTACGTGTTTCCTAGCATATTTCTTAATTTCTTCATCGACGTACTCCATTTTTAGATCCTTATGAAGGTTATCATTCCTTATGTACGATGGTGCGTTGACCATACTACGCAAGACTTTATTTTGAAAAGTTTGAATTAGTTTTACGTTAGTTTTCTTGGTACAGCCCCATAGCTGAATACCATACGTCCATACAGGTTTCAATATCTGCCGATATCATAGCAGTATATTATGTAATGTTAGTTCAGAGTTCCTTCCTATGAGCCAATCATTTTTCTATATTTGATGTTTAACTCTTCCTTTTTCTTTCTAACATGCTCTTTCCACTTGAGTTTAGCATCAAGGGTCATTCCTAAATATTTTGCCGTGTTTGCATGTGGAATTGGTTGCGAATTTAATCGAACAGGTAACCAATTAACATTTTTGTAAGTAAAGTTTATATGCACAGATTTAGTTTCATTGAGTTGAAGGCGCCATTTTTTCGTCCAATTACTCAATTAATTTGCAGAATTTTGTAATTTACTGGTTGACTCTTCTATGTTGTCTCCAGTTGCCAAGATTGCAGTATCATCCGCAAATGTTGCAATACTTGTCCCTTTTATGCTTGGCACGTCTCGGGTATAAATTATATAGATTATCGGCCCCAGAACACTTCCTTATGGAACTCCAGCCGATATTTTCTTTAATTCGGAGTATTCCTCTTCATTGAGGGGGCATTTGACAATACCTCCTATGGTTCAATAGAGAGGGCAGCCATGGAGAAGGGGGTTCCGCCGTCTATAACTAGGTGGATCCGCTCCATGCTGAAATATCGCGATATTACAGCCACATTACGTGGCGAGTCAGTAACCATCAGGGCCGTAAAGGGCTGTCCCCAAGGAGGTGTACTGTCTCCTCTTTTATGGTCATTGGTTATTGATAGACTACTGGTCCTCCTGAATAGCCATGGGTTTGATGTCCAGGGCTATGCGGATGACGTGGCTATCGTGATTAGAGGCAGGTTTGATGAGATCATCTCTGATCTCATGCAAAATGCACTCAACTTGATATGGCAGTGGTGTGACAAGGAAGGACTTAGTGTCAATCCAAACAAAACTGTCATTGTCCCTTTTACGAGGAGGAGAAAGCTCTCGCTTGTAGCTCCCTCGTTAAACGGTACTATTGTTGCCTTTTCCAAAGAGGTTAAATATCTAGGGGTTATCCTGGATCATAAACTGAACTGGGAACAACATATACAAAAAATTCAAAATAGAGCCACAAAGGCTTTTTGGGCCTGTCAGAGACTCTATGGACGTACTTGGGGACTACAACCAAAAATGATCTACTGGTCATTTCTAACAATTATTAGGCCTATAATCACTTACGCATCGCTAGTGTGGTGGCCTAAAACTCAACAAAGGACAGCGCAAACTTTATTGAATAAGGTTCAGCGTATGGCCTGCATTGGGGTTACGGGCTCAATGAAAACATGTCCAACCGCAGCAATGGAGACACTCCTAGGACTAACTCCATTGCATCTGCATATAAAAAAGGATGCTGCTACTATGGCCCTTAAGATGCAGGCGGAGGGTAACATCAAACCAGACAATATGGTGGGCCATCTGGAGATCCTTAAGGAGTTTCAGACAGATCCCACTATAGGAATGCCTTCCGACTGTATGCCAGCCAAACTGGATTTCCACAAACCCTTTTGTGTTAGATTACCTGACCGGGAGGAGTGGAGTACAGGGGGACCATCCTTTGAGCGAGGGTCATTGGTGTGGTTTACAGATGGATCAAAAACGGAAGATGGGGCTGGGGTAGGAATACATGGGAGTGGAGTATCACTCTCGAAGTCCTTGGGTACCAATGCAACCGTCTTTCAAGCAGAAGTGCATGCTATAGAACTTTGTGCTAGGATAGGCATATCTAAAGGCCTAAACGACGCAAAGGTTTATATCGTATCAGACAGCCAATCGGCCTTAAAGGCTCTTAGGTCTTTTACCATTGAGTCAAGGCTGGTATGGGATTGTCTGAAGGTTATTAAATTGCTGGCTAGCTCAAATAAGGTAACACTTGTTTGGGTGCCAGGTCACACTGGAATTGTGGGAAACGAGGCAGCTGATGTCCTCGCCCGCGAGGGATCTGCCTTTCCATTAATTGGACCAGAGCCCTTCTGCGGCGTCTCTAAGGGGCACCTTAGGGCAGCAGTTAAACGCTGGGAGGATGTGCAAAAGTCCTATTACTGGCGCGGAATTCCAGGTTTGCGACAGGCGAAGGAATTTATTTCACCTTCGTCGGCCAGGGCCAAGGAATGTCTTGTACTTAGGAAACCTGAGTTGAGGCTGCTTACCGGCTTCCTCACAGTTCACATCCCCTTAAGGTATCACCTAAAGAAAATGGGCCTAAGTTCGACGGATAGATGTCGCTTCTGTGACATGGAAGCGGAATCAGCGGAACATGTTCTGTGCCATTGCCCAGCCATTTTCTGCAAAAGGTTACAACATCTAGGAGGGAGAGTAATGAGCCCGGATGGTATGCATCATATACCGGCCGGCAGTATTGTCAGGTTCATTAAGAGCCTGAATATTGACTGGACGGCTCATTAAGTAGGGTCCATGCACAAAAGATCTTTTAGGTCGCAGTGCGGGGTGGCTTGAACGCCCACATGGCCCTCAACTAATAATAATAATAATAATTCCTCTTCATACTTTACACGAAAGTGTCGATCAGCTAGATATGACTTTGAAATCAGATAAAACTGCTTCGGCAGATCTCTGTGTAGTTTATATTCCAGGCTTTGGTGCCATACTTTGTCGAACGCTTGAGATACGTCCAAGAAGAAACTTTAGCATATTTTTTATTTTCCAGAGCATCTTCAATGAGACCTGTGATTAGGTGCACTTGATCTTTGATACAGTGGCTTTCTATAAATCCAAATTGGTGAGGAGGTATGAGTTTTCTGATTTATATTACTGATTTTAACCTCTTCAGTAGTAGCTTTTCAAATAATTTTGAAATTGTAGGAAGTAGGGAAATCGGCCTGTACGATGTGTTCTTGTTTGGCGGCTTGTTAGGTTTTAGAATCATTATCACCTCTGCCACCTTCCACTGGTATGGAACGTATTTCAATCTTAACGCTGCGTTGATTACTTGCAGTGATTTTCGTAATCATTTTTCTGGTAGAGTTTTAACTATAAGTCTAGTGATTAGGTCATAACCATGGGATTTTTTTTAACTTAAGTTGTTATTAATTTCACCTTTTAGCTCTTGTAGTGTTACAGGTCTTATGTTTATAGGTTATCCACTTTATTTACTGGAATTATATTTTCTTCAGATATTTGCCTTGGAAGGGGTTGAAATGTGTCTTCAAGATAGTCTGCAAACAATGCCGCTTTTTCTTTGGCACTTCTAGCCCAAGTTCCAGCATCATTCTTGACAGGAGCTATTTGTACTTTAGGCCTTTTAAGACCTTTAGTTTCTTTTTAAAGGGAATAATTAGTGTCCTTGTTGCCAGAGAGACCAGCTAGGTATTCACTAAAAGCTTTGTTCTTGATTTATTTGATAAGGATTTTTAATTTTTTGCTTAAATAATTTAGTCGTTATTTGCTTTGTGGTGCTCGATTCCTCTGCCAGATTTTCCGCGCTTTCCGTTTTTCTCTAACCCGATCTCTCACTTCTACTGGACAGTTGATGTGATTTTTCGTTTGATTATAAGTAGGAAGAGTACTCTGCCACGCTGCCTGCAGAATACTGTTGTTCAGCAGCTCCAATTGAACATCAAGTTCTGCCGGAGTTTTAATTGGTACTTGTAATTCAGTATTGTCTTCTACTATTTTTCGGAAGAGATCCCAGTTTGTTTTATTATTTGTTTACCTAGGCAAATTTTGTTTTTTGATAATGGTATCACTGAGTGTTATAATAATAGGCATGTGGTCAGACGAAATGCCTTCACTGTTTTCGAGTTATACGCAGTTTACAGATATCCTTTTTGTTACGAAGAAATCTATCAAATCTGGTATCTTATTTGTATCCGCTGGCCAATATGTTGGTTTACCTCCAGACAGGAACTCGCAGTTTAAAGCCCGGCCAGCTGCAAATAGCTCCTTACCCTTATGGGTTGTTAGTCTTGATCCCCAATATGTATTTTTAGCGTTAAAACCGAGCAATTTGATTAACGTAACATAGTTTTGTTTATTCAGATTATACCGCGGAGGGCAATGTAAAGAAGATATGAGCCGTTAATTTTGAAAGTGGTGCAAGTCCATTTTTCAAAAAATTTAAGTTAATGATAGCAACAGCCAAATGAAAGTATAATCTTTCTAAAGGTGAACAATTTATAGTAAAAATAAAAAATCCCTAATACTTGTTCAAAAAATATGAAAATTCAAAATCCCGTATATTTTTGCATTTATTGTTTCTCTATTCCTTCATTTTCTCGTTTCAACAAAATGTGGACTTACCCCACTTTCAAAATAAACGGCTCAAATGTTGATTACCTTTTGATTATTTAATCGAATATTAATGGTGGCTACTTGCATAATTTCTTCTTCAATTTTTACTCCTTCGTAATGTTTGATATTTTCCTTCACAAATATGGTTGAACCACAAATCAATATATACAGATCATTCATATTGAACAAAAAAATGAAACCTGATGGGGTGCTGCAACAGAACAGAAACAAACCTTTCAAAAATATAAATATTTTAGAAACAAACCAATTTAAAATCAGAAATACGCGCCTACTTGGATAAATAGCATTATTACATTGTTGAATGTATGTACATTTGTACTATTTTTTAGCCAAAATTGAATTGCTTCGCTTTTTCTGCTTACTAAGTTTTATAATTTTTTTAAATTACACTTGCTGAGAGAGAAAGAACAAACTGTACGTATACATTCAACAATGTATTAATGCTATTTATCCAAGTAGGCGCGTATTTCTGATTTTAAATTGGTTTGTTTCTAAAATATTTATATTTTTGAAAGGTTTGTTTCTATTCTGTTGCAGCACCCCATCAGGTTTCATTTTTTTGTTCAATATGAATGATCTGTATTATATTGATTTGTGGTTGAACCTCCTCTCGCTTTTCCTGATGGATGGACGGCGTGGTAGCACTGGTATCCTCGAATTCTGACGAATGAATCTTTTGTCAAATGAGATTCTGAAATTAGGCATATAAATATCTATCTTTTCTTTATTTAGGAAAATTTTTAACTTTGGAATTTGTTGCAACAGCCCATTTGCATTCCAATTGGCGATTCTGAATGTGTTATTCATCTTCATAGATTAGTACATCATAGAAGTGATTTCATTCACTGTTTCTTGCTTATTTAACCGCTTATTTAAAGCGTCTAGGCTTCTTTCTTGTTTATTGATACATAATTGATAAACAATAAACATATTCATAATGGTTATATTTCGAAAACTGAAGGCAATTTTTAATCATAATAAAAATAATATATTTAAATAATTTCACTAAATGGAAGTTAATAAAATTAAAAACAAAATTTAATTAAAAAAATTTCGTGTTTTGTTTTGTTTTTTTTCAGGTTCGCGTGATATTTTTATACTGGTTACCATGTATTTTACGAATGACTCGACCTGGTCAAGAAACATACGATTGTCCACCACCACCTATTGGATCACATTCGACGGAAAAACAAAAACAATTACAAGATGTAGAATTAAGAGAACGTTCATCAAAATCACTACTGGCAAATGTTTTAGATATCGACGATGATTTTCGTTGTAATCATCGTTGTGCAAGTGGAACACTACCACACAATCCAACATATTATAGGACAATGTACAGGTGAGTAAATCTCATTTGACCTCTTTTATTACTTTTTATAATCCTTAAAGTGTTTTTAATTTGTCGATTATTCGATTTTTGAACATCAATTTGGTTCAATAGTAAGAACGTTATACAACGGTAATAAAAATGTTTTAGTAATCTATTGTTTGGCTTAGAGGTAGGATAACCGATGCTTACTTACCTCTACTGAGACTTTCGAAACGTATTTTTACATATTGTAGGAACTTTGTGGTACACAGTGAATGTCATATTCTTCCTAACTAATTAAAAATTACGTTGTTCGTCAAGGAACTCTCTTCATTACCGCCGATAGCCCCATCAAAATAGTATGCTTTCTCTTAACCATTAAAGTTAAGTAAACAAATTTATAATTTATTATTTAAATTATTGGATTCTGAAATTTTGAAAAATTGCATCTGTTCGGCATTCAAGGTGATAAACATTGACTAATAATGTTTTAAGCAGCTATTTGGTGTAAATTTGCTTGAAAGGTACAGATGAACTAACAGAATTATTTATTGAGGCAGGTAGAATAAATTACGTCTAATATCAATTCCTGAGTAAAGACTTTTGTTTCATAAATCTTATGTACACACAAAACCAACACAAATGTCTTATACAAGCCATACAACAATGCCTACTAGATATACAAGCCTATGACTACAAGCAATTTTTACAAATTGAAACACATTAAAGGTCGCTGCACGAGTATGGATATAAATCCGTACAATCTGAATCCGGTCATTCATCCAATGAAATTACCCAAATATTGTCATGTGACCGAAAAAAATATTCCCCTATTTCTCCTCTCGAGTTAAAATTATTTCAACATTAAGCAAAATATCCGCAGAAAACCAACATAACCATACCAAAAAATATATATTATGAGCTATTTTTCCCCTATTTTTAGTTTATTTGCTTATTTCTGACTTTTCGATTTTTAAAAAAAATTGTTATTTTATTATTATTGAAATTTTCATATAATGTATTTGTTATTACTGAAACTAAAAGCAAAGAGAAGTTGATAAATTTATTTAGCAAAAGTTCAAATAAGTTACTAACTTCGTTCGGATTCAGATTGTACGGATTTATATCCATACTCGTGCAGCGACCTTAAGTCTCCCCGCTACGCGGCAGTATAATAAAGAAAAGATATTTTTTTGTTTTTGCTTTGTCCAAAAACATTTTATTATTCATTTAGTTTTTTTAGTGCAGCATAATGCTTCAAAAAGGGAACACACGCACTTTCTGATCAAAGAGGAATACCATGTGAATTTTATTTATTCATGTAAATTTAATTTTTTTAGATAAATCTAGTGTATTATGTGTTTTAATAATAAAATATTGGAAATATTACTGAAAATAAATTAAATCAAATAAAAATTAATTTATGTACTCGATTTGAAAAACAAATTAAAGCATAAAACAAGCGCGTAACATCTCCCTTTCACGTAATATAATGCACTAAATAAAAAAAAAACTCGGCGAACAAATTTATAATTTCGATTTTTTGTTTATTTTTCGCTTCTCTCCTTTGTTTAGTTGTTTCTTGAATATAAATAAATTTTTGTTTCTCTCTTTAGAAAAGAAATAAATCGATCGCTATTTCATTTCCTATCCCTTTCCTTCCGTTTGTTTTTAAAGAAAGAAACAAAAAATGAATTTTTAACATGAAAGATGAAACAAAACAATAAACAAAACAAAAAAAAAAATCTTTACTTTACTACACTGCCACATAGCGGCGGAGACTTAGTGTGTCGTCACTGTTTGTAGTCATAGGCCTGTATATTCAAGATGGCATTGCATACAAGCACAAAATAAAACCTACTACATATTTCTGTAAGTATTAGCGTCATAATACAGTATAATCTTTACATACTTTGATTTTAAATTGTAGTTTGTATCAAAAATAGTATAAAATATATTCACTAACACTTACAGAATAGTAGGTTTTGGATTTAATAATATGCGTGCGTCACGAAAATAATATGGCTTGTATAAAGATATTTGTATTGGTTTTGGTACACAACAATAAAGTTTCGCACATTAAAAGATTTTTTGGTTTACAATTGTTATGGAAAATATCTCTACGCAAAGTTATAGTATATTATTCAACAAGCACATAATGATTAATGATTGCTGTTATTCACGAAGATGAAGTTTACCGAAACGACCCGATAAGCGAGTGTCGTAAATTATCTGAGTGAATAACAGCCATTATATGTGAGGAGCATACGATACTTTGTCCAAGCCTACGACAAATGACATTGTATTTTATAATCAAATCCTTTAAATAATCTTAAAATAATTTTCGTCGACATTTTGACGTCACAATTTAATTATAATGAAAATGGCAAGAGACTACTAGATAAAATTTCAAAACTAGCAGTGAATAATGGATACCATCGTTATCATCATCATCATCGTTATATTAATAGACAAATATGAATTTTGTCCTGCATTTTACGCCGAAACTATCCAACCGATTTTCATAAAAATTACACCATTCGAAAGGTATTCTTTTGTAGGTGTGCACAATATATGTCTTAAATAAATCAGATATCAGATAGTTGAGTTGTAACGGTTTAAAAATACCACATTACAACAACAACCTTTGTATGTTTGCATATAGGAATCAAATCAAATAGGAATCATATTAAATCCGTTTTGATTTTTATATTGTCAGCTCTTTCATTGTTTTGATGATGTTACATGTAAAAGAAAGAGGCTTATAGAGAAATGCATTAACATTTTGTTTAAATAGAAAGTGTTAAACGTAATTCAATTACAAAAACAATATGTGTATTTTTCATTTTTTTTTTTTTTTTTTGTTCGACATAAATAGAAAGAGAGAAGCTGTGTTTTTCGGTTGCTAATTAGGCTTTCATTTTCCATATTCTTTTGTGCATTCAAATTGTTCAGAAATCAATAAAAAAAACGATTTGTGAATTGTGCATTTAAATTACGCTTTTAGTTTTCAAAGGGTTCGGGAGTGGGTGAGTTTATATTCAACTGTGATCAATTGTTTTTCTTCTGTACGGCGGTAAGTTTTTCTTAAATTTAAAAATTCTCGCCTTGCTACTATTACTGGTAGAGCGGAGCGGCATCGTGACAGAATTAATAAGAGATTACAAAGAAGTGCATTAAACGACAATGGTACGTACAAATAATAATCCTATAGATAATTTAGATGGTTCTTTTAAATGTGCTTTAAATTCAAGCCCGCGTAATTTTAATTCTTATAGTTGTGATTCAATGAGTTTGCGTTGTGCATTTTGTAGTGCCAAACATTTTCAAGCAGAAGTCATTTTATAAAACACAGTCGTTTACTTTATGTTGCCATAAAGGCAAAATTGATTTACCTCCTCTTGGTCAGAATACATTATTTAAAATCTATGCGATGGACTTTTTCTAATGATAATTCGACCAAACGTCGTTCTAAAAATTACTTTGAAAATATTCGTTCCTATAATTCAGCATTTGCAATGGTTAGTTCTGAAGCTAAATTGTCTAATACTCTTTTGAACGGTGTATACCATTTTAAGATTCATAATATTTTTTATCATCGAGCTGGAGCTTTAACATCTAAATATGATAGTCAACCGTGCTATGCATAGTTATACATAAAATTAAAAGTTAATCGAGAAACAGATATACGTCGTTTCAATGATGTTGTTCATTAAGTCCAGGAAACACCACGCTATTTTCGGTCAAATCTGCCATGTTACAAGTGTTAAGTCCTTATAAATTTTGTAAAATTACATAATGAAAACAAAGCTTGTTATTCTCATTAAAGAGTGACGTTGGTTGATTGGTACGGAGTATAGAAGTTAAAATGCTGCGCGGGGTTCGGGTGCGAAGCGCCCAGGGGCAGAGCCCCTAGTTATAATTAAAGAAACAAATGTATAATGATTAATGAGTGTATTATATGTTAGTCGTGAATAATAGTATATTATTCAACGAGCATTAATGATAGCTGTTATTCACGAAGATGAAGTTTACCGACATGAGCCGATAAGCGAGTGTCGTAAATCATCTGAGTGAATAACAGACATTATATGCGAGTAAAATACGACACTTTGTCCACGACCGACAAATATCATTATGTTTTATAATCAAATTCTTTAAATACTCTTCTTCAAATAATTTTCGTTGACATTTTGACGTCACAGTTTAATAATAATGAAAATGGCAAGAGACTACTAGATAAAATTTCAAAAATCAAATAATTTACTTGGAAGTATTGAATAATGAAAGAAGAGACTACTAGATAAACTAGCAGTGAATAATGGATATCATTATAATTGATAAAACAAACGTATAATGAATATATTATACGTTAGTCGTGGACAATAGTATATTATTCAACGAGCATATAATGATAGCTGTTATTCACGAAGATGAAGTTTGCCGACACGAGCCGATAGGCGAGTGTCGTAAATCGTCTGAGTGAATAACAGCCATTATATGCGAGTAGAATACGATACTTTGTCCACGACCGACAAATATTATTGATTTCCCTTAAATACTCTTCAAATAATTTTCGGTGGCATTTTGACGTCACAGTTAAATAATAATGAAAATGGCAAGAGACTACTAGATAAAATTTCAAAAATCAAATAATTAACTTGGAAGAATTGAATAATGAAAGAAGAGACTACTAGATAAACTAGCAGTGAATAATGGATATCATTATAAGTGATGAAACAAACGTATAATGAACTATTATACGCTAGTCGTCGACAAAGTACATTTTACAAAACTAATGCTATGAAAGTACGAAGATTATATTTTATTTATTTATTTATGGTTTTTTTGTTTTAATTAATTAAATTTTGTAATACATAATTGATTTATTTAAACCAACATTTAAAAAAAAATTCCTAACAACAGCCCAACCAGAGCCATTCTGGTCAAATTGAAATAAAAGCTTACTACAATTCGTGTGGATTTTACGTCAATATACATTACATATAATGCAGTAATGGCAGTAAAAATTTGGTAAAATTGTACCTACCAAAAATTGCCACCTGCGGATATTTGAAGTTCTAAAATTGTAGGAAAACCAAAACAAACTCACAAAATATTAAGAATGTGTCATAATTTTGTGATTAAATAATTTTTTTCGTATTTTTCTGTTAACATCTTAGACATCTGACGCCAGTGTACTTAAAACTAAGATAAATTTAGCATTCATCAGATTCGTCAGAATCAACTTTGATATATTTTTCAAAATGAAAGTTCGAAAAATATATTTTAGAAATAATTTAATTTTAATATTCCTGTCATTAATACACTGCGTGCGGCAATTAAAAAACGGAACAGGAATTTTCTTACAAAAAATACCCAAATTGAACGCTTGGATCTTAGTAAAATAACACCTTTCAAAAAAAAAAATTTGTTTCTAGTAGAAGGAAATTTTCTCTTCTTTTCGGTTTTTTATGACTTTTCTGAGTAAAACAAAATGTCAAAAAAAAATAAAAATATGCTGCTGTTTGAAACCGTAAACGAACTTGCTCGATATTTCATTCAAAAATCCAAATTGGCCATTATATAGAGAATTTAAAAACCTTGAAAATGATACTAAGGAAATTTCTGAGCGGCCAATCTTTGTCAGGTTATTGAAGTTTTAGAGAAAACATATCAAAAAACGTATAAACGTTAACAACTACGAAGTTTAAAAAATTGTCTGAATATTATGAAAAATGTTTCGGCTTTTTATAGACAATATATTAATTGTAAATTACATTCACTGTTTGTTCGATTTGCCAAATCAGAAAAATAACAGAGGCCAATCACTCATAATATGTATATCTACCATCAAAGTAGAAATATTATCTCCTCCCCCCTTTTCTTTAGCCCAGAGTTCGATACCAATGTTTCAACTCTCAAAAATTAGAAATCTGTTTGAGTTCTTGTGTTGTTAATTCGGTTTCGTACTGAAAAAGTAAGGACTACTCTTCAAGTAGCTACGACCGAACTACAAAAATTCAACTCTCGCTTTATACATTAATATACAATACGTTACAGTTGATTAAACCCAATGCAAACAATGTTGAAAATATCCTTGCCTGATTTTATTTTAACCCCCGTGTTATTTGGGTTTTTACTAAAATTTGACGAACATTATCACTGAAGTAAAAGGCTGAACATTTTTTTTTTGAGTTTTAAAGTCATACATTTTGTTATTTTGTCGGGAAATACCAAAAAAATGCATTTTTTTATTGTTACATGTCAATAAATCCACGCCAAAATTTAAATAAATACACGAAATATTTTTATGAAATTATAATTTTTTTTAATATTTAAGTATATTTATTTATAATAATACATTTTTTTATTTATTTTAATAATGAGTGCTGCCTCCATTTTTTTAAATAAGCTCAAATATTCTATTGGGCATTGAATCGTATAGCGAATTCAAATAAATCAAAGAAATGTCGGCCCAAGCAGCTTTGATAGCTTCAATAAGCGACTCCTTATCATTATACTGCTTATCCCCTTCATAAACCTTGCGAGAAAGCCATCCCCAAACGTTTTCCATAATATTTAAATTAGGAGAGTACGGGGGCCATTTAAGTAAAATGATGTCGATTGAGAACTAGCTCTTCTTTGCGTAGGTCATGGAAATAATAGTTATAACCATCGGGCCCATCTAAATTGAATTTTTTCTCATCCGAAAACACGACTTTATACCACTGGTTATTCCATATCATATGCTCTTTCCCAAATTGACGCCGATTGTTTTTTCGAGCTTCGTTTGATGGTGGCTTTTCTTAATTTTCATCCGTTTAAGATGTTTAGCTTTCTGTATGGTGCGACGAACGGTTGGTACACAGCAATACGAATTATTTTACTCTTATCTACCGATTTTAATTTCGAAACAGAACAGCCTTTCATATTTTTTCCATAGCTGTCAGGATTTCTTAAATAATTTAGCACAACAGTGTGACTTCGGCCTAGTTTTTCGGCTAAGAACCGGCTCGGATGTCTTTGATCGTGGTAAGCATCAATTTTTCCCTTTTCGACATCGTTTAGGCTTTTATTTTTTCCCATTTTTTTAAAAAAACAATTTACAACACTAATTTAATTTTTATTTAATATTTTTTATTTTAATAAAACTAAACAAAAGAAAGGAAAATGAACTGGATTTATTCACGTGTAACAATAAAAATGAAATTGTTTTTACCATGTTTAAATGAAAAACAAAAAAAGGTATATTTCCAAAGCCAACTAGAAAACAAATTTTTAGTCATTTGATTAGTGATGAAATTATCTACCTTTCAGTATAGAAAAAACAATAGCGATAGAATCCAAAAGAGATGAATTCGCGAATTCCCATTTTTTTATTTAGTGGATTTAATCTGCTGTAACGGACTGTATATATTTAGCTAGGGACACTGCAGAACGCTTTGAAATAATAGAACAATTTAATAATGCAGATTAAAAGAGTGTTCGATTCCCATCCGATTTTTTATTTATTTTTTTTTTTATTATTTTTTTTTAGTATTCAAGTAATAACCAAATATTTTACTTTAAATTAAACATTCAGCTTTATAGTTATTACAGTAATTACACAATAAAATACGTGGTACGCGTTTATGTTGCGCCTAAATGTATGCGAACACTACAACAAATTATTTAAAAACTTTTATATTATGCGTTATAGTAAGCTATGAAAATTTTCTGTCATAAATTTCATAGCATGCTATGCTTGAAATAAGGGACAATTTAAACGGGCATACAAGAAAAAATTTTTGGCGACAAACATTAGCATCAAAAATAATAAATTGGCATCACAAATAATATTTTGGCACCACATATGAAAAAACAAACAAATATTTTTGAAGGACATTATTAAATACTGTGGCGACAAACATTGACATCAAAATTAATAAATTGGCAACAAATATAATATTTTGGAACAGAAAAAAATTATTTTTAGAGTAAAAAAAAAAAAAAATCGAGACAAAAAATTAAATTTAATCGATACAAATTATTTAATATTTGATGGGGGATCGATATAAAATATTGCAGTGTCATTAATAGATTCAATATAATCCGCTCCTACGTGCGGCACGCAGTGCGACATGTTTGCCTATCCTGGCTCCTACGTCCCTCGAAGTTTAAATCTAAGGCCCCTCGGAGGGCTAAGCGGGGGGGGAGCGAAGCGACCTCCCGCGTGCCCATGAGAGTTACCGAAGCCGTTAGCCTCTACAATTCTAAGTTAAATTAGGGATCTCCATTTTCCAGAATATTTTAAAACTAATTTAATTTTTGTAGTTTTTAATTTATTTATTTATAACTTTGTTGCCAGTTAATTATTTTTGTCGCCCAAAATGTTTATTTCGATGCCAAAAAATAATTTTTGTGTACCCTTCCAATAGTGCCAAAAAATTATAAATGTTGCCAAATTATTATTATGATGCCAAGAAATTTTTGTTTGTTGCTCATTAATTTGTGCCGTTTTATTATTTTTTTGTATCTCAAATATTAATTTTTTGTGTGCCGGTTTATTGCCAGCCTTGAAATAATATAACAATGAAAATTAAATAAATTTTATTATGGTGAATGTGGCTTAGTAGTATAACTTATTGGACTAGAGCGGTAAGGTCTGGGATTGTGCTCAAGTCATTTTAGTTTTGTATTTTCAATTTATATTTTTTTGACATGATAAGATAACGTCTTACACCGCATATTCAGAAAATTGGCACGAAATTTTCCCTTTGTAAGCATTACATTTAATTTAAATGTCTGATTTCTCAGGTTGGTTCTTAGGCTTCATGCCTCACGCACCATATTATTGCATAATGTGTCATAAGGCGGCGAGGCAAGCCATTGTAGCGAGAGAACGCCTCTTCTGATCGGAGCAATTCTAATCTCAATTTGTGAGTAAAGAAACTTTTGCGAATATTTTATTTTAAATTAAGAAAATTAACCTCCACATAAATTTTAATTGAAATTAAAATCTGCACAATAGCGATTTACAATAGTTGAGAACATTGAAGAGAGAGAATCTCTCATTTACTTGTGCGTAAAGAAACTGTGGCAGATGATTTATATTAAATTAAAATAATTAATATCAATATCTTATGAGCGTTATCATGCAAAACAGCTACGGCCAAGTAGACCACACAGCCCACACCGAATTTTTTTGTGAAGAAACGCACAACTCCCGCTGTTTTTCGGTA
This sequence comes from Tipula helvola, assembly GCA_963556165.1. Lineage (NCBI taxonomy): Eukaryota > Metazoa > Arthropoda > Insecta > Diptera > Tipulidae > Tipula > Tipula helvola. The sequence continues at coordinate 234,378,293 of OY744483.1, forward strand.
TGTAAGGTTTTTGTGTGATGCCCCAACATATGTATGTAAAATCTTCCTTAAAAACCCTTACTCTTTGGTTTAAGGTCTATTTAAGGTACAATATTAATTAAATGCCTTTAATCTCGAGTTATTCCTTCTCGGCTAAAAACTAGCGGCTAAAAAAATATCAAATTGTCAAATGGTGATTGTAGCAGCGGCCACTGGACAAATACATTTTATATAAATTGTTTCCGTTATAGGACGGGCTGTACCCTCTAGTTATATATAAAACCAGATGAATATACAGTGAATGTCATTTACAATTAATATATTGCCTATAAATAGCCGAAATATTTTTCATAAACGATGACAAGTAAATTTTTTAATCTTGGAAACTTAGCACTCTACGTTAAAATTTTAAGTCACTTTAAATTTTACGTCATTTTATGAAAAACAATAATTGAATCAATTAATCGATTTATTGAAGTTTTAGCGAGAAACATAACCAAGAAATGAGACACGCATATCAGGCGTAATTTTGGTGATCCATAAAATCAAGGAGAAAATATGATTTTACAGTAAAAAATATGATTTATTTCATAAGGTATATTGCAACAAAAATCCTTTTAAACTTTATTCAAAAGTAATAAAACTAAAATCTACGAACAAACTGGAATTTTCAATATCCTCTTGCTACCTCCTCTATACCGCATTATTTCATAAATACACCGTGGCTTAATAAAAACATTGTGTATTTGTTGCATGGTAATTTGTTGCCATTCTTCTTGTAAAGCGTCTCCAAGTTCCTGCAAATTTGTTGGTTGCCTTGTCCGTTTTCTTACACGTCGTTCTACCATATCCCAGACGTGCTCTATAGGGTTTAAATCTGGACTTCGCGGGGCATGGTTTATTAAATTAATGCAGTGCTGTTACAGAGAATTAAACCAGATCAGTCTTGTAATTCCATGAAATACCCGCTCATAAAAAATCATCGAACAACCATGAAATGCTACGACTGGCATCACGCAATCAGAGTTAATCCGTTCTCCTTCACCGGAGCCTTCACGCCGATTCACACTGCGTGTTTCTGAGCCAAGTCCGGCTCACAACAGATATATTAATATCACAGATTCGCCCACTTTCACAATAACTTAGACTAAAGCCACAAGTTTTGTAGGACGAACGAGTGATTTTTCTTTTCGATTCATCTTGCTTAACTCTCCAAATAACCATGCGATAAAAAGAATTATTGTCTTCCATAAAATAACGTAAAATTTAAAGTGACTTAATATTATATCGTAGAGTGCTAAGTTTACAAGATACAAAAATGTACTTGTTAACGTTTATACGCTTTTTAATCGCATCTTTCTCTCTAAAACTTCAATATCTCGACAAAAGGAGTGGCCGCTCAGAAATTTCCATAGTATCATTTTCAAGGTTTTTAAATTCTTTATAAAATGGCCGATTTGGATTTTTGAATGAAATATCGAGCAAGTTCGCTTACAGTTTCAAATAGCAGCATATTTTTATTGTTTTGAAAGGTGTTATTTCACCAAGATACAAGTGTTCAATTTGGGTATTTTTTCGAAGAAAATTCCTGTTCCATTTTTTAATTGGCGCGGTGTATTTACTTAATACCAATATAGCCTTCTTGTACGTATCTGTGGTCAAAAGGTAAAACATCTTATTTCAAATTTTATAATTTTTCTAGAGAGTTAGAAACAGTTGAATATTATATTCATTTTTCACTTAGGCCGACTAAAGTTGCTATGGCTTGCGACCGGGAGAGATATGTTTACCCAAAATTATTTTCCCCAAAACATATAAAATAAAATTCCCAAAAAACACTTCCCCAAAAAGCCTTTCCCCAAAACGCGTTGTCCCAAAAACGCGTTTGCTCAAATTCATAACCCCAACCGTCAATTACTCAAAAATATAGTATAGGTATGTATTATATTTGGTCAGAGAAAATATGGTTTATTAATGGAAATTTAAACAGATATTATTATTACATTTAAATCCATTTAAATTTATTATATTTATATTATTTATGATTACGTAACAACATAAGATATTACATCTTAATCACCCTTTCAAAATTCAACTAAAATGTCGATTAATTAAACTAATATACTGACAAATTATATGCGATTGAGCGCAGGTAGTCCATCTTAGAATAATTTTGTTTTTTGGCCATGATTGTCCTGATTTTCTTGTCACGTTGAACCAGAGAATTTTTCGTTGGCCAAGTATGACCAGCTGCGTGCTTGTCAACCTGAAATGCAGCATACATGTGTTCTTTCCGTAGGTGCCCAATTAGGCAGTATGTTCCGACGTGTGATTTTCCAGTGATTACCTGAAGTCGTCAATGCCACGCTTCGGCGTTGTTACTGGTCCGCGGCAGACTTTCACAAGTTTGGTCATACACAGACCAAAAATGTGGTGCATAGCGCGGAGGTTTGTTGGTTCGCTTGTCAGGTAGAACATAGTTATTGCCAAACCAGACAACAATCTTTCGCGTGAGTGCATCAACGTGCTTTAATAGTCCTTTAAAAAAGTCTGGAATTTCGTCAGGTTGAATGAACGCTAAGGCCCGGATCATTCGAATATTAAGTGCCACAGTTTCGTTTGTACCGCAAATTCTTGTAAAACCTTCTTTTTCTACGCGGTGCCAAATAATTTGGCCCAAATGAAAATAGCAACCACGAAACCGTGTATCCGGAAACACAGCCTTAAAAGCAGAGGTTGAGGTCTTTTCAAAATCAGCCAGTACTAAATTGGGCTTCAAATCCACGAAATGTTCGCAAGAAACTTTCAATATTTCGTTAATCAGTTGATCATAACACTTCCGCGACTTTGACGTCATCAAACAGAAAAGTGCCGGTACGATAACGAGGTCAATCTTCGCGAAAATTGTAAATAATTGACGAAATATACCTGTGGCAATACAACAAAACTACTTATCTATTTTTTAGCTACTTTGCAGAAGAGCAAAATTAAATTTAAAACTAATTTGTGAAAAAAGTATGGGAAATTATTAAATTATAGTTGGGTCTATACACCAGCACCCTGATTCTCTAAAAAATAAGATAATGGGTAAACGTGTAAACTCGTAAAAAGCAAAGCTTTCTTTTATTAGTTGAAAATTTTACGATTTTATTTGAAATAGTAATCAAATCGAAAAACTACGAATTCATTAAAGTAGGCTTTGCTTTTTGCAAGTTTACTCGTTTACCCTTTATCTTATTTTTTAGAGAATCAGGGTGCAGAAAGAGACATAAGTGGTTTTGCTTTTAACTCATAATTTGGTCAAAAATAGTCCGATTTTGATGAAAAATTGAGAGGAAAGAAATAACGGCAAATACTGCCGGTTGGAATAGAGTTCAACAAAACCACTTATCTCGACTTAAGTGGTTATGTTATATTGCCACAGAGTCATGGAACAACATCAAATGTGTCATCCATGATCCAACAGTCTGCTTTTTCTAACATTCGCAGGGTCTTAACAGTTCCCATAAGGATGATACACTCATTGTCAAACCGTTCTTCTGCTAAAATAAATATTTCACCATCTACTATGTTCTCAAATGTTCTGGAACACTGATGTCACGGATGCTAGTTGGCTTTTTAATAGTAGTCTCTCGAATTCGTTTTATCTTAGCCTTCTGGGCTTCTTTTGTGGTAAATACATCCTTCACATTATTGGACAGTTGACAATACTATCCCTTATGATCGCAGCTGGATGTACGTTGGTAGTTTTAGCGGTCTCCTTCAATTTATTGTTGACGCAGCGTACTGGTAAGTCGCTTGCTGTCGTACGATGCACGTGCGTTGAAGGGCCCTTGACTATAAGATGTTCCCCATTTTCAAATTTGGTTGTAATCCGTGCATTGCATTGATGGTTGCGACGTTCCACGCAACCCCAATAATATCGATTTTGCTGGCTTGCTTTCACATGCATGTAGTAGCTATATCCTACATGACACAATAAATCTTTGCCTTTGCTGGACTTCACTATATTTATTTGTGCCATTTTGTTGTAGTTTATACAATAAACGGAGAAAACATCATCTAATTATGACACATTCACGAACAATAGATGAAATAAAACCGAACTGCAAACAAACGCATTCTCTAATCATTTTGCATTTAACATTGCAGACTACTTTATGCATACGAGTATTATCATAGTTTGAGCAATGCAAGTATTTTTACTAAAAGCGCAATGCAAGTATTTCTTCTACTTTAATTCTGCAATGATAATAATCACGAACATAGTTGCTAAAAAATGCACAACTAAAAGATCTCCAAAAATCCCAAAATGGTGGATTGGGCATGCCCAATCCACCATTTTGGGATTTTTGGCGATCTTTTTGGGGATAGGATTTTTGGGGAAATAATTTTTGGCCAAACGATATTTGACAAAATGATGTTTGGGAAAATATTATTTGTGGAAATAATTTTTTGGGAAACAATTTTGGCCAAATGTTTTTGGGGAAACGATTTTTGGAGAAACGTACCCAACCCCTTGCGACCACAGCCTTTGGCCTCAAGGCATTAACGCTTAAGTCAAATTTAGTGAGGTTAGAGAAGAGATAGAAGACGTTAAATATTAAAAAAGGTAAAACAGCTTAAGTCGACTTAAGATGGTTTACCTTTTGAGCACAGGTTGTTAAGTATACCATATGTAGAAAACTTTTAGATAAACATTTTATAATATTTTTGCTTTTTTTATTGAAAAATTTGAAGCTAAAAAACACCATTCTTATTATGGATTCCTATTCGCCTTTTAACGCAAAGTGGCTGACATCTGGTGAACGGTTTTACAACTGAGCCAATGGTGGTCAACCGGTAAATAAATGCATAATTAAACATGTTTATTAGTGAATTTATTTCAAAATAATCGTGTTTTTGCAATTAAAAAATTAAATTCATTTAAATAGGTAATTAATTTATCAATAATATTTGAATTTAAAACCAAATGCGGTACATAAATAACCGGTTACCACCATTGGCTCGTAAAAATCGTAGCGCCTCATGCGGCGCTTTAAAGGCGAATAGAAATCAGTGAAAAGTTATACCACTATGAAAACTCCTAAAAAATACGGCATGATGGTTATTTCTCTATACTCTAGAAGGTTCTGATAAAACTCATACTTAGTTCGATTTTTCCCCTAAATTTTGTTTCAATTTGTTGTTACTAGCTCTAATGCTGTGTTTATGACATAGGAACATAGGAAGATAGGGAGTGTGACACGACCAACCAAATTATTTAAAATGTCACCAGCCCCGCCTACTAGCCTACTTTGATCAAAAGTAAGAGATTTTTCAACTAGAGCATGGAAGTAATAGGTGGGGATTGTGATAATTTAAATAATTTGGTTGGTCGTGTCACACTCCCTATCTTCCTATGTTCCTATGTCATAAACTCAGTATTAAACTTGGATTAGTTCGATGCGAATACACAACAACAATAAACACCAAATCGTTTTACAATAATAAAAAGTGTATTGCTTTGGTAAATTTACAAAAAAATACAACAACAATTGCATTAAATAAATCCAAAAAAGATTCAGCTAAATCCAATCATTTTTTGAATTTACTTAAATCAAATCCGATTTTTAGTTTCAATACCTACCACTAGAATTTGCTTCATATGAAACACATCAAACAAAAATTAAATTCAAAAATAAATCTTTGCGGGTTGCTTTCTGAAATTTTAAATCCAAACCTAAATCAAATCCTTTTTTATCAAAGCAATACACTTAAATAAAGTTAAATCCATAATTTCGTGCCTACTTAGGTTTGTTCTTTTGTACATATTTTACTTATAGCCGCTTTCCAATGGGCAAAATTTGCTACTTGGAAGTATGTACTTGCGAGTAGATACCCAATGGAACGAGAAATTGAGTGATACAAGTAAAACACAGCCTTCTGTTTAGTTGTTTTTGTTGTCTTTCGTAAAGTTGTTTATTATAGTAATGGCTATATTTAAAATTAAATTGAAATATGACAAAAAAATGGACGTGTAATGAAAGGAAAGCATTAATATTTACCGCATTGATGGTTAAATCCATTTTTCTTAAAAAATAATATCAATAACAAAATATTTTTGTATTAATTTTGACATTTTACATCAACAAAAAATAAAAAAACTCGAACGTAATAAGAAACTCTCGAAAAATATCGAAAAAGGTCTAAAAGCCATCTATTGGAATTTTCGCAATTAAAATCCACCAAGCGCAAATTTTATACGTAACTACTTCTGTTTTTTACACCATCGTATGAGCATGGGTAGTTGTGAGTAGATCCAAGTACTTGCGAGTAGTTTGCTTTCGCTAATGGAAAACGCTTTATATTAAAAATCAGTAAATTACCGATAGGTGGCGGAGAGATGGTATGGTGGGTTATTTTAAGTAAAAAAGTATAGGTGATCATAGCAAATTAAATTTTTAAGCTATGTTTGAAACGAAATTTAAGTTTAGTAAACGACTACCTTAACCAAAAATATTACTTCACTAATACCGTAGACAGACACAGAGTTAATCGCGATTTTCAGCTGTCATTTTTATCAAAAATCGCGTTGTGGAAACAAAATAATCCGGTTTAGGTGAAAATCGTGTAATGACACAATATTGTCATTACACAATCTTCACAAAAAACTGGATTATTTCGTTTTCACAACGCGATTTTTGACAATCGGGATACATGAAAATCGCGATTAACTTTGTGTCTGTGTACCGTATAAGGGCCATTTTCACTGTGAGTCAGTACAGGTTATTTATCGTAATCGCTTTGAAACTTGGAGTTATTTTTATTTTCGTGGAAAATGTATCTTCCCCTTTTAGCTAAAATAATTTTTTTAATCTTTGTTCAATCTATTCAAGTACACGTTCAAACTTCATACTGTTACGTGCAGACATATATCGTTTTTTGTATTTTTATGCTTTTGTTATGAGTTCAAACAAATTTTTGTACATTCAAAAAAAAACCTCATTGTTTTATAAAGATCTTTAATAAACTTCTCTTATCGAATTATTTACGTGTTTAACTTTGCTTGTTGTTATTTATTTAAATAAATTTATCTTTACTAATCCATGTATATATATGGTATGTATATTACATATACAAAATACTCATATATTTGCTTTTTTTGCTCTAAATTTCATATATAGTATATACACATTTTTCTTTTTGTTCCTCCAGATATAGAATCTAAAATATTATTAATCTTCGTTTATATCTAAAACAATTTTTTTTTAGATATAAACGAACGTAAAAATAAATTTTCCTAAAGTTTTATCAACAAGCGGAATTTTTAAATTAAAAATATTTAAGGAGAAAACCAAAAAATCTAAAAAAAATTCTATTTACATAGATATTTACCTAAACTAGTTTTTGATATAAAAGGTATGTTTTTGCATCGATGTCAGTTCCATAAATTATGTACTTGTAGCCAATATCTATTTACATTTGTTTATCTAAAAATGAATTTTTATGGCGGTATTCATATTTCTCAAACTGAAACTATTGCTTACTACATATTGTTTCGAACCTAAACTTAGATAAATGTTCATAAACATAATTACGATATAAATGTAAGTATATTGTGAAGAGTTTTTCTCTGGGGATAAATATATTCTTTTTCGCCCATAAACCATAACAGATGTGAATAAGTTGATAAACACAAAAAACTTTTGCGTAGACATCAGAAGTTCCAAAAAAAATTCTTATCTATGTATGTACATTTAGTTTAGAAAAATATTGTTGTGATATTAGTCGAAAATTGTAATAGAACTACTGTCCTTTCGTACTATTTCCGATTTACAAAAATTCACCAAAAGCCTGTGATATATCCTGAAAGATTGCATCGTTTTAATTTTAAGTCTGCACTAAAATACTAAAATATTAATTAAGCCGAAGTTAAATGCAGATTTCGAATAGAGCTATTTTTGGTGTTTGACTTCATAATTTTCTCTAGATGGAACGTTTTAAGTTATATTTCGATAACTCTTTGTTTACTATCTCAAATTGAGCTAAGCACTTCGTTCAAACCAACGATATCATTTTTGCTTTTTTACTTTTGCCGCCATATTCTCTAGCTATTGAACCATCAAAATTTTATTTGTTTAGAAATCTACAAAACCACCTGAGTGGTAAAAAGAAGTTACCAACAAACAAAGCCTGAAGATTTTTATAAACATCGTTTATTGTACTTCAGTTTTCTGGCAGTTGAAGAAATGTTATACTAGACAATTTGATTGGTTCTTCGACCGCCACCTATATTTTACTAGTAGAAATACATCTATGTTGAACGCATACGTAATTTCAAGTTGATCTGTCAAATAATTTTGTTCAGACAGCTGATTTAAGTAGAAGTGTTTTGTATTTTTTTAAAATGGAAAAAACTGATCGTGATGTCATTAAATTCTTTGTGAAAAAAAATTTAAAGGCTACCGAAATTGATAATGAAATGATAAATGTGTTAACTACTGCTTCCGAATTTCAACGTGGTCATACAAGCCTTGAAGACAAACCTCGTTCTGGACGTCCCAAAACTGCTACTAACGATTAAATGATTGATTCTGCACATGATATGGGTATGGAAGACAGGCGACTGCCTAAAGTGGTAACCATAGATAACTTATAAAAATTTATAAACTTAAATTAAGAATGCAGTAAATGGCATTTATGTGTATTCGGCTATTCGCCCATGGAAAACTGAAATTAACTTAAAAATTTCAACGAAGCTTTGTCAAATTTTATCTGTCACTTAAAAAATTTATGAATGCGAAATTTTCCGTCCAGACCTAAAAAAAATTAAAACAAGACGTTAAAAACATTTGTATCCCAGTGCAAAAGTCGAAATTTAGTTGCCTTAGACTTTCACGTCGTCGTGTATTTTTTTTTGTCTGCAATTTTTCTTTTAAATTTTAATTTTCAAGTTTGAGGACACAAAATTCCCAGGATGGACTAAAACTACGCTAAGCAATGGTGGCGGCACGGAAATATTTATATTACCTGGTGTTATTTGTTTCTATGTGTGTCAGGCAAAATGGGTTAAAAATTGGCGGCGGATAGTTTCAGTAGGCAGCAGTCACGGCTCTATTCAGTGAGAGCTACTGATTACAACCTGGCAGAAAGTATAAAATTCTCCATAACTTATCGTTTGGGGTTTGCAAGTTTCTCCATCGGAAGCCTCTCCATATGGCGGTTTGGTAAACGCCCGCCAGTTATGTTAGGCACCAGGGAAACCAAATACTACTAAAAACTAACCAGCAAAATCCAGAAGCGTCTGATTTATTATAGGTTATTTGCATATTTTGGCATGCTTCGTTGAGAATGAACGAAAGCTCAAAATGGAGCGTGCCAAAAGATTAATAAATTTTTAAGTGCATATAAATAAATAAATAAAAATTCTAAATTTATCTTCCGGTGAAATTGCTGAATTGGTGTATGGAAATGAATGGCCGATCGAACTAAACATGTGGTATTTTTTTTAAATCAACCATTCATCACTTATGGTATGCTCTGTTGTGAATGAGCTTATGCTCAAAATAGAGTACACCAAAAGTTAAATAAATTTATTTGTAAATAAAAAATAAATAAATAATTTAAAACTGAAGTCTTTTATTTTATTTTTAATTTGCCAATATTTGTGAAACCGAAGTTTGGTTCCAAAACAGCAAAAGTGGTCAAAATCCGGCCGTAATCTTCGCATAAGTTTTTTGGGATGCACAAAGAATTTTGTTAATTGATTCCTTTCAAACAAATAAAATAATAACCGGAGAGTATTACTCAAATCTTTCGGATGAACTTGATGAAAAAATTCGTCAAATTGAAGGAGTTACAATATAAATTGCTCGAACATCCACCTTATTCATCAGATCTTGCTTCCTCTGGTTTCCATATGTTACCAAACCTCAAAAGATTTCTGCGTGGAAAGAATTTTTCATCGAATGATGAGGTTAAAGCTACCGTAAAGGAATATTTTGACGGTCTTTCGGAAAATCGTTCCAGAGATGGGATAAATGAATTATAAAATCACTGAGCAACCGAATGCTGAAGAATAAAGTTAATTTTAGAACTAAAAGCTTGTTTAGCTTAAGCTTGTTGTACCTAACATACAACAAGGTTGCGCAAAAGCCATTCGTCATCTTTCGGATGTATCAGATGAGGTCATACGTGGTTTGAATGTACTTGGTGAGCAAGCGGAAGTTCGTGATCTATGGCTCATTTACCTTTTGGTCAATAAATTGGATACTGAATCAAAGGAGGCATGGGCTCACGAAACCTGTGTCACATGTCGTTAAATTTACGTGTGCACAGGGGAGCATTATTTGTGGAAATGTTACCAATATTTACAATTACCAGTTCCTGAACGAAAACAATTAGTAACAGGAAAGAAACTGTGTTTTAACTGTTTTTCTCGTTCACACCAGTCTGTTGTATGCAGGTCAAAATACAACAGGAAATCAATGGAAACATCATTTGACCTTGTACCCGAAGAACAGCAACCGGTATTAAAGTGAATACAGTAACTATACTTAGTTTCCAGTCATTACTTCCACCGGCGATGGGGGAAGTAGCTGATGAATATGGAAATATACAAAAATGCTGAGCATTATTGGACTCGGAATCACAGGCCTCGTTTATAATGGAAGCATGCATGCAACGTTTGAAATTGCCTAGATCCTAGGTAAACATTTGAATAATTCGTTTGACATCAGGAAAAGTGACTACCAGAGGTAGTCAACTCAGTATAGTATTCAATGGATAAGGTTCAAATTGACGTACTTATAGTCAGTCAACTACCAAATAGACTACCAAATTTTGATTTTACCTGCAAAGATGTTGATTTCCTGAGCGTCTTGAAATTAGCTGATCACAACCAGGTAGGGCCAGTTGATATTTTAACTGGCGCGGAGAGATTTTTTCACATCCTAAGAAATGGCCGACTAATCAATTCGAACAACACTTTAGTTGCACAATGGACAATATTTGGTTAGATTGTTCTGGCATAAATCATTGATTCTGGAAACTTTAGGTACCAATTGAAATTTTAACTGAAAATGATAAATGGGCCTTGGCACTCTCTGCCAGAGATTTGAATTCACTTTCCGATAGCACACGTAGTAGCTGACAAACTACTCCACCTATCGAGTCCAAAAACTACCCCCTATCCAGGGGAATAATTGATTCTGGAAACTTTATATACCAATTGAAATTTTAACTGAAACTGATGAATGGACTTTGGCATTCTATGCCAGATATTTGAATTCACTTTCCGATATCACACGTAGTAGCTGACAAACTAGTCCGCCTATCGAGCCCAAAAACTATCCCCTATCCAGGGGCATAATTGATTCTGGTAACTTTAGGTACCAATTGAAATTTTAACTGAAACTGATAAATGGGCCTTGGCACTTTTTGCTGGAGATTTGAATTCACTTTCCGATAGTACACGTAGTAGCTGACTTACTACTTCGCCTATCGAGCTCAAAAACTACACCCTATCCAAGGGAATAAATGATTCTGGAAACTTTTTATACCAATTGATATTTTGAGTTCAACTGATAAATACGGCCCTGACAAATAACTTAATTTTGACCAGTGCGCTTTCGACTAAAATTTGTATATGTTGTTGACCCCCTTGTTGGAAATTTTACTCGGATTTCGTATATGGATGTAGATGACTAAATTCTTAATGAACCAAGCCGAAAAATTTCCCTCTACTCTAAGGAATATATTAATCTTGAAGTTTATATCGCGATTTCGATTGAAATTGTTAATTGGCCATTAACACCCCTTGCCCGGTGGCTTGAAATCAGGTTCCGACGGTACACGAGGTAGATGGCTAAATTCCCAATACAGCCAACCCAGAATTTACCCTCTAGCCCGTATTAAAACGAAATCTAGATTTATGTTTCTTTAGTGGAATTTGCTTTTTAATGCAGTATAGTTGGATTCCAATTGGAACCAAATAATATTGAACTAAAACTATTTGCAACTTTTTTGGTTTGTAACTTTGGTTTCTAGTTTTAGAACTTCGATGTTTGGTTAAAAAAGCTTAACTGGTAGCAGAAAAGTATAATTACTTATATAAATTTAATAAGTTTAACATTCCGTTTCAGCTATGCTTATAAACTGTTTTTATTATAGATATTATTCTAATATTTTTGTGTATAATTGAGATTAAACAATTCAGTTTATTCGATTACACAAAAATCGAAATTTAATAAAATTATATTTATATGGATTCATAACAGTTATTTAGGTACTTTATAAGAGAAAAGTCTACAAATTTGACTTGAGTATTAACATAAGATTCATTGAAAACGAGATAACAATAAAAATAATATATTTTCAAGTCGAGGCATAAGATTGCTTCAACCTACATTTAAAGCTGTCTTTATTAAAACTCTTCGACATTTATCGGTTCATTGTGACTTGTTCTGTGTTTTTTGGCTTCTAGGTTAGGATAAGTTATTGTCGTTCAAATTACATCTGAAATTTATTAGCTCAACCTGGCTCAACCCAACCTGCGAAATAGAGAAAATAAATAAATCCATTATAGTATACAAAGATTAACTCAATTATTTCAATTGTTTACTCTTTAGGCAAGGTGATGACGGAACCGGCGGCCCTGGAACTGGTATTGTTGGAAGTAAATTACATGAAACAGTATCACACACATGTTTAAGCTCATCAGCTGAATATGAGCTAGCCCTTATATTAAAAGAATTACGGTGGATTACAGATCAAGTAAGTAAATATTTAGTTATTTGTTTAATATTCAATAAATGTTAAGTTAGTAATTGGATGAAAATAAATTCTCTTGAATTATTCAACCCTTACATACATTTATAATTTTATATTTCTTATCAGATCCATAGATATTAGAACAACACACTCAAAAGAAGACATACTTACGTATTTACCATTCGATTGGCAAAATATATAAAATCAAAGATAAAAAATTCAGAAGGATGCTTGTTATTTCGTTGCGATGATTTATAATACATAAAATTTCAATACAGGAAAATACAACACCATTTAATAATAAAAATACAGCATCCCTATTCGAATTTATGTTGTAAAATGTACACAAAAAAATATGAATGTCAAATTCATATTCCCTTAAAATATGTCTATAAAGCTGTATATTTGTATATGTTTATATGTATTGTACATACAAGTGATATCAAAATTTATGAAGAGTTCTTTTCTGTTATAGAATAAAAAAAGTAATCTGCTGAGCTATAAATCATAGTTAAATAAAGATTTCCATCGCAAACCTAACGATTTTTCCTCGTGCTCCACTCCAATTCTCAAACAATTCTTTATTTTATTGTGTTTTATTATATTGCTTTTTTAATACGTATGGCACGTATATCTATAATATAGATGTATGTGTATATCGCGACAAGTTAAAGTTACTACTTTCTAGAATTTATTACGTCGCTTAAGAGTTTATACCTGTAATTAAGAAAATTTAACATAAAACCACCAATTGTTTTAAGAAACCATTTAAAAGATTCACTGTGATCAGTATAAATTCAAATAAAAGCTAATATATGTTCCGTATTATTGTATCTCTTTTAGCTCCGTAAAGAAGACGAAAACACCGATGTAACAAAAGACTGGAAATTTGCAGCTATGGTAGTCGACCGTTTGTGCCTTATAATTTTCACGCTATTCACAATAATTGCCACAGTAGCTGTATTATTTTCAGCACCACATTTTATTGTATCATAACTACAGCATTACGAATATAAATATAGTTATGATTTTTTAATGGTTGGTTGTATTTTATTAATAATATTTTTATTGATAATATCTATTATTTTATTAATATTAATTGTGACTGATTATGATAAATCTAATAAATATATTCAAAAAATACTACGTTACTTAAACATTTTGTTAAAATAAATTAAAATTCGATGAAAAAAAAATACAAAAAAAATACAAATAAAAAATAACAATAACAATACAAACACATGTCACAACTATTTTATTTTTGAATTATCCTAATTTGATTGATTTAATTTAAAATATTTGTTGCTTTTTTATAAACAAAAATAGTACGACAAGTTAAATAATAATAATTAATTAAAAAATATTACAATTTAGTAATACGAAAGAAATGTTAACAAAAATTAAAATTTAATTATACTAGATATTTATAATTATAGAAAATAATTACAATTATTATTATTATTATTATTATTATTATTATTATTATTATTATTTATATTTTAATAATCTAAGTAATCAAGTTAAAAAAAAATTCAGAAAGTTACAAACATATTTAAAAACAAAACAAAACAGAGCAATATTAAACGTTAAGATACACAAAAATTGGGTAAATTAAAATGGTTTTGCTTTTTGTCCATTGTACACTGCCTAATCTTTCGCCAGTGTCTGCAGTTTTTTTTTGGTATTGATTTGAAGCTGGTTCGGCAAAACAAAATAAACAAATTTTATTATCTTCTATATGTTTGATACTACGCCATGTGCTCGTCTCCCAGATGATTATATTTGCATAGTTTGAAATACCATCGGCAAAAGAAACGAAACGGAATAATCAATTTCCCAATCAAATACAGGTAAATATTTACATTTCTTGCAAATATTCGAAATTATGTACGGTGGTGCAGTGGTTAGGAGTAAATTGGTAATGAAAATTAAAACTATAAAATTGGTTCCAATTCATTTCTATTCATATACAACAGATACATACATATATGAAAGTGTTTGTCGAAATAAATTTCGACAAGCATGTATGTACTTATATATCACGTTACGAACTCCCTTGTCCAGTGTAGAATGCGACGGAAAATCGTGAAAATATCTGTATTCAATAAAGTTAAATTTTACTCATCTAATTAACTTCATGACTAAGCTACATTTTTGGTTAATTTTTCATATGTTTAACACCTCGTTTAACTCGAATGAACTGTAAACATCATTAGTAACATTTTGTACGTTTTGTTACATATTTTTGTTAAAAATTCAATTTTATAAAAGCAAGTATGTACATAAATATTGCACACAAAGCACGAAAAATACACAAAACACGCATTTTATCAATGTAGGTATACATTGTTGTTATCAAATTATATTATATTTTGTAGTACATAACGAAAACATTAGAATTAAATTATGTAATATATGTACATAAAGTAAATTTAAAAAAAAAAACAAATAATTGTAATTATTAAATAGTGGTGCTAAATCGTTTTTTTACTTATCAAAAACAAAAACTATTCGCAAAAATAATAATCTCAGTTTTGCAGGTTTCAAATAATTTTGTTTTTTAGTATAAATTAATTATGATATATAATTTTATTTATTATAAGTGTTATTAAGAAAATGTATATAATTGAATATCCACAATATTAATTATATTTTTAAAACAAAATTATGTGTAAAATTATTCATTTATCTAATTTTATTTTTAATTGTGTTTTTGTATCTTAAATATAGATTAAGTAACTTCGACATAAAATATTTTTATAAAGTCAATAATGAATCACGGTTTAATTTTTTTATCCAAAACGTATTTTTTGTTAAGTGTGACAAGCGAATTTTTTAGTGTCAAGTGGAATAGTATCTTTGTATAATATCTATCATTTTCTGGAATTCAAGTCATTGATGAGATCAGAGTTAACATATCTTCCACCCCTTATTTTTAATAAAAATCGAAAAAATTTATTGTAATTGCTAAAGCCAAATGAGCATTTACGACAATTTTTGCAAAATAAATAAAGCAATAAAACTTCTAACTTCTTCTTGCCCATCACTGTTATAGCCACTTTACTAGCTACTTAACGAAAATATTAATTTAAATATAAAGAAGAAGCTAACAAGTCGGTTATTCCTAAATTATACGGATTACCAAAAATACATAAACCTAATATTCCATAAAGACCACCTATAGCTCATTAGGTAGCCCATTATATGAATTATCAACAAATCCGTTTTTTATAATTAATGCAGAAGATTTTAAGCAAAAAGTTTATAATATTACTATCCCTCAAAATTCCCGCTTATTGACGGTAGATGTGTCATCATTAATTAAATTACTAATGTTGTTGCAAACGTGTTACTAATTTTATGAGCAACAATATAAAACAAAATTGGCCAAAGTCAATTGAAGTAAAATTTTTAACAGCTTTGGATATCGTATTAAATAATTCGGAATTCTCATTTAATAATAAAATTTATAAACAAATTTTTGGCTCACCAATTAGTCCTTTATTGGCAAATTTATTGATAAAACAAGTAAGAAATTTAGCACTTAATTTATTAAATTTTTAACCATTATTCTAATATCGTTATATACATACGTACATACAGGGTGAGGAAAAAGTATGGAAACCCCTAAAAATCTCACGGAGTTCGGTCAAAAAAAAGGAGCAAAGTTTATTCTTAGTTAATTTTCAACAAGGAATTTAATGGTGATTTTGGTTGTGCCCTTGACCTTCATATTCAAGGTCATTTGTAGGTCAAGGTTATTTTTTTAAATTAGAACCCCTATTATTGATGACAGAATCGAAAAGAGCGATCAATTGTACGTCCGGATATGTATTTTCCATGACTTTCCGAGGTCATCTGAAGGAATTTACATTGCGAGGAAAAGTATGTAAACCTCTAAAAATCTCGCGGAGTTCGGTCAAAAAAAAAATGAGCAAAGTTTATTCTTAGTTAATTTTCAACAAGGAATTTAATGCTGAGCTTAGCTGTGATCTTGGCCGTCATCGTCAAGGTCATTTTATGGTCAAGGCCATTTTATAATAAGGAAACCCATGTTTTTGACATCGGATTCGAAAACAGCAATCAATTGTACGTCAGAATATGTATTTTCCATGACTTCCCTAGGTTCCCTGAAGGAATAATGATTTGCTATGAAAATTAAAAAAAAAAAAAAATTAAAAAAATTAATTCTTCAGTTTAAAATTTAATTTCTTTGTTTTTTTATAATTTTCACAGCAACACAAGCATTATTAAAATGTTCTGTATTTATGATTTTTTTTTAAATTTTCATAGCAAATCATTATTCTTTCAGGTGACCTTGGAAGGTCATAGAAAATACATATTCGGACGTACAATTCATTGCTGGGGGTTTCCCTATTAAAAAATGGCCTTGACCATAAAATGACCATGACGATGACGGCCAAGATCACAACTAAGCTCAGCATTAAATTCCTTGTTGAAAATTACCTAAGAATAAACTTTGCTCATTTTTTTTTTGACCGAACTCCGCGAGATTTTTAGGGGTTTACATACTTTTCCTCGCAATGTAAATTAATTCAGATGACCTCGGAAAGTCATGGAAAATACATATCCGGACGTTTAATAGATCGCTCTTTTCGATTCTGTCATCAAAAATAGGGGTTCTAATTTTAAAAAATGACCTTGACCTTGAAGATGAAGGTCAAGGTCACAACCAAGTACCCCATTAAATTCCTTGTTGAAAGTTACCTAAGAATAGACCTTCCTCATTTTTTTTTTGACCGAACTCCGCGAGATTTTTAGGGGTTTCCATACTTTTTCCTCACCCTGTATATGACATTATAACGGCTGTTCCAGTTGGCAAAGTTGTTGTTTTTTTAGACGTTATCAATTTTGGATACTCTTTAGAAACAAAAACCTTATAACAAAATTTTTGTAGATTGGTTTCGTAAAGATACATGGATGGAAGATACTTAAATTGGCATTTCTGGCTCCCTTTTTCCTACAAAATAACAAAATTAAAATTCTTACCAAAAATCTTAATTAACATTCGGGTATACAAATCCATTAAAATATATTTATTTTATTAAAAACATTTGAGCTAAAAACATTATCCTGATAAATTAATAAATGTTACTACAATATTTGAAAACAAATAAATGTTCAAAGAAATTTTGGCCGATCCCACATATAAAAAATCTTTTTGAGAAAACTAAACACCTGTTAAAAAATTATAGTTTTAAAATTGTGGGAAGATCTGCATCGAATTTGAATGCAACTATTTTTTCTAAACTTAAGGCTTAAGTTTTCATTCAGATTCAATACGAATCTGGCGTAACTAAACGAACGAAACAATTTATTTAAAAATGTTTTTACCACCATAAAGGCGGATTTATATTATCCGTTCCTTTCAGTTCCTACACGTATCGTGTCAGATAATCAAAAATATTGTTACATGTACAGTGACTCACAGCTTATTTGATCCAGTTGCATTTCCTTAACAAAATTGTAAATATCTCGTGATGTATTATTTTGTTTGAAAAAAACTGAATGTCATATGCAATTTAACTTTCATAGAAGGAAATATGAATAAAGAAATGTACAAGTAAATCTTATAAAAAAATTTAATCGACAGTGCCACTAAATTGGGCATCAACGAGAATTTTCGGTTCTATCAGGACAATAACCCCAAACATAAGTCGGGGATTGTGCAGATTTGGCTCATTTGGAATTGCCCACATATCATAGAACCCCCAGCACAATCGCTGGATTTAAAGGTCATTGAAAATGTATGGGCTGTGCTTAAACGAGGAATTAGGAAACACCAGATTTCAACTGTTACAGATTTGAAAAATGCTTTAAGGGAAGAGTGGCAAAAGATAACTCCGGAGTACACGCACAAGCTGGTCAGTTCAATGTCAAATAGGCTTAACGATGTCTTAAAATAAAACAGAAAGGCTATCCTACCAGGGGTGAGATGTTGTAACCATCACGTTTTTCGCTTCGTTGCATTTTCGATAGAATAACTGTACTTCTTTATTAAAAATATAAAATGTTAAAACAATTTAGTTCTAAAATACCGTTATTCTATCGAAAATGCATCGAAGCGGAAAACGTGATTGTTACAACATCTCACCCCTGGTATTAATATCTTAAAAGCCTAGTTTATTAACAATAATATGAAGTGGACCATTTGAGCTGTAAGTTGGTTTTGAGTTGAAATAAGGAACTTTTTAATGTAATTTTGATATGCATTCGAAATATTTGTTTTTTTTTTGTGTTTTGTAATAAAAATAAATATACCTTGCAAATGTCATTTAGTTTTTTTCAAACAAAATTAGACATCACGAGATATTTACAATTTTGTTAAGGAAATGCGACTGGATCAAATAAGCTGTGAGTCACTGTATTTTCTATATGAGTATTTATATTATCCGTTCCTTTCCGTTCGTACACGAACCGACACAGACAAATATTGTTCATAAAATGGATGTCTGACGGATAGTATAAATTGATTATGTCTGACACGATACGTGTAGGAACTGAAAGGAACGGATAATATAAATCCACCTTAATGCGGTTTTTCGAAATTTAAGCCAAAATAATCCTCTCATTCAATATTTAAAAAATACAAATCATCAAAAAAATTTGGATAATGTTAAAATTTTAGAACAAAAACTAAAAGATCGTTTTTGGAAATGTTACACATAAAGTCCCGTTATCTCTATAAACATTTCCGGAGATTATGCTTGTACATATTTGTAATTATTTTGATTTATTTATTTAAATTTGGTATTTGTGTTATATACGTTATTTATTTATTTTAAATAATTGATTTATTTTTCATAAAATATTTTTTTTTAATCATTTATTTTATTACGACTTACGACTGAGACTGCGCTCATCTAGCAATTTTTCTTTCAAATACAAATTTTTATATTTCTAGTAAAATTCACGTTTGTTGGGGTGTAACCCACTGGTTAGTCCCATAATTAATTAAACCTATTTACTACTTTTAGTTTGGTAAGTTCACTAGGTCAAGTGGCCTCGTTCTTTGGAGTCTTCTTTCGACGACAGGGTTATATATCATATGGCGAATATAGGGGTTTTCTTGTTCCTGGAGCCTTATTTCGTGTTTTGCGGCATGCATTTTTATTTCCTCTTTGATGTATTCCATCCGTAGGTCCCTGTGAAGGTTTTGATTTCTTGTGTAACACGGAGCATTGACGATGCCACGAAGATTTTGAAACGTCTGTATCATTTTGGCGTTTGTTTGCTCGGTACATCCCCAGAGTTGTACACCATAGGTCCATACCGGCTTCAAAATTTGCCGATATAGCAGCAGCTTATTGTGAATTGTAAGCTCAGAGCCTCTACCTATGAGCCAATACATTTTTCTGAACTTAATGTTAAGTTCTTCTTTTTTCTTTTTGATATGCTCTCTCCACTTGAGCTTGGCATCAAGGGTCATGCCAAGGTATTTAGCTGTATTTACATATGGCACGAGTCGCGAGTTAATTTCTATAGGTAGATGGTAAGCCTTTTGATATGTTAAGTTAATATGCGTGGATTTTGTCTCATAAAACTTGATTCGCCAATGCGTTGTCCAGTTAAATACCGCATTGGTCATCTTCTGGAGTTTGCTCGTTGCATCACCGACATTACTTCAAACTGCCATAATTGCTGTGTCATCTGCAAAGGTGGCTATGGTTCCTTCATTTGTGGTTGGTATGTTCCTTATATATAGTAAATACAGGATCGGTCCTAAGACACTCCCCTGCGGGACACCGGCAGGATAAATAAGATCTTAGTATGGCATAGAATTGTCTCGGTAGATCTCTATGCAGCTTGTATTCCAGACCCCTGTGCTAAACTTTATCGAATGCTTGCACGACGTCCAGGAATATGCTTGAGAATACTGTTTTACGTTCTAACGTTCTTTCAATTATGTTGGTGATTCTATGAACCTGTTCTCCAACCTGAATTCAAACTGATGTGGAGGAATTAGTTGTCGGTCCTCAATTATTGGTTTAAGTCGCCTTAGTAATAATTTTTCAAAGAATTTTGACATAATTGACAGCAGAGAAATTGGTCTGTATGATTTTTTATCGTTAGG
Organism: Tipula helvola; assembly: GCA_963556165.1. Classification (NCBI taxonomy): domain Eukaryota; kingdom Metazoa; phylum Arthropoda; class Insecta; order Diptera; family Tipulidae; genus Tipula; species Tipula helvola. The sequence continues at coordinate 234,399,120 of OY744483.1, forward strand.
TGGTTTATCAGGTTTTGGTATCGTAATTACTTCTCCTACTTTCCATTGATGCGGAACATCTTTAACCGAAGGGTCACATTGATTATGTGTAATAGCTTACGAAATCCTTTGTCTGGTAGAGCTTTGATCATTTGGCAAGTAATCAAGTCATACGTGGTAAGTCTAGATCCCCAATAGGTGTTTTTTGCATTAAAGTCTCCTCCAATAATAAAATCACGTCCTAGCGATTTAAATAGTTTAATGTAGTCCTCCCTTTTCAAGTTATGCTGGGGAGGACAGTATATTGCGGAAACAGTAAGCTGTCTGTGTTTAATGTGAATCCTAACAGTAGTAACTTGCATTGTTTCTTCTTCGATTTCTGTTTCTACATGGTGTTTTATATTTTCTTTTATTAGTAATGCCGAACCACCTCTTGCTCTTTCCGCTGGATGAATGAAATGATATAAGTTATAACCCCGGATTATAACAAACGAAGATTTAGCAAAATCGCTTTAGGATATTAGGAAAACGTCGATCTTTTCTGTATTTAAACATATTTCTCTTTCTGGAATATGTTGCATAAGCCCATTCGCATTCCAGATTGCTATTTTGAAATTTGTGTTCTTACTTAACATTTTTATTAGATTGCGCTTATTTTCAGAGCCCATATACAGTAGACTCCCGTATAACACGAGTTCATACAACGCGATTTCATACAACGCGTTAAAAAAACTGCGACCACTTTATTCGTACAACACGATTCCCGAATAACGCGCTATAGAATAAAAATCCGGAATATTCCATTCATTTCATTTTTATCCATTCCTTTTTGTTAATTCATTTCGTTCAATGCGATTTCCTATAACGCGATTTCATACAACGCGTAACATATTATTCGCGTTATACGGGAGTCCACTGTATTTGGTTGAACCCGAACCTTTCACTACCTGAGGAAATGTTCTTCTTTGCCCTACGTTGTTTGGTTGTGATTTTGATCCATCCGATTTGATGTTTGAATCCTTCGAATTTCATGATTTTGCGGTTGATTTCGTGATTTATCTCTTAATTTTTGTAGGTGTTTAGCAACCTCACAGCCTCGATAATTGGTCGGATATTGACCTTTCCAATTTATACACTTAGTTGGCACATCTCGCCCTATTGTACATGCCTGGGTAAAATGTTTACCTGAGCATTTTACACATCTCGGATCCCGGCTGCAATATTTTTGGGTGTGATTAAATCTCTGACATTTCTTGCATTGAGTTATGCGTGTAGTGGTTTCCCTCATTGGTTCAATTTTTACCTTCATGTGAAGAATTGCTTTTATACCATAAATGTTTTGTACATTCTCTTTGTTATCAAATGCCAGCATAAAAAGAAGGAGTCCCCTTTTATTGAAAGTTTGGTTTCCTTCTTGGTTTTCTATTCTCTCTTTTTTAATCATAGTCACTGCATCTAGTATTTGAAGGCCTTTATTTTTTAAGTCTTCCATTATTTCTTGGCTTGAGCAAGTGTGATGCAAACCTCTTGCCATGACTTTTATAGTTCGAGCCTGTTTGTCCTCAAAGATAAACCGCTGATACTTTTCAGCATTCAGCTTCATAGATAATGTTCGATAGGTTTCTGAATCCAGAGTATTAATTTTCCAAACATCATTGTTTAGCGCTGTTACCTTATATTCTTTGTCAGTAACCGATTTCATCAGTGACTGAATTTTTGGGTAACTGGTTACTTCCACGATATTTATTGGTGGGGGTGGTTTTTCTTTCGGTTGCACCAGTATTGGTGTAATGTTCTTGGTAGATTTACTACCTTTTGGTTGATTGATCTCGGGTTGGACAACTTCCGGTTCGGTACTTGTAGTTCCACTAACATTTAGTTGTTCAACCTCAGGTGATGATTCAGCTTTTCTGCTCTTACCCTTCCTGGACAATTTTTTCTTCTTTAGGATCCAGTCCGTCTCCCTTTCTAATTCATCTTCATCAGTGAAATAGTTGACTTTCTCTGGTTCAATACTCTCTAATTCGCTATGTTCTTTAGCATCCCGATTCATTTTTAGAAGTTCATTTTCTCGCTTTAGATACTCAATTTCTTCGCTTAGCTTGGTAAATGATTGCTCCATCTTCTGCAGCCTCCCCAAGAGATCCATATTTTTCTTTTCTAGGTCAACAGTTCTTTCACTAAATTCTGCTGCTCGCAGTGTAAAATTTCCGCTGGTATCACTTTTGTCATGCAGTATTTGGCCCTCCTCAAAATCCAAAGGGCCGGCCTTCGAAGAGGATGGATTGTCTAGTCGGCTGACTGGAGTACAACTTGGAAAAGAAATTTCTCTGACTTGTGCATAGCATAGAGTCTTGTTGGTGATCGTAGTATTATGGAACTTCTTCCAAATGGATTTTCAGAAGTTATCACCTCGGAAGTATTGCGGTCATTGGATATCGACGACTGGGAGCCCGCTTGCTCACCCCTCAAAGTCGCCAGCACTGGGTATCCGTTTCTCTGCGCCGTAAGGTTTTCTCAATTAGAGTCCCCCATAGTGGTTATTATATTCAAGGAACCACCCCTAGCTAGTTTTGGTCCACGAATGGTATTTTATTTCCCATTTGCCCGCTGACAAGTCGGCTAGGGTTTCCCCTATCCGCCACCTGGGGACGCCCAATTACCTTCATGTTTAAATAAAGTTTACTTGGTGGATTTTCCAAGGCGGGTAGAAGAAACGAAGTAAACTATTTGAATCTATGGTCCACAGGGTCTTGGTTTTCCATACTAAATTATTTCATAATTATTATATGGTTTCTTTTTGTGGCAAATTATTTAGAAGTGTAAACTCCAGGCAGCAACTGGACAATGTTTGAAAGCTTTCGATAAGATCGAGCACTCGCTTTTGATCTCCAAATTAAAGAACTTAAATTGTCAGTGCATCCCAAATGAATGATTCCGTTCTTATCTTTCCGACCATTGGCAATGCAATCCGTTAGGATTTTGGATTCTAGTTCCCAGCTATTTCACGTGACATCTGATGTGCCTCAAGAAAATCATATGGGCCCTTTATTATTTACATTGTTTATCAACAATATTGTTGACTGATTTGAGTTTGCCAGCTGCCTCCTGTTTGCCGATGAAAATTTGTGTCAGGGTCAATGGCGTGTCCGATTGCGTAAAGCTGCAAGATGATTTGGACAGTATTCGCAATAGATTGGGATTCAACGTGAGTAAGTGTAAGAGCCTTTCATTTTATCGTACCCAGTCATCTCTGACCCATCAATATCGTCTGTATGGTGAGGATGTTGCCAGAGTGGAGTTTATCTCCGATCTGGGTATAATTTTTTTAGCTGATGCTCCTTTACTATTATTAACACCATTATACATAAGGCATACATTATGTTGAGTTTCATTAAGTGGAACTGGAAGGACTTCATCGACCCGATTACTCTAACATCACTGTACGGTTCTTTTATTCGTTCTATTTTGGAATATGCATCGCCAGTGTGGTAACCATCTTATCACTGTCATTCGGATAGAATCGAAAGTGTTCAGAAGCAGTTTGTTTTGTACTCACTTCGATGTCTACCATCTAAACGGTCTGTTGAATATGTTCTTCCACCCTAACAAGATCGCTGTAACCTGTTGAACCTGTACCGGTTAGATTGTCAACGTGCTGTAGCATCGGCATTATTCCATCAGCATTTCGATTTTAACTGCTTTCACGCTTAAACCTTTACGCTCCGATACTTGCGTCCACGCGATGAACTATTACTCATTAACCAGGTATCAACTAATTATGATCTTTCGGAACCACTTTTGAGAGCACCGCGAGAGTTTAATTCAGTGTATGGTGTTTTTGATTTCAACATGTCAATAGAGTCGTTTAAGAAAGCTTTATTTAAATTTTTATGTAATAAGAACTAAATAATCGTCGTTTTCTATCTATCTTTTATTCCTTTTGTATTGTTTTTCATATTTTACAAATTAATTTTCTAATTTTTTTAACATGTTTGTATAGCCGATTGTTATCACTGTAGGCTACACAAGATATACATATATAAATAAATAAATAAAAACTACCACTTTTCAAAGCCAAAGTTCAATTTCGGTTTATTAAATGAGGTAGCATTCATTGGTGATAACAAATCAGTCCGCTCTTAAATTGTTATTCTGTGCAATAATGGCCCTATACACGCATAATCATTGTCATGAAATTAGGAAAGTTTTCCTATTTAAACTTGCGGGATTTAATTGAAGTCGCGATCTACCAAGACCAAACGGTTCTAACAAAGTTACAATAGTGATTAAATCACTGATTTACCATATTTTGTTTTAATTTTTAATGTACACAAACAATTTTAAACCAAAATTTCAATGCACAAACAACTTTCACCAGAATACAAATTTAAACAGAAGTTGTATTGAAATAAAAAGCTTAATAATTAATTTAATTTATTCGAAATTAAAAATGTCTAAAAAAATATATTTGAGTAATTAAATAATTATTGAGCCACTTTTATATATTACAATTAAAACCTTTTTAATGGGGTTGGGCCCTGTACTGTTTTTATTTATTAACTATTATTACATAAGCTTTCGCACTCACTTGACGTCCATTTTCAAAAGCATTTTAAAATTTGTCAATACAATTTTTCTTTATATACAAATCAAAAGCAAAACAAAAATATTGAACTTTTTCTTACAAACCAAAATTTCTATGCCTAGACTAGAAAATTTTTCGTTACGTTGTGTCATTAGGATTAAAGTGATACTTTTGACGAGCAATTATATTTGCTTGCGAGGCGAAGCTCAACGTACAAATGCAAAGATTGCGAGTCAAACAAAAGCACCTTTAAACTGAATAGCACACATTAATTTTCCTCCAAAGAAGAATATATTATATTAGACCATTTAAGAATCAAAATTTTCGGAAAGCAGTTGCCTCAAACGTAAAATTTCGCAACAGAAATGTTGACATTAAGACTCCCAGAGTTTAAGGGATGTTGATTTAAATAAGAGGATGATTCGGCCCATGTGCTCAATACAAACTATAATATCCTCTATTTATTACAATAATGCATCCAGTATTCGAAGGAAATCTAAAGTGTTTCTGTTGCGCGTCCTCGACTTCGATTATGATGTCATAGTTATTTGTGAAACATGTGAAACAAAATATTTCAATTCTGAAGAATACTTTCGAGTGAGGTTAGAGCGTATCATCCGGTATGGATGTACGTATTAAAACTGATATTTTTTTTTCTTCTGTAAATGTGCCATGTGGATCAACTTTAAAAGTTTATCTTGAAGTATTAATTTTTTCAAATCTGTAATGTCTGCTCATGATCATTGGTGATTTCAATCTTCCAGATATTGCTTGGTTTGACGTTGATAGTGCTCTCATGCCCTCTTCTAATGATCAAAAAGCATTAGCCATCATCGATTATTTTGCTAGTATAGCAACCAAGCAATTGAACCAGATAAACAACAGTCGAGGAAAACTATTGGATTTGGTATTTTCATCTGATGTATTCGGATATTTCTTCATGTGATGATTTTACTAGATATGGGGGACTCTACCATACTCCAATAAAGATAAATATTTTTCATGAAAAATTCATCTAATGTTTCCCTTGATAATTCTTTTCATTTTGATTTTAGGCATGCTGACTACATTTCTTTAAACGAATTTCTTGTCAACTCTGATTGGGAGTTCCTTAGGCGTGGAAAAAACTTGAACGAAACCGTTTCGTTGTTCAACAAAGACTGGTGTTGACAGGTATGTCCCTTTAATTAAAAATGAACCTCGGTTTCGTGAACCATGGTACAATATGAAACAAATTTCATTCATGATATAGGCTACATGGTGCTGAGTTTTATTCTAGATTCGATGCAGATCGAAAAGTATTTAAAATTTTAAATTGGTTCCTACTTCCTATATAATAACTACATTTTGCAAATTGAAGTTGATTTGACGTCGAATCCAAGAAAATTCTGGAATTTTCTAAATGGTAAAAGGAAACCAGTTGGGTTTCCTTCACCGATGATTTACCAGAATTCATTGACGAGTCAGCCCCTGATATCTGTAATCGTCTTTCGCTGATTCACATCTTTATTGAAAGCCTTCGGACTGGGATTTTTCCTGATACCTGGAAAATATCCTTCATTCGTCCGTTTTTAGCAATAGATGTGAAATTAGTAATTATCGAGGAATTGCTATTCTTTCTGCCGTTCCAAAACTTTTCGAAGCCATGGTGCAGAAATTTTTGTTTTCCATGTGAAATCTCTTATTTTGCCTGCACAATATGGGTTTTATCCGGGAAGATCTACAATTACCAATATGGCCGCGTTCTGTGGACATTTATACAGCAGGATCGAGGGGCGGCAACAAGTAGATGTAGTTTAAACTGACTTTTCAAAAGCTTTTGATAAAATGGATCATTCGGTTCTTATCTCTAAGCTAGAGAAACTAAATTGTGAGTTCATTCATATCAAATGGTTGCAATCGTATCTTTTTTGGCCAGTCACAATACGTTAATGATTCTGATTGTCATTTATTTCGTGTAACTTCTGGAGTACCGCAAGGTAGTCACATTGATCCACTTCTGTTCTCATTATTTATTAATGATATTGTGGAGTGTTTTGAATTTGCACATTGCCTTCTTTACGCAGATGATATGAAAATATTCGTTCCGATTTCTTCAATTTCTGATTGTATAAAGTTACAAAGTGATTTGTGATAAGAAAAGAGATAAGAAGTTTGTGAACATATTTTTAGTCTACAAAATAAGACTTTATTTATTCATCTATTTTGTAGTTGAACATTGTGATGACATCAGTGTAAAAATATTTTTGGCAAAAGACTTACGGTTAATGGTAAATAATGAAACATATTTTTGTTCGCTTCAGCTTTATGAATGTGCCATTTGACACTCTGCGGTAATACAATGCAAACTTACTAAATTCCTGGCGAGCCCCCAAGAAATTAATAACACACGGTCAGCAAATTTGTAAATAATTTTAAACAGTTCAGTATCGGTAAGAGAGGTCACAATAAATCGAAAATCAAGTGGAAAAAATCGTGGTTTCCAGTAAAAGATGATAGATGCGCATAACCTTATTCTATTATCTAAGCAGCAGAAATCGATTTTCTTTATATTAAAAATAAAAAACTGTTTTCACTTTGTTTTTTGTAGATTAGATTCTTTATTATCACAAGAACCTACTATTACATTATTTTGACCCTCCGCGGCACAAAGTGATCGACCGGACGAAAACATCCCAGTGCGACTTGCGTGTAAGTTTAAGTTCAAATTCAAGAGTTGGTGTTATTTTTCAAAACCTGCTAAAATTGTATCTATAAAGTCTGCTTGTTTTGTTGATACGCAGATACATATACATAATATTAACATTTAATATGTATGTCATTACGCAAAACCATATAAAAAAAAAATTAATTTAGTCGTTTATTACTCGCAGCACTCAATCCGCCTGTTTAAACGAGTCGTTCCTTCACGGTATCGCCTTCGTTTCTTTCTTCTTTACCTAGAAACTATTTTGGAGTGGAGGTATAGTTTTAAACCAAGACCGACAAATTGTTTTTTGGTTTATCGATGCTGTGTTTTTTTATAAGTCTCGACAGATCTCTATAAATTACCTCCAGACTTTCTCTATTTTTGTGGTTGAATTGCAAATAATTCAATTTAATTTTATCCAATAGGACTTCTTATCCTTTTCCCTTCTTTTATCGTTTTTAATTAATTTCCTTGAATTACACAACTTATTAATTGTAAATGAAAATCTTGCTTTTTATTTTTATCCAGTTATTCTATCGAGACTACAGATTTTCCCTTTCACGAGTACAGACACATATTAAAAATTTGTATTTTAGCATGGAAACATACCAAAGTTAATTTTTCGTACATCTACCATTTTCCTTTAGTACAATAGGAAGCTAGTAGCTGTTGCTCTATTTTCAAAGACAGAAGATGTACGATAAAAGTATTCAATTTTGTATTATTTGCTGCCCCAAGAGTCATATTCAAGATGTATTATTTAATACTAATTACCGCAATCCACAAGTTTCTTTGGCTTAAAAGAATGGAAAAATCGAAAATGAACCTGTTTATCATTTTTCGTAAAAGTTGCTCAAAATTTTAAAGATCATAGTAACATTTTGAAACAAAAAAAGTTTTAGTATGTCCGTCTCGTTTTTATATATTTTTAAAATGTATTTGCACTTTTCCTCATGTATTTATTTATCGTAATCAAAATAAACACAATTCTTAGTGCTGCGAGTGCCAGTATTTTTAAGTGGATTATAAAGTATGTAGCTACAATTTCCCATTTTTTTTGGCAAGCAAATATCTGAATAGATCTATAGAGACTTATAAAAAAACACAGCACGAGTTACATTTGCACCAATCCAAACGAAACCTTTTTCAAGGTCACAGTTTTTTGGAGACCACAAATCATTTTGATTTTGTGTTTTGAAGAAAACACATTTAAAAAATAATTTTGGTTCTCCAGTGGCCCTGTTCTGGCTATTCCCTGGAAATTGGGAATTGAACTATTTTGACAGTATTCTACCAGTTAGGAATTATTTTTTGCAAAAGTGTATTCTGGCGATTGAGAATTTTTGATTGTAGGGAAAAATAATTCCATTTTACGGAATTGTGTGTTTTCATTATTTTATTTACAACGTAGTATCGGCCAAGTTTTTATTTTGTATGTATAAAATAAAATTTTTAAATAATGGCGGCTGCAAAATTTGAAGTAGTGTTTTTCCCATTGGAAATTATTCCCAATTACGCCAGAATACACTTTTTGGAATTGGAGAATAAAAAATTGGGAATTATTGAAGTTCAGAAATATAGCAATATTTTTACCATTTCCATTTCCCAATATTTAGCTAAAAGACTGGAAAAATCGAAAATGAACCTGTTTATCATTTTTCATAAAAGTTGCTCAAAATTTAAAAGATCATAGTAACATTTTGAAAGAAAAAAGTTTTAGTATGTCCGTCACGTTTTTATATATTTTTAAAATGTATTTGCACTTTTCCTCATGTATTTATACTTTTGGAATCACAAATTATAATGAAAACAACAATGACGACCGTATCGTAATCAAAATAAACACAATTCTTAGTGCTGCGAGTGCCAGTATTTTTAAGTGGATTATAGAAGTAGCTACAATTTCCCATTTTTTTTTTTTTGGCAAATATCTGAATAGATCTATCGAGACTTATAAAAAAGCACAGCACGAGTTACAATTGCACCAATCCAAACGAAACCATTTTCAACGTCATAATTTTTTGGATACCACAAATCATTTTTTTTTTTCGATTTATGCCTGTATTCCATGGGAAAAATTGACTGACAGTCAAAAAAAACGGAAAGAGAAAAATAATTTGAAGCCCCATATAAGAGACAAAGCGAACGAACGTGTTTTTTTATTTTATAGCAACATTTTTTTACTAAAAAATAAAAATCATAAAAAAAGCGTTGTCTTTGTCTTTTATATGGAGTATCAGATTATTTTTCTCTTTTCGATTTTTTTTAACTATCAGTCAATTTTTCCCATGGAATTGAGGAATTAGTTCGACAAATCATTTTGATTTTGTGTTTTGAAGAAGGCACATTTGAAAAATAATTTTGTTTCTACAGGTAGTAAAAATCGAGACCATTTTATTTATTATGTTAGGAAAAATTTTAGCTAATTTGATTTTAGCAAAATTATTTGTGAATTAAATTGAATATAATATGTAATATATTCAGTCTTTTTATTTAACAGTTTTACTACCACGCTATTTTACTAACGTAAACTACCTAGCTGTGACTCTAAGACACACAGTCAAATTGCTCATTTCATATGACGAATTCATTAATTTGTGGACCAATAATGGAATACATATTGATGGTTGCATAGTATACATAGTTTTAAAGAAATCACAGTTATTTAAAATTAAATAGTGACTCAGAGACACAGCTCGGTAGGAATAGGGTTAAAAAACATGTTCTTTATGTTTTTCTAAAATTGCCCATATAAAATCTTATATTTGAACCGTCGACAGTTGGAGACATACATATATTGTTGGTTACAAATAATATTATGATTGGTCTTTCTTTTATGTAAGCAAATCATTTAGTTTTTATTGTTGTTAAAAAGTGGTTGTGGTAGTTTGTTTATTTCTAGTCTATTGTATTTTAAAGTGTTTAATATATGTATATGTATATTATAATTTGAAAAATTATATTTAAAAAAATTATGTTTAATTTGAAAAATATTTGCCATCGTTAAACAGGAGAAACAAAAGAAAAACGGAAATTCCGTTTTATTGCAAATTCTATTTACATACTACATACCAGTTAAAATGCTTTATAAAAATATTGCGGCCATTAAGTAGATAAAAAAGGAAAAATCACAATCATAATTTAACCATTTGTGTCAGAGGAATTCAGTTGCCGGATATTTCTGTAAGCTAACACATACCTTGGCTGTGTAGATTGGCAAGGTAGCAATAGTAATCGGTAGCAAATGTTCATTCTTAATTCAGTTTATTAGCTATGTTTTGCTTAATTAACCACATTTTATTTTTCACTAAATACAGTCCTTAACAAGATTATTTGTGCCTGCTACAGACAACTTTAAAAATTATATGATTAATAAAGTTAATAAAGTTGATGTTTTCAAACTTTATATCGATTAACTTAAATTTCAACCAACAATTTTTTAAAATTTTAGTTCTAGGAAAAATTACAGATAAATTAAGTTGTTAACAAAATTATTTGTACCCACAAATTTATTCTCATAATTATTTGTGCAATATGGAAAAATTTAAAATAAGATAGTAAATCAATTAAATTTAAAATTATGTTTGCCAGTTTAAATAGTTAGTTACTTATGTTTTGCATTCCCATGGTAGATTTTATTACGTCTCTATAAAACTTCGCAAATAGTCCAACAATTTGTTGATTCAACTAGAATCTTCGCCCATCCCATACGGTTTTATTAGCACCCTACTATAAATGGTTTCCCTTAATAGATCGTAAATATTTTCTGTTTTAATTTAAATGTCCTCAAGTTTAAATCGAGACCCTGTCCTAGCCGAGATAACTAATTACAATGGTGCCTCGCTTAACGAATATAATTCGTTCCAGGATCATACTCGTTACGTTTTTTTTAAATAACGAAATATATTTATGTATTATATTAAGCTCACAATCTGATTTTCCCCTCTTCCCATCACTCGCTTTGCGAAACGTCGCTCATTAATTGAGTCATTTTTTAATAATTTACAGTGGAGATTCGCTTAACGTGCATAATTCGTTCTAGAATATTCTCGTTAATTTTTTTAAATAACGAACTGCATTATGTTTGTATATTAAGCGTACAATCGGAGTCTCCGCCCTCTTCTTATCACTCGTTTTTTGCAAAACGTTGCTAGTTAAGTGAGTTATTTTTTCCAATTTGTTTTGCTCGTTATCCGAGGTGCTCGTTAAACGAGGCATCACTGAATATTCAAGATTTTTGTATAATTTTGTAGCAATGCATCTTCTTGTGTAAGGAAGCATTATTGCGCTGAAGAGCCCAATAAGGGACAACTAATTTATCATCGACTAGGAAAGTTACCTCATTCAATAAACAGAAGTTGAACATTGGCCTTGAACAATAGCAGTTTTTACAGAATTTCCTTGAACAATAACAGTTTTTACAGAATGTAATAATAAAAATATATTTCATATTATAAATTAACACAAAACCACTAATTTAGACATAACCCAGTTCTCCAGAGTTCAAGAGTCTTTTGAATATAACGACGTTCACATTTTGTTTCATGTTGATAATCGTACTCGTTTTGGAGTAAGCACTATAAACAACAACTTTTAAAGGCAAAGGTTCAATTTCAGTTTATTGGACGAGGTTTATTGGTTTAACATTCCTAATTATACATAAATTTGTCCACCCTTAATTTACTCTTCAGTGTAATAATGCCCCATGTTCTTCATGTTTCCAGCTAGGGCGGTTCAAAAGATATTAGCATCCAATTTAGTCATAAGCCATTTTGTGGGATAAGAAAAAAAACTCGAGCCACACGATTAGACAAAATATGCTATGGTAATATTTTATAAGATTGTTTCAAATGACTCAGAATTTGGTTTTTCCATATTGCATAGTTAATTATAAGAATAAATTGCAATTTTTCCTAGAACTAAAATTTAAAAAAAATTGTGATTGAATTATAAAATAGAGAATATTATTTTGTGTTAAGACCTAAATAATAAAAACAATGTTTTTGTAAAACATCCCAATAACTTATTTTCTAAGAAGATTGTCACAAAGAAATACTCATTTGCTGCTGCCCTGCAGTTTACACAAATTACCCAGCCAGGAGATTGCAATAATTTCGCGAATACCTATATTCCTGACAGTTGGACGTTTTAAAAATAATTTAAGATTGTGTTGTTCCTCCACTATGACTTTTTTTATACAATCTCAACTTTAAACCTAGGTTGATGTTTTTGTCGCGATTTATAATATTAATTTTGTTTTTCGCCTTAAAGCTCAGTTTGGATTGGTCTATTTTATCACGACCGCGATTCCTTTTGCACCTTTCAAACAGTATATTCACTAGTTATACAACAAGAGGTTCGAAAATAATCGAATATACAGTTGATAGGACGAGTTGTGTTGCTTAGGAAACACAACGACACCGCAGGTGGAGTTGTGTTTCTTAGGTAACACATCGAGTCCGCAACTGTATATTCAGATGATTTTCGAAGCTCGAGTTGTATATGTTAAGACTATACAACGAATCAACCATGTCAAATATCAAAAATATCAATTGTTTGTTTATATTCATGGATGATATGATTTATTTATTTGCGGCCGACACACAAACTAGTTGTGTTTCGCGAAGCACAACTTAGCAACGCAAATAACCGATGTTATACAGCGTAACTAAGGAAAATTCAACTATCTGATTAGTTTATTTTCCAATGAGTTGTATAGTCAGTAAAATTACATTTCATTTTTTCAAGACCGGCTACGATTTGTCTGTATCCGTCGATGTTTCTTGCTTGAATCGTAGTTTCGTTGATGTTGCATCTTTAATATGGGTAATAAAAAAGTTCTAGCCTGCTCGTTAAATAAATTGGAGTAGGCCTTTCCTTAGGCTCCTCCTTATCATCTCAATTACCACCTTCAGTGTAGAACTTCGAATCGGTTGCCTGATATTATTCCGGACGGATTTAGTGTTACGGTCTTCAGGTTTGCGACAGTTCCCTCTGGAAATTTTGAGTTTCTTATTCTGTTTGGCGTCACCGTGACATAACGTTCAATTCCCGATTACATTAATATTTAAGGTACATAGATATCCTTAACTGCATTATCAATTTTTTGCACAATCTTATTATTTGAGTCACTCGTTATTTTCGTTTTCATTTATTGCAATATCTGCTGAGCTGGCACGTTTTGATTGAAATCTTTGTACTTGGAGCATTCACATGCCCCATGCAAGCACTTTAGCGCTCACTTTATTTTATTCATTTAAGTTTGATATTGACTGTGATTGATTAGTTGGAATCTTTTCGGAGAAAATAGACACTTCATCATCTTTATTCATTATATTTAAAAAAACTGATTTCAAATTGATACTCGTAAATATAAAAGAAAATAAGCAAAACAACTAGCGCTGCACTTTTTTTTAATTTATTGATGTGAAAACATCTTTAGCGGCAGGAGTAAGTAAAAAATTGTATAGAAATCGGGTTACGGAAACAAAAAAGCCGAACAAAAAATATTGCTGGTATGTGTGAATATCGATAAGAACAAAAAATAAATAAAACGTAAAATCAATGCAAAATCTACGCATACTCAGGCAATAAACAACATCATCCGGCATTTCAAAAACATCGTGAGCCGAATACAAAAAAAAATATAAAAAAAACCGCCTACTTTAATTTATTTTGTTGTGAAAATATCTGCTATATATGGCCGCAGCAGCAAGTGTTTTTGAAATTGAAAATTACATACGAGTAAAAGGACCACAAATTATGCTTGTGAAGTGTAATAGTTATTTACGTCACAAGGGAGGTAAATGAGTTGTTACAGTACGAGTTCGATGTTTATTTGAGAATTTTGAACGAGTACTGTAACGATCATTTAACGGACGGGTAACCTAATTTTGCTTTGTTCAGTGAGTTTGCCGTGACCATTTATTACTATGGTTTAGGTGATTAACTTAACAGAACTGTACTTTGCTCATGATTAATTATTGTCAGTAAGGTTCGTCCTCCAAATTCAAAATAGAATTATAAATAACATACTGACTTTTTGAACCAAAAATGTAACTTAGTTTAAATACTGAGCGAACAACATCTGTCTTTATGGAGGGGTTCCTGAGTCTTAACGAAATGGCTTGAAATGATTCAATAATTAAACAAAAAAAAATTCACATAAATCTTTTGCGAGTTGAGGGTGAACTCGCTCGTTGTTTTTATTTTTTTTTATTTCTGCTCTCATCGAGATTACACGTTTTAAATTGCACGATGATTTAAATCGATTGAAAGTGAACGAAACAATTTTTTTTATACAAATTATGGATGTTGAACAGAAACAGAATAAAAGATGCTGGTAGTCAAAGATAATTTCTCTAAATGAATCCAAATGTATATAGCATGGAACCAAGCAAACATTTAGTGTATCTACTGTCTACGAACTAATACCAATAACTCTCTACCTTCCTGTTCTACCTCTATCTTTAGAAATTTGTACAAAGTGTCATATCGGAGCAACGTTCGATACTGTAATCTAGCCTAATTCTGGATACTTAATACTGCTGATTCTCGAATACTTAATTACGATAACATACATATTAAGGGAGCAACTGTCAGGATGAAATAAAAGAATATAGAATAGAAGATAATAAAACATGTAAATTTTTGTAATTATCGTCCCAATTTTATTAATTTAATAATTTAAAAGCAGAATGATAATTACCAACATTAAGTTTTTCAAAATTTTGACATCCCATTAGTGCTGTGATATCACTATATGTATTTACAAAAATTTAATCATTCTTTATTTTATTAATTTTAATTTAATTAATTTTTTGAAAACTTATCAAGAGTGTATCGATTATTAATAAATAAAAACCAAACAAAAAATATTAAACAACTACAAATGCATACATATATCAACAAACAAAACAAATTATAATTACTAGTTCAATTCTTCAATAGTTAAAAAAACTAATTTAAAATGTTGTAAATAAAAAGTTGAAGTTTTAATGATTAATGTTTCAAACATACATTAATAAATAAAATTAATTAAAATCTATGATTAATTAGATAAATATTATTTTCTCAGCTATTATTAATTTTTTTTAAGATAAAAAATCTTGTAATTATTACAAAATGAAATTGAATAAAAATGGTCTTCCTAGAAACAAACAAAAAAAAATTTTAGAAATTATAAAGTAATACAACAAAAACATGAATACAATATTTATATTATATTTACATAATAATGTATATCGTATTATTATATAATATATTTATATATTATAAATAATTAAATGTTTAGTCTAAGAAGTTAAATTAATTTTAACGTATTTATAATTTTCATATTTTACTTTAAATAACAAAATTTATTTATTTGAGTATTTATTTGAGTATTTTCAGTTATTAAAACTAGTTTAAAAAAAACTAATTAATAATAAATTAAGTTGTACTTTTTTTAATGAATAAAATTTAAAAACAATCACTTTTAGTAACCTAAAATATTTGCATCCTTTAAAATTGACGGTTCATTAAATAAAATAACAAAAAATTGGAAAATATTTGCATGGCTTTACAAAATTTCGGTTCGACAAAATTGTTTTCAAAATTCAACAATATTTTTGGTTACTACCTAGCGTGCTTTTATAATTGTAGTAATAAATAATATAATAATTTTTACATTTATTTGTAAGATATTTTCAGTTATTTGATTTGAATTACATATTAGTATTTATTTAAAGTTTATTAAAAAAAGAAAAACAAACGCTTTCTAAATTAAATAATAGTGCCATTAAGTGCATTATTCAAAGTAGAAATTATATTACATACACCCTTCAGTAGCATAGATTTTAAAAATACTGACTAGTTGGCTATTTAGCACAAAAAATATTATTTTTATTATTAAGCTACATACTTACTTATTAGTTTATTACATTATGATATTTACACCTTAGCTATGGATAGGTACAACAACGCGATAACGTCAGGGTAAATTGTAATAAAACAATCCAAAATAATTTGCCACTATTAATAAATTTACGCGTTCCAGCTACATGAACAAACATCTATAAAATATCTCTAACTTTCAATGTTTTCAAACAGGCCTCTCTAAATTTGCGGAGAACCGATGTGAAGCAAGAAACGATCCGCATAGCATCTCACATATAGCTTTTACCCTGTCTATCGGGTCACCATGAAAATAATTCGATGTAAAATCTTTTGAACCATACTAGCTGGAAATGATCAAGCAAACCATTTACAGAATATTCAGGTATGACTAGCTCTTTTCAAATATTCGAATGGGTACCTACTTCCTCCTTTTCAAAACTTAGACCTTCAATTATGTTTTGAAATGGGAATACCCATCGAGCCGAACTACATAGAAAGAATCTTGAAGCAAAAACCAAATTCAAACTCATTCAAATCCCTTTTGGAAACGCATGACCGGCTCTTTTCAAATAACCAATTTAGTTATCAAAACTTTTTCCTTAACTAAATTTTCAAATGTAAATAGCTCTTGAAGCAAATAAGCCGAAAATTTGAAACAAAAAACAAATGTTTGGGAATTGATTAAAAATCGCAAATTATTTGCAAACCATTGCTTTGTCATCGTCGAAATATTAACAACGACCTCTCCCGCTGGTGCTATAGCCCATGAAGGAATTTGGCCGTCTCAACGATGCTCTTTCAAATAGTTCGATCCAGATATTATTAAAATAACCTGCTATTAAGGAAATATTAGTATGTGCGTGGTTCATTTCATTGCAACCGAGACTTTTCTAGTGGGACTACATGAGTTCCTGGATACGAACTTATTAAGAGACATTAATATTGATCTGTTGCAAGATTCACAGTTAAGTGCTTGATATGGGTATTGTAGAATTTTTTTTATTGAGTAAATGTAGAATACTTGCCCTGACTATGTTTTCTCGGAAGCCATTAGCCCATATTGCATACTTGAGATCACTGATCGTAATACTATTTTTTTAAATTTGAACTTATGCAATGCTATCAAGAAGAAATTATTTAATGCACCAGTGCATCAAATTGAAATTGATTGTTGTGGGCTATCCGAAGCTTTATTTTCCAACGATTGAGTTTTTACTGATAAATACTGATAAATTCACGTTATAAATAGGTTTCAATCAATCATGCAAATTAAACATAAGGACACCAAACTTTAGGCTTTGCTGACAGACTCTACTAAAAATTATCAATTTCCATAATAAATTATCTAAAAATATTTAGCTAAAGAAAAAATTGGATAAGATTAATTCTAAAATTAAAGTTTTAATTTCACTGGCAAAAGAAAGATATTTTAAAAATAAATTTAGTCCAGCCGCGGGCTTGAACGAGAAAGTGGTAAATAATATATTAAATTCGACACTCAAACCCAATATTATACCTTTAAACGTGATAGGGATAGTTTTATTGAAACTAACCGATTCAAAATGTTAACGATCATTTTATGCAAAGACATTAGAAGATTCTTCTTAAAAATCAGGAAAATATTTTCATTGACAATATTAAGGTAATTTAATCCAGCCTTTTTATAATAATTGCAATTTATTCGTTTACCCTATTAAATTAAATCGAAAAAATATTTCGAGAATATATTTAGAAATCTTAAATATCGTTACTGACTTAAAAACTAGTAACGTATGAGGAATAAAATATGGACAAACAAAAAAAAGTAAAAAAAAAATTATTTACTAATCAAACGATTTTAATCCATAATTTATTTAAAACTTTAATTCTTAGATAAAATTTACAGAAAAATTTGCGCTCCATATCGATTCGCTTTCCTGATCCTTTCTGGCACTCTTTTCATTGCCGCCTGCGTTCCTGATGTATCAATCTTCTTTAAATCTCTTTTTATCTTTCTAATCAGACATTCAACATTTTTGGCACGATATCCATTGCTGTATACCATTCTCTTCAGATTTGCCCAAAAAGTTTCAATGGGCCTTAGTTGTGGAACATTTGGTGGGTTATAGTCTTTAGGGATAAATTCGATTCTGCGTTGACGTAAATCAGATAACGTTGCGTTGGCATAATGTGAGGATGCCAAATCAGGCCAAAAAATCGTTTTATCAGTTTTATGATATTTATTTATAAATTTCTGAAGCACAGGTAAACATTTGTTTGTGTATGTTTGCGCATTAACCGCCAAACCACTTTTGAAAAATACTGGGTCACTGACACCTCGTTCGCTAATAGCCAATCACAACATAACTTTACCTGGAAACTTGGTCTTATGAATAAACTTCCCCTTTTCTGGTGCTTTGTGATCGGGAGACTCGTAGTAGTATTTTGGCTGCCATTCATTACCTTCAACAATGAAATAACTTTCATCATCCATCACACATTTATGAGCTGAAAAAGCAGCGAAATATGTTTGGGAAAGCACTCTTAATCTAGATTTGATTGTAGCTAATTGTTTGTCTGTAGTTGCTGATGCCGATTTTTTGGGTTTGCGTTGAATATTCATACTTTGTAAATATTTTTTGATAGTTTTTGGGGCAACTTGATATTTTTTACCCAGTTGTCTGTACGATTTTGCAGTTCGACCCACTGTTTCACCTTTCAATTTCATTCGAACTTTGCTACCTTGTAGTTGACATTTTTTACCAGAGTCGGGTTTTCTTTCCACAGGTTTATTATTCTCAAACAGTTTAATTGTTTTGTAGATAAAGGATTTTTTGAATCCAAGATCCTTGAAGTAGTGAAAAATCTCGTTCTTTTTTTTGTCTGGATTTTCCTGACAAAATTTATAAATTAATTTACGACGATCTACTTGTAACAACGACATTTTTGTAACTAATCGTAAAGTGACGCAGTTGTAATGTATTTTTTATAAAATATACGGGAACCACCTTATTTAAAAACAAGGAAATTTTCATTTTTGGTTGTACAATACAAATACAAATACATTTTACATTTGTCCATATTTCATTCCTCATACGTTATATCTTACAGAATTAATGTAATCTCGAGTACCTATGGGTTGCTCATATTTTGGTATTTATTTTTAATTCTTTATCTAAGAGTGTTTTTCCCAATCAATTGAAAATTGATGCTGTTAAACCATTGTACAATAATGGTTCGCGTCACAAACTATCGCGCTATTACTCTTTTCAGTACCGAACTCATACCAACAAATGTATAAAAATACTGTTAGTTTCCTTTATGAAAATAATTAT
Source organism: Tipula helvola (assembly GCA_963556165.1). Taxonomy (NCBI): domain Eukaryota; kingdom Metazoa; phylum Arthropoda; class Insecta; order Diptera; family Tipulidae; genus Tipula; species Tipula helvola. The sequence goes on from OY744483.1 coordinate 234,418,567, forward strand.
TCGTTGTTTTAATATTGAGTACTATTTCTTCTGTCCGCTCAACGCAAATATTTCCTTTCCTTGTGATAAGTGATTCGCAAAATTTAAAACGCAGTATAAATGAACCGTATATGTTCCTAAATTGATTTAGAATTAAAATTCCGCAACCATAAAGAACATTTTAAAAAGTAATTTTCATGCATAGTTCCAACGTTTTATAAGCCAGTTATCACATCACATTTTGTCTGTAGATTCAATGAAAGCCTTTTTCAACTATTAAAAGAACGGCTGTTCACAGTCGAGGATATCGAAACTTTCTTTAAAACTGTAAGTTAAAATTTTTATGGCAGGATCATGAAACCTGGTTGGAAATGCCGGTCGTTTTTAAAAAACCACTAGCAAAACCGGCCGCGAGCAAATTTTCATTCAGTGAATATTTTTCTAAGTTGCTCTATATTTTGCTATGGAAGCTATTTTTTCGATTTATTTTGTATCTTATATTTGTGTGAGATTAAATTAAATATAGTAATTAACAAATATATTAAATATTAAAATTAAAATTTAATGGAAATATATTTTTACATGATCTTGTGTGTTGTCAAATATGTGTTTACACGCCATCGAAATATCTTTATACATAGATAAAACAAAGAAAAACCAGTTTGGCGTCTGGTGTCAGGTATCATAACTAAAATTCAGAACGAATTAAATTATTCAAACTTTTTATTTGAATTATTTAATTAATCTGTCGCGTGAGTTGTTGTTGTAAATTTCTCAGGAAAATACGCTAGGAGTTAAATAATTATTAAAAATAAACACGCTTCCGGGCTATAGCTATCTATACGGTTATGTATTGCTTGATTTTAAATTCTTTTTGTGAGTTCTTGTGAGTTTTTGAGTAAATTAAAATAATTTATTGTTTATATTTACATAACATTACTTTTTCTAGTCTTCGGGTTTAGCAGCCAATAAAACTAATCCTTAATTTTATGACGACGCTTCGATAAATTTATTATCTTCTTCAAGTCTACATGGTTTTAACAATGCATACAATTTTTTATTAAAATATACAGGAATTACCATGCCATCCAGGGCCGGCTTTAACCACTAAGCAGATTATGCCCCCCATAGGGGCGCCTACCTATTAAAGGTGCTGATAATTCTTCTCACGCTTCCTAACAAATTCTGCTACTAAAAAAATATTTTTCATTAGAAATTTTGAATTTCAACTCAACTCAATTACACTAGTTTCATCGAGTTTAAAATAGCTCAACGAAAACTTAATTCAACTCTGTTTCTATGAACTCCAACTCGTTTTCCAACTACAACGAAACATGATAATAGTAATAGTTTCAATACTCGTCATGCGAGAACAGTAAACACACCAAAAAATACAAAAAAGCTCACCTCTCAAAACGTCGAGATTGGTGGTTATATACTAATAATTTTTCAAAATTCCAACCGAAATATAAATGAGGAAATCAAGGACTTAAATAAGTTAATACCGTACATTAAACAAATGCGAACGGATGAACGTTTCAATCGTGTTTCAGAAACTGCAAAAGAATTAGCAACTGATTTAGAAATTAATCCTCAGTTTACAGATAATGCTCTGAGAAGACGTAGAAAAAATTTAAAATTTCGATTTGTTTCCTATACTGGCTACTGTACTTAATTCGTTAGATGAAAGATTTGAGGTCATAAATGCTCTTATCAATAATTTTCAGTTTTTAGCTGATGTTGCAGGAGTTTGTAAATCGAATGATGAGGAACTAAAAGCACATTGTGACGCGTTAGATAATATGTTAACCGATAGCGATGACAAAGATATTTTTGCGGTAGAACTAATACTAATATTAAGATCCATTGTTTATATTACAATACATTTACTCGAATGCACTAGAGCAGTACTTCTCAAACTTTTTAATGCTGCGGCCCCCGAAATTCAAAAAATAAAATCCAGGACTCCCAAAAATGTTATTCAATAATAATGAATTTACAGTTAAGCATTTTGGGCATTCTTGTTCAAGTACCTCAGATGTCCTCCGTGTCCCGCCAATTAAAAAAATAAAAAAAAGTTCTACCAACCCAAAATATTCTTTCAGCTTTATCCGATTTACATGTAAAAATATTCATATACGCAAAAATTCCAGAAAATTAAGCTTATTTTAAAAAACATGAGAGGATTTTACATAAGGAACTATTAAAAATTAGATGTAGCTGTGAAAACTCAGGAACTAAATATTTTAGCTGAACATATGAGTGGAGCTGAACAGTTTCCGAAATGACAAAACTAAAGTTAAAGCTAAACGTTTTTGAGCTTACGACTATTATAAATTTGTCAAAATTAATTTTTGCGAGTTTTTCTAATTTGACCGCCAACCCGACCCGAATTTGGTTCGTTTTTAATTTTTGTGTCAAATTATTTTTACTAATTAAAACCGAACTTGGATCTAATATATTCTTCTGAAAATTCGGAGTTATCAAAAATTTTTTTTAGGTTGTTCAAAATTTGAAATTTTATTTATGACGAGTTCTTCAAAAAAAAAAAACGGAACGCGCCTTAGTATAGAAAAAGATAGCCATTCCAAAAATTTACTAATATTTCGGTAATCAACCGTTTTACCGAAAATCGGTATTGGATTCCCTACAAAAAACTCGGCAATAGAATCCTGAAATTTTTGATTTGGAATTCTCAACACTAACCTGACATACAATTTAACCAAATTGAAATTGTTGAAGCCAAATTTGACAAGCTGACATTTCAAATTTCAAATTAAATTAAAGTACGAGTAACTTTTTAAAATTATATATTAAATACGTACATTTTCAATATCCAATTTCTCAAAGTTTCATATACCTAAGTTCATATAGTTTTAGTTCAAATTTAGCTCCAAAATTTCCGAGAATTTACTTCGGATATCCACCTCTGATTTAAAAATGTTGTTACTTCATAAAAGGACTCAATTTTAACCATGTTTATTTTGTCCTGCAGATCACGGTTTGCGATCTGAAATTTCTGTTCATGTTCATTGTAGAATAAGAACTTTCCTATCAAAATCCCCGAGATTTTGAAATTGATATATACATCACATACCTTACAAAAACCATTAACAGCCCAGAAAACAGCAGTGGTCATTGATAATAGGCAGATTCAGAAATTTGTGTGCGATGCGTGCGAATGTGAGGTTTATTATAGACATTAAGGCAATGTTTTAAAGCTCCCTGGCAACAGCTCCTCGGCTCCCTAGGGGGCTGCGGCCCACAGTTTGAGAAGCACAGCACTAGAGAATATATTTGTGAACGTAACGATTGCTTTACGTATACTTTTAAGTCTTCCAGTTTCCGTAGCAAGTGGTGAATGATTATATTCAAAACTAAAAATAATCAAAAACTACTTGAGATCAAGTATATCTCAGGAAAGGTTGGTTGGATTATTGAGTATAGCAATTGAAAAAGAAGGTGATAAAATCGATTTAAGTCAAAAGCTAAATTTTTGTATCTGAATTATAGAAAGGGCACAAAGTGTTCTAGAGCCGGCACTGATGTCATCTACTCACGTACCGTTAAATAAATTTAAAAATTAGGCGAGTATTTCTTGTCATACCGGAACTTGTAAATACAAAATAAAATTTGCCAATCAAGACGAACAACCTTAAGTTGTGGCAGAAGTTTTTCTGGTCTTCGGCACGAAAATCTGTCTTCCAAACATTCGTTGTATTTAGATATTCAACGATTTTTCGGCGCGGCTGCATGCCACAGGAAATTCGGCGAACGCTGTATTATCGATGATTTACATATTCGACGAATTTTCGGCGCAGTTTTTTCACACAAACATACATAAACAATTATTAAAACAAATTTATTTGGTATTTAGCTTATTTTTTTGATTAATTTATTGTCGACGTTTCAACGGCTTTATTCCGTCATCCTCAGGACAATTTTTTTACAAATAAAAAACATACAAATTTCAAACAAAATAACAAGTCCTTACAAATGTACATACTACTTGATTTGAAAAAACCCGTTGGTCAAAAGTGTAAATTAATTTAGAATAACATTGTCGTAGTAATTTAACCAATTAATCGGCCTTGAAATATCTACAACATCGGAAAGAGAAGCAACTATATTGAACATGGAGTAGAATGAAATTGGAAACCGGGTGGTTAACAATTTTGAAAATTGTGGCAATAACTGGATTATTAATTTGACAAGGTTGGAAATTCCGAGTGATGTAATAAATTTTGTTTACCATTCAGAAAAGATATTGTTCCATATCCCAGAATTGTAGCTGATTTAGAAAGTGGCATTTCTAAATTAGACGAGACTGATCAGACTGCTATTCGGAATAGGATGGTAAAAATTTTAACAAATTTCAAGACTAACAATAACATGTCACGGACTTTTTTAGGAAGTAATGAACTACAACAAATTCAACAAGCCAAAAGGGCTAAAGTATTTCTAACCAATAATCCAGACATATATGTGGTAAAGGCTGATAAGGGTAATGTTACGGTTCTTATGTCAAAAATAGCATACGTTGAAAAAATGGAATTGCTCTTGTCAGACAATAACACGTATATAGAAATTAGGAAAGTTGGTATCGGGACGATACAGACGAATTCAAATTTAATTATTTCTTCTTGGGAACGTTTAGGCAAAATAACTAAATCGATAGGTAAGGATCTACGTAGCTACAATGGTACAACTCCGAGAATGTACGGTCTTCCTGTCTTCCAAAAATACATAAAGATGGTAATCCGTTGAGACCAATTGTGAGCTACGTGGGTTCACCTTTGTATAATTTATCTAAATTTTTGTCTGATATTTTGAATTGTTATGTTGGTCGTAATTTTTCGGCAATAAGAAATGCGGAGGATTTCAAACTAAAAATTCAAAATTTTGTTCTCCCACCAAATTATATTTATTTATTTATTTATTTATTTATACTGAGAAAAGTCTACAAATATGACTTGAATTTATAACATACTGAACATGGTAGAATAAAAATTAAATTAAACAAAAAAAGAATAAAAATTGACCTAAAAATATTTTTAGGTTGGAGCAAAATGTTGCTTCAACCTACGTTTAAAGCTGTTTTTACTTAAGTAAAAGTCGAACAGATGGCCGATTTTATTAAAACTCTTCGACATCATGTTTACCGGTTCATTGTCACCATAGTTTGTTCTGTGTTTATTTAGATGAGGGAACTCATGATCTCTTAAATTCCTACTCGGTGCCTTTATTTTAATTGATTCCAGTATGGATGGTGCATCGATTTGATCAAGTAAAATATTTCCAATAAACGAACACTTTAAAAGCTCTCGTCTATTAGCCAATGTTGTCATTTGATAGGTTTTGCATCCAGTAGCATATGATGGTAATCGCTTCAGGTTAACGTGGTGCGGTAAGTCATGGTCATAATCCCATAATCCCATCCGTCTTTACACGTTATATACCGTATAAACTTTTTTTGGACACTCTCGATTTTTCTGATAGGTTCGTCGTAAAAAGGACACCAGATGTTGACAGCATATTCAAGTTGAGATCTCACGTAGGCATAATACAGGATCTTGATTGTCTCTAGGTCATGAATATCCCCAGTCGCATTGTTCAATATGCTTAGTAAAGCACATGTTTTCAACGAAAGTAACCCCTAGGTCTTTAATCTCGAATACTTTTTGTAAAAGTACGCCATTTATTTGATATTGTTGTGTAACAGGGTTAACTTTTCGATGGAACGATAAACTCTTACACTTGTTGATGTTGAGACTGAGGAGGTTAGACTCACACCATTTCGCTAGATTGTCGATGTCTTCTTGTAGCTTATGGGTATCGCCGATGTTTTCTACTGTTTTAAAGATTTTGAGATCATCTGCAAACATTAATACCTTAGAATGTTGTATTACTTCAGTAACGTCATTGATGAAAATTATGAAGATCCAAGGACCAACATGAGAGCCTTGTGGTACTCCTGAAGTAGCTTGAATTGATTCTGATCTTCTATTACTAAGCTCAATATACTGAATGCGATTACTCAAATATGATTTAAACCACGCAACAAACTGTTTAGAAAACCCGAATCTGTATAACTGTTTCAACGTTTTACAATGACTGATGGAGTCAAAGGCTTTAGCAAAGTCAGTATACACCACATCAACTTGCTTATGCATTTCAATTTCTTTAATGGTGTTGCTGGTAAATTCAATAAGATTTGATGATGTTGATCTTTTGGGTATAAAACCATGCTGACACTGTGAGATGAATCGAGGAACCAAAGATCTGAATGAGTTGCATACAACCAGTTCAAATAATTTGGGTATTGAAGATATTGATGTAATTCCTCTGTAACAAGAGACATCATTTCTTGCTCCTGTTTTGAAAATTGGTGTTACTCTTGTTACTTTCCATTTCGTTGGAAATACGGCTAGTTGTAATGATTGATTAATTTTAGTTTCGCTTGACGTGGTTTCGTTGTTCACTAACGTGGATTCAAAATTGGTTCTAAATTTACTTAAAAAATTATGGAATGATATAAAATTAAACAGTGGGACAAATTTGGATTTGAACAATTTCGTGGAGGCATTAAAATTCGTCCTGGATCATATACTGAGTTTAGTTTTAATGGAAGATTTTTTAAACAAGTATTTGGTTCACCAATGCGTTCACCAGTCAGTCCCGCAATAGCAAATTTACTGATGGAACATATTGAAACCGAAGTGTTGAAATTATCTTCTGTTAAACCAATACTCTTTTTCAGATATGTAGATGATATTATTGCGGCTATTCCAAATTCTGAAGTTACCACATTCCTTAGTGATTTCAATAATTTTACGCCGCGTATTAAATTTACGGTAGAAATGGAAAATGAAAATCGGTTGGCTTTTCTGGATATGTTGGTTATACTGAATGATAATGGAAGTTTGAGTACAAATTGGTATCAAAAAATGTCTTGGTCAGGCCGCTACCTAAATTATAATTCATGGCTTCCATTATCATATAAGAATAATACAGTATTTTTGTTAGCTGAAAAGATTTTAAAATTATCAGATGAATGTTTTCATTCGGACAATCTTTCAAAATTAACAAATGTGTTATTAAAAAATGGTTATCCAAAGAATACGATACGCCGGAACATAAGGAAAGCTATTGACAAAAATAATCGCTTAGAAACTCCATCCAATTCACAGGATTTAGAGGTGGAAAATACTAGGAAAATCTTTATATCGATTCCATACATAAAAGTTCTTTTTGAAAAAATTAAATCAACTTGTCAAAATTTTGAGATGAAAGTGGTGGGTAGACCAGTAAAAAGTTTAGATAAGTTTTTGTACACTAAGTTAAAAGACGAAATTCCTTTAGAACTACAATCAAATTTGGTGTATAAACTAAATTGCTCATGTGGAAAGGAATACGTTGGACAGACAAAACAGTACCTAAAGAAGCGTGTTTACCAACATGTTCATGACTCAATTTTCAACTTTCAAAATTCACATAGTGCAATAACAAACCATTTACGGGACAGTGGCCACGTATTATCTTTAGAGGATGCTACAATTTTGGAGAAAGAAAGTAATTTGGAAAAGCGTTTATTTTTGGAAAATATTTATATTAAGAAAATGCGGGGTCCAAATTTGTTAAATGTCCAGGAAATTTCCAAATTCTTGTTAAATTACTACGACAATGTTATTCTAAATTAATTTACACTTTTGACCAACGGGTTTTTTCAAATCAAGTAGTATGTACATTTGTAAGGACTTGTTATTTTGTTTGAAATTTGTATGTTTTTTATTTGTAAAAAAATTGTCCTGAGGATGACGGAATAAAGCCGTTGAAACGTCGACAATAAATTAATCAAAAAAATAAGCTAAATACCAAATAAATTTGTTTTAATAATTAAAATAAAGCTTAATAAAATATGATATATACATAAACAATATTTTGACACATAATTTATAAATAAAAACACAAGCTTCTTGTAGGAACAGAGGATACTAAAAAAATGTATGTATGTATATATCTGATTAAGTGATTTATGTGATGTTATAATCATAAAACGGGTATCACGAATTGTAAGTTTACAAGTCGAATACTACAACGAACGAAGTCGATATTGAAAACAGTTTTTATGGTGCCAAACACCTTTTAAAAAACAAAATTACTCCTTAAGATAATTAACCGTAGTTTTTTTTAAGAAAAACAGGTTTTTCGTACAACTACATAAATCACATTATTGACCGCAATTTAGGACATATATTTTCTCAAAGCTATTTGAATGAGTTTGAATTGGCTTTTGTTTCCAGATTCTTGTTCGGTTCGAAAGGAAATTAGAAGAAAAGCTAATTTTAATATTTGAACAGACCATGCCTGCATTTTTTGAAAGAAAATTTTTTTAAGAGTGGTCCGTTTTCTGTTCCACTGAGCGCAAGTATAGGATGATGTTTCAGAATTCGTCGAAGTTTATCAAATTTATTAATTTTTTTCATTTTTTACATTTTGACTAATCTTCTAGGCTTAAAATCCATTTTAAGTTAAATCATAAATTGTGCTCATAACTATCCAAACTTAAATATACTGAGTAGGAAATGATGTACAGCTAAAATCAATTGCACAAACTTTGTAGCTCAGAAAAGCTATAATAATAATTACTCAAAACCAATATTTTAATATTTCTTCCAGCTCAAAATAATTTTATTTTAAACATTATGCGAATTATATTTTATTGTGACAAATGACTATTTCATGGACAAACTTTTAAAGCTAGCTAATTTTAGGAAATCGACAATAATTTTATATTATTTTTAGGGAATTTAGAATCTTCTGTATGTATACATTTCTTTTTAGCAACAAGCATAATGCGCAAATTAATAATAAATTACCAAAACCATATCTAAGTAAATTTCTTATTTTGGAAAACCTGCAAAAAACTTATTTAGAGGAATTGATTTAAAACCATATTATTTTAATTTAATTGAGAACATTATGGAATTACATAATGTACATACATACATTTTCAATTTTCTTCTAAAAATGAATTGTCTTTTAGAATATCTAAAAGATATTAGACAAAAATACGTACAATGTAACATAATACAAAATATATATCAATCAGTAGTTAACACCGGGTAATTTAAAAATAATCAACGATAAAGATTATGTATATTGTATTCAATTATTATTTATTAATTATATACTCGATTAAAAAATACAACTTCATAATATACATACATACATACATAATATTAATTACCACATCATTATTATTATTCCTATATCAATTACTAATATTATATACTAACAAAATATTAATTAAAATTTTTATTTATGAATACAAATAATTACACTTTGCAAGCATATTTTGACACTTATATAATCAAAACTATTATTATATATTAAAAATATAACTATTAGTAAAATTTATCTCTAAATGTAAAATTATTTTAAATGAATTTCATTTTTATAGTTCGTTTCCTTTTTTTTTTTTATAATACATAAAGAGATAATTTTCTGAATAGATAATCACTTTTTAAAAACTTTCAAAAAAATTATAAAACTCTATCAATCAAACATACATTACCCATTTTAATCACCTAAAAAAAATTTCTTAATAATTCAATTAATTATTTTAATTCATTATAAACAAAAATTATTTCAAAATTAGGAACAAATATAAAATCACATAATCTAAAAACAAAAAAGTCTTCTTTTTTGAAGGCAGTGCCATTTATAAATATTAATTTTAAATTATAATAAAATTAAGTTTAAGTTTATAGAAATATTGTAAAAATTAATAATTAACGATAAAGAAACATAGTGGTCACTGTAACATGACACCACTTTATTGAGTAAAGCAAGATATCTAAACTATCAAAAAAACTAATAATTATTATTTTATACTTTTAAATATTATAAACATATTTTTATTATTTACTTTGTATTTTTGTGACATTTATTTTTTAAGATTAATAATATCCGTAAGAATTAAAATACTAAACTTAAAAAACTTTAAAAACGATTTTATCAGAAATTAAACGTTTGTTTATCATATTTTTAATTTTCTTAAATTAAATTTATTATAAAACTTATTAAATAAAAAAAAATAATAATAAACCAAAAACTAAATTGAAATTATTAAACAAAAAAAATAAGTTAATTTAAAATGTAGTCTAAATACAAAAAACTAAAAACAAAATTAAATATAAAATATAAACAAACAATTTTAAAATTAATAAAAAAATTAGAATTAAAATTTGTATGGTTTTTTTAGTAATTATTTATTGCTTGTAATTTTTTATAAACTGCCATTAATTTTATTTATCGTTTAATTATATAAATAATTCAATTTTTAATCCTTAAGTAAATAAAAGGTTTCAAATAAATAACGCCAATATATTATAATTTTATATTTTCCCCAAAATCCAAATTTTATCATACTTACTAAGGTTATACTAATTAAAATGTTTGCCAAATATATTTTATAAGTTTCATATTTTTTTTTAATAAAGCTGTTATTAAATTTATAATTTTTGTTTTGTATCGTAAACACAAAGTAAAAATTTAACATTAACAAATCAAAAATAATATTAACCCTTTTAAAAAAAAAATATATTAATTTAGTATAGTATTACAAATTAAACAGTTATCGAGAAATAATTTATTGAAAAATTCAAAAAAAAAAAAACAGATCCAACAACAATTGACTTATCGAAACTAATAATACGAGTATAATATTGGTTAAATTTATTAATTTAGTAAAATCTCGATTCAATGATTATTTACTAAACAAACTTAAGAAAAAAGTAAATAAAACTATTTAAAATTATGTATATATTTTTATAATAAAATAACTACATAATTTTATTTGGTTTAAATTTTTATAGTTTTTTTGCAAATGAAGTTACATATACAAAATATTTAAAAACAAAAAAAGTTGTAAATTTGTTATGAAATAATAAAAACAATTGATTATAATAATTTTGTTTTATTTGTTTGCTCGACTACCATCTCAATAGGTAGACTCTAGGTAACTTTTGAATATATTTTTTATCTAAAGGTAATACTTTGTTAAAAAGTACCCATAAACGAACAGCGTTAGGAATGAGGACGAGACGAGGTACAAATCATTGGTGAAGGCGGAAAAGAGAGGAAGGGAAGGGAATATTTTGATGGCGCAATCATAGAGACAATTGGAAGTATGTACATATAATGTCCTAGAGAAAACTATCATAAAATGTTCGGCTGAAAAATGGTTCCAGAATGTGTTCATGTAAAATAAAATTACTGAAGGGTTCCGCTTAGAAATTGCTTCCCTAATGCGTTTTTACATAAATTGCTATAGGCACTCTGTACAGCCAAGAAAGTTAGGAAAGGAACAAGAAAAAAATGTTAAGTTAGGTCGGGGAATAATGGGATGATTGAAGGATTCTATTTTGGGTAATTTCTAAAAGTTATGTGTTATATTTTGATAGCCGGAGGTAAAGCGACAACAGGCGTACCCACGAGAGTTATTGTAGCCGTTAGCCCCTTAGGTCTTCTGCAAATAATTGTAAATAAGTTTAAATCTAGAGATTTTTACAGGGCTGTGGAGTCGGAGCCGGAGCCGGAGTCGGAGCCGAGGAGTTTATGTTTATTTTCGTATTTTTAAAGGAGCCGGAGTCGGAGCCGGAGCTTTGTGGAATTGACCGACTCCGGCTCCGGATTTTTGTTTGTTTTTATTAATATTCTTTTTCTCCTACGTAGCACAATTATTTATGTATATGTACTTCTATATGCATTAGCAGTGTTACCACTTTACTACAATAGTAGTAGATCTGCTACATTTCTAACCTTGTAAAATTTCAGTACGTACTATTTGATTTCTGCTACTTTTAATGTACTTTTTAATTCAATCAGATTTTTCTATATTTCGATGATTGAGAATAAAGAAATCCTAACCAGAATTGATTTTTCCAATTCGAATACGATTGAGAACTGGCAAAACATTAAAAATTTGAAAAATCATTTAGGTTGTCTAATCTTTGCTGAATTAGCAGATTATTTCTGTGTCTACTATCTTTGCCGCACAGCAGTGCAGCCGCAGAAAGAGCGTTTTCTCATTTGAATTTAATAAAAAACCAATAAACTAATAGACTTGCAAACAGAACAATTGAAAATATAATGTTTTCAAGAATACTAATTAGAGAACTTTGCGATACAGATATAGATACATATATTGTCCTGAAGAAGAGTTGCATTTTTATGTGAAATAAGTTGTTTTATTTTCTACTACTTTTGATTTTCAAAATGTAGAGATCTACTACATAGTTTAAAAAAAAAGTAGCAGATCTGCTACACTATTCCAACCAAGAAGTGGTAACACTGTGCATTAGCGCATTTCATGTTGGAGTTCCGAATCGGATTAGCCGAAGTTAGGCGTCATTCTTGCGTTCAAACTAAATGTAAATTATCAATTGTGCGCCTGGGTCATCCCAGCTCCAACCCTGCAGTCTTACCTAAGTTATCTTATCATCGACTACTGCTCACCTAGCATTTATTTAGGTTTTTGTTGCGCTAAAATGTAAGCAAGCAATTCTACAAATTACATGGGGAAAAAATTGTAGAAGTTGTAGGAGGTACATATGTCAAGAGAAAATTATCAATATAAATATTTACCAATAAAAAAAAGAATAAACAACATAAAAAATACAACATCCTGCGATCGAAACGACAGCCTTTGCAAATTAACGCCGATACGCTATCGTCCAGTTACTGCCTGCTTGCTAAACAGCAATAGTTTTTGAGCACATAAATAACATGTTTTTACTTTTCACGTAAATGAAACGCTTATTTGCTTTAAGCATAGCAAGATATATATCTGTGGCAATATGACATAAGGCAATAGCCCGAGTTATGCCCTTTTGCATATTATTTCAAATTCGAAATCTCCATATTTGAATTCATATCATATCAATTTTTTGTAATAATCCAGCAACTACAAACAACCGTAATAAACATTTAAAAAGCTAGAATTCAAAAATCTCATACGATTTTGAACGACTCTTGATTTTAAAAACGTTTTCCTGAAAAATGCGAATTTTAGAGTTATTCCCTTATGTCATATTGCCACAGATATGTATTTTGTGTCGGAGTAGGAGCTAGAGTCGGAGTCGGAGTTGGAGCCGGAGCCGGAGTCGGAGCTGGAGCCGGAGCAGGAGCCGGAGTCGTTAATAAATCTATACATTTCCGGAGTCGGAGCCGGAGTCGAACATTTTTTCTCGAACTCCACAGCCCTGGATTTTTATTAACAATTCGTAGAACATCTATAACAGCACCTAGCTTAAATTAGGGTGATGCTTTGTATAGTTCATATGCTAATTAAAATAATTTGGCCACGACTAACGTATAATATACACATTATACGTCTGTTTGTTCAATTAATTATAATAATATCCATTATTCACTGCTAGTTTTGAAATTTTATCTAGTAGTATTTACTTTCATTATTCACTACTACCATATTAGTATATTATTCAACGAGCATATAATGATAGCTGTTATTCATGAAGATGAAGTTTACCGACACGATCCGATAGGCGAGTACCGTAAATCATCTGAGTGAATAACAGCCATTATATACTACCGACAAATAACATTGTATTTTATAATCAAAACCTTTAAATATTCCTAAAATAATTTTCGTCGATATTTTGTCGTCACAGTTTAATAATAGTGAACATGGCAAAAGAGACTACTAGATTAAATTTCAAAAATTAAATAATTTACTTGGTATAGTATTGAATAATGAAAGTAGAGACTACTAGACAAACTAGCAGTGAATAATGGATATCATTATAATTGATTAAACAAACGTATAATGAGCATATTATATCGTGAACAATAGTTATTTACGTCACAAGGGCGGTAAATGAGTTGTTACAGTACGAGTTCGACGTTTATCAATTCAATACTACGTTTATCAATTCAATATTTTAAACGAGTACTGTAACGATCATTTAACGTACGTGTAACGTCCAACGTTTTATTTCATACTATATGGGACATTAATTCCATTTTTTCATTTAAAATTAAATTTTAAAGTAAAAACATGAGTTTGAAATTTACAGAAAATCAATCCAAATGATTTTCAAATTACCCTAGTTATTTTTTTTGTTTGGTTTTACAGTCTACTCTACTGTAATAGCTCGTTTTCCGGACACTTTTGTTCTCTGACGTAATGATTCATTTCCCGGACTGAAATCAATCACGTAAACATTGATTTTCGGTATAAATAAATAAATTTAATATAAATAAATAATATTGTATTGAATTAAATAAATATTTTAAATAAATACACTGTATACAGTTATTTAGATAACTAAAAAAAATTGAAATCATTTTTGAAATTTTATCTAGTTGTCTCTTGCCGCTCTCATTATAATTAAATTGAGTCATCAATGTCGGAAATTATTTTAGGATTATTTAAAGGATTTGATGTTACTTATTGGTCGTGGACAAAGTATCGTATTCTACTCGCATATAATGGATGTTATTTACTCAGATAATTTACGACACTCGCCTATCGGCTCGTGTCGGTAAACTTCATCTTTATGTACACTACTCCAAAAAATTAAAGGAACACTAATTTTTTTCAATTTTTTTAGTGTTTTTTGAAGAGCTGTATCTTTGTAAAATACGGTCGTTCAGAGATGAAAAGAAAAGCATTTTAAAGCTTCAAATCTCTAGTTTTGAGATTTTTGAGCGGAAAATTTTTGTGAGATATCGTTATCACGCAATCATAAGAAAGAGCGCGAGAAAAAAAATTCGAAATTTTTTTTTTTTTGTAACGATCCATGGGATCGGGAAATTTTTTTTAAGTTAAACCAATGCATAGGTCCGTTAGCCTGTTAATTAGGCGTAAATTTAATTTCATTCTGGTCTCTCTATGTCAACTTTTTGCTAAGATATCTGACTTTGAATCAAAAAAGATCCTTTTGCCTTTGATCATCGATATCTCAGCAACCAATGATTGCACAGTAAACTTTAGGGCAGCCTTAAAAACTTCAGTAAATTTCCTACAAGACCCTTTAATGATTAGTTGAGAACAAATTTCTTTTTCACCCTCAATACTGATTTGAAAAAAGTACAAAAAAACGACTTTTTAGGTTGTCTTAGTAAATCTACCGTTACTTTACAAATATTGATGAAAAGACTAATGTTGCCAGGACATTTTACAGTTTAATGTACTCCTAATAGCCCTGTATTATTTTCAAATTGATCCATCTACCCGTTTTTCCGGACAGATTGATCAAAGTTTTACAAAACAATTAAAGGAACAAGTGATCATCAAAATAAAAAACCGACTTCACATTTTGCGTTAGTTATTTGTTAACCCTTAATGATCGTAAGATTTTTTTGCAATACTCGCCGATAAAAGACGACAGAAAATTAAATAAAATTCTGCAATATGACCAATTATTATGGAACTTGGCCATTTCTCATCCGATTTTAGTGAAATTTGGTATGCGTTATTGAAATGGGATTCTAAAACGATTCGTGGATGAAGTTCTGGAAAACGGCCAACTAGGAAGGAACTTAGCCATTTCTTATCCGATTTTGATGAAATTCAGTATTTACGATGGAAATGGGATTCTAAAATGATTTTTGGATAAAGATCTGGAATATGGCCAACTAGGATGGAACTTGGCCATTTTTTATCCCATTTGTATGAAATTCGGCATGTACGATGGAAATGGGATTCTAAAATGATTCGTGGTTGAAGTTCTGGAAAATGGCCAACTAGGAAGGAACTTGGCCATTTCTTATCCGATTTTAGTGAAATTTCGTATGCGTTATTGAAATGGAATTCTAAAATGATTCGTGGTTGAAGTTCTGGAAAATGGCCTACTAGGATGGAACTTGGCCATTACTTCTTCGATTTTGATGAAATTCCGCATGTACGATGGAAATGGGATTCTTAAATGATTTTTGGATAAAGTTCTGGAATATGACCAACTAGGAAGGAACTTGGCCATTTTTTATCTAATTTTGATGAAATTCGGCATGTACGATGGAAATGGGATTCTAAAATGATTTTTGGATAAAGTTCTGGAATATGGCAAACTAGGATGGAACTTGGCCATTTCTTCTCCGATTTTGATGAAATTCGGCATGTACGATAGAAATGGGATTCTAAATTGATTTTTGGATAAAGTTCTGGAATATGGCCAACTAGGAAGGAACTTGGCCATTTCTTATCCGATATTGATGAAATTCAGCACGTGCCTTAGAAATGGGATTCTAAACTGATTTTCGGATAAAATTCCAGAATTTGGCCAATTGTTATGGGACTTGGAAATTTTGTATCCTATTTTTATGAATTTCAGCATTCACGATGAAAATGAGATTTCTTAAATTATTGCTAAAATAAATCATTTATTACATGGAATAACCATTTTAGTTTTTCACTTTTAAAGCACATGTCGAATTTCTTTTATGTGTTTAAGGAATAGGTAAGCGCCTTCCATCTTAACCATATAAATTTAACCAAAAATAATTTTAGAGTTTTATTTCTATAGTACATGCTGAATTTATTTAAAATCTAATAAAAAATGGCCAAGTTCCATCCTAATACGGCTTATTCCACAATTTCATCTAAACATAATTTTAAAACCCAATTTTCATTGCACATGCTGAATTTCATCAAAATCTTATAAGAAATGGCCAAGTCACTACCTAATTGGCCATATTCCAGAACTTTAGCTAAAATTCATTTTAGAATCCAATTTCCATCGCGCATACCAAATTTCACTAAAATCGGTTCAGTAAAAGCCACGATCCAGCCTAGTTGGCCATATTCCAGAACTTTATCCACAAATCACTTTATAATCCCATTTTCATCGCGAACACCAAATTTCACTGAAATCGGATAAGAAATTTCCAAGTTCCATCCCAGTTGGCCATATTTCAGAACTTTATCCAAAAATCATTTTAGAATCCTATTTCCATCGCGCATACCAAATTTCATCAAAATCAGGTAAAAAGTGGCCAAGTTCCATCCTAGTTGGCAATATTCCAGAACTTTATTCAAAAATCACTTAAGAATCCCATTTTCATCGTACATACATGCTGAATTTCATCAAAATCGGATAAGAAACGGCCAAGTTCCATCCTAGTTGGCCATATTCCAGAACTTTATCCAAAAATCATTTTAGAATCCCATTTCCATTGCGCATACCAAATTTCATCAAAATCGGTTTAAAAATGGCCAAGTTCCATCCTAGTTGGCCATATTCCAGAACTTTATCCACAAATCATTTTAGAATCCCATTTCCATCGTACATGCCGAATTTCATCAAAATCGGGTAAGAAATGGCCAAGTTCCTTCCTAGTTGGCCATATTCGAGAACTTTATCCAAAAATCATTTTCGAATCCCATTTCCATCGCGCACACCAAATTTCATCAAAATTGGATAAGAAATGGCCAAGTTCCTTCCTAGTTGGCCATATTCCTGAACTTTATCCAAAAATCATTTTAGAATCCCATTTCCCTAGTACATACTGAATTTCATCAAAATCGGATAAGAAATGGCTAAGTTCCTTCCTAGTAGGCCATTTTCCAGAACTTCATCCACGAATCGTTTTAGAATCCCATTTCTATAACGCATACCAAATTTGACTAAAATCGGATGAGAAATGGCCAAGTTCCACAATAATTGGTCATATTGCAGAACTTTATTTAATTTACTGTCGTCTCTTATGGGCGAGTATTGCAAAAAAATCTTACGATCATTAAGGGTTAATAAATAACTAACGCACAATGTGAAAAAAGTAGTTTTTTTATTTTGATGATCACTTGTTCCTTTAATTGTTTTGTAAAATTTTGATCAATCTGTCCGGAAAAACGGTTGGATGGATCAATTTAAAAATAATACAGGGCTATTAGGAGTACATTAAACTGTAAAATGACCTGGCAATATTAGTATTTTCTTCAATATTTGTAAAGTAACGGTAGATTTACTAAGACAACCTAAAAAGTCGTTTTTTGTACTTTTTTCAAATCAGTATTGAGGGTGAAAAAAAAATTTGTTCTCAACTAATCATTAAAGGATCTTGTAGGAAATTTACTGAAATTTTTAAGGCTGCCCTAAAGTTTACTGTGCAATCATTGGTTGCTGAGATATCGATGATCAAAGGCAAATGGATCTTTTTTGATTCAAAGTCAGATATCTTAGCAAAAAGTTGACATAGAGAGACCAGAATGAAATTAAATTTACGCCTAATTAACAGGCTAACGGACCTATGCATTGGTTTAACTTAAAAAAAATTTCCCGAGCCCATGGGTCGTTACAAAAAAAAAAAATTTCGAATTTTTTTTTTCTCGCGCTCTTTCTTATGATTGCGTGATAACGGTATCTCACAAAAATTTTCCGCTCAAAAATCTCAAAACTAGAGATTTGAAGCTTTAAAATGCTTTTCTTTTCATCTCTGAACGACCGTATTTTACAAAGATACAGCTCTTCAAAAAACACTAAAAAAATTGAAAAAAATTAGTGTTCCTTTAATTTTTTGGAGTAGTGTATTTTCGCCTAGATGGCATAATGTGTCGGGTTACGATTTGTGTTTCTGCTACTGCTTATATTGCTATAGACCTTTTTTCTCCAAAAATTTTGACAGTAAATTCATTGAAGCCGTAGGGCAATAAACTAAGAATTATCGCTGTAAATCAAATAAATAAAAATTAACGTTTATGGAAAGAACCTCAAATCAATATAAAAACGTTTCTAAAGTTAAATCTACCGTAAAAATTTAATTTTTTAGCCTAAAACACAGAAAAACAGAAATCAAGATGAGCTTTTCCTACGCCTTCGGCAATAAATTTACATCATTTGACGTTTGAGGAAAAAGGTCAATTGTCGCTTTTATCAGTTAATTAAGTACTTTTCATACCAAGCGCCTCGGCTTTGAGCTTCGAAAATGAAAATTCTTTATTTCAATTTTGAATTATGAAAATTAGTTTCATTTGATTGATAATGTTTAATTTTATAGTAATAAATTCATTTTGTTGAAAAATAATTTATTTTTAAGTGATAATTTAATAAAAAAATAAAATATATTGCAATGAAGTTATCTACGAGCCCAAGGTAATGCGTTCCACACTCGACTGCGACATTTTAAAGTAGTACAAAGCGAAGAGCTTTATCAACATAACCTACAAATCACATTTTTGTCACAACTGTTTTATATTTACCGAGAAATCTAGCTCATATGTAGCTTACAAATTCATAATATCTCGTTTCTTGCTATAATTCACGTGTAAAATGGACCTAAATAAAATATTTGATATCAACCGAATGTTCGAAGCCGACGCCACCGGTATGAAAGGGTCTCAGCTTCGTATGTGTGGTAACTAAAAATTTCGAGGCGAGGCGCCTAGTATAGTGCGGAGCCATGGGATTGTTCCCAATTGACGATTGGAGCATCACGGATTCCACCTAGTGGAATATTTTTAAACTGAGCTACCTGATAATTTGACGTTCGAAATTGTTGTAAATAATTCCATTTTTGATCTGTAAACACAATTTTTACTTACCGGATTGCTAATAATTGTAAATAATTCCAATTTTGGACTATAAAAACAATTTTTAATTACCGCAATGCTAAATTTTCTTTCGTCGCATTTGTGACAAATGTCATTTTATCAGGTGCATCATTTTAACTATTGTCCTCGAGAGGCGCTTTCTTTACTTTTACAATCGTCAATTACTCTAGTCTATGGTTGAGTATGCGGTGGTGTGATATATCATACATCGGGAAGGAATGGGTTAACTATAAAACAAGTAGTTCTGCGTTTGCTGCGAACGGGGTTTAGTTTGTGAACCGTTTATTGGCCTATATGACACGACTTTCTTTTCCGTTTTTGCCGGTCTTCGGAATCGTAAATTGAAATATTTTTCATTTCAAAAGTCCAAATATTTAAAAAAGATGCATATTTAAAAGAAATATGACCTATTTTCTTGAAAAACATTAATTTATTTGAAAAATACTTTTATTTCATTTTTACAATACATAGCTACTTAATTTCAACAAACAGTTTTAAGTAAAAAGAAAATAAGAAAAATAATTACAAAACAAAATTCTTAATTTATAATTTAATCTTCATCACTAATCTCATTTCGATCTTGATGAGTTAACCGGTTTCTTAAAAATCTTCTTGAATGATTTATCGACTTATTATTATTTGGTGTACTATTCCTATTCGAATAATACCCATTTTTTTCAAATCCATTGCTCGAATTAATTTGTGACCTTCCCATTTTTCTTAACATCTGATTGTTATAATCATCTTCATCCTCGCTAATATCTAAATTTCCTTCTGTATCAAGATCATCATCTTCTTCATCTCTAAGTATATCTTGCAGGGATACTTCATACTCTAATATTTCTTCATCGATTAAATGTGATGATCCTTCCATAAAAGATGCAAAACGTTTAGGCTGTTTTAATCTCGTTACTGTAGTCCACTGCTTGCATTCCGGACTACTGCAATAATTTCGAAGTTCTTGAAGTGCTTTTGTTGTTTCTCTAACACCTTGTTCGTAATACTCTTCACTAGTTAATAATCGTGGTTTTGGTGGAAATCTCCTAAGCCTAAAATCATGATATAAAACAAGAGAAGAGTTATTATGAAGGAACGGTGTTAGAATAACACAAACATTTAAAAGAAAAAAGAAGAAACAACAATTAAAGCTTGATGAAAACTTACCATAGGCCGCGGCTTTTATTAATTAACTTTCTAGGGAAATAATAGATTAACAAACATAAAATACAAATTCCAGCACTGGCTTCTTGAAATTTACTTGAGTAAAAAATCAAAATTAAACCCAGCAACTGTAGCCCCCATTTAATTAAATTTTTGCTACGCTTATTTTTAGGAGGTCCAAATCGATAGCACACAACAAAACTGATTAAACCCGTGACTATTACATACCAAAATACATAAACTTGGTATGTTACTAATATCATTTGGAAGTTCTCCCAAAACATTTGAGCAAAATATAAGCCTAGTGTCCAACCTCCTAACATAACACCATACATCATAGGTTTCTGGAAATATTAATACATTCATATAATTATTCAGAAGCATTCTTTTAAATTATTTTTTGATAAATCTAACCTTAGGAATCAGCTTACTGCTCAAGTATATTGTTACCAGAAACGATGCAAATATACCGAGGAAAATTCCAACCAAATAGTAAAATAAGGAGTTCTCGCTTAGTCTCACAGCCGAGAAGAACAGCACTAAGCCAACTATAAGGTAAAGAACTTTATAGAAGTCTATATGAATCAATTGAAGATGAATCGTGTATCGCGAAGCGGTGTCGATGCCCAAACACGTTTGATTAAAAGGATTGAAATTCACATTTTTTTTACGATTCATGAAGAAATTAAACGAAAATAATGAACGCTTATCATCGTAATCACTCGAAACCATCTCGGGCGTCGAACCCTCATACAACATGAAATTATCATCTTCGATATCAATTTGCAATTGAACGGTATGGAATAAATGTATTAAATACTTGGGCCGCCCGACATAACAATATGTCTTAAAATCAGTTAAATACGTTGTTTCCCTAACAAGAACTTTGCTGCCTGGTTCCAAATATGACACTAGAAAAATAAAATAAAATTCTATAAAATCTCATTCTGGAAAAGCTCAATTCGGAATATTTTCAAAAAATATCTAACCTATATTTTCAGCGTCGTTTCTTGATTCTGAAAATTTAATTATTAAAAATAAAACCAAACTGCTAAAAATACGCATTTTTTTAGTATTTTAGAATCATCGAATGAATACTCATTTATAAATATATGTACACTAATCCTAAACAAAATAAATATTAACTTTAATTTGTATTTACTAACATGTCAAATTACTGAATTTATTTGTTTTATAAAACAAATTGTATATTTTTATTGTAGGTTTGACAAAAAAAGTCTATGGCGATTTTTGGTTGCATACAATAATTTTTCACACAAGCGGCACCCATTAACCCCAGTAACCACATGTCACAAAAAATCGACAAAACGTTGACATTAATTTTTGATTTATCGACCAAATCGTAACTTTTTGTCAATAATTTGTCGACAAACGGTACTCTGATTACCAAATTGTCACATTTTTACATGGCAATTTTGTCGATCAATTCGTCGAATTTTTGTGGATAATTTGTGGAATACTTTGTGAAAAATTAATTGCTTTTTGTTTCTTTTAACCCACATTTTTTCCATAAAAATATGACAAATTTCACGACAAAATTGTGGAACGGTATCGGACTACCTAGTTGTTTTGAAGATGTGAAATCGGGTTAGTTGTTTTGATATAATATCATAGAAGAATTACTATAGAAGGATATTTTGTATGGGCGAAATTTACCAACTATATTTATTTTCGTATTTCTGTGAGTTATGTTTTTTGTTTTTAAGTGGGACTGAAAGGTCTATATAGTAATTTGATATCATATTGCCTCTTTCTATTCTTCGTTCGGCAGTATGTTGGTGTGTACACACAACACATATATAATTTGTTTTGGTTTTTACGAACCTTTTACAAAGAGTCGAACATTTTTCTGTTTCTCATAAGAACCAATTTAAAATTGATAGTTTTGATTTTCAATTTTATTAATGAAAATTCATTTAAATGCAATAAACTTTTCTTTAATTTGCATCCCTAACACGTTAAGTTTGTGTATATGTTTGAAAATCGTAAAAAAAATACTTCTACATTTTCAATTAAAATGAAAAAGAAGCTCTTTCCATTTTCTACCACCACAAACGAACCATTAAATATGTACATATCGATAAATAAAAACAATAAATCATCCTTGCCTTTCTAATTTAACATAAACAAAAGAGACAAAGTAGCTTAAAAACAATAAAATTCCATACCTAAATAGAAAAGCAAAAAATTAAAAAATTACATTTTCTTTGTGCCACCAATTGAAAACAATCTGAAGCAAGGTAAAAATCAAAATAAAACCACTTGTGTAGAAAAAAAATAAAACAGTAGGGACATCCTTATCTGCACTATAGAAAACAAAAAAAAACAAATTCTGCTTCGCACCATGTCCGTTATACAAAATTAATATTTATCTATTCTAAGTAATTCTTCTATGATAATATATCATATGCTGTTGCAGATAACTAATCATTTTTTTTTCTAAATTATAACTGTATTGAAAGGAACTACTATTAGAAATTTGAAGATTTACATTTAGTTTTTGTATCCATGAACAATTTTTATAATTCTCGTTAATTTAAATTTGTTTTTTTTATTCAATAACCTAGTACACGATTTTCCAATAAATATTTATTATTTTGACATCCTTGCCGCACGGCAACAACAGTGACATCTAAATAAGTTGTGTTTCATATCGCGAATTATTTGGTATTTTGCGACAAAATTTTCAGAAAAAAAGTCCAAAAAATGGTCGTGAAATTTTTGTGATTTGTCACTACCCAGCAAATTTTTTGTCTTTGGTAACAAGTCTTTTGCTTGTCTGAGATAGAGAAAATAATATGAAATTACACAGATTAAAAAGAGACAAATTTCTTAGGCAACATATCTTGCGGTTGTCTTCAGTATGTTACTAGAGACACAGACGTTATGTAATTTAAACCGCTCCTATCGGTGGGAAATAGAAGGAATGGTAACAAGTCTTCTGGTTGTTTTGAAAATATCTTCAAAAATCGCTTTGTTTTCGACACCAAAGCACAAAAAACATAATATTTCGCCATTTTTTAGAAGTTTTTATTATTATTTTTGTGCGGGTGGTGATGTGTTCAATTTTTTTTGTAGGTTTAAAAGAAATAAAAGTTATTTAATTTAAATATAAAAAATATTTTTCTTATAAAATATTTTAAATTCCATACAATATTTAATTGTGAAAAAAAATAAAACAAAAAGTGTTAACAAACCCAGCAAACGTGTCTTAAGTAACACATGCAAGACAAACTCAAGACTACAAACCAAGGTCAGTCAAAAGACAACTCCATGTATTTGGGACGAAGAGTCTTCAAACAAATGTCTTGTGGTCGTTATTGGTAACATGTCTGAATGTTGACTTTTGTATTATGTATGGTGGTCGTATTAAGTACTTTTCATACAAAATACATTTATAAAACAATAAATAATTATGTTATCGAAAATAGTTTTTCATATTAAATCAGACAAATTTTAAACTTCGTAATTATTCGTGTGGACGTGATACATTACCACAGTACACATAATAAAGGTAATATACTCCGATGTTCCATTTTCGTTCTTTCTTGCGCATCCATATAAAAAAAAAATTTAATATGGCGGACATTGTGACCAAACAAATCGTGTTTGTTAGTTTTGCGTAATAATTTTGAGTGTTGAGTTTGAGTAAGTATAATTAAAATTGTGTGAAAAATCATACTGACTTTAATTCAAAATAATTAACAATGTATCATTGTTTAAGTAGTTCATAAACATTTCAGTCACAATCTCCGCCATTGTTGTTGTTAAAATTTTATGACATTCTGCGCAATATATTACCTTATATATGTGTACTGTGATACATTACACACACATATGAAATTTCTGCTTGGGTTTTTGATTTTGAGTTAGTGAATATAATTCGCTAAGTCAATACACTCTGGTTATATACTTAATGTATTTAGCGAATTGGATTTTTGTAGTTCGGTCGTAGCTACCTGAGAAGTAGACATTACTTTTCAGTACAAAACCGAATTAGCGACACAAAAATCTCAAAGAGGTTCTCATTTATGAGAGTCGATACATTTTGTATTGACTCTGGGGGTAAAGAAAGGAGGAGGAACTAGAATACAATGTTCTAGTTTTGCTGGGTAGATATATTAGATTTAGGAGTGTGACAGTGACTGCTTTAAACATGTTAAATAAGACAATCGTCATACATCTTGCTAAAGACAAACTCAAAACATGTTATCAATGAAGAACGCAAGACATGTTGCCTAATACGACCACCAAACATGTTACAAAAGTCAACATCCAGACATGTTACCAATAATGACCACCAGACATGTTACCTATGAAGACCTTGAGATATGTTACCCAAGACATCTTGTATACATGTTACCAATAACGACCACAAGACATTTCTTTGAAGACTCTTCGTCCCAAATACATGGAGTTGTCTTTTGACTGACTTGTATTTGTTACCATAACAAGTCTTGAGTTTGTCTTGCATGTGTTACTTAAGACACGTTTGCTGGGTACCGATAAATGTAAAAAATATGGCGTCAAATTATCAGCCTCCAAAAATTATAGCATCGCCAGTTTTGTTTACATATCCATTCTCTTTTTAACCAGTGATTATTTTTCTATTGCATGCAGTTCTAACCGACATGCAAAAATTTTGTCGGGCAAACATTTTTCTTCAATTGGTCTTTAATATTGTTGTAGTTGTAGCGCATTTCTAACGTTTCGTGAAAATATTTTAAATATTAAATTGTTTCTTGGTGTTTTGTGTTTAAAGTTTTGTGATAAGTTTTCGGTTTAATAATACATAATTTTAATAATTTTTTTGGGATTGTCGATTTGACGATCCGAAAAATAATCCAAAATTTACGACGAACTCAAGAACAAAATTTACACGGGAAAAACAAAATATGAAAAACTAAAGAGCAATTTACTTCAACCAAACAAATTAATTACAATTAGAAACCGACAGAAATTTATTAATTAAGCATACAAAGAAAAGAAAATATCAATATATAAACAAAACAATATTTAAATAAAAAAGCAAAACAGAGACATACATTACGTTTATACTCGGGGTCGAGCTCGAGTCAACTTGTAGTTAACTTTGGGTCAACTTCGAGTTATCTTTTTTAGCGTTCGTACTGCATAGTCAATTCGTAGTAGAGTCGAAACTAGGTTGAAACCGAGTTAACATTGTTTACTTCTTCCACCATTATGTTTTAAAAAACAAACAAAATATGAAAATTAAATTTAAAATTAGCAAAATTTAAATATGAAAAAATCCAAAATGGAGATACGCTTGCTTCACATTCGAAAAAAATTAAAAATAATGTTCTTGTTTTCTTTCAATTAATTTTTGTTGTTGGTTTTTAACTCGACTCCGTTTTTATTGCATTTTGTTAGAGTTAAGTTAACTCGACTCCACATTTTTTTAGGATCGAGTCGAGTTAACTATAAGATAACTCGACACCGTTTATAGTGAAAGATAACCTAGGTTGAACCCAGGTTGAACCCTAAGTATAAACGTACTAATATACTGAAATTACATGTTGAACTGAAATTATGACCGACTGAAACTTAACGAAAATTCTGGCCGAAAATAATGGCCGAGTAGTCGGTTAACATTTAGGTTGGTTGAGTCGGTTTCAATTTTCGGTGTAACATGTAACTTCGGACTGACTGAAATGATATTTCACGAGCTTATTTCTAGGTTAAATCTTAGAAGAATAAATCATCAATTGAAGTAGGAAACACCGAATGAGTTTAAAAAAAAGAAATTTGTTGTCCGATAAAGACGTGGATGTTTTACCAGATCCCAAGTATAACAAAACTGAATTCATCACCGACTTTTGTCAGCATTAATGTCCGACTTATTATACGATTTATTATGAAAGTTGGCCAAAAAAATCAGAAAATGATGAAAAAAAAAAATTGTAAACCAAATTTTATCATTTTCCGATTTATTTTGGCCAACATTCGGAAAAAAATTCATGTTCTCAGCTAAATGTCAGGAAAATACAAAAATTGTCGGATATGAAAATACTTAGTCTTGGTTTCGACCGCAAAGTTCGTTGTTATTTTAACAACGGGAAATTTTTTTATTTTTACGATTGTGTCGGTATTTCATTTTAATATGTATTTATAAGTTTTGAGGTTTAATACAATTACAATTGTAATTGCATTACAAATCCATTTACAAAAGAAACATCGATACAACCGCAAAAAAATAATATTTCCCGTTGTTAAAATAACAACGAACTTTGCGGTCGAAACCAAGACTTAGGATGGGTTAGATTTGATTTTGTTTAGTTTAGTTTTGTTGTTGTACAATTTGACATTTATACGTCATCTCGGTCACAAAATAGAAAACACATGTAACTTTCGACTGAAAGGTTCGTTCAGGCAATTTTCAATTCACAACTCGGTCGGTCATGTTTCGGTTCAACATGTAACTTCAGTATATAATATACACAGAATATAATGCCAAGAAACAAATTTAAATGAAAATATTTTCACGAAATGTCAAAAATGCGCTACAACAATATACAAAAAAAATAATAATCAAAATAGAGCAAAAGCACAAACAAAAAAAAATTGTTACCACTTCATTAATGTGGTTTTCCAGTTACACAAAAAAAAAACCGGGGCAAAACCGGGTTAGTTTTTTGACGTTTCAACTGGAACAGCAAAAAATGCGGTTTCCGTAATTTGTTTTTTGCATGTGTATACGTATTAATTGTCAATTAACTACGTTAATTTTGCAATGAAAGATATTTTTCGTGTTAATTTATTTAATTATATTTAGTTTTTGTAATAATAGCAACGATTGAGGATGAACTGTGTCTTTATTATATGTTATATTAATATGGCGGACACCATCATATACAGTGGTATACCGTCTATGCGATCCTACCTTACATACAGTAGAGGGTGTACATTTACAATACATATGTTACATCCCCTTTTTTTATAAATTTATACATAATTCATTTATTAATTCATTTAATTAATTATTTTTTATTTTCTAATGATCTACATTCAAAGATTTAGTCTTATTGGCTGTTTTACCTGTCTACCTGATCGCGTATGATATTGATTCGTTACCGTGCTTTTTTGATCGAGACGGTTTGAAGTATCGTTGTTATCATTATTCTCGATGTTGAATTCCTTATTTGGTCGATTCTCATCTTGACTATCTGTTATTATGATTGGATCATTTTCGCGTTGTATATTGATGTTGGCTTTTGTTGGATGGATGTGATGAAAATTTCTACGATAATATTTGTTGTCTTCGGTTTTTACTATGACTGATCTTCGTTCATTTAATCGTCGTATTACTTTACCAGGGATCCATTCCCTGTTCTTAGTTTGTAATCGAATTTTTTCATTAATTTTGGGTTCAGCTAGTGTTTTGGTACTTCTATCAGCATAAGTTTTTTGTTGATTACGAATAATTTTTAAATTTTCCGTCACTCCAGTTATAACTCTTGGCTTTAACAACTCGTTACTTATGGGTATGTGTGTTCGCGTGATGCGACTCATCAATCTTTGATTTGGTGATTCCAAATTGCTATCACGAGGAGTATTTCTAAGATTTTGTATCGCTTGATAAATGTCTGTATTGTCTTTCTCGCATTTTCTCATCATATTCTTTAACGTTTGAACTGTTCGCTCAGCTAAACCATTTGCTCGTGGGAAATGCGGACTTGACGTCTTGTGTGTGAAATTCCATTTTTTACTAAAATCTTTAAATTCTCTCGATATATATTGTGGTCCATTATCGCTTTCTACTACCTGTGGTGTTCCATGTATTGCGAAACATTTTTTAAAAAAATTAATTACTGAATGTGATGTTGATTCTTCTAGCTTTTCCATGTCCATAAATCCGGAATAGCTGTCAACTATTGCTATGTATGTTTCTGAAGCGAAATTGAATAAATCTGTTGCTACAATCTGGAAAGGTAGTTCTGGAACTTCTTTGCATATTATTGTATCCAATTCGGATTTAACTTCGGCCCGTATTGCATGTGGAATTCTTCTTGCCTGTGCTATATCAAACTCAGCGTTTGGTTTTAAATCAATATCATACACGAAGTTTTTTATACAACCTAACCCTTTATAGATATTCTCATCTATTTCACAAGTATCGATTATATTTCTAGTTACTAAATTTAATTCTTCGCATGCATTCATACCTAGTACAGGGCAAGTGTTTTCATTTACTATTTTAAAATTTAATCTATAGCTTTTGTTTTTTACTATACAATCAAATAAGACTTGACCTAATACATCAATTTTATGACCACTGTAAGTAACAAGCTTTTTAGTGTTAGAATGACATATTTGCCCTTTTAGTTTTTTTACTAAATTTAAATTTAATACGTTACACATTGCTCCTGTATCTAGCTTAAAATCTATTTCAATATTGTTGATCTTGACTTTTTGAAACCAACAATTTGTGTTCGATGCATCAACAGTACCGATAACCATTTCGTCCGAACTGTCATCGTTTGATTCATTTATATGGAGTGATTCCATTATTTCATTAACTTTATTTATTTTTTTACTTGTGCTTTTGCAAACTATTGCAAAATGCCCTTTTTTTCTACATTTCAAACAAATCTTACTAAACGCGGGACAATTTTTCGGACCGTGACTGTTATTGCATCGTACACAAACAAACTTATTATTATCTATTTTCTTATTAGAATAATTATTTATTTTACTTTGACTTTTTTTTACGTCACTAATTTCTATATTTTCGGAATTATGCATAGAAGATGCTTGCTTATGTGCTATTTCATTAGCATGACATAAATTAATTGCTTTCTGAAGCGTTAACTTTTCTTCTGATAGTTAAATCCTAAAAAAATGTGGAGTCGAGTTAACTTAACTCTAACAAAATGCAATACAAACGGAGTCGAGTTAAAAACCAACAACAAAAATTAATTCAAAGAAAACAAAAACAATATGTATTTCTAATTTTTTTCGAATTCGAAGCAAGCGTATCTCCATTTTGGATTTTTTCCATATTTGAATTTTGCTAATTTTTAATTTAATTTTTATATTTTATTGGTTTTTTAAAAAATAATGGCGGCAGAAGTAAACAATATTAACTCGGTTTCAATCTCATTTTAACTCAATTGCAGTTTTAACTCTGCAGTATGAACGGTAAAAAAGATAACTCGAAGTTAATCCAAAGTTAACTACAAGTTGACTCGACCCCGAGTATAAACTTAGTATATACTGCGAGTCGAGTCGAGTTTAATCCTAGTTTAACTCTCACTATATACGGAGTCGAGTTAAACTCGACTCGACCTAATAATTTGTCGAGTCGAGTTAAACTCTACTCTAATGTCGTTTTCCCCTTACATACTACTCTAACTAATACATTTACATCTACATTGCATTGCATTGCAAAGTTGACGTATTATTTGTCAAAATAGAAATTTGACAATTAATACGTATATTCATACACTCATACAAAAAACCAAAGCCATGTAAAAATATTTTTTTGTATGTTCCACTTAAAATGTCACAAATCTGTCTTTTTGACAGGTCTTTCTACTCCCTTTCTACTCTTTCGCTACTCTTTGTTGTAACTGGAAAACGACATAAAAATGCACTATATACGCAGAGTAGTGTAGAGTTAAAAAAACAACAACAAAATTAAAGAAAAATCCATAAACACCAATTCATCATTTTTATTTTAGATTAGTCGTGTTCCAGTCGACCACTTCAAGTACTTATGAGTACTTAGGTTTGTGTCTTTGCTTAAATTTAACTACTCGTAACTGCTCTTGCATTCTGGCAAGAGTAGTTACGAGTAGTTAAATTTAAGCAAAGACACAAACCTAAGTACTCATAAGTACTTGAAGTGGTCGACTGGAACACGACTATTGTTGTTGAATGATAGCGCCATACAAAAAATATATTTAAATATATTAAACAATTTTGTTTGTTAAGATTTTAATTAATTAATTTGCATAATAATTTTTTTTTCGAAAAAGATTATTCCGACGGTTGATCCTTTAATTTTCAAGGATTTGAAAATTACAATTTTTTAGACAAAATATCACTGGAAAAATTAAAACAACACATATGGCGATCAACAAAAAGAATAATCAATCTGAAATGATTTTCTGTAATTTTTTTTTTTTTCATTTATTTTAACTCTGTTTCAATCCTATTTGAACTCTGCATATTTTTAACTCTGCAGTATATACACCAAGAGTTGGTTAGAAAATAACTCGACTCTGTTTATAGTGAGAGTTAAACTAGGATTAAACTCGACTCGACTCGCAGCATAATGTTAAAGTTACTAAAAAGATAAAAAAAAAAACAGTGTGTAGCCTCTACGCGCGACAGATGTGAAACTTTTTAAGCTGTAAATTTGTAATTACTATAATTTATCGTTCAATGGTCCGGCTGGTATATACAGTTAAATATGTAGCTTTTCCGCAGCAAGAATCGAAGAAATAGTCAATTGATCCTTATAGCTTTGCCACATGACAGAAATATCGACGACGATCTAACAACGAATATCCAATTTTCAATTAAATAAAAAAATAATCTTGATGAGAATTGATGAAATCATCTACCAAATTTGTCCTATTAGTAATTACAATTAAACTAATATACAATATATTAAGTTTTAATTAAAAATAACAAATTCTGAATTTGAAAGAATTTGTCGGCGATATTTTACTAATGCCCGATTTCAGAACAAAACAGCAATTTGTCAGTTAAATAATATTTCCTCTCTTTCTTCTTTTATGAAATTGCAATTTGCTTCATAATTCAAAATCAATGCTATCTGATTATATTTCTTTTTTACATGAACATTTTAAAGGAAGAATTAAATTTTTATTTGAGCGATATTGAAAAGTCAAATATTTAATTCTCCCTTTAAAATTTTCATGTAAAAAAGAATTATGATCCAGACAGCATTGATTTTGAATTATGAAACAAATTGCAATTTCATAAAAGAAGAAAGAGAGGAAATATTATTTAACTGACGAATTGCTGTTTTGTTCTGAAATCGGGCATAAATGGTATAGTAAAATTCGTGATCGAACTCTTCCAAAATAAACACGATTTCCTCATTCATTCTAAAATTTCGACGAATTTTTTTTTCGTTCTGATTTAACCTCATTTCGTTGGGCTGGGTTGTCAAAAGTATTGAATAATATTATTAATATAAATAATTCCTTTTGAACGCACCATGATTTCTAATTTTTAGACTACTTATCAAATTAGAAACTGAAAAACGCTAAACCAAATGTCATTTTGTTTGTGTGACGTCAATTTTTATCGACGATATATCATTTCTCATGTGGCGCATTTTTGTATAAACGAACGAAATCGTTCGTTTTTATATCTCCATGTGGCATCGCTTTATGTGTTATTGGAGTATGGAGTGTTATACAAAGTCAGAATAGACACATCCAAATTAGATAATTGCACATTCTACATTATCTAGTTATTTTTCGCAATCTCTGTTACTCCATGATCTGGTAAAACAGGAGGATTGGGTAGGATATCCCGGTTTTCAAAATCCCGGATTCAAAATCCCGGTTTTCAAAATCCTGGTTTCCAAAATCCCGGTTTTCAAAATCCTGGTTTTCAAAATCTTGGTGTTGAAAGACATATTTTTTTTAATTCGGGCGGCCTCTTCTGGTGAAGGAAAATTTTAATTTTAAGTAAAATCAAAATAAAAACCGGGATTTTCAAAAAACCGGGATATTTATTTATGCAGAACCGGGATTTTGAAAACCGGGATTTTGGAAACCGGGATTTTGAAAATCAAGATTAACAAAAAAAACAGGATTTTGACAAACCGGGATTTTGAAAACCGGGCTTTCGTTACACACCCAAAACAGGATTATCACAACTCGATACGAAATCTACCTATAAAGACACGATAAACATTTTCCTAAAGAGAAATTCAGAATACTAAATAATTTACCTAAAGTAATGCAACCAGCGAATGGTGCATATTCCATGTCTCATTTTGTAGTTAGCATAAACCAATTGTTTCATTTTTGAAGTGCCCGAGAAAAAGAAATACATTTTGTATTTAGTTTAAAAGTATTAAATTTAATCTTAATTTGCCAACTCTCATTGTATGATCCTTTAAATATCTATACAAATTTAAGTTTCATAAACTTCAGTTCTCTATTTAGTGTAAATTTACAATAAGTTATTTAACATAATAACCGCCTATAGTACAAAAACGTTAAGTTTGAGATATTTGTGTACAAGCAAATTTTTTACAAACACAATTTTTATACTTGTTTTATATAATATACTTGTAAATTGCAATCAATACCTCAATAAACTATAAATCTAGGAGGCATGGGAGCATCTAGCATACGTAGAGTCTACATTTGAGATAGTCTAAAATGTAGACTAATCTCATTTGTAGACTCTACTTGTGCTGGATGTAAATATCTACGTGTCAAGTTTGGTTTTTGTCTTGGATAACTTGTTGAAATTATGTAAAACATACATACTATGACTATCGTAAATATAATAATCTTCAGAATGCGTTGAATACTGTTGATCAGCCTCCATGTTTATTTCTGGTTTATAAATAAACTGGGTGCATCTAGCACACGTAGAGTCTACCGAAAATATGAAGGAACTAGTAATACAAATGTCAAAAAACAATCCAAGTCTCGAACCAAAATAATCTACTATCCCCGAGCAAATTTTATTTTACAGTCTTACTACTCTTTTATATACTCCTCTTTATCAAAAAAAGTATTTCCGAATAAGTGCCGTACTTGAATAAATTTAATTTCGAAATGGAATGGAATAAATATTGGATAATGTTTAATTATATTAAAAATAATTAATTAGCTAATTATATCAAATTTGAATAGTTAAACATTACGCTACCATAATGACACTAATTTAAGAATTAATAACCATTTATTCCTTTAAATTTCGAATACATCTCTGAAAAATAAACAACAACAAAAATTCGAGTAAAACGTCAAAAATCTAACATAAACAAACATTCAAGTCGATTTTCATTTTTTATTTTTGAAGTTATACTTCTTTAGGCGCGTTATGAAAAACTGATGAGAGTGAATTTTTACGATGCAACAAAATTTAACAGGATTACAGGATGAAGTTGCCGCTAAGCAATTCACAAGTAATGTATCGATCAACATGTCTTTGAAATTTCAATCATTAAAATGTCAATAAAATGTCAATAAAACGTCACAGAAATGTCAACTTATTAACTGTAGAAAGTCATTTCTTCGGAAAGTTTGGCATACCTTGGTAAACAGATAAACAAATTTATATTACTCCTTTTTGTTAAAATGACACCCACGCAATGCTTCAATCGACTTCAAATTTTGTGAACAAGTAGATGATGAATTGTCAAATTCATTCTTCCACTGCAACTCCCTTTACTTTAAACTCGAATGGATCTAAAAATTGACACAAACTGCTTATTACTTAAATCTATCATTGTATAAAATTTCGACCAAAACTAGCAATATTTGTGAGAATGGGAGGTAAAACAAAAATAATAAAAATGTGCGACTGGAAGGACGGAATGACGGACACGACAATTTTCTGATCGGTGTTTCGGGATCTTGGTAACCTAATTCGTCGAGAAATGTGAGAATCAGGAACAACATTTTTTTCGCGATTACATACTTACCCAATATAAATGGGTAAGGGTAGGTATAAATGGGAAAAGTAAAAATAAAATAAAAGTGCAATAAAACCAAAATAAATAAAAATGTTGGGTGGAAAAATAAAATAAAATATATAATTTCATTTTCGGAAAAAGATTGACAAATTTTATCTTCGAATTTTACTACAAATTTACTTTGGTCTTTTTCGAACATGCTAAATATACAACAAAATTGAAAATAAATTCGTATAAAAAGTTTTCAAAATCAAACTTTTGCCAACCGCAATATTAAAGAAATTAAAACACGTATAATTCCAACAGGAAGCTCAACATGGCAATTACTGACAACATATAAGTTGTCAGTGAATACAAATCAAACAATCTGAAAGTTTTCCATTTTTAGATATACAAAAATCATATTAAACGTACAGGAAAAGTGAACGTTGTATGACTTGATTTTCTAGACTCTCCAAAGATTGGCCAAAAATAAAGAAAAAAAGTTGCTTGACATGTAGCTGCTAATCAAATTAGTAACACTGCTGTACCGATAGGAAGAAAATCAGCAACTATTCCACTTAATAACAATAAAACGATAAATGTTAAGCGATCGCATCTACAGCTTTAGTTTGTGCTTGTGCAACTATGATTCAAAAATCTCAGGGAAGCACATAACCTGAAATCGTTGATATCACTGATTTCTTTAACCAACAATCGAACGTTTTACTTTTAAATGTAACTTGGTTACTCAATGAAGAGTCCATCAGTATCCCTAATTTCAATTGTATAATTCAGTATAAGCGATCAAACGTTCGAGCTGGAGCGGTTGCCATATATCAAAATGAAAACGACACTACCAACATCACTACTCCAAATATCGATATGACTGTGAGACAGTCTGAATTTACAAGATCCGCAGTGTTATCAGTTGGTGAGTTTTGTGTTGCGGATTGCAAAATGGAAGATGACAAAAAATTGTTTTAATAGTAATTTAC
Source organism: Tipula helvola (assembly GCA_963556165.1). NCBI lineage: Eukaryota > Metazoa > Arthropoda > Insecta > Diptera > Tipulidae > Tipula > Tipula helvola. Next base: position 234,453,941 of record OY744483.1, read on the forward strand.
ATAACTCCAGATCAAATAATGGATGATATTATTTATATTTTAAAACGGTTAGTATGGCCATACACAACAGTCGGAGGAGAATTTCTTGGCAGAGGAGAAGATAAGTTACCAATGGTTCTAAGTGGAGACTTCAACGTCAATTTTTCTCGAGAAGATGCTGGTATTGACTTTCTCCAAAAATATGTGAATTTGTCTATCAGTCACGGTATGCGGGAAGCCGAAAAAAGTTGGTCTAAAATGCCGAAAAAAACTAGCGTCATATATAAACACAGCATGCTCTACAGTGTCATAATCCATTAAACAGAAAATCGTACCTGGGCCCGAATTCCGGTTCGATGACAAATGAATTTGATAATGAGAAATGACTTGATTTTTTATTTCAACTAGTCGGTTGCATTTTTATTTAGAGTAGGCGAAATAAAAAATCAAGTCATTTCTCATTTTCATTTATCATTGAAACGGAATTCGGGTGCTGATCATTTAACAAAGAAATCGCGAAAAACGCGATTTTTTTAATTTTTATTGAAAATTTCATTTCGGCGGCCAATTTAAAAAGGAAGAAATTAAAGATAATACAACTTTTATACTTTTTTCTTAATCTGTATACCTTTATCTACAAAATGAACCCTATATCAATATTTTGCGATAACTAGTTTTTGTTTTACAACCAAAATTACACTAACATACAATGCCGAAAATCAAAATATTCCGCCTACTTTGCTTGAAACTATTACTGAAGTTACATGTTGAACTGAAATGATGACCGACTGAAACTTAACGAAAAGTGTAACATGTAACCCGCAACCCAACCGAAATTGCGACCGAAATAATGACCGAGTCAGTCGGTTAACATTAGGTTGGTTGAGTCGGTTTTAATCTTCGGTGTAACATGCAACTTCAGACTGACTGAAATGACATTTCACGAGCTTATTTCTAGGTTAAATCTTAGAAGAATAAATCATCAATTGAAGTACAAAACACAGAATGAGTTAAAAAAAAAACAAATTTGTTGTCAGATGTAGAAGTGGATGTTTTACTAGATGTGTTAGTTTTGATTTTGTTTAGTTTAATTTTGTTGTTGTACAATTTGACATTTATACGTCATCTCGGTCGCAAAATAGAAAACACATGTAACTTTCGACTGAAAGGTTCGTTCAGTCAATTTTCAGTTCACAACTCGGTCGGTCATGTTTCAGTACAACATGTAACTTCAGTAAATATTAACTCAATTTCACTGTGTAGGGTAAGGTGAAAGAAATTTGCCAAATAGGTATACTGAACTCAATAAAAATTTAACTATTTTACACAGAATCAAAGATAGACCGAAATTAGAGCTAGGTTAGAAGAGCTGGAAATATTCAAAACCAAAACAACAACAATTTACTTAACGACAAAACCAATAAAAATTACGACTTAATTTTATCCATAACTTAAAAACAAAGAAGGTGCCAAACAACAGCACTAGCAACAATATATAAACAGCTTCAAAATAAATTATATAATAATAGTAAAAAAGAAACCAAAGAAGAAATCATCCTCGAAATCGATATTTCTAAAAAAATTAAAACATTGTCACAATAAGGAAGAAATAAAAAATTCAATATAAAATTAAAAATAAAAAGTTTTTCAATTAAATATATACAGTGACTAAAGAACACAGAAAATAAAGTGAAAATCGGCTTGTGAAATCTGGTGAAATATGGATAGACGTTTTAAACTCAATTGATTTTGTTACGTCACGTGTGTGGAAAATTTAAAATTATAACCAATTACCGCAAAATAAGTGAAGAAACCGCTGATTTATATCGACTATACTTTTCAAAAAATGTTACTAGTGGTGTAAATTGGGCTTAAGTCCACTTTCATACACAACCTCGGATTTTTATGAAAGTTGGCACAATGAAACTAGATTTATTCGTGATAATTTTGGTATAATTTTTTTTTCAGGACACGATTGGTTCACGAGATATTTAGATTTTAAAAATCCAAATTTACCATATAAAGTTGGTGCCTTCGCTAACTTTGTCGATGGTTAACGAACGCAATTATATTGTTTTTCGCTTAGACCATATAATATAATGGACCGCTAGCGAAATGAGGTTTCCATATAAAATTGTAAAGTAGCCTGTCTCCAACATCTGCAGCGCAAAGTAGTGAGTTGTGACCCTATCGGTCACAAGGCTACTTTGCGCTGCAGATGTTGGAGACAGTTAAAAGCCATTGCTAGCGGTCCATTATACCAGAGCCTACTGTATAAATAAGAGCCTCCAGTATCGACTGTATTTTTTACTAAGCTTAAAATAAGGTACATACAATTTTTTCTTTACTATGAACTTATATGGGAAAACGGTTATTTTCATTTACAGTTTTAGTTTATTAGAAATATGAGCTTTTGTTTTGTTTTTATATGAAAATGTTCATGAAACATGTAATATTATTTGATTGAAAAATCAAGTCTTGAAAATGTTTATTTCTTAGTGAAAATCGCTATGAAAAATAAGGTACTTTTGAAATTTTAAATATTGTTGTTTTTGTAATATATACGTCATCAACATAACTAGAAATTTATAAACAAAACAATAATCATCTCTTTCATTGCTTCCATTCCAATTTGAATTCGAATATGTTTCTATAGTTATTTTGAATTTGCAAAGCATGCTAGATTGTTTTGATGTTTTGTTTTTTTCGCACTCATTGTATTGATTTAATTTATTCTGTTTGGCTCTTTTGGATTTTTTTAAATTTTGATTGTTGAGCGGAGGCGTGTTGTCTTTTTTCTTACCATTGGGTTTAGATGTAGACAAATGATGACGGCATTAAACTGAATTTTCTCTTTTTAATACACATTGTTGTTGTTGTAGAATGTTTTTTAATTTAATTTCCCTTATTTTCTTTTGATTATTGCTGGAAAATAGGGAAATTTGAGAATCTGTGTTTTAAATGAGTAAGACATTGAGTTGTTTGTTAGCGATTTCTCAAAAAATTATTTAACTGGGTTTAACTTTTAATTCATAATTTAACGTCAATCGAAATCGGGTTTTTCATACAAGATCTATGAAAATAAATGAATTTTTAGTGTTTCTATATCCCTTATTTTAAGTTCATTTTTCACATGCCGGCTCTATTCACATCAAGATGGTTCTGATTATACATATTATATGGTCTAAGGTTTTTCGAGTCTTTGATATTTACAACATTTTATTTGCGTTAGTGACATCTATTGTTGTACAGCAGAAAAACAAAAAATAAAATTTAACAAATTTTATTTAACAGTTAAATTTAAGTAAATATAATTAAATCAAAAATCCGAAGTTGTGTATGAAAGTAGACTTGTTCCAAATTATATTCTCGCTTCTCGGTACGGTACTAACAGAAAAAAAATTGGTACTTTGGCATACAATGCAACGAGATATGCTCAATTACCGCTGCCGCATTCAGATGAAATTCCTGTTCCGGAAAGATCAAACCCAACTGAAGAATATTTATCACTAACATTTGAATCTGATGAGAAACACCTGTATCAAGGTATCAACCATCAAATGTCACTGCGCCATGCAATTACATTGAAATCTCGCAATATCGTTTGGATATTGTGGTACGACGCCTGAAACTATCGAAGCGGCAATCTATTCCTTTGTCAAAAGATTTAAAACAAATGAACATTTTGGCTCCAAATGTTCGAATATATGGAGCAATAAATCGTCATCGTCATTTTACGAATTTTTTCAAATCAATTGAGAATATTTTGCTCGCTGTTTGCACTATATACGTGGTTTGGTTTCACAATGTACCATTGTCTATCGATTCCTCCAAAAACCGTTTGAAGGCAGTTTTCCTCCATGTTACCAACTCAAAAATATTTAGGCAAATTTCTTTCACCTTTCCGTACACAGTGACCTTGAGTTAGTATTGTTTCAAGCAAAGTAGGCGGAGTATTTTGATTTTCGGCATTGTATGTTAGTGTAATTTTGGTTGTAAAACAAAAGCTAGTTATCGCAAAATATTGATACAGGGTTCGTTTTGTAGATAAAGGAATACAGATTAAGAAAAAAGTATAAAAGTTGTATCATCTTTAATTTCCTCCTTTTTCAGGTACGATTTTCTGTTTAATGGATTATGACACTGTATAAGTGTAGAGCATGCTGTGTTTATATATGACGCTAGTTTTTTTCGGCATTTTAGACCAACTTTTTTCGGCTTCCCGCACACCGTGCAGTAATGATGCTAAGATTTCAACAACATGACATGGCACCAGTATTGATGCTGTATTTAAGCGATACCTTGATGCCGTCAGAACAAAACTCTCTACATATAGTTACCATAAGCCATTCGTAACAGATGTCCCTGTTCAATCAACACCGGAGAAAGCTATGGCAGTGGTATTTGTTTCTATTTTTTAAATTAATAATTGATATTATAAACATATTAATATAAAATATAATTTATAGAAATATTTATTAGATGTTTATGTATATCAATTTTTTTATTATTAAATTATTGTAGTCTTATAATAAAATAAAATTTATTTAATCGTCTGTATAAGAAAAAAAATATTAATTTTTGAGATTTAAATTATTTGAATGAATTTAGACTTTACCAACCGTATCTACGAGTAGTTACACTACTCCAAAAAATTAAAGGAAAACTAATTTTTTTCAACTTTTTTAGTGTTTTTTGAAGAGCTGTATCTTTGTAAAATACGGCCGTACAGAGATGAAAAGAAAAGCATTTTAAAGCTTCAAATCTCTAGTTTTGAGACTTTTGAGCGGAAAATTTTTGTGAGATATACCAATGCATAGGTCGGTTAGCCTGTTAATTAGGCGTAAATTTAATTTCATTCTGGTCTCTCTATGTCTTTTTACTTTTTGCTAAGATATCTGACTTTGAATCAAAAAAGATCCATTTGCCTTTGATCATCGATATCTCAGCAACCAATGATTGCACAGTAAACTTTAGGGCAGCCTTAAAAACTTCAGTAAATTTCCTACAAGACCCTTTAATGATTAGTTGAGAGCAAATTTTTTTTTCACCCTCAATACTGATTTGAAAAAAGTACAAAAAAACGACTTTTTCGGTTGTCTTAGTAAATCTACCGTTACTTTACAAATATTGATGAAAATACTAATGTTGCCAGGTCATTTTACAGTTTAATGTACTCCTAATAGCCCTGTATTATTTTCAAATTGATCCATCCAACCGTTTTTCCGGAAAGATTGATCAAAGTTTTACAAAACAATTAAAGGAACAAGTGATCATCAAAATAAAAAAAACACTTTTTCACATTTTGCGTTAGTTATTTGTTAATCCTTAAAGGTGCTATTCCACTTGACTGAATTAACTGATAGTAAAATTAAAGGAAGATAAAAATATACATTTGCTAGATGGGCGAATGAAACAATACCCTTCTCAGTCAAGAAATATTTGTGTCTGGAGTAGTGTGACTGCAATAAAAAGTATCAAATTGAGAACATTTTATAGCAGTCACACTAACACACATGCATAAAATTTGTATATGATGAGTAATATTTCCCGCACACTAATAATTTTATGGTTAAAATATTTTTGATAGTTTCTCCTTAAAATTTTGCTATAAAAAAGTAAAAATAAAAAAACCCATGACGTTTTTTTGGTAAACATTTTTTTAATTTTTACGGAAAATATACTAAAAAATATAATTCTGATGTGACTATTAATAATATTTAATTTTTTAGATAATTTTGAGATACAAAATTAACTGAATTAATAGGAATATTTAATTTTTTTTAATAATTATTGGTTATGATTTTGTGTGCTGTCAAAATTTCTCCTCAAAATTTTGCTATAAAATAAAAAATAAAAAAAAACGTTGCCTTTGTCTATTACATAAAGTTTCGAACTTTTTCTCTTTCCCTCTTTTTTTACTATCAGTCAATTCAGTCAAGTGGAATAGCGCCTTAATGATCATAAGATTTTTTTGCAATACTTGCCCATAAGAGACGACAGAAAATTAAATAAAGTTCTGCAATATGACCAATTATTATGGAATTTGGCAATTTCTCATCCGATTTTAGAGAAATTTGGTATGCGTTATTGAAATAGGATTCTAAAACGATTCGTGGATGAAGTTCTGGAAAATTGCTCACTAGAAAGGAACTTAGCCATTTCTTATCCGAGTTTAATGAATTTCAGTATGTACGATGGAAATGGGATTCTAAACTGATTTTTGGCTAAAGTTCTGGAATATGGCCAACTAGGAAGGAACTTGGCCATTTCTTATCCAATTTTGATGAAATTTAGTGTGCGCGATGGAAATGGGATTCGAAAATGATTTTTGGATAAATTTCTGGAATATGACCAACTAGGATGGAACTTGGCCATTTCTTAACCGATTTTGATGAAATTTGGTATGCGCAATGGAAATGGCATTCTAAAATGATTATTGGATAAAGTTCTGGAATATGGCCAACTAGGATGGAACTTGGCCATTTCTTATCCGATTTTGATGAAATTCGGCATGTACGATGGAAATGGGATTCTAAATATGTAATATGGCCAACTAGGAAGGAACTGGGATATTACTTATCCATTTTTGATAATATTTGGTATGCGCGATTGAAATGAGATTCTAAAATGATTTTTTGATAAAGTTCTGGAATATGGCCAACTGGGATGGAACTTGGCCATTTCTTAACAGATTTTAGTGAAATTTGGTATTCGCGATGGAAATGGGATTCTAAAGTGATTTTTGGTAAAGTTCTGGAATATGGCCAACTAGGAAGGAACTTGGCTATTGCTGAACCGATTTTAGTTAAATTTGGTATGGGCGATGGAAATGGGATTCTAAAATGAATTTTAGCTAAAGTTCTGGAATATGGCCAATTAGGTAGGAACTTGGCCATTTCTTATAAGATTTTGATGAAATTCGGCATGTACGATGGAAATGGGATTCTAAAATGATGTTTTGATAAAGTTCTGGAATATGGCCAACTAGGAAGGAACTTGGCCATTTCTTATCCATTTTTGATAAAATTTGGTATGCGCGATGGAAATGGGATTCTAAAATAATTTTTGGATAAAGTTCTGGAATATGGCCAACTAGGATGGAACTTGGCCATTTCTCATCCGATTTTGATGAAATTCGGCATGTACGATGGAAATGGAATTCTAAAATGATTCGTAGAGTAGTAGGCAAGCACCTTCCAAATTAACCATATAAAATTTCCAAAAATAATTTTAGAGTTTTATTTCTATAGTACATGCTGAATTTGTTTAAAATCGGATAAAAAATGGCCAAGTTCCATCCTAATACGGCTTATTCCAGAATTTCATCTAAACACAATTTTAAAACCCAATTTTCATTTCACATGCTGAATTTCATCAAAATCTTATAAGAAATGGCCAAGTTCCTACCTAATTGGCCATATTCCAGAACTTTAGCTAAAATTCATTTTAGAATCCCATTTCCATCGCCCATACCAAATTTAACTAAAATCGGTTCAGCAATAGCCAAGTTCCATCCTAGTTGGCCATATTCCAGAACTTTATCCAATAATCAATTTAGAATCCCATTTCCATTGCGCATACCAAATTTCATCAAAATCGGTTAAGAAATGGCCAAGTTCCATCCTAGTTGGTCATATTCCAGAAATGTATCCAAAAATCACTGTAGAATCCCATTTCCATCGTACATGCCGAATTTCATCAAAATCGGATAAGAAATGGCCAAGTTCCATCCTAGTGGGCCATATTCCAGAACTTTATCCAAATTTCACTTTAGAATCCCATTTCCATCGTACATGCCGAATTTCATCAAAATCGGATAAGAAATGGCCAAGTTCCATCCTAGTTGGCCATATTCCAGAACTTTATCCAATAATCATTTTAGAATCCCATTTCAATTGCGCATACCAAATTTCATCAAAATCGATTAAGAAATGGCTAGATTCCATCCTAGTTGGCTATATATATTCCAGAATTTTATCCAAAAATCACTTTAGAATCCCATTTCCATCGTACATGCTGAATTATTTCGAAATCGGATAAGAAATGGCCAAATTCCTCCCTAGTTGGCCATTTTCCGGAATTTCATCCAAAAATCACTTTAGAATCCCATTTCCATCGTACATACTGAATTTCATCAAAATCGGATAAGAAATGGCCAAGTTCCTTCCTAGTTGGCCATTTTCCAGAACTTCATCCACGAATCGTTTTAGAATCCCATTTCAATAACGCATACCAAATTTCACTAAAATCGGATGAGAAATGGCCAAGTTCCATAATAATTGGTCATATTGCAGAATTTTATTTAATTTTCTGTCGTCTCTATGGGCAAGTATTGCAGAAAAATCTTACGATCATTAAGGGTTAACAAATAACTAACGCAAAATGTGAAAAAACGTCGTTTTTTTATTTTGATGATCGTTCCTTTAATTGTTTTGTGAAAATTTGATCAATCTGTCCGGAAAAACGGTTGGATGGATCAATTTGAAAATAATACAGGGCTATGAGGAGTACATTAAACTGTAAAATGACCTGGCAACATTAGTCTTTTCATCAATATTTGTAAAGTAACGGTAGATTTACTAATACAACCGAAAAAGTCGTTTTTTTGTACTTTTTTCAAATCAGTATTGAGGGTGAAAAAAAAATTTGCTCTCAACTAATCATTAAAGGGTCTTGTAGGAAATTTACTGAAGTTTTTAAGGATGCCCTAAAGTTTACTGTGCAATCATTGGTTGCTGAGATATCGATGATCAAAGGCAAAAGGATCTTTTTTGATTCAAAGTCAGATATCTCAGCAAAAAGTTGACATAGAGAGACCAGAATGAAATTAAATTTACGCCTAATTAAAAGGATAACCGACTTATGCATTGGCCTAACCTAAAAAACAACGGGCTAGTTCACGCTCAACTCGCAAAAAAATTATGTGAAAACCTTTAACTATTGAATCATTTCAAGTGTATTCGATGGGCCTGAGAAACAAATGCAGATAGACGGCTGCTGTTCACTCAGTATTTAAATTACGGTACAATTTTGGTTTAAAAAATCAATAAGTTATTCTATTTTGGATTTGGAGAACGACCCTTACTGACATTAACTGTTTAATTGAAAATTGAAATTTATAATCGACTATATTTCAGTATAGCCATGGCTTGGTGAGCTTGAGCAAAGTACAGTTCTCTTAAGTTAATCATCTAAACTTGCCCTGAACGCTTTAAAATTTACCATTACTCATACACGGAAATTGTTGAAGATTCCATATTTAGACTTTTGTGAATGGTCACGGCAAACCGATTTGAACTAAATGAAATAAGGCGATTCTATTAGACAAAGGCGCTATTGTGACTGTAAAATCATAGCAGCTGGAAAGACCGTAACATGTCTCCTTGTGGCTTCTTCTTTGTGCGTATGTTAAGAAAATGGCATTCGAATCTGTTTACCACTATTATAGTTTTTGTTTCTTATATGCCCCGCATAACCAAACTCAGCAACAGCATGAGAAATACTAAACATAGCATACCGATTAAATTAAACAATTTCAAAATTATTGGGCCCGATTCTGGAACGATAAAATTCATGTTATGTTATTTTATTTCCCCGCTTCCTATATGAATTTGTATTGAAAAAACAAAAATAACATATCATAACATAAAATTTTGGAAGGCAGAATCGGGCCTAATATGCCGTATTCTGGGATTTAAAATTTTATGTTATGCTATGTTATTTTTGTTTTTTTAATACAAATTCAAATAGGAAGCGGGGAAATAAAATAACATAATATGGATTTTATGATGCCGGAATACGGGGCAATCATTATGTATCAATGTAGTATAAGTTCCATTTTCACAGCTCGCTTATAGTATTGGTGCATTTGTCTTTGTTTAACGTACTTCCATTTCAGTTTTTTTGAACCACTTAAACTACACATGCATACTTTTTGTGCCTTATTATTTTAGTCCAACGGAAATTGTAATGCGAATTATAAACTATGCAAGTTCGGTGCATTTTGTGTTCGTTTTTCAGTATATAATTTGCAATCTCGTATATAATTTGCAATTTTGGCCGAACCGGATTTTCCGTTCCTTTTTTACATGAAATTTTTGACTTACCCCCGCTAAAGAAGTTTTCACATCAAAAAAATTTCCCGAGCCCATGGATCCTTACAAAAAAAAAAAAAAATCGAATTATTTTATTTCGCGCTCTTTCTTATGATTGCGTGATAACAGTATCTCACAAAAATTTTCCGCTCAAAAATCTCAAAACTAGAGATTTGAAGCTTTTAAATGCTTTTCTTTTCATCTGTACGACCGTATTTTACAAAGATACAGCTCTTCAAAAAACACTAAAAAAATTGAAAAAAAATTAGTTTTCCTTTAATTTTTTGGAGTAGTGTATAATAATACTCTAGACTTTTAATTATTTTGTGGTGGATTAGCTAATCTTGTTTTACTATAATACCCTTGACAGACTAGGGATTAGCTAAGCGCGATTAGTGATTTTTTCGAGATTAGCTGTAGTGTGTCAAGTTGAAGATTAGCTAATCTCGTTTTATTTGAGGATTAGTGACTAATCGAGATTAGTGCACTAATCCTTGAAATTTTTCGAGCTTATCTCGTTGCAATGGGTTTAGTGATGGTATAATACCACTGACAGACTAGGGATTAGCTAAGCGCGATTAGTGAAACGAGATTAGCTAATCCACCACAAATCCATATGCGTTGACAGACTAGGGATTAGTTTCTTGCAGAGAAATAAAATATTATTATGGTGATTCGGTAAAATATAGCTAGTAAATCAGCTGGACTCATTTTTTAATTCAATATTTGTAAGATTTATACATTAAAACACACTAGATTTTCTTTTTCCTCGAAATGTATTCAGCACAAATTTTTTAAGATAACATTAGTCGTGTTCCAGTCGACCACTTCAAGTACTTATGAGTACTTAGGTTTGTGTCTTTGCTTAAATTTAACTACTCTTGGCAGAATGCAAGAGCAGTTACGAGTAGTTAAATTTAAGCAAAGACACAAACCTAAGTACTCATAAGTACTTGAAGTGGTCGACTGGAACACGACTATTGATTTTATAACTTCTATCGTAAATTCACGCCACTTGCATTTTCAGCAATGTTTAAATAATTATTTCACATTGTAGTGCCACTTGTACCATCGCTCAACCCAATACAACGAGATAAGCTCGAAAATTTTCAAGGATTAGTGCACTAATCTCGATTAGTGACTAATCCTCAAATAACACGAGATTAGCTAATCTGCAACTTGACACACTGCAGCTAATCTCGAAAAAATCACTAATCGCGCTAAGCTAATCCCTAGTCTGTCAAGGGTATAAGTGGCACTACAATGTGAAATATTTATTTAAACATTGCTGAAAATGCAAGTGGCGTGAATTTACGATAGAAAAATTAATGACATCTTAAACAATGGGCGTTTTCAGTTCCGCCAACATGTTGTTGCTACTAATCGGTATCACAATATTATGATATGCTACCCCTACCATCATGATACGGACATGAATCCAACTGATAGGTTACTTGTCAAAATTATAATAAATGTCGATTAGTGTGCACGCAAAAGAACAAAATGAGCGTAAATCGCGATTTATTATTTACCTATTTAAAATAGTAGTGAATCGGAATTAATATGAATTCGATTTTGTGTGTGGCTGAAAATGCAATAAATACCGTAAAACCGATCAAATTAGAGGTGATATATCCTTGAGTTCAAAACTATTTAAATTTATTAATGCTCAATTTGAAATTTGCCAACGACCACGATAAAAAACACAACTAAATTACTGATGGCTAAATATATCATAGAAATAAAATGATGGCAAAAATGACATTTACCCTATCAGTATTGCCATATATATTTTGATCTATCGAGTGCATTCAGACCTCAACATGTTGGCTTTACTCAACATGTTGCCAACAGTTGGTGGATCTGAAAGCGCCCAATTTGTGCTGAATAAATTTTGAGGAAAAAGAAAATGTCCCAATATGCACGGCCAACGGAAATCCGTGTGAATTTTCGTGCGAAAAACATACTGTTTCTATGGAAAGAAACATCAAAAGTACACGGAATAGTGTACTACTCGCCAAAGAAAAGTGTCTCAAAAATTCCGGTGTGGGTGTGTGCCCTAACTAAAACGAGACAAAATCAGATTTGGAAAGTAGATGGAATTTAGTTGGAAATTTGCATATTTTCATATCCTTTTCCGTACTAATTTCTGGCAACTATAAAAAAGTTTTCCGTCGGAAACAAAATATTATTTCCATAGTAGATTTTTGGTCTTTTCCTGATAGAATCAACCAATATTTCCATGCGAATAATAACTCAAAATAAAATTTTCATTTGAAAATAGTGTTTTATTTATTTCAATTACAAATTCAATAATTTTGTATATACATATGTACTTAAATAATGAATGTTATACATAAATAAATAAATAAACTTTATATAGATAATTGAAGATTCTTAAGATTACAACGAAGTATAAAATACACGTCGATTATAGAATTCGCGGTTGCGGATCTATCGCGGATCGTAAACTACATATAAAAAAAATTGGAAACAATTGGTGTAAATCAAAGTATTCTGGAAAACTTCTATTGATTTACATGTGATTTATATTTTTTGATTCCCCGAACAAACGCAATATTTTTATTGTGGATATAAAACAATTTTTTTTTGACGAATTGTAAAATTTTCCTAAGGAATTTCAATGAAACTATGATAAAAAATTATTGTTTCCAATTTTTTTTATATGTAGTTTACGATCCGCGATAGATCCGCAACCGCGAATTCTATAATCGACGTGAATAAATTGAAAAAAACACTTTAATTCACACACACGTCTGGTTCAATCAAAACACAAATCACAACAAATTGACAAACTCAGCTGAGTCTGAGTGTAGAAAATGGCGTGTGCGTCGATATTTTTATGTGAGTATTTTTTTTGTGAGAGAAAGAGAAAGGCAAAACCCGATACACTTCAAACGAATTTGATGTGTCTTTGATATTTTGTTGTATGGAATTTCGTATGGAATTCGAATAATTTTTCCACAGTGTGTAAAATTTGCATACTGGGGTAGTGTGATTTAATGTATAAATCTTAGAAAGATTGAATTATAAAATGAATCCAGCTGATTTACTAGCTATATTACCATATATTATAGAGTATATATATACGCCATAACCTACTTTTACTATGGAAAAATTTGGACTAATTTTTGTGACCTTCATTTGAAAATACGGGAGGTTTTATAGTGGTTTGAAACATGACTAGTGTACAAAATGGCGAAGCTACATAGTAAATTGTTGTGTGGCTAACTTCATCATGTCAAAAATACGGGAGGAAAAAAAATCGTTTAGTCCACGTAATGTCGTATATATGTACATACTCTATAATATATGATATTACTAGCGAATCACCATAAAAATATTTTATTTCTCTGCAAGAAACTAATCCCTAAGTAGTCTGTCAACGCATATGGATTTGTGGTGGATTAGGTAATCTCGTTTCACTAATCGCGCTTAGCTAATCCCTAGTCTGTCAGTGGTATAATCGCGCTAATTAATAGCTAATCCCTGTATCAAGGGGACGGCACTTAACTCGAAGTTGATCCAAAGTTAACTACAAGATGACGCGACGTCGAGTGTAAACGTTCTTACAACTGACCAAAATACAACTCATGACGAAAAAAAAACGATCATGTAAATCCTACCTAGATTAATCAACTCTTTATTTTAAATTAATTAACACAAAATAAAAATACAATTCATTAGTTAAATTTGGGTAGTTATTTAATTCACACTTTTCCGGTTTTGTTTCTTTGATAATTGTTCAATACTCAATTTTGGTTCAACTGACAAACTTTGATTTGGTCTCTTCTTCTTTTTGGATTTTTTGTGTGATGTGTTGGAGAAACTAAAGTCATCCTCTATCTTAAATTTTTTCAGTTTGAGCTCGTCTTCGGATTTTTCTTCATCCAGTTCTTGTTTTGATTCGCTTAGATTAAATTCTGGAGTAACAGACTTGTCGAATTTAATTTTTTTGCGCTTCTTTGGAGTTTCCTTAGTTGGTGTTTCAGTATTTTTTGTAGCTGTTTCATTTTCAACTTCATCGGTTTCTATTTCCACAAGCACGTTTGGGTGTGTCTTAATTTTAAACACCTTATAATTTATGTGGGGCTGTTCGGCTTGTGGAACTTCGATATCATCTGATTCTAACACATATATATTCTGAACTAATGTAATGCATGTTGGTCTACAACCAATATTTGTTGAACATATTTTTTCAATAGATTTTCCTTTTAACATTTCACAAAGAGCCACTTCTCCTGAACTAGCGATTACGGCTAAATAATCACCCAACACAGACATACCTTTGATACGCTTATCAAATAATTTAATGAGACGTGCATCATGGTTTAAAAGACTTCCTTGTAAAATATCGCCATTCTCTAATCCTATTAAAAAGTAATTTTCATCTATCCAACACACAGAGCATGGTTTGAATTTGCAATCAATATTTAAAACCACTTTTGCCTCATCGACACTCATTATTTCTATGGCTTTTGAACCAGAAACAATAAAATGTTTGCCATCAGGTGACCATTCAACATTTTCTACTAACTTTCCCAAACTTTGTTTGTTTTTTAAGCATGTCGCATATGCTTGACGGCCCTTAATTAAATTCCATGTCCTCAACACTAAATCATTCCCAATTGACAGTGCTATTTTGCCAGATGGATGTATTGATAAATGCTTTACAGCACTTCCTTTGTGCGCATTTTTCCATACCTTTTCTGTAGCCCATGTCCCCATCCTTGTTATGCTGATAGACCCATCATCACTCCCAGCGAATAAATGTGTTGCGTCAGGACTAAATCCTAAGGTATTTATAGTTCCTTCATGATTTATTAGAATATGGGCAATTGATCGTTTTTTTATGTCATATATGATAGCTCTATCATCAGCACTGCCAGTTGCCACATAATTCCCCTTCGAAACTATACACCGTATAGAATCTGAATGATCTTTGGAACATAGAGTTTGCTTCAAGACATATTTCTTGTCTCCCTAAAGTGTAAAATCAATTAGTTTTAAATGTAAATGGTCACATAACTTTTGTTTTCTCACCTTATTAGGCTGCTCTACTTTAAAACCTAACATAAATACATCATACGTACCCACGAAAATTTCAATTGTATCCATAATTTTTAATTAATAATTGAGACTATTATTTAAGATAGGTTAAGTTTGTAACTTTGTAATGTATGAAAGATTAACTGAAATGACAACCACTAAACACGTGAAGACAATTCTACCCGCTTTTCTCGGTTGCCAATTTATAACCCCAGTAAGCCATTTATTAACAGTGCAAAACACTTACTTCCCATCAAACATTTTTGGGTACGTACCCAGCGCAGTGCAATTTACGTACGGTTTTCCATACCAATTTTGCTACATTTACATAAAAGAAATGCGAGTGTGTGCGAATAACCAATTTGAAGTTTGCATAGTATTTCATTTTCATTTTTTCAATCCTTTGTTTGCAGACGCGACATTTTTTTTAAAGTAAATAAAATCTATTATTGGTTTAATTTTTATTGTGTTTTGTGATTATTTATAAAATTACATATTTAATAATTATGGGATAATTTCGGCAATCAATTTTAATTATGGAATCAAACAGCTGAACAATTTTTCAATTTAAAAAAAATGTAAGTTCTTCGATATGTATATAAATATTTTCAAATAATTGACTTCATGTTTTAGTTCAAGAAGATCCCGTCCCAGATAGGAAACAAAAAGATAGCCCTGAAAGTCCTCATACTCCGATTCGGAATTAAGCTATCAACATTTTTTAAAAATTCGTAAAGTTATACCAACTATTGTACATCAACGGAGATCACAGGTGAAAATTTGGAAATATCAGATATTCAGATAAAGAACATTCTAGTAAGTGAATTTTTTTTAATTTTTTTTATTTGTAAAATTGCTTAACGTATTTCTAGTATTAAGAACAAGCCCCATGAAACAAATCAACCGGCTTTAAAAATGGAAGATCAACATACAGATTATTTGCCTGTCTGTCATTACATGATTTTCACAAAAACCTGATTATTTCGTTTTCACAACGCGATTTTTGGCAATCGGGATAAATGAAAATCGCGATTAACTTTGTGTCTGTCTACAGTATAAGTGCTTAAGATATAATAATAATATTAGACTGAAATCATTTCTTTTTTGTGATACAATTTTGTGATTTAAATGAAATAAAATATTTATTATTTGAAAGTCTTTTACTTTTATTTAAGGGAGAGCACCACTGTGACATTTTCAAAAAATCGATTTTTTTTTTGCCTTTAAAAAATCCTTTAGACCCTCAAAAATATGATACAAATTCGTTTATAGTTAAAAAAAAATTTTTTTAGAAGGTTTTCAAGCATTTTCCTGAGAGCTCTTATTGAGAAGTTATTGATACCAAAAACTTTAAACGCGTTTTTCTCGAAACCGTGTTTTGGAAATCTACACGCAGCAGAACTCAATCAATTTTTGTTCAATCGACTTGAAAATTTAACTGTAGCTTCTTAAATAGATTTAAAATCGAAGTACATGAGTTTTTTTTGATTCATTAAAAATTAAAAAAGATATACAACTTTTTATACGAAAATTATAGTCGCAAAATGAAACTTTTTCTTCAAACTTGTCTCAATTTTTTATTTTTTCGAATTTTTTAATTTCCTCATGTACTTCGATGCTAAAACTAATATATTTCATGAAAATATTTTATTTTTTGTTCCAGCAACAAATTTAAGACACTTCTACTGCGTACAGCGGAGCGACTCTAGGCAAAATCACTTCTACTAAAGCTACTCTAGCGCCGCCATTTTGTATTTTTTTTTACATAAAATTTTTTTTTGTTTACTTAAATATATGCCAAATATAGCCTAAAAGTTTTTTTTTCTCTAAACCCAACCCATTTCTAAAAAAAAAGTACCAAACTAAGCACTTGAAAATGGTAGGTCACAGTGGTGTTCTCCCTTAAATATTAATTTTACAGAATATACAATTTATACGGAAAGCGCATGGTATTAGTTGCCAGTATCGCGATTCAAACGCACGATTTTGGGTACTGAATTCGTCAAAAATATTGTGTTAAATTGATTTTGAAAGAGGAAACAAAACGTACGAAAAATTCGCACGCACTACTACAGTTACACTTAAAAATTCCTAATTAAATGGGAAACATATGGAAAAAAGTGACAGTTTTCTTCGGCCAAGTACAAGGAATTCCGTGCACTGAAAGCGTGCGTTTCCGAGTACGCCGGGCGATTTTGGAGCTGAAAACGTACGGCTTTCTGTGCGCGTTGTTTGTTGGGTTATACCATTGCTGAGATGTTCTAACATCACTTTCGATTCGTTTTCGATAGTATTTTGTCTCTTGTTACAAATAGTATGTTGTCTATAAAAAGCCGAAAACAATTTATAAGAACAAAATTGTACGTTCTTCTTTCATTACAATTTTTTTAATGCGATCTCAGCCTTCTGTATACTTTTCCTTTTCTTCACATCGATAAAATATCGCAAACAAAATTTTTTGTGATAAAGAGTGATGAATGAAAGTAGAAATAGAATGATGTTTTATGCGAGCATGCTAAGATCGCAATAGAAAAAGCTTAATTCAAAAGTCGAAATAGTATTGACGACTGGAGCATCACGGATTCCACCTAGTGGAAAAATTGTAAACTGAGTTACCTGATAATTTGACGTTCGAAATTATTGTACACAATTCCAATTTTGAACTGTAAACACAATTTTTACTTACCGGATTGCTAATAATTGTAAATAATTCCAATTTTGAATTATAAAAACAATTTTTAATTACGGCATTGCTAAATTTTATTTCATCGCATTTCTGACAAATGTCATTTTATCAGGTGCCTCATTTCAACTTTTTTCCCCGAGAGGCGCTTTCTCTACTTTTACAATCGTCAATACAATTTTATTCTTGAAAAGAGAGACATGAATACTATCGAACATCGAAAAAAGTGATGTTAGAACATCTCAGCACATATATTATAGAGTATATCATATATACGCCATAACCTACTTTTACTATGGAAAAATTTGGACTAATTTTTGTGACCTTCATTTGAAAATACGGGAGGTTTTATAGTGGTTTGAAACATGACAGTGTACAAAATGGCGAAGCTACATAGTTAATTGTTATGTGGCTAACTTCATCATGTCAAAAATACGGGAGGAAAAAAAATCGTTTAGTCCACGTAATGGCGTATATACATATATACTCTATAATATATGGTATAAGCACAGAATTAATCTTAATTCTGTGGTATAAGCATATATTATAGAGTATATATATACGCCATTACGTGGACTAAATGATTTTTTTTTCCTCCCGTATTTTTGACATGATGAAGTTAGCCACACAACAATTAACTATGTAGCTTCGCCATTTTGTACACTGTCATGTTTCAAACCACTATAAAACCTCCCGTATTTTCAAATGAAGGTCACAAAAATTAGTCCAAATTTTTCCATAGTAAAAGTAGGTTATGGCGTATATATATGTATACTCTATAATATATGGTATTACATACAGAGCATTCACAATGAAAAAACTTTTTACTTTTGACACAGGTTTGTTTGTATGTATGAATTTTCAACATATGTAACGAACAAAAATTTTTATTCGTTAAGTTAGAAATTCATACAACCCTGTAACAAGTAAAAAGTAAAAAGTTTTGCATTTTGCAATGTGCATGCTCTGTTTATTGTACATAATTACATATATGCTGAGAGTCGAGTCGAGTTTAATCCTAGTTTAAAGCCCGTCTCATGAAATTAAAAATGTGAGATCTCACGTCAGTAATACCAATTTTTTTTTATTTTTTTATTAATTTTATTTTTTTTTGTTTTGCTAATTTTTGACATTTCTTATAACTTTTTTTTTATGTTTACATTTATACTTAATTTATATTAATTTATTAATTTAATTTATATTAATTTATACACCGAAAACATCCCAAGCAAAATTTTTAAAAATGTAAAAAATTAACAAAACACAAAATGTAAAATTAATAAAAAAAAAAAAATTGGCATTACTGACGTGAGATTTCACATTTTTAATTTCATGAGACCGGTCTCATGAAATTAAAAATGTGAGATCTCACGACAGTATTACCAATTTTACTTTTTGTGTTTCGCTAATTTTTGACATTTTTTAAAACTTATTTTTTGATGTTTACATTTATTCGTAGTAAAAACATCGATAACATCCCAAGAAAAGTGTCAAAAATTAACAAAACACAAAAAGTAAAATAAAAAAAAAATAAAAAATTGGTATTACTGACGAGAGATCTCACATTTTTAATTTCATGAGACCGGCATAAATCTCAGGCCGGTCTGAGGCTGGGTTCAAGAGATTTGTCCATAAGCAAGATGACAACTTAACAGAGTTAAAAATTTGTTTTCTGGGTAGACACAAAATTTTGATAAATGAATAAACACAAGTAAACACATATGATGATAACAAAAACAACGTAAATTATTGAGAAATGTCAAAATAAGTAAAACCTAAATCAGAATAAGCTAAAATAAAAAAAAAAGTTGGTATGATTGAAATTTTGTGTCCAGCAAGATAACATATTTTTAACTCCGTTAAGCCTCAATTCCATTGTGAAACAAAGTTTGTCAGTCAAAATAACTTGAGATAAAAATATAAAATCGGTGGTTGCGTGAACGAGATGCCCAACGGAGTCAGTCAAAATTTTATTTACAAAAAAGGTGTGTCTGTGTTAGTGGACTGATATCAAAATTTAAAAAAAGTTCAAATCGAGAACTATTTATGGCAGTCCAACTAATACAAGCACATAAATATTGTGTACCAATGAGAAATATTTCTCGCACACATTATTAATTTTAATAGTATGGCACTTTTATGGGAAAGATTTTTTTTAATTTTGTGTTTTAAGACGAAAATATTCGAAAAAAAATAATTCTGATATGAGTAATAATAATAATTAATTTTTTAGATAATTTTGAGACTAGAAATAATTGAATTAACACATACTACTTAATTTGTTAATTAATTCTAGGTTATGTTGTTGTTGTTTGCTGTCAAAACATATAAAATAATAGTGTGGCATTGTTATGGGAAAGATTTTTTTAATTTTGTATTTTATGATGGATAATGTTCGAAAAAAATAATTCTGATATGAGTAATAATAATAATTAATTTTTTAGATAATTTTGAAACTTGAAATAATTGAATTAACACATAATACTTAATTTGTCAATTAATTGTAGGTTATGTGTTTGTTTGCTGTCAAAATACTAATAAACAATAGTGTGGCATTGTTACGGGAAAGATTTTTTTAATTTTGTATTTTATGACGGACAATCTTCAAAAAAAATAATTCTGATGTGGGTAATAATGATAATTAATTTTTTAGATTATTTTGAAACGTGAAAATAATAGAATTTACACTAATACCTAATTTTGTTTAATAATTTTTGGTTATGTGTTTGTTTGCTGTCAAAATGTGTCAATCAAATTTTGCTATAAAAAAAACAATAACAACATACTTTGTCTTTGTCACTCTGCTGGATTATATTTTTTTGTCTTTTTCCAACTGAAGTCAGCTCAGTCAATTTTTCACAATGGAATTGAGGCATTAAATTGTCATCTTGCTTGGACAAATCTCGTGAACCGACCCTGAAGCCCGTCTCATGAAATTAAAAATGTGAGATCTCACGACAGTGTTACCAATTTTTTTTTTACGCATTTTACTTTTGTGTTTTGTTAATTTTTAAAACTTTTCTTGGGATGTTATCGATGTTTTTACTACGAATAAATGTAAACATCAAAAAATAAGTTTTAAAAAATGTCAAAAATTAGCGAAACACAAAAAGTAAAATTGGTAATACTGTCGTGAGATCTCACATTTTTAATTTCATGAGACCGGTCTCATGAAATTAAAAATGTGAAATCTCACGTCAGTAATGCCAATTTTTTTTTTTTTTATTAATTTTACTTTTTGTGTTTTGTTAATTTTTTACATTTTTAAAAATTTTGCTTGGGATGTTTTCGGTGTTTATATTACGTATAAATGTAAACATAAAAAAAAAGTTATAAGAAATGTCAAAAATTAGCAAAACAAAAAAAAATAAAATTAATAAAAAAATAAAAAAAAATTGGTATTACTGACGTGAGATCTCACATTTTTAATTTCATGAGACGGGCTTCACTATCCAAGTTTTCTACTAAAAATAGTATCCCTCCCCAGCAAACGTGTCTTAAGTAACACATGCAAGACAAACTCAAGACTTGTTATGGTAACAAACCCAAGTCATTCAAAAGACAACTCCATGTATTTGGGACGAAGAGTCTTCAAAGACATGTCTTGTGGTCGTTATTGGTAAAGGTATAAACAGAACAAGAGCGACAGCGACAAGCGACAACGACAAAAAACAATTATCGCCCGGCGATGTCGCCTTAGTAAACACATCAAGAGCGTCAGCGACCGACGGTAAAATAAAATAAAACAACATAACCTTAAATATCTGACTGTTCAATTAATACTTTAAGAAATTTAAAAAAATTAATTTTAATTAAAATTAAAGGTTGTTTGTTATTAGAGGAGCGAAATCTAAAGAGCGCTACACACCATCCGATGGTCGGACCGATTTGGTTGGGTTGGATGTAAAATCGGATCGTGTGTATGCATGTCGTCCGACAAAATGAAGGTTGGATGTGTCGGATGGAAATTCCATCCAACCGTCCGACCAACCAACTAAATCGGATAGTGTGTAGTGTTGTCGGGCGATATTTTTCTTCAGTCATGTGTAAAATTTCAGAGCGAGAACAACAAAGTAAAATAAACATAATTCAATCGTGTGAATTGGTTTGTGTGACAAAAAATAAATAAAATATTGTCAAAGTCGGATGGTAAGTCGGATCGTCTGTAGACAACAACCGATTTGGTTGGACCGACGGTCGGTCCGACCAAATCGGATGGTGTGTAGCGCTCTTAAGTGAAACATAATTTTTACGTTAAATGGATTTGCTAAAATTAATCAAAATTGTAAATTTATACTACATTTACATTAGTAGAATAGAAGTATGTAGCAAGAAAGTATCGTAATGTGAACTCAAATTTAAATATTTAAATATTTTATCGCATGCGATGTTCACACCAAGCGCGAGTAGCGAATGGCGAGTAACCATTTTTCAGAAAATTTTGACATAAAATAAATATAAACACAATGGATTTTTCGATTTATAATATAATTACGATTACTTTGTTCAAAATAAATTAAATTGAGCCCTAAAAATTCTTTAAAATAAGAAAAATTACTAAATTCGTACAAAGATGAAATATTCGCGCATTCGCTAACAAATAAAATTACGTTCCACTCGCGTTCTACATAGTTTTTATTCGTACGAGGATTGACATTCGTACGAGTATTTTTTTATAAATCATTTCAAATACGATCAAAATGATTTTTAAAAAAATAATATTATTTATATCGAATTTTGTATTATAAGCTTTGTTAAAACGAATAATATAAAAAAACAGGTTTTGGAAAAAATTACCGTATTATTAGAAATATTTGATCATGGATGGTATTGATTTTGACATATAAATTCGCTCGCGTTTAGTGTGAATCAAATTTGCGAATTCGTGTTTGGAATTTATTCGCTACTCGCAGTTCGCCTTTGATGTGAGTAGTCTCTTAAGCAATAGCTTCTCGTAGGCGTTGGTGGATAAGACCAGTCAATTTGTCTAGAGATAATCACGGATTTTTTAATCGGAGTTTTATAAATATAAAAGAGAATGATCCGGAACACTTTCAGCGAGCATTTTTAAAAGTATTACAAACACAACACAAAAATCATTGGCAACACTACGGCGCTGACGACAAAATTAGAAATAGATTCTAAAATGAAGCTGGCGACAATGTCGCTGTCAACAACGACAATTGTTCTGTGAGCATCATATGCTTACTGTGTATTTTAATTTGACAGGCGTCGTCGCTTGTCGTCGTCGCTCTTGTTCTGTTTATACCATAACATGTATACAAGATGTCTTGGGTAACATGTCTGGTGGTCGTTATTGGTAACATGTGTGGTGGTCGTTATTGGTAACATGTTTGGTTGTTGTTATTGGTAACATGTCTGGTGGTCGTTATTGGTCACATGTCTGGTGGTCGTTATTGGTAACATGTCTGGTGGTTGTTATTGGTAACATGTCTTGAGTTTGTCTTCCATATGTTACTTAATACCGTAGACAGACACAGAGTTAATCGAGATTTTCAGTTGTTATTTTTGTCAAAAATCGTGTTACGGCACCTGTTATGTGCGTAACGTCAATGCGGTCGCGCATTGGTCTGGTGCGAGTGGATAGGTGTAGACAGCGCTGCTCACTTCCAGTGGTTGATGGTGTGTGCGCCTTAATGCCGGCTATCTAATACTTAAGATTATTAATGTTTTGAGTGAGTGATATTTTTGAATGTGGTTTTGAATGATTGAGTGAAAGCGGGGTGCAATAATTTCTTCTTGGTTTGGCTGTGTTGATTGAGCGAGAGTTTGGTTTTATAATTATCGTACGATTGTTTTGTGTGTTTTTTTTTCCTCTTGTGATTGGATGGCTTGGATGGAAAATTCTGGATGGGTATTGTTTGTTTTTGGTAAATGTTGTTTGCATGCGGTATGCTGTTGATGTGGTGGTGGACAACGGGCGTGACTACAAAGAAACGAGAGAGTTTGCAGTTCGTGGTCGGGTTTTTTTTGATATACATTTTTTTTAATAGTATCGGATAGCGAGAAAATTTAGAATTGAATTTTTTTTAAAAAAACGAAAAGATCAGGCAGTCAAGCTTGGAGTTTAGTGCAAAATAGTCGAGGAGTTTTTTTTTGAACTCGATTAACAACTTTATTTAAGAATTATAATAAATTAAAAGCGTTAAATTAGTGATTTTTTTTGAATATGTTTTTTGATCAGTTTCACAGTGTTAGAAACTGTTTTTTTTTTTCTTCTAAGTTTTAGTTGTATTATGGTTTTTTTGATATAATAAGTATAAAAGGATAAAATGTAATCCTATGAGAAATAAATCGTTTATTTGAAAAATAATAAATAATAAAATGGACTATGTATATTTAATAAATTTGTATAGTGAGTAAGTTTATGTGTGCGAAAATGTAATGATAAAAGTAAAATAAAAACTGAATAAATGGAAAAAACAACATGAAATAAAAGAAAATTATTAATTAATAAAAATAAAAAAATTTCGTTGTTTTGTTAAATCACACTCCTTTACTCTTATATTGGTGAAAACAAAAACTATTGTACTATCTATAAATTTAAAAAAAATTAGAAAAAAAACTAGTGATAAAGTAAAAAAAAAAAAACCCATTCAAGTGAAATCAGTGTGACCGACAAAGCCCATAAGAGTAGCACATGGTTTATTAAACAGCGTCTGTGTGTTCGCTTGCTAAGTTCCTCTGCATTAAAATATTGTGGTGGGTTATTTGCCTCAATAAAATAAAATAAAAAAAAAACGGAGTTGGTCAGATCGGTTTGGTTAAGTTTGCATAAATAACCAACTTATGACTAATACCAGAGCCTTCTAGAGTATAGAGCCATAATCATTATGACGTATTTTTTAGAAGCTTTTTTAGTGGTATAACTTTTCACTAATTTCCATAGGAATCCATAGTAAAAATGGTGTTTTTTAGCTTCAAGTTTTCCATTGAAAAAAGCAAAAATGTTACAAAATTTTTATACAAAAGTGTTCTACATATCTTTAGCAACAATATACATGCAGGGTTTATTGGTATTAAGTAAATATTAATTGCAGAAATATTAAAATTAAATTATTTCTAAAATATTTTTTTCGAACTTTCATTTTGAAAAATACATCAAAGTTGGCTCTGACGAATTAAAATAATACTTGCTCCATTTATCTTTAGTTTTTCTAGTGTACGTTAGATGTCTCAGATTTATACAGAAAAATACGAAAAAAATTGTTTAATCACACAATTATGACACGTTCTTAATATTTTGAGAATTGGTTTTGCTTTTCCTACAATTTTTGAACTTAAATTTCCCCAAGTGGCGATTTTTGGTACGGTTTTTCAAAATGTTTACCGCCCACTGCCATCTATGTATATTGGCTTAATGCACACGATTTGTAGTAAACTTTTTTTTTAAATTTGACCAGAATGCTGTTGTTATGAACTTTTTTTTATATTTTGGTTTAAATAAATCAATTAGTACAAGAAAATGAAAACCATTTACTTAAACGAGATTTGTATATGTTGAAATTCAAACATTTATGAAAATATTTCAGAAATCATAATTAAGAATTTGCAACGTTTTCATTTACAAATTTGTCTTAGGAAAAAAAGTGATTTCCCATATGTTTTATGTGTTTTACTATGGGAATTTTGGTTTTTTCCTCGTTTCTAATTCCCTTATAAAAGCTTCGTTTTTTAGATTATGGCTTGTATAATCAAGGTTGCTTTGCTAATACTCATACGGTGTCAAGCTTTTGTTGAGCTTTCATTAGCAGCAGTCCTGCCAATCAAGCGGGACGAGGTCGGTGATAAAGAGGGGGTACCTGCGTCGCCAGCATTTGTGAGCAGTTCAGATCAGAGAGTACCGGATGTGGTGCACTGATCTAAGTACAGGTACTGTTTTTATTTGATCCCGGTTGACGAAAACAGAACAAAAAAATTTTTTTTTGTCTTTTCCCTGCATATACGCAGTGGTTTAAAGTAGAGTCAATATTTTTTTGTATTTATAGATTTATATCATTTCATTAGTTTTATTGCTTTATTGTGGATAATTAAATGCTAAATTCTTATTAGATTAAATTTTTTGTGTACATAGTTCATTCAACATTTTTTTTTTTTGCTTATAATGTAAATTTAATTTTTTTTGCAACGTCACATTAAATTTCAATCTTAAATTCAATATTGTGAGCCGAAATTGACTGCCGCGTGCCGCGAGTGTTGTTGTTGTTTTTATTATATATATATTTGTTTATTATATACAAATTTTTTTCAGCTCTCCCGTGTAGTCACGTCTTAATTAGGTAATTTTCGGGTATTGGTTTTTTTTCCCTTTGGTCGTTGGTAGGTGGTTTGGTTTGTTTTGTTCGGGATTTTGTAATTATATGCAATGAGTGAGTAGAGGTAATTGGGGGATCTTAATGGGTGATAGGGCAGGGTCTCATATGTAAGGTCGGTTTAGCCTCCGTTAATTTTAATTTTCGGGTTTTCTGGTTCCTGTAAACGAGGTAGTCAAGATGTAGTTTTCCTTTTTTCTTATCGAATGCGGTTATTCAAGCATAGCGTAATGTCTGGACACCCCCACGCCATCCCTGAGCTTAGCCAGCTAGAAAGACCGCACTAGACCGCTACGCTATGTCTGTTAGCGACATCGCAGGATGACGTTAAACTGGCGCACACATGATTGTTGAACCAAGGTGCGCCAAACGAAATCTTGCGGTACCGTTACAGTGGCGCCCAAACCTTTGGCTATTAATTAAATTTTTTTAATTTTTTCATTATTAATTTCGTCTTTTCAGTTCACAATTTTTTTCCCTTAATGAATGCACTCGTTGTTGTATCCGACGCCAGCGTTGTTTGAATTCCCGCGAGTGTATTCATTTAAGTTCCTGGTCCGGTTGGTATTCGCATCGGTGATGGTAACCGACTTAAGGTTGTTTGATTACGCACCGGTGTGAATATTAAACCCCTCTGCTCAGTGCATCGATTGTGGTGATTCCTCCATTTCCGCTATGTGGCGTCTGATTGTGGTTGGAATTCACTCTTCCTTGCGCTGAGTCGAGAAATTTTTGAAATTTATTTTCTTTACTTTTTTTTCAGATTTCTTCGTACCCTTTACAGTAGTTTACTTCCTATTTCAAATTTTATTTTAATTTCAGTTTTCCGACTATTTAAATGAGGAGGCGTTCCTTGCGGGTTCCGGCGCTTGCGTCGTTCGATCTTGCGGGAGCGTCACTCATTTAGATTCCATGTGCTTTGAGCATTGAGACGGCTGAACTAGCTGTTTCTACCAATGTGGTATTGATTGGGCGGTTAGTTGTCTCGATGGTCAAGGTACATCATTTGGTCCTTCTTCTAGTATTTCGTTTGTCTTGTTTTGCAACAACTGCCTTGTTTACAGGAAAATTTATTATTATCTGTATTTTCATTTAGTATTATTTTCATTTTTAATTATTTATTCATTTCAGTTCATTTATTATTCTTTTCTTGCCGACCCAGGGCGGGGCCCTGACCCGCGACTCATTAAGATCCACTCTTTTGTTATTGATATTTCTTTTGTTTTGCGTTTGAACATTTGCATCTTTTGAAAATTTTGATATACTGTTGAATTTATAATCATAATTTATCTTTTGGGAAGATATTTAAAAATAAAATTTTTTCTGAATATATATATTTTTGTTATATAGACATATACATATGTCCTGTGAGTTATATAGGTAGTATCATATAATTTGCGACAACTTAATTAATTATTTGAATTATTTACTTTCCCTTTGGGGCGAATGAATTCAAATCGCACACCGTGGGATAACCCGGCCAGTTCAGTGGTTAGGTCCGTGTTTGAGTCGAGCCCAAGTCAGGGAGTTGTGCGAACCACTCCGTGGGATCAAAGTATTGCCTCTCCTGCTCCTCAACATCCTAGAGTTATTTGGATTCACTGGATATACGTGGTGTTGATTTAGAACTCTTTAAGTTACTATAATTTTCTTTTCTTTAGTATTTTAAATTAATTTTAATTGAATTTAGTTAGATATTTCGTAAATACTTTAATTATTTCTAAGAGCGGTGTTGGTTTTTTTTTTTTAATCTACCTTGATTGTGGAATATACATAAATATAATTTTCTTCGTTTATCCTCGAAAAGTATAAAACAAATTATAATAATAAAAATATAAATCATGATGGATATATCACATTTAAACCCTAATGAGATCGATGTGGAATGCGAGGTGCGGGGTTTGTTGTCGGGAGCTCCACAAGTGGGCGATCAATTGCGTGCTTTGCTGCAGGCAGAATTCGAGGGTACACAAGCAGTACCTACCAGGATGCATGGGAAGGCCAGTCGACAACCCAAGACCGAAATTGCCCATTGCAATGAGAAATTGATGCAACTCCAGGATGAAATTGCCTCCTTAACAGAGGTTGAAGCAGCAGATCAACTAAGTTTAGCAAAAAAAATTCGTTCTAAACTTTGGCACATCCGAGGGCGTTTGGAGCGTGCTTTACCATCCCCAACTTACGGCAGTGACGCTCAGAAACAACTAACGGCCTGTGTTTCGGTAATGGAAGCGCTTGAGCAGTACTTGGGTGATGAGGATCTGTTGAACCGGTCTCTGGATGCCGCCAAAGCTGTACCGATTGAAAAAAATTCGGTGTTAAATACCGAGGAATATTCTAAGCCGGACGGGGATCAGGCGGAAGCTCGGGCAGGTGGTTCCGCAGCTACGTTTCAGTCCGGTCCCTCATCCTGTGAGCAGCTAGTTAAGCAGGATACGGCAGTTTTGGTGGCAACCATCCAGCGCAAGATAGACATATTATCCGAACAGTTGAGAGCGTTGACCAACGTGGCAGCAGCACCTTCATCTCGGGAGCCGACTAATTTCCAAACTAGCGATTTTCAGTTTCAATCTAAATTACCGAATAATACACAGGTCCGCTTTCAGATTCCTCCAGTGTCTCTTTCATCCATAGATTTTCTCAGCATACCAACTTCAATTACTCCTGGTGGTAGTCAGTTTCCGACAGGGCGTTCATCTCTGGAGCCGACTATCCCAAACAGCGATTTCCGGCTTTCATCAAATTTACATTACAATCCTTCTACTAATACACAGGTCCGCTTTCAGATTCCTCCAGTGCCTCTTTCATCCATAGATCTTCCCAGCATACCAACTTCAATTACTGCTGGTGGTAGTCAGTTTCCGACAGGGCGTTCATCTCTGGAGCCGACTATACAGAATAGCGATTTTCATTTTCCATCCAATTTACAGTACAATCCTTCTACTAATAGACAAGTTCGCTTTCAGGTTCCTCCAGTATCGTTTTCATCTATAGATATCCCAAGCATTCCAACCGCAATTACTCATGATGGTAGTCAGTTTCCGACAGGGCGTTCATCTCTGGAGCCGATTACGCAGTCTAATGTCATGGCGGGATCTTTGCCCTCTCACAGCCTACACAACAGTACTTTTCATGGACCGAGTTCTGATTTCCCTCCTCGTCCGTATGGTGGTGAAAGTGCGTCTAACCCTTGGGCCACCGGGTCCTCCGGTTATCGTTCATTGGCACGCAGTGGTATTTCTTTTAGTGGATTATCGTCTGGTACTACTGTAGACATGTTTCTTTTCCAACTGGACATCATCGCGTCCTCAATGGGTTTGCGTCCAGAAACCTTGCTGGTGGAAATCAGTACAGTATTGAAAGAGATTGCCCTGCAGTGGTACTGGATCTATCGTCGGCATCACCCTTTGGCTACCTGGTTCGATCTTAAAAGAGACCTTGTTGAAAGGTTCAAAGATCGGCG
Organism: Tipula helvola; assembly: GCA_963556165.1. Classification (NCBI taxonomy): domain Eukaryota; kingdom Metazoa; phylum Arthropoda; class Insecta; order Diptera; family Tipulidae; genus Tipula; species Tipula helvola. The sequence goes on from OY744483.1 coordinate 234,483,566, forward strand.
TACCGCATATGAAATCCGCCGCGTTATCGAGGGTAGAAAACAACAGCCTAACGAAAATTTCCTCGAGTTTTATCATGAGATGTGGGGTTTATCTTTGCAATGCCCGACCCCGTATTCTGACGAGGAATTCTTACAGTTGATGATTTCGAATATGAACCCAGTTTTACAATTTCACCTCACGGATCGTAGATTTACTAGTATTGGGGAACTAATCAAAAGCTGTTCTGCATGGGAGGATACGTTGAAACGCTTTCCTTCACGACCCGAGGTTGCAACGTTTCCTAGACGCACTGTTAATGAATTGATTATGGATTCGGGGAATATCTATGGGGGGCCGGAATTGTATCCTAAAACAACGCCAGCTGATGTTGCCAGTAGTGGTGAAGTGGCGGCGCTGCAGGGTCCGTCTATAAGTCCGGTGGTTAAGGGGAACACTTTTAGAATTATGTCCTACAATAACCAGCCACCCGTTGCTTCTCAAGCAGCTGGGGGAAATATTCCTCCAGTCTGTTACAATTGTTCAGACATAGGGCATGTATTCAAGAATTGTTTAAAAACCCCAACGAGACCTTTCTGTTACAAATGCGGAATGAAGGATACCATTACTCCCTACTGTCCTAAATGCACGGGAAACCGGTCGAGTGGCCAGTGGAGGTCGGGGAACTCTGGTCCACTTCAGACAAGCACCCCCAGGAATGCGTTGCAGGACGCAGCCAGCAATACGGATGGAGAGCTTCAGCGGATGTCTACCACCTTCGTGAGGGGACAGACAGAACCGCGAAGGCCTTCGTAGAGTCATTTGACTCCGAATTAACATCCGGACCGGTTCTGGCTGGTCCCGATCGTCGGGTGGGAGACTCCACATTGCTCCCCTCCGTTTTGAAATGTCGAGCTGTCCCCTCTGTCAACGTTAGGAACTCCATTTCACAAAATCCATTTCTTCAACCTGATATGTCATCCTCACCTTATACGTCAACGCCCTATCTTTACACATCTTTTTCGCCAAAACCTTATAATTCAAATCCGTCTACAGTTGAGACTCCTATCACGTATACGTCGATACCGGATCTGTCGATACCGGATACGATTTCATTAACTACAAGACCTTCTGTCAAACCTATTCTACAAAATACAACTGATTCCAATGCCATTATTTCTACTTCATTAAATTCATCTGTTTTTCGCTCCCCCTCAGCTTCTCAGATCACAATTCGACCTAACGGCTCCAGCCGTTTGATGCGCTCTAAACGCTATTGGAGAAGGCGGAAGAAACTGAGATCATTCATTGTTTCTTCTATTTTCGGTACTGAGGCAAGCGACCTGAGGCCATATGCCGATGTACTTGTCAATGATGTTCCATACCGAGGCCTTCTGGATAGTGGAGCTAGTATAAGCGTGCTGGGTCGTGGATCGGAAAAATTGTTAGTCAACCCTTTCATTAAAATTCATAATTTCCCGTCTCAAATCCATACCGCTAGCGGACAACCTCAACGGGTGTTCGGCTACATTCATGCTACGGTTAAATTCAATAATGTTTCTCACGACCTTGTTCTCTACCTAGTACCATCACTGGAACAACCCCTGTATTTGGGAATTGATTTTTGGAATCGTTTTGGGATCATTCCGAAAATTTCTTCTTTAAATGTCACCAGCGATATATCGGATTCGTCCCCTGAGTCTAAATTCCATCTTCTTTCTGATGAAGATAATCGCTCATTGGATCAAATTAAAGAGTTGTTTCCATCCAGTGCTAGTTTGGGTCTAGGTAGAAACTCTTTTCTTACGCATGTGATTGATGTTGGTTCGGCTAAACCTGCACTCAGAGGAAAAATATGATTGAGCTAATCATAAAAGTGACCATCATATTTATGATTAGATGCAATGATTAAGAGAATCATACCTTGATGTATACCATTATTTATAATGATTGTACCTACAAATAAATAATGCGCGTTATCATGCAAAATATTATTGAATTAACCATATAACTATGATTACAGATATCGTTATTATGATGGAAAGCATCAACAAACTAATTGAATTTATTATATGGAACTGATAAAGACAATCAGATGTTATGATAGTTGTTACCAATAAATTAATTGAATTTACTATGCTTATATGATAGAGTCAATCAGATGTTGTGATAGTTGTTACCATATCAATTAATGGAGTACACTACAGGTTTTGTTAGTAGTTATCATATATGGGACGTTTCATGTCACCTTGGCCATCCTTCTGTCCAAAAATTGACGCAACATAAAAAATTCGTTCTGGGCTTAAACTGTTCATATAAGCATATGGATACGAAATTAAACTGGACTTTTGGATAATTCAAGATGGCGGATTCAAAATGGCACCAAAACGAGCGAAACCTCCGGTTAGTCGAATAATATCATCTAGCAATTCTTAAGTTATGGAGTTACAGGGATTTTTTAGGTTAGATTGAGGGGTTCTGTGACTAAGAAATTTAGGTTTAGCCTATGGGGCTTATTAGTTTATGTTATGGGGGTATTACATTTCGAAGGTTTTGTTATTTGGGCTTTTCAGTTTTAAAGCTTACGTTAGAGGGTGTCTTAGGTTATTGGAGGTTAGGTCAAGGGGCTATGTGCTTTTAAAGCATCAGTTAAAGGACTATAAGGTATTGAAGCATATATGACTCTAAACTCCCCATCAGTGACCTTGAGAACATACGAAATGAGAATTGTTAGATGACATTATTCGATTAACCGGAGGCTTCGCTCGTTTTGGCGCTATTTTAGATCCGCCATCTTAAATTATCCAAAAGGCCAGTCAAATTTCGAAAGCATATGTATGCTTATACGAGCAATTTAAGCTCAGAACGAATTTTTTTATGTTGCGTCAATTAATGATAATTGAAACCTAAATTTTTCAAATGTTGAACACAACTAAAATATCCCGTTTTATATTTCAGTAGCTGTTTTATAAGAACAAATTTAAGAATACCATCTGGATACCACCCTAAGTGGATTATTGATCCTTTCTTTAGAATAATATTTCCGAACTCTATGAAATTATTGCGAGACCACTTTTCTTAGCACGTAAACTTATATTTCTGTGAAATTTAATTTTTTTGTTCCGTTAGACTGCAAACACAAAACCAGTATCGTGAGCCAAATTCATTAGTTCGTTACCTAACACAATTTGATTTTTTGATGATATTGTGTAAATAGTATTAATTTTATTTTTCGATGTATACGCAATATTTTTTAAACTCTGATGGAAAGATTTGAATCGACTAGCTGAAAACTGTTTTAAAAGACCTATTTTTCCAAATCTCTGGGATAGTGTGTTAGAAAGTAATGTTTTGGACGTAAGTGTGATTTAGATATTTTAATAAATTGCAAATTATGCTCTTGGACTACAGTTTTCAAATAAAGGTATTCACGAGGATGAACCGAATTTGAAAATGTTCTTGAAATTAATTCTCGTAATGAAATGTATAATTCCAGGCTAGACAGTTTTGTGGAATCAGGTCACCTAAAAGAATTCCAAAAATTTTATTGAACGTTTTCATTTCACTTGCACTCATTTTAAATTTTTCTTTATTTAAAAGGTCAGAAGCCTGCAACAGTGGTGGCTTATTTACATTGAAATTACCATAATTAAAATTTTGAAGACGAAAGTTCAATCCTTCAATTGTGAAAACCCTTTTATCAACGACATTATACTTTAATATTACCATAAAATTGTAATGGAAGACGCCTTCAAGTAAGTCATGCATGATATCTACACTCCAATTCTCGGCCACATGAAGAGTTCTTAATGAATTAAAAACACAGAACTCTTTAATGGCCGTTAGCTTTGAATTATTTAAGTGTACGTCGGAGCGGTAATTTTCTATATTTAGAATGTTTACATAAGCGACAATAAAACGTTCCCATAAAGCTCTCTGTGAAATCTAACACAGAGTTGAGCCTTAAATTATCTCTTATGACACCGCTTAATATATATAAATTTAACAGTACGATTATTTTTGCTAATAAACATGCTATTTTCTCTCAGTGCTTCCAATTGTTCTAGTATAGGTTTGAAAATGCATTAATTTCCAAATTGTTTTCTGTCCTCTGTGTACACCAACCCAGCAAGAATAATGGAAGACAATTTTGAAATTAAAAATTTAGCAAGTGTGGCAAATTTGACGTATATCCCACTTATTTTCTTGTATCCAGATCGAGAGCCTAGAGAATTGGTAGGTTCCAAGGCATCATAAAATAAATATAGGGTCATTCCATATGAAATCGTACATGAGTTGGACGCGATGTTTCAAAAATTGCTCAAGCTATATTTATTCGATTTAGCTATAAGAAAAAAAAAATAGAAACATTTTTTTGGCTTTTTCACTCTCGAGTTTACACTCTCTCAAAGTTTTCTCATTTTCAAGGAGTTTCGGGTATATCGTATATGTATTACGTTTTTGATCATATTTTCGGAACGGGTTGACAGATTTTGGTTTCTTCAACGGTTTTTGATAGCTATGTAGTAGAATATGTAAAATTATGAAATAATTTGTTTTTAATAATTTTTAATTTTGGAATTTTGGTGTTTTTTGGAATCTTTATTTCTTAGTATCTCGATAACAAAAAAGGTATTTTTTTATAATTTTTTAAATTAACGTTAAATTACTTGCTAATAATGACACTTTAATCTGTGAAAAATTCAGCTTGGCACTAGAAGAAAAAATTTGAGATACAGTCTTAAACTCAAAATGGTATATCGTTCCATACTAAATTGTATATCCTTCAAAATATAAAACCTGTGAGTCATGTCAAAATAATATATTAGTGATATTTTAATGTTTAAGATTATTATGAATATGTAGTAATATTTACCAAAAAGTAAAATTTGGTAAAATTCGTCACCTTAATAAAAGAATAGTAAAGAAATTAAGGAATTGGGCCTTCTTTCTCTCTTCCAAAATGGACGACCCTATATTTAATTATCACTGCAGATACGTTGTTCCGTTCGTTTGTCGTAATCGTAATTGGTTTGCCGATTTTACTCGAAATAGCTGGATAGTTTTTTAAACGTCTTTTGAGTTTCATTTACTCTGGTAACACTAAAATGTAAGATACCGGTTTCTTGGAGTTTGTGGCAGTAAACTTCTAATAAATTTAAGGGTATTGGATAATTGGTTTTTCCGTCGTTTATATTTCAATATCGTCTTCGAATAATCCAAATTCCAGCCGTGCTAAATAAATATAATTTATGTAAATCAATAAACCTTTCTACTTGTTTAGGTATTTACAGAACAGATGACAAAGCTATTATACCAGTATACCCAAATATAGGACGAAAAATAGGGTTTGAGGAATGAGAAATTCATTTAAGTAAATACAATGGGTACACATTTCTTGACGCAAAGTTTACCTACATTAAAAATAGCAACAAAAATTGAACCAATTTTGTTTTTGGATCAACATTTAGATACCAGCATATGATTTGATCCAGATCAAAACAAACGTAAGAAATGCAGCTATCGCGTGGCGTACACTGAAAAAGATCCTACATCAATACAGACTAAAACTGCATTAATAGTAAGAAAAATTCGTTAAAACACAGCCAACACGGCCCTTCGTATTTCACAAATATGACGATTATTTGTAGGAATGGCTTCATAATTGGCAAGCAAAATTACGTAATATTTATGTAGTGGTTTTTTGGGAGTTTGATGAATAAATTCATAAAATATATACCATATTTTAAGAATTTATACATACACATGCAGTGATGAAGAAATAAAAAAATTTTAAATTTTATTTTTGAATTATTTTATTTATTGTATTTATCGATATATTAGATATACTAATTATAATTATTAATTTAAATTGGCTGTATTATTAGCTCTTACAGCATAAAACTCAGTTTAGATGATTTTTTTTTTTTTTTTTTAAAACTGGTATTATAAAAATAATTTTTGACAAAAAAGCTTTTCATCGTTGGGATATTTTAAATTAAAAAAAAACACTTGAAACAAATCTGTGCACAAAAATGAGAAAGGGACAAGTCGAATAATGCCCTAATCAACTTTGCACATTTTCTGTTTAATTTTCTATTAAAACACTTTCATTTTTTCAATTTTTAGATGCGGTTATCAATATGTTGGACATTTCCCCATGGCATCTTGCAAGTCTTTTTTTGTGACTTTGTGGTTGTCTTTTTACCCGCGTTGTCCTTCTTCACAATTATTTGGATGACTACTAAAAATCCGTGTAGGCACCATAATTATAATTAAACAAAAAGAAAATAAATAATTAAACAAAATTTGATTATAAAATAACTCATAAGTTGAAAAATACGATCCGGGTTAATTCCTTTAAAGGAAGCGTTCGTTTCTGAATTATATATATGTATGTATATCAATGGTGAAAAAACAGGCATAACTTTAAAACGATTTTTTTTTGCAATTACCTTTGTGTTACCCAGTTTTCTTGCCGCTAAAAAAGCAGAAAGAAGTTTTCTAAATTTGATTCATTAAATACTGGTGGATTATTGAAATTCCTTTCGGTTTTTTTTGTAGGCAGAAAAGTAGGTGACGCTTGGGTAATTGCAAATTATCCCATCGATGTACAATATTTTTTGTTATTTCTTTGTTTAAAACACCATACTTACCTGATTTCAATACACACAAATTTATTATTTTATTAAAATTTAATTTATTTTATTTAAATTCAAATTAACTTTCTTCTAAATTTCCACGCCGGACGCTTAAATTGAAGTAATGCAATTTATTTACTTTCGTTGTCCCGAAAATGATTAAAGTGAAATTATTCGTACATGGCACGAATGAAATTGTAGAGACTTAACGAATTTTCATTCGTGCTACGAATAGATTCATCCGATCTATTTAATTTCTATTATATACATAATCTTAATTTATATATTCACAAATATTATGAATTCTTCAAAATTTTCATTTTTTTAATAAAATCATGCAAGTTGCACTAATACGCAAACAACATGTCAATGTGTTACAATAAACTAACCATTTTTAAGTTTATGAACGGTGATTCGTAATATTAACGCACACATTTTTATGAATCTTTTCAAAATTTTATATTTTTACATTAATAGCATTCAGAGTACTCAGTGTATAGTATCAGTGTTAATAGTACGAATAGAAGAAACTTTTACGTTAATAGTACGAATTATGGTTAACGAATACCATTCGTAAATAAAATGCACAATATTTTTTTCAGTGTAGTTTTTGTGGGTTTCCAATTATGGGTATTTTACTTAACAAGCGTGTAAAAAATAACAACTGAGACAAAAATGTTAAGAACAAATTCAATTCATTACCATTAAACCATTATAACGTATTACAGTAACTTTCGAAAAATATTTTTGTACAATTATTTCCTTGAAATTTTTATATCTACACGTATCAAATAATTGGAAATACCCTTTATTTTAATAATTAAAAACACTGAATGAGCAAATATTTAGCAAAACTGATAAATAATCAACACGGTGTTTAATGCTCTGTAGTATAAAATAAAATGTACTTACGTGTTCAGTTTTCCATTGCGAGAAAAATTACCCACTTATAAGGTTTTATTAGTATTTATCCACTAAAAAGTCACGCTAGAACTAGGTTTTAAAATCCTGATACCACAAACACTTTATAACTACTTACTTTAATTAAGAGTAATTCAATAAAATTATTTATTTTTAAATTGTTAAAATATTTTTATTTAAAATATCTCAGGAGATTATAATAATTGCACCTTGTTAGAAAAAAAAATTCAATTCGATATGACCGTAGCAAACACAAGGATATATACATGAATTCCAATAAACCGTTATTTTGTTATGATAAACTTAATTCCAATATGATAGACCCAATTGAATTATGATTGCTTTTATCATATTTAGATTTTACTGATCATATTATAAAACCATCCTATGATTGAGGCGATCATATTAAATCATATCGCATGATTGTTGCAATCATTAAAGTTGAAAATTATTGCAATTATCATAATTTAATAAAATCTATCATACATAATTCTAGTAATTAGATAAATGATATTTACTATTATAATATATTAGGATATATCAAGTTTAGTTGAATATGATTTCCTGGATCATAATACAATAATTGCAATCATTCATTTATCATATTTTTTCTCTGAGTGTGTGAAACAACGTTTCTACTCTGTATCTCCTGCCATCCAGAAGCTCATGTATGACGAGTTGGATCGGATGGTGTCTTTGGGGGTCATCGAGGAATCACAAAGTTCCTGGTGCTCTCCGGTCACCTTGGTGCGTAAGGCTAATGGTAAAGTTCGTCTGTGCTTAGATGCTAGAGAACTGAACAAGGCCACCGTTAAGGATGCGTATCCGCTGCCCCTTATCAACGGATTGTTGGGTCGTTTGGATCAAACCCGATACATATCGGCGATTGACCTCAAAGATGCCTTTTGGCAAATACCTCTCGACCCACAATCCAGGGATAAGACAGCGTTTACGGTACCTGGGCGCCTTTGTATCAGTTCACCGTTATGCCCTTTGGGCTATGCAACGCGCCGCAGACACTTTGCCGCCTCATGGACAGGGTGATCCCACACCAGCTGCACGATAAGGTTTTCGTATACCTCGATGACCTTCTTGTCACCTCCGCCACTCTGGATGAACATTTCTATCTATTGAGAGAAGTTGCACGTTTACTAAAGTTGGCCGGTCTTACCATCAATCTCTCTAAAAGCCAATTTGTCCTGAAGGAAGTCAACTATCTAGGATATGTAGTCGGACATGGTTGCCTTCGCACCAACCCAGATAAGTGTAAAGCGATTTTAGATTTCCCTGCTCCGAAGACCACGAAACAAATCAGACGCTTTCTGGGAATGTGCGGATGGTACCGTCGTTTCATTCCAAATTTTGCTTCGTTAGCCGCGCCGTTGACTGATCTCACCGGTAAATCTGGAAAATGTTCTTGGTCTTCTGCTGCAGAATCTTCTTTTGTTGCTTTAAAAACCGCTTTGTCTTCTGCTCCCGTGCTGGCTAACCCCGATTACAGTAAGCCCTTCTACATACAGTGCGATGCCAGTGCCGTTGGCGTAGGAAGTGTATTGTTCCAAACGGATCCTGATGGTGCAGAGCATCCCATTGGGTTTATTTCGCATAAACTCAATGCGGCTCAGCGAAACTATTCAGTGACCGAGTTGGAGTGCTACGCCGCGGTACTCAGTGTGCAAAAGTTCCGGCCTTATGTAGAAGGGTATCCTTTTGTGATATACACTGACCATGCTAGTCTTCGCTGGTTGATGTCACAGAAGGATCTGTCGGGGCGCTTGGCACGGTGGAGCCTAAAATTGCAGGCTTTTGATTTTCAGATCGGGTATCGGAAAGGGTCAGTTAACGTGGTTCCTGATGCTTTGTCTCGAGCCTTCGGCGAAGAAGCATCCCCTTGTGATGTGGATTCCACTGGTTCGAACTTGGTGTCTCCTGATGCTTCACCTGAGACTTGTCCGTCTGTTGCTAGCTCTATAACAGCTCCTGTTGATTCCGTGCAAGTCGCTAGTCTGACTCCGACAAATTCGGTTCCTGTTCTGCATATTGATTTGAACTCTTCAGCGTTTGATGATCCCGAATACGTGGCACAAATCAACAAAATTCTTCAAATGAAGTGTGAGCACAACTTTAAAGTTCAAGGCAACAAACTTCTCATTGCTCCATCTTTTGGTAAGCGATATGTTGATACAGATCTTCCAGATTTTAGGTTGGTTATTCCTTGTCCTCTGACTCAGTCTTTGATTGAACAGGCTCATGTTCCTCCCACTGCGGCACACCTGGGCGGCAGCAAAACCTTAGAACGGCTGCAACGACAATTCTTCTGGCCTGAGATGGCTAAACAAGTAAAACTATTCGTTGCTAACTGCTCAGTGTGTAAAATGTCGAAAGCAGTGAACTTTGTTACTCGACCAGCTATGGGAGCTCCGGTGTCATCTACTCGCCCTTTCCAGAAATTGTACGTGGACTTTCTCGGCCCCTATCCGCGATCCAAACGGGGAAACACTTGCATTGTGATAGTTGTTGATCACTATTCTAAGTTTGTCTTCATTAAACCCTTGCGAGAGGCTTCGGCTGCGTTGCTGTGTAATTATCTGGAAAATGAAATTTTTATGATGTTTTCCGTTCCCGAAGTTATCACATCCGACAATGGTAGACAGTTTACCTCTCATCTGTTCCAAGGTTTGCTGACCAAATATCGGATTGCTCATGTTCGCACTCCTGTTTATTCTCCCCAGAGTAACGCATCGGAAAGGGTAAATCGAACGTTACTGGCTGCTATTAGGTCATATGTGGGCGATCACGAGCATGGTGAGTGGGACAAACATTTACAGGAAATCGCTGCTGCCTTGCGCAACTCAATACATGATACTCTGCAGTATTCCCCTCACTATCTCGTCTTCGGTCAGCATATGTCTCTGAATGGATCAGACTATGAGCTGAGGGCGTTACTCAGCGTACCTGCACCTGATTCTAACGAGATTCATTTATGGTCCAAGCCCGATCGCCTAAATATAGTAAGGGACAATATCATTCACTATCTACGGATTGCACATGAGAAGGGAGCTCGACATTATAATCTACGAAGTTCGAATCGCATATTTCATGTTGGACAACCTGTGTTCATCCGCTCATTTGCCTTAAGCGATGCGGTTAACAGATTTTCGGCCAAATTGGCGGCCAAGTTTAAACCGGCTGTAATCACTTCTAAAGTTGGATCCGTGGCTTATAATGTCGAAGATCTGTCCGGGAAACCATTAGGTCTTTATCATGTAAAAGACATTCGGGCGTGATGACTATGGCTTATTTGTTTTATCCTTCTCTACCGTCGCATTGGAGAATTAAAATACCGTCAAGCTTCCATCCTTCGAATCACTATGTGCCAGTAATTATGTTCCATATATGCAGTTCTTCGTTAGATATTGCCAGAAAACAAACAAAATGAATTAATTATTCGGGAATGTTGACGTTCATCGTGTTTTGCCCGGCCTTTTGAGAGCTCTTTTCTCGGGTGTGGGTCGTCCCCACGATTGTTACGGCACCTGTTATGTGCGTAACGTCAATGCGGTCGCGCATTGGTCTGGTGCGAGTGGATAGGTGTAGACAGCGCTGCTCACTTCCAGTGGTTGATGGTGTGTGCGCCTTAATGCCGGCTATCTAATACTTAAGATTATTAACCCATTTGATCCCACTGTACCTGTATGGGTACAGAAAAATCACTAACTTTACGACGCCACTACTGCGGTATATAATGTCAAATTTCAATTTGTATTTTACCGTTATATATGGTTTTTAGTTTATTTATCATATTTAAAAAAAAAATCCATTTCGAGAAAGGATTTTGAGTGTTAAAAAATATTTAAAGTACAAATATTTTACACAATTTATTATTGGTGTGGGAACAAATGGGTTAATGTTTTGAGTGAGTGATATTTTTGAATGTGGTTTTGAATGATTGAGTGAAAGCGGGGTGCAATAATTTCTTCTTGGTTTGGCTGTGTTGATTGAGCGAGAGTTTGGTTTTATAATTATCGTACGATTGTTTTGTGTGTTTTTTTTTCCTCTTGTGATTGGATGGCTTGGATGGAAAATTCTGGATGGGTATTGTTTGTTTTTGGTAAATGTTGTTTGCATGCGGTATGCTGTTGATGTGGTGGTGGACAACGGGCGTGACTACAAAGAAACGAGAGAGTTTGCAGTTCGTGGTCGGGTTTTTTTTGATATACATTTTTTTTAATAGTATCGGATAGCGAGAAAATTTAGAATTGAATTTTTTTTTAAAAAACGAAAAGATCAGGCAGTCAAGCTTGGAGTTTAGTGCAAAATAGTCGAGGAGTTTTTTTTGAACTCGATTAACAACTTTATTTAAGAATTATAATAAATTAAAAGCGTTAAATTAGTGATTTTTTTTGAATATGTTTTTTGATCAGTTTCACAGTGTTAGAAACTGTTTTTTTTTTTTCTTCTAAGTTTTAGTTGTATTATGGTTTTTTTGATATAATAAGTATAAAAGGATAAAATGTAATCCTATGAGAAATAAATCGTTTATTTGAAAAATAATAAATAATAAAATGGACTATGTATATTTAATAAATTTGTATAGTGAATAAGTTTATGTGTGCGAAAATGTAATGATAAAAGTAAAATAAAAACTGAATAAATGGAAAAAACAACATGAAATAAAAGAAAATTATTAATTAATAAAAATAAAAAAATTTCGTTGTTTTGTTAAATCACACTCCTTTACTCTTATATTGGTGAAAACAAAAACTATTGTACTATCTATAAATTTAAAAAAAATTAGAAAAAAAACTAGTGATAAAGTAAAAAAAAAAAAACCCATTCAAGTGAAATCAGTGTGACCGACAAAGCCCATAAGAGTAGCACATGGTTTATTAAACAGCGTCTGTGTGTTCGCTTGCTAAGTTCCTCTGCATTAAAATATTGTGGTGGGTTATTTGCCTCAATAAAATAAAATAAAAAAAAAACGGAGTTGGTCAGATCGGTTTGGTTAAGTTTCCATAAATAACCAACTTATGACTAATACCAGAGCCTTCTAGAGTATAGAGCCATAATCATTATGACGTATTTTTTAGAAGCTTTTTTAGTGGTATAACTTTTCACTAATTTCCATAGGAATCCATAGTAAAAATGGTGTTTTTTAGCTTCAAGTTTTCCATTGAAAAAAGCAAAAATGTTACAAAATTTTTATACAAAAGTGTTCTACATATCTTTAGCAACAATATACATGCAGGGTTTATTGGTATTAAGTAAATATTAATTGCAGAAATATTAAAATTAAATTATTTCTAAAATATATTTTTCGAACTTTCATTTTGAAAAATACATCCAAGTTGGCTCTGACGAATTAAAATAATACTTGCTAAATTTATCTTTAGTTTCACTAGTGTACGTTAGATGTCTCAGATTTATACAGAAAAATACGAAAAAGATTGTTTAATCACAAAATTATGATACGTTCTTAATATTTTGAGAATTTGTTTTGCTTTTCCTACAATTTTTGAACTTAAAATTTCCTCAAGTGGCAATTTTTGGTAAGATTTTTAAAAAATTTGTACTGCCATCACTGCCATCTATGTAATGTATATTGACTTAATGCACACAATTTGTAGTAAGCTTTTCTTTTTTATTTGACCAGAAAGCTGTTGTTATGAACTTTTTTTTATATTTTGGTTTAAATAAATCAATTATTACAAGAAAATGAAAACGATTTACTTAAACGACATTTATATATGTTGAAATTCAAACATTTATGAAAATATTTCAGAAATCATAATTAAGAATTTGTAACATTTTCATTGACAAATTTGTCTTAAGAAAAAAAATGATTTCCCATATGTTTTGTGTGTTTTACTATGGAAATTTTGATTTTTTCGTCGTTTCTAATTCCCTTAAAAAAGCTTCGTTTTTTAGATTATGGCTTGTATAATCAAGGTTGCTTTGCTAATACTCATACGGTGTCAAGCTTTTGTTGAGCTTTCATTAGCAGCAGTCCTGCCAATCAAGCGGGACGAGGTCGGTGATAAAGAGGGGGTACCTGCGTCGCCAGCATTTGTGAGCAGTTCAGATCAGAGAGTACCGGATGTGGTGCACTGATCTAAGTACAGGTACTGTTTTTATTTGATCCCGGTTGACGAAAACAGAACAAAAAAATTTTTTTTTGTCTTTTCCCTGCATATACGCAGTGGTTTAAAGTAGAGTCAATATTTTTTTGTATTTATAGATTTATATCATTTCATTAGTTTTATTGCTTTATTGTGGATAATTAAATGCTAAATTCTTATTAGATTAAATTTTTTGTGTACATAGTTCATTCAACATTTTTTTTTTTGCTTATAATGTAAATTTAATTTTTTTTGCAACGTCACATTAAATTTCAATCTTAAATTCAATATTGTGAGCCGAAATTGACTGCCGCGTGCCGCGAGTGTTGTTGTTGTTTTTATTATATATATATTTGTTTATTATATACAAATTTTTTTCAGCTCTCCCGTGTAGTCACGTCTTAATTAGGTAATTTTCGGGTATTGGTTTTTTTTCCCTTTGGTCGTTGGTAGGTGGTTTGGTTTGTTTTGTTCGGGATTTTGTAATTATATGCAATGAGTGAGTAGAGGTAATTGGGGGATCTTAATGGGTGATAGGGCAGGGTCTCATATGTAAGGTCGGTTTAGCCTCCGTTAATTTTAATTTTCGGGTTTTCTGGTTCCTGTAAACGAGGTAGTCAAGATGTAGTTTTCCTTTTTTCTTATCGAATGCGGTTATTCAAGCATAGCGTAATGTCTGGACACCCCCACGCCATCCCTGAGCTTAGCCAGCTAGAAAGACCGCACCAGACCGCTACGCTATGTCTGTTAGCGACATCGCAGGATGACGTTAAACTGGCGCACACATGATTGTTGAACCAAGGTGCGCCAAACGAAATCTTGCGGTGCCGTTACAATCGTATTGTGGAAACAAAATAATCCGGTTTAGGTGAAAATCGTGTAATGACAGTTGACTTTCATTACACAATCTTCACAAAAAACTGGATTATTTCGTTTTCACAACGCGATTTTTGACAATCGGGATAAACGAAAATCGTGAATAATTTTGTGCCTGTCTACCGTGTAAGATACATTTCCTGGTTTGTTAACACTTTTTGTTTTATTTTAATCACAAATAAATATTGTATTGAATTTAAAATATTTAAAGAAAAATATTTTTTATATTTAAATTCAATAATATTTATTTCTTTTATACCCACAAAAAAAATTGAACACATCACCATCTGCACAAAAATAATAATAAAAACTATAAAAAATGGCGAAGTATAATGCTTTTTGTGCATTGGTGTCGATAACGAAGCGATTTTTGAAGACATTTTCAAGACAACCAAAAGACATGTTACCATTCCTTCTATTTCCCACCGATAGGAGGGCTTTAAATTACATTACGTTTGTGTCTCTAGTAACATACTGAAGACAACCGCAAGACATGTTGCCTAAGAAATTTGTCTCTTTTTAACCAGTGTAATTTCATATTATTTTCTCTATCCCAGACAAGCACAAGACTTGTTACCAAAGACAAAAAATTTGCTGGGTCGTCACGAGCTTGCGTATTTCGTAACTTCGTAAATTTGACGTTTCTTCTGATTGGTTGAAATTGTTTCCCCTAAATAAGCAAGAAACGTCAAAAATAAACACGCTCACAGGCTACTTTTCTTCTGCGTATTGTGACAACTGTGATTACTTGTGATTTTTAATAAATAAAAATAAATAATATGGAACAAAATATTAAAAAACGGGCAAGAATATCTACCAAAAAATGGAAAGAAGAAGAAAAGATGGATATATTGAATTATTTTAAAAAAAATTATTCAAAATAATTTAGAAATAGTGGTTTGTTTTATTAGGTGCCTACAATTATATGTTTTATGTGATTTGTATTTTGATCCATATTATTTATTTTTATTTATCACGACGCTGAAGAAAAGTAGCCTGAAAACGATGTGAAATTATTATTATAGAGAATAAATTGAAGGCATTATGTGCTAAGGCACGAGAGATTTTGGTGGAAGAAAGCAATGTGCAAAGAGTTGATTCACCTGTTACAGTTTGTGGCGATATTCATAATCATGAGCAATTTTATGATTTGAAAGAGTTATTCAAGGTGGGCGGTGATGTTCCGAGACAAATTATTTATTTATGGGCGATTTTGTTGATCGCGACTACTACAGTATTGAAACATTCTTGCTGCTTTTGGCGCTAAAGGTGAGTTTATTGATTCCGATTCAAACCTCTTACTAATATTTATATTTTTCTTGTTTAGGTACGTTATCCCGATCGAATAACCCTGATACGTGGTAATCATGAATCACGTCAAATAAGACAGGTATAAGGATTTTATAATGAATGTGTAAGAAAATACGGCTCGAACACGGTATGGCGACATTGTACTGGGATTTTCGACTATCTTAGTCTATCGGCCTTAATCGATGGCAAAATATTTTGTGAGCACGGTGGTTTAAGTCCATCAATACAGTATTTAGACCAAATCCGTTCCATCGATCGTAAACAGGAGGTGCCACATGACGGCCCAATGTGCGATTTGTTATGGAGTGATCCCGAAGATACTGAAGGTTGGGGTGTATCACCAAGGGGTGCATATATAAATTAAAATTTTTGAATTCTGATTCAAGGATGCAGCAAACAAACATGCGAACACTTCATATTCCTCCCACAAATGATTTGTAATTTAAATAAAAATATATAATTTTAAATAAGTTTCTTTAATTTCCATTTTTCTTTTATATTTTGTTTCTTAAATAATTAAAAAATTTGTAATCCATAGAGCTAATTTTGGGATTATATCACCGCATTTTGCATTAATTTTTAGCGTGGCCTTGTCATCGGCTCGCGTCTTCCCAATAGTTGCCATAGCTACGAGTAATTCTGCCGTGCTAAACATGTTTTACTGATCTA
Organism: Tipula helvola; assembly: GCA_963556165.1. Lineage (NCBI taxonomy): Eukaryota > Metazoa > Arthropoda > Insecta > Diptera > Tipulidae > Tipula > Tipula helvola. Next base: position 234,500,080 of record OY744483.1, read on the forward strand.
CATTTTTGGCCAAATTGAGTTATTGATGCCAATTGAAAGGTATTAATATCCTTTATATTTTACATAAATAAATATACTTAAATCGACTTTAATAAATGCGTTATTAACGAAAATAAATTTCGTTCTAATCGAAAAAAACAGCAAATTTGAAGTAACACTGACTTAACTACTTAATATTAAACATGAACGCCTTATCTATGGCACAAATAAGGTACTTTTATTTCAAATATGTAAGTTAAGTTACTTTTGCTTATTTTCATAATTGAAATTGCATTTATGGCAATTTAAGAATTTTCATTTCCAATAGCAAAATTGACTTATTTGAAATTTTCTATACGCGAATTGAAACAATAATAACTTATATACAAGGACTTTTAACTTACATATCTTAATGTAATGTTATTTAGTACTACAAATGAACCACTTACCTATACATATATAATGAGGTAGTTTAGACCACGAAATAGTTAGTGGACTAGCCTAAATGCTAACCTATTCTAGTCCACTTACCGACTGTTTACATCACAAGAAATATAGGTCGCATTTGGGCCATATGTCAAAAATTAAAATATTCCAATAAATGTATTTGTATTTAATATTATATCATTTGGCATTTATTGATTTTAATTGTAATATTTTATTTTTATTCATTATTTCTGCTGAAATAAATTGCATCTATTGAATTAACAAATTGCATCTATTAACAAATTGCATCTATTGAAAAATTCGAAATTAATTAGATCGAACCGTTTACACCATATTTCTAATTGACCTGTTTTAGGTCAGGTCACACATTTTACTTGCCTAACCCAATTTCGGTAACTATATAGCGTTTACACCATGTGACCTCTGAAAATTGGTCATTTAAGGTTGTATTCTATAGTTTATTTGAAAATAAATTTAACGATACTATTAAATTCGACCATTATAGTGTAATTTAATGGTCCAAATTTTTGCGAATTTACCAATGGCCTATTTCCGAAAACGCCTATATATGTAATAACCTATTGACCTTTATCCCTAAAAAAATTTGACAAGTAAGATCGGCGATCCGTAGGTGGTCCGAACTAAATATTAATGTTGTAGAACAATAATTAATGAATTATATTTCGGGAAACAACTTCACAATTCCGCAAAAGCGTTTCTAAAGTTAAATTTAATGTAAAATTTAATTTAGTTAGTTAAAACACTGAAAACAAGATTCCAATATTATGCAACACCTACAGATATTTCTGACGATTCAAGGCGCCCGTATGCCGATAGACTTCAGGTTTTTTAACACGCAGTCTACCTACACTAAAATTTAGTTTTTTTTTATCTTTTTAGTAACTTTAATGACCAATGTACCAATTTTGGTTTTTTTGCTCTTGCTTTATTTTGATTTTGTTGTTCTTTTTAGCGCATTTTTGGAGTTTCGTGAAAATATTTTCATTCAACCCTCACCTTGTCTGCAATTAAAAATCCTTAATCTTCACTTCAAATACCTCAGTATATAAATGTAAATTGTGTGAATTTCGTATGGGATTCTTTTTAAAACAAGCAAACATTAAAAAGTAAAACGTTTTCACTATGCGCTAGACTCTCGTATGAGGAACTCACGTATGAGGAAGCAAAAATATTTTCATAAGATAGTGGAGAATTTAGCATCATACTAGGAAGATGATCAGTTTAGATTTCTGTCGATTTGTTTGACCAACGGAGGAAAACTCCTACAAACTTACAAGGGTTAATGGCGGATGACATAATATGCGAGCCATATTTTATTGAGCCCCATCCTAACATCAAGATTTTGGACGATGTGGACATATTTTGCACTTTGTTTGGCGCATCGATGCAGGATATAATTTGTAGACATAAGAAGGCTGAAAATAAATTTATCAAATAAAATGCGGCAAATCCGAATAAAAAACAAATAATCTGGACGCAAGATCAAATTATATAGCAGTTCGGCAACTTTGAAAACAAAAATTCCTACCCGCCGTATCGAGCACCTATGTCCGTCTGTCGTCTCTAAAGTTTAACGCGTTTTACATTACAGAATCTTTCACAATCTACACATTTCGGAATTCATACATACATATAGGTATAAAAAGTACTCTTTACTTTAGTTCAATAGTTATTTACAGGCTTTACAGATAACAATTAAACTATGTAGTCGACTATTTAATAAAACTTGAAATTTCATACAAAATATATGAAACAATAAATTATATACCCAGGTATATACTGTGAAGATGGTCGAAAAACTGTAAAATTTTCAAAAAAATGTACTTAAATATACATCATTTTTTCGTATTAACTGATTTTTCATAAATTTCATGCACATTGAGTCACTGAGTCGGAGCTGATTTAAAATTAATTAAAAAGCCACGGAGAAATTCAATTATCAAAATCACGATATTTACCCGGGTATACACCGACAAGGTGAAGGTTAAATTTGTTTCTTGGCATTATATTCTGTGTATATTTCTTTGCAGCAGAAGCAAAGAAAAACAAAATTGGTACATTGGTCATTAAAGTTACTAAAAAGATTAAAAAAAACTAACTTATACTGGCTTTACACCGTAGATAGTATAATAGCAAAATAGTATAATACTATTTTGCTATCCGTTGTAAAACCGATGTTTTGATATTATAATAGCAAAAATAAAATATAATATTTTGATTTGATAGCTATCAAATTTTAATACCTATTATATTTTATTTTATGTTATTATAGAAGGAAAATTTTGACAGTGGATTATTGATAAATTAGTCTAGAGATGTTTTTGTGTATTTTGAAATTATTCTTTTTCATTATTTTGTTATAATTTTCTGTTTATTATAAATATTTTATGCGGTGTAAAACCGACTACGGTAGAGAGTAAAATAGTATTATACTATTTTGCTATTATACTATCTACGGTGTAAAGCCAGTATTAGTGTTTGTTTGTTTGTTTCTATCTCTGCAATCTTTTCTGGGGCTCAAGGCACTCCCAACTCTTTCGCAGTTCCCTTTTAACGTCCTACCTTACGCCGTTGCCAGCCAACTCGAGGACGTACGGCTATAGACCCGCTTTCGTTTAAACCACCTGCACATTGCATTGCTTCATGCCAACCTATAGTACTGACATGAAAGGTGGGTCGGCCCATGGATTCCGCACTCTCAACAGGTAGATGTGTTCATCGTCATCACCGATCGTAATCAGATGATGAAAAATCCCTTTTGCATCCCGCCCCTATAGGGATTCGAACCCGGTACCTCCCGATCCAACCGCCGTAGCTTTAACCACTGCGCCGTTTGCTCGGTCAGTATTAGTGTAGACTGCGTGTTAAAAAACCTGAAGTCTATCGGCATACGGGCGCCTTCACTACCCTCCCGGCACAAAAATGTATACAGCAAAAATGTACAGCTTACGAACAGTTTATGAACGCTTTTTTTTATAACATACTACTACATTTACATTCTAAACACAGTGCTTTCAATTATATCTCGCAGCTTTGTTTTATTTTCAATTTTGTTTGTACAAATTAAATTAAAGTTGCCGTATTGTGAAATTATAAAAACTTTTGACAATTATTGTTAAATTTTCGCGGTATGAGCAGCATGATATCCATAATATCGTATAAAAATCATAAAAATAATTACATATTTTAAAAGGTATTTAAGCAATATTCGTATGTTATAAATCATTAGGCATATGCCGACTAATATTTAATTAATTTTTCTTAGTAACAACATCTCAGAGGTATATCGGATTCAATATGTTCGAAAATATTATATTTGAATACATTAAAAATAAATTTTATTTAAAACACAATTTATTTGTATTATATGTATACATACTTATATTAATTTCTTTTAAAATTATATACTTGTGACATAATCCACACCGTACGTAAATGTTACACCTATGTGGCTCAAAAACGTTATGCTAAAACAGTTCGTAAACGTCACGTTTCGTCGTACACATTATGAACAGTTTAATACACACTAATACATACACAAGTCTTCGCAAATTTGTTTCACTTCTCATGTGACAAAAGTACACATTACGTACTACATTTGTACTGTTTTAGTGTAACGTTTACGAACTCCTTAGTATAGCAAAGTCTTCGTAAACCGTACGTTTATGATACACCTGGTCTGGAGGGTACCCAAGTATTTTTACTTAAGACTTTTTCGTCAAAAAACCTAGAATAAGTCTTAACTTAGTTAACTTAGTTAAGACTTTTCCTAGGTTTGAGTTAGGACTTATTCTAAAAAGTCGTATGAAACTTGTCGCGAAAAGTCTTAACTGGACTAAACTCAATATTATAAAAATGTATGAATGTGTGCGTGTGTAAATGTCAAAAATAAAATGGGCGCGAAAATATTTGTACGATAAAAATTCTCTTAGAGACTACTCACACCAAACACGAACTGCGAGTTGCGAATAAATTCCAAACACGAATTCGCAAATTTGATTCACACTAAACGCGAGCGAATTTATATGTCAAAATCAACACCATCCATGATCAAATATTTGAAATAATACGGTAATTTTTTCCAAAACCTGTTTTTTTATATTGTTCGTTTTAACAATGCTTAAAATACATAATTCGATATAAATAATATTATTTTAATCTTTAAAAATCATTTTGATCGTATTTGAAATGATTTATAAAAAAATATTCGTACGAATGTCAACTCTCGTACGAATAAAAATTATGTAGAACACGAGTGGAACGTAATTTTATTTTTAAGCGAATGCGCGAATAATTCATCTTTGTACGAATTTAGTAATTTTTCTTATTTCAAAGAATTTTTAGGGCTCAATTTAGTTTATTTTGAATAAAGAAATCGTAATTATATTATAAATTGAAAAATCCATTGTATTTAAGTGTATTTTATGTCAAGATTTTCTGAAAAATGGTTACTCGCAATTCGCTACTCGCGCTTGGTGTGAACAATCCCTTATATATACTTGGGTATGTTTGACAATTAAGGAAAAAGGTCTATTGACCTTTTTCCTCCAAAATTTTTGACAGATAAAATTTGGTGTTTTGTGAACGTGTAGGACAAAGTATAATTTTGAGCTGTATAATTTTTTGTGTTTTTTAATTAATTAGTGTGGCTTTTATTTTATTTTAAATTGTAATTTATTTTTTAACTTTATTAGAATTAAAAATTAATAGAAATTTATAAAAATTTCTTGAAAAGTAAGTAGAAAAGAGTGTTTTTTTAAAAGTGTTAGGTTATGTTCTTATAACAAATTTATATGTTTTGAATATTTTTTTGTGAATTTGTAGAAATGGATGATAACAAGAGGATCTCGGTATTATCTAAATGTGATATGAGCCTTTCGGGACCTGAAAGACAACGATACGAGGAGAAAATTTCAGGATTCAAGAGTGACCTTTACTTGATGAAGTTTGATGAACAAAGTCTACCAACAAATGTGACGTTTTCGAAATATTCCAATATCTGGTGGTATCCAAGGTCTTCTAAAAGCCATATGTTACCCATCTGATTTTATTAGCGATATCTTATGGTCGCAGACTGGAAAAAGAGGCTCTAAAATCGTTAAAAACACTATCCAAAGTAGCACATAATAGATTACAAATTTTACTAACGGGTTTAATTATCTGGAAAGATAAAACATTTTATGCCGCATCAACAGATGGCATTTGGAGCTGCAGCTGCTGTGGAATTATGGCGGTTGAAGTCAAGTGCCCATACAGTTTAAAAGACGGTGATCTCTCTACGTACCTAGGCAATAAAAACTATTCCATGAGAATTAGCTATACATATACATATTTTATACAAATTTATTTCTGATTATGAATTAACTGATTAAATGAATTTATTATGTGATTTTATATAATTTTAGTTTTATATTAAATAATCTTATTTTTAATGTACATATTGTCTTTTATTTATTGTCTCCTAAAATTGGTGGGTTCAAATTGAAAACTATCGTGATCGGTTCTAGTTGAGATTTACTGTTTTTGAACCCTGGCATAACTAATCTAACATTTTTCTTCTTAATTGCCCTTTCAATTAAAAATCCGCGATCCGCCAGAATAACGTCTCCTTCGTTATTAAATCCATGATGTGTTTATCTGCTCTCATTTGGTACTAGAATACACTACACGTTAGTGGCATTCTCACAAAATATAACACTTATCTATTAAAATATTTTATTTATTATGATATAAAATGTTATAATTATAATTGTTTTAATTAATTAACAAATTAAAAACCTTCAAAATTAGTAATACTCGCTAATTTAATACTTTTTTACTTCAAATTAATACACTTTTCACTTTATCTTGTCCTACGCGCTCGTTTGACGTTTCAAATGTTACTGTATTTGACAGATGAGGAAAAAGGTCAATTGACGATTGGAGCATCACGGATTCCACCTATTGGAACATTATTAAACTGAGCTACCTGATAATTTGACGTTCCAAATTGTTGTAAATAATTCCAATTTTGAACTGTAAACACAATTTTTACTTACCGGATTGCTAATAATTGTAAATAATTCCAATAATTTTATTTCCATTTTCCAGAAAATTATTTGGCAACCTGTCTGTGAGCGATTAAACCAAAATTCGAATTTAAAAATGAATAATATTTCACATAATGTAATAAAGCCCTTGAAAATGGTAATGATGCTATTTCCCATGAGTAATTTATTGACATAAATCGAAATTTTGGAACAAATCGATCAAAAAGATCCACGGGAAGATGGTGGGATCGACCAATATTCCGGGATAGATCTAGGTATGTATACATTTATGTATATATTTTTAGAAAACATTTTATTTGAGTGTTTTTAAATTTACTACATTAATTTAATTTTAGAAATGGGTACAGTCAAACCTGTTTTTGTGCGGTCTTTTTTTATGCGATTTTTTTGTGCGCTTTTTTTGTGCGATTTTTTTTTGTATGCGATTTTTTTTGTGCGATTTTTTTTTATGCGGTATATGAATATCGAGATTCTGTTCATCCATTTTCATACCTATTGCTTCAGCCAAGTTCATTAATCATTAGACAAGCTCAATATTCTTATATTCCAGCAAATTTCAATATGTAATTACCTATTATCTTGCACACAAAGAATATAATTTAGTTAAAAGAAATGTTTACTTCAAAACCAACAAAATGCGTAGTAATAGCCACACTGATTGTTAACCTTGAACATAAACTAAAAAATATACATAATGATGTAAGAAAAAAGGAAATTTACCGTTTTATTTTAAAATGAGAAATAAAATTTGTTTAAATGTTTCCATGTGTAATTTAATTTCGTAAAACTTTGACATAATTTCTAAGGGAGACTATTTTTATGCGGTCTCTATCCACCGCATAAAAACATTTTTTTTTAAAGTTTTGTCCAAAATTACTATTATAGCGATTTATGAAGTTTGTGAATATTTTTTTTTTGTGCGTTTTTTTTTTGTACGGTCCCTATCTACCGCACAAAAGCAGGTTTGACAGTATTTTAATATGTATGATGTTAAAGGCGCCCGTATGCCGATAGACTTCAGGTTTTTTAACACGCAGTCTACACTAAAAGTTAGTTTTGTTTTATCTTTTTAGTAACTTTAATGACCAATGTACCAATTTTGGTATTTTTTCCCTTGCTTTATTTTGATTTTGTTTTTCTTTTAGCGCATTTTTGGCGTTTCGTGAAAATATTTTCATTTAAATTTGTTTCTTGGCATTATATTCTGTGTATATTTCTTTGGAGCAAAAGCAAAAAAAACAAAATTGGTACATTGGCCATTAAAGTTACTAAAAATATAAAAAAAAACTAACTTTTAGTGTAGACTGCGGCTCGGTTCACGAGATTTGTCCATAAGCAAGATGACGACTTAACAGAGTTAAAAATTTGTTTTCTGGGTAGACACAAAATTTTAATAAATGAATAAACACAAGTAAACACATATGATGATAACAAAAAACAACGTAAATTATTGAGAAATGTCAAAATAAGTAAAACCTAAATCAGAATAAGCTAAAATAAAAAAAAAAGTTGGTATGATTGAAATTTTGTGTCCAGTAAGATAACATATTTTTAACTCCGTTAAGTTGTCATCTTGCTTGGACAAATCTCGTGAACCGAGCCTGCGTGTTAAAAAACCTGAAGTCTATCGGCATACGGGCGCCATGAGATGTGAAACAAATTTGCGAAGACTTGTGTATGTCAAATAAATTATAATAACCTATAAGGGAAATCGCTAACAAATTTTGAAGACAACATATGAATCTTATACCACTGACAGACTAGGGATTAGCTAAGCGCGATTAGTGAAACGAGATTAGCTAATCCACCACAAATCCATATGCGTTGACAGACTAGGGATTAGTTTCTTGCAGAGAAATAAAATATTATTTTGGTGATTCACTGAAATATAGCTAGTAAATCACCTGGACTCATTTTTTAATTCAATATTTCTAAGATTTATACATTAAAACACACTAGATTTTCTTTTTCCTCAAAATTTATTCAGCACAAATTGTTTAAGGTGTCATTGATTTTATAACTTCTATCGTAAATTCACGCCACTTGCATTTTCAGCAATGTTTAAATAGTTATTTCACATTGTAGTGCCACTTGTACCATCACTAAACCCAATACAACGAGATAAGCTCGAAAATTTTCAAGGATTAGTGCACTAATCTCGATTAGTGACTAATCCTCAAATAAAACGAGATTAGCTAATCTTCAACTTGACACACTACAGCTAATCTTGAAAAAATCACTAATCGCGCTTAGCTAATCCCTAGTCTGTCAAGGGTTTTATACCCTTGCAGACTAGGGATTAGCTAAGCGCGATTAGTGATTTTTTCGAGATTAGCTGTAGTGTGTCAAGTTGAAGATTAGCTAATCTCGGTTTATTTGAGGATTTGTGACTAATCGAGATTAGTGCACTAATCCTTGAAAATTTTCGAGCTTATCTTGTTGTATTGGGATTAGTGATGGTTCAAGTAGCACTACAATGTGAAATAATTATTTAAACATTGCTGAAAATGCAAGTGGCGTGAATTTACGATAGAAGTTATAAAATCAATGACGTCTCAAACAATTTGTGCTGAATAAATTTTGAGGAAAAAGAAAATCTGCCGTGTTTTAATGTATAAATCTTAGAAATATTGAATTAAAAAATGAGTCCAGCTGATTTACTAGCCATATTTCAGCGAATCACCAAAATAATATTTTATTTCTCTGCAAGAAACTAATCCCTAGTCTGTCAACGCATATGGATTTGTGGTGGATTAGCTAATCTCGTTTCACTAATCGCGCTTAGCTAATCCCTAGTCTGTCAGTGGTATTAGGTAGAGATGGCATTACTAGTAATTGAATATATCCCAATAAACAACTCAATTAAATATTAAAGCGAATATAATATTAATATTAAACGAAATAAAAAAATAAAATCTCGGTGGAAAGGTAGGGAACAATTTTATGTGCAAATACAATTTTTTTGATTTTTTTTTTTTCATTTTCTTTGTTCAACGGTTAGTGGTTCCATCTCTACCCAAGGCACAGGAACTAGCACTTTAACGCACCCCAACAAGCAGATGTTTGCTTCAAGCTGTACTATGAGAATTATGACTAATTTCCCTTATAGATAATTGTAGTGTTCCATTGGAAACAATTTGCTACTTGCAAGTACTTGTGAGTAGATGTCCAATGGAACGCGAATTTTCGTGATAGTAGTAAAACATAACTTCAATTTAAATAAAACTGGTAGATTTTGATAAAAAACACGTTGTTCCATTAATAATAATTAATAATTATAAGTAATAAAGCATTAAACAACAAAATAATTAAAATATTTTTGCTATTTAAAAATTGCCGTGACGTATCACAAACATAAACAAACAATTTTTTTTAACCCTAATCCAACCAGCATATTTTTGTTGTCAGTAACTTCAAATTTTAATCAAATAACTTAATAAATTTTTGCAAAGAATGCCAAGTACGTTGTATGCAAATGTTTCAAAATAAAATACATACAAATTTATAACTAAATTAACATTATTTTGAAAATCGATGCATTTATCAAATGAGCCAAAAGGCACACCTTGGTTGGATTAGGGTTAAAAAAATGACATTCCACGCAAACAAAATGGGTATAGAGTCATCTATTAGAATTTTTTAAACTAAAATCACTCTGTCGTAAATTTTGTGCGTAACTACTTCTCAACTACACCATCGTTTGAGCATGAGTAGTTGCGAGTAGATACAAGTACTTGTGAGTAGTTTACTCAGGCCAATGGAACACAGCAATTATAATTTATTTGGTGTATGTATGTATTAGTGTGTATTAAACTGTACATAATGTGTACGTCGAAACGTAACGTTTACGAACTGTTTTAGCATAACATTTTAGAGGCACATAGGTGTAACATTTACGTACGGTGTGGATTATGTCACAAGTATGTTATATAATTTTAAAAGAAATCAATATATGTAATACAAATAAATTGTGTTTTAAATAAAATTTATTTTTAATGTATTTAAATATAATATTTTCTAACATACTTTTCATGGGTTGAATCCGATATACCTCTGAGATGTTGTAACTAAGAAAAATTAATTAAATATTAGTCGGCATATGGATAATGATTTAACAAAGTATGTATTCATAAATAAGTATTTTTTAAATATATAATGTGCCATAACACAAGACATAACGTGTCAAATTTGTTAATGATTAATCCTTCTGAAATGAAATAAAATGTTTCAATCATACATGGATTAAGTTCTACGAATATTGCTTAAATACCTTTTAAAATATGTATTTTTATGATTTTTATACGATATTATGGATATCATGCTGATCATACCGCGAAAATTTAACAATAATTGTCAAAAGTTTTTATAATTTCACAATACGGCAACTTTAATTTAATTTGTACAAACAAAATTGAAAATAAAACAAAGCTGCGAGATATAATTGACAGCACTCCCAAGTATTTTTATATCCGACAATTTTTGGATTTTTCTGACACTTTGCTGATTTCATCACCGACTTTTTTCCGGAATAATGTCCGACTTATTATAAGATTTACTATGAAAGTTGGCCACAAAAATCGGAAAATGATGACAAAAAAAGTGAGGTTATGTCGAACAAAAAATGGGCGGGGCTTACAATATAAATTTCGACGGGGAAATTTCACTTTTACATACATACAAACATAGCTACTTAAATAAAAATATTTTTTTTTTTATTTTAAAATTTTATATAATTTTTTTATTAACATACATATTACATATAATAATTTTACATTTTTAAATTAAATAATAAAAAAACAAAATACAATGATACACCCGAACCATAAAAAAGTCGCCTCCAAGTCCCAATTCGCGCTATACTTCCATATGTACAAACTGTAATTGATATTAAAAAATTGTATATTAATCAATTATGTATTCGCAAACACAAAAATAAAAATTATACCAACTAAAACCTGGTCGCGGCCAACTAAACACCGGCACAGCAAAAATAAAAATAAAATTTAATTAAATGTAAACTTGTAAGAGAAAAACACAACACAACAACAACCATAATGGCGTCTCAAGGCACCCGTATACCGATAGACTTCAGGTTTTTTAACACGCAGTCTACACTAAAAGTTAGTTTTTTTTTATCTTTTTAGTAACTTTAATGACCAATGTACCAATTTTGTTTTGTTTTGCAAAAATATTTTCACGAAACGCCAAAAATGCACTAAAAGGAAAAACAAAATCAAAATAAAGCAAGAGCAAAAAACCAAAATTGGTATATTGGTCATTAAAGTTACTAACTTTTAGTGTAGACTGCGTGTTAAAAAACCTGAAGTCTATCGGCATACGGGCGCCTTGAAGCGTCAAAAAATAGAAATTATATTATGTTTTTGAGCGTCTATTAATGGCTTTACACCGTAGATAGTATAATAGCAAAATAATATAATACTACAGTAATCCCCCCTATAACACGGTAGATTCGTTCCGCGTTATAGGAAAACGACCTCGTATAACGCGTTATGTACAAACGATTTACGTTTAACTTTTTTGTTTAAGGGGCTTTAAATCGAATATTAAGGAAAAACTATGTTATGAACGAAATATCTGCATTTTATTAAAATCAAACTAAAAACATTTAGAAAGAAAAACTTATACATACATATATGTAACTAAAAAACAGTTAATTTCAAATAAATTACATGCAATTGTTTACGTGAAACTTTGTTCTCTTTTTTTTAATTTGTTTTCAAAGATTCTCACAAAAAAGAATAAATAATAATGTATGTATCTATACATATTTACTAGTGATATTCATTTTAATTTAGGGATCAGTACATATACGGGAAATTATTACAAATTTCACAGTACAGAAATATAACGTGGGAAATCCCCGCGTTATATGGGGGAAAATACGTGTTATACGAGGGACATGAAATCGCGTTATACGAAAACGCGTTATAAGAGTACCGTGTTATAGGGGGGATTACTGTATTTTACTATCTACCGTAGTCGGTTTTACACCGCATAAAATATTCATAAAAAACAGAAAATTATAACAAAATAATGAAAAAGAATAATTTCAAACTACTCTAATTTGTTTCTAGACTAATTTATCAATTCATCCACTGTCAAAATTTTCCTTCTACAATAAAATAAAATAAAATGTAATAGGTATTAAAATTTGATAGCTATCAACTCAAAATATTATATGTATTTTATTTTTGCTATTATACTATCAAAACATCGGTTTTATAACGGATAGCAAAATAGAATTATACTATTTTGCTATTATACTATCATCGGTGTAAAGCCAGCATATGTGTTCGGCGCCCGTATGCGTCTACACTAAAAGTAAGTTTTTTTTATCTTTTTAGTAACTTTAATGACCAATGTACCAATTTTGTTTTTTTTTTGCTTTTGCTCCAAAGAAATATACACAGAATATAATGCCAAGAATCAAATTTAAATGAAAATATTTTCACGAAACGCCAGAAATGCGCTAAAAAGAAAAACAAAATCAAAATAAAGCAAGAGCAAAAAACCAAAATTGGTACATTGGTCATTAAAGTTACTAAAAAGATAAAAAAAAAACTAACTTTTAGGCTGGGTTCACGAGATTTGTCCAAGCAAGATGACAACTTAACGGAGTTAAAAATATGTTATCTTGCTGGACACAAAATTTCAATCATACCAACTTTTTTTTTATTTTAGCTTATTCTGATTTAGGTTTTACTTATTTTGACATTTCTCAATAATTTACGTTGTTTTTGTTATCATCATATGTGTTTACTTGTGTTTATTCATTTATTAAAATTTTGTGTCTACCCAGAAAACAAATTTTTAACTCTGTTAAGTTGTCATCTTGCTTATGGACAAATCTCGTGAACCGAGCCCTTGGTAGACTGCGTGTTAAAAAACCTGAAGTCTATCGGCATACGGGTGCCTTAATAATATCAAATAAATTATAATAGTACCTATAAAGGTCTTCGCTGTCAAAAAACGGCGATAGATAGATTAAATCTAAAGATGGCACTAAGGGTGGATTGTATGAATGAGAATAGATAAAAAAAAATCCGAGAGTATAGATTAATCTTCAATCACGGATTATTTTTTTCATCGATTGTATAAACAAGGATAGATTATTTATGTATGCTTTGTTTATTGCAGTTTTATAGCAGTTTTTTATTGACTGGCAACCCTTTTCCTTTGACGTTTATGTCTATTTTGTTTATACTTTTTTTTGATTTTATATTATTGTGTGCATATTTATTTATTTTCAAGAATAAAATAGAAATTTATGTATTTAATATAATATAAAATAATTGAATCTTTTATTATTATTTATAAGGATTATATTTTTCTGTGTATATAGAAAACGGCATCAGTTTTTTTACAGGTTACTATTATAGAAAATAAGAATTCAATTTCTTCATTACTCATTTTTCTTTTTCGGAAATCCATTTTATTGTATTGTTTTATTTTCTCCTTTATTATAACAATAACTAAGTATCTGGCTTGAAATTTTACCAAATAATCAAAACGGAATCTTAATTAAAACATATACCACACAAAGTTCTGAAAATTCAAAAAAACAACAACAAAAATATCTATCCTCTGATTTAGACAACAAAATCAGAAGATAGAAACAGAGGATAAAAAAGAATCCGCAGATTAATCCACCGATTAATCGTCGTTCATACAATGCAATTCGGTGGATTAATCATCTATTCGGCTCCATACAATCCACCCTAAGGCCCGATTGTATGAACGCGGATAGAAGATTAATCGGCGGATTAATCGTCGCTTGGATTATATGAACGACGATAAATACGAAAATTAATCCAAGGATTCTTTTCTATCCACTGTTTTTATCTTCTCTTTTTATTGTCTAGAACAGTGGATAGAAAATGTTGTTTATTTTTTTTGACATAATTTTAATTTTATTTGTTTGGTTCGGCGCGGCGGAACATTTTGATTGTTGTTGCGTTTATTAAAAAGAAATCGGAATGGAATCGAAAAAACGTAAAATTTGAAATGCTCAACTCAAATTTTTTTTTCTATTGCAGAAAAACATAAAAAAATACTTTCGTGTACAATAAGTACACACATAAGAATGTAAATAAACAATAAATTAAATTTGAAACGTCAAAAAAGTGTTGACACTCCAAAATAAACTGCAATAAAAACTGCAATAAACAGAGGATGGAATTTTTTTATCCGTGTTTATACAATCGACGAAAAAAAGAATCGTCGGTTGAAGATTAATCTGTGCTGAGATGTTCTAACATCACTTTTTTCGATGTTCGATAGTATTCATGTCTCTCTTTTCAAGAATAAAATTATATACTATTTCGACTTTTGAATAAGGCTTTTTCTATTGCGATCTCAGCATGCTCGCATAAAACATCTTTCTATTTCTACTTTCATTCATCACTCTTTATCATTCAAATTTTTGTTTCCGATATTTTATCGACGTGAAGAAAAGAGTAAGTATACAATAGGCTGAGATCGCATTAGAAAAATCGTAATGAAAAAAGGAAATAGAGTATAATTTTGTTCTTGTTACAAGAGACAAAATACTATCGAAATCGAATCGAAAGTGATGTTAGAACATCTCAGCACTGTATCGCCGGATTTTTTTTAATCTATCCGTGTTCATACAATCGGGCCTTAGGCCCGATTGTATGAACACGGATAGATTAAAAAAAATCCGGCGATACAGATTAATCTTCAACCGACGATTTTTTTTTCGTCGATTGTATAAACACGGATAAAAAAAATTCTATCCTCTGTTTATTGCAGTTTATTTTGGAGTGTCAACACTTTTTTGACGTTTCAAATTTAATTTATTGTTTATTTACATTCTTATGTGTGTACTTCTTCGAGCATAAAGATATATAGAGAGAGTGTAAAATTTAAAATGTATGAAAAGAGAATACGAAAATCGTAAACGCACTTCTGTCAAAAAAAAAAATTTTTTTTTTTGTTTTTCACGTTTTGTGTTGCATATTTAACATAGAAATAAAGTTAAAAATTTTCAATGAAATATATAATATGGTTAAATTAATTAAGTCTTGTGTGATAAATTGCTTCATTATGAAGCAAATTAATACAAGAAAAATCAATTATAAACCATGTTTAATTAACTTTTTTAGGTAATTGTCAAGTGTATATTTTTTCAAAATATTTTTAATCCCTGCGATCTTAATTTAATGCACACGAATGAAAATTAAAAATAATTGTGCAGTTTTAAAGTATAGTTCAACCTTATTATGGCCACCCATTTCAATTAAAATCCGTTTTAGTTTTCTATCAAAAAAATTAAAACTAAACTATTTGTTTACCAAAAATACAAATAAATTACAGTGGCCATTTTGTTTCTTTGATATTTATATAAAAACGTTCATAGCCGGCGAAACTATTTTTTGTTTGCGGTTTTTTTTTTCTGTAGTTAAAATGCGTGAAAATGTATGTATTACATTTTATTATTAAACTAAAGATTTTTTTTTGTTTCTTGTGACTAAGGCCCGATTGTATGAACGCGGATAGAAGATTAATCGGCGGATTAATCGTCGCTTGGATTGTATGAACGACGATAAATACGAAAATTAATCCAAGGATTCTTTTCTATCCACTGTTTTTATCTTCTCTTTTTATTGTCTAAAACAGTGGATAGAAAATGTTGTTTTTTTTTTTTGACATAATTTTAATTTTATTTGTTTGGTTCGGCGCGGCGGAACATTTTGATTGTTGTTGCGTTTATTCAAAAAAAATCGGAATCGAAAAAACGTAAAATTTGAAATGCCCAACTCAAATTTTTTTTCTATTGCTGAAAAACATAAAAAAATACTTTCGTGTACAATAAGTACACACATAAGAATGTAAATAAACAATAAATTAAATTTGAAACGTCAAAAAAGTGTTGACACTCCAAAATAAACTGCAATAAAAACTGCAATAAACAGAGGATGGAATTTTTTTTATCCGTGTTTATACAATCGACGAAAAAAAGAATCGTCGGTTGAAGATTAATCTGTATCGTCGGATTTTTTTTAATCTATCCGTGTTCATACAATCGGGCCTAAATAGATTTTCTAAGGACAGAAATTTTAGAAAATACACAAATACTGTCAGAAATAAATTAACTCACCTTGTAATATTTCAAAATTTATGTACGACTATGGCAAAAAATAAAAATAAAAAAAAGAGAAATCCAAAAAAAAAAATGTGTTTTGACAGAAGTGCTCTTACGCTCAAAATATCATATATTATCCTACCCGGTTGGTGTACTTATTGTACACAAAAGTATTTTTTTATGTTTTTCTACAATAGAAAAAAAAATTCGAGTTGGGCATTTGAAATTTTACGTTTTTTCGATTCCATTCCGATTTTTTTTTTTTCAATAAACGCAACAACAATCAAAATGTTCCGCCGCGCCGAACAAAACAAATAAAATTAAAATTATGTCAAAAAAAATAAACAACATTTTCTATCCGCTGTTTGACAACAAAAAGAGAAGATAAAAACAGTGGATAGAAAAGAATCCTTGGATTAATTTTCGTATTTATCGTCGTTCATACAATCCAAGCGACGATTAATCCGCCGATTAATCTTCTATCCGCGTTCATACAATCGGGCCTAAGTATGTAATAGTTTTTTTAAATTTTTTTTTGTTGTATCGAAACAAAAATATAAACAAAAGCAAAAAACACGAATAAAACTTACAACTAGACATGAATTATAAAAAAAATTAATTTTATTTTTGATTTATTTACCAAGAAAAATTGGTAAAGCTGACATCTTTAGAAGTTATCCCGTACTATGTTTTCACGTATTAAATATAATAGTGTATTATCGATAAATCTACCTATATCATTGACCGCAAGTTTACTATGGAAAACAAATAAATTATAATACCCTATAAAGGACATTCTTGTCAAAAAACGGCGATAGATAGATTAAATCTTAAGATGGCACTAGTAGTTTTTTTTAAATTTTTTTTTGTTGTATCGAAACAAAAATATAAACAAAAGCAAACAACACGAATAAAACTTACAACTAGACATGAATTATAAAAAAAAATTATTTTATTTTTGATTTATTAACCAAAAATTAAAAATTGTTAAAGCTGACATCTTTAGAAGTTATCCCGTACTATGTTTTCACGTATTAAATAATACTGCATTATCGATAAATCTGCGAATATCATTGACCGCAAGTTTACTATGGAAAAGTGTCATTATGTCCTTTATAGGGTATTATAATTTATTTGATGGAAAAGTATTAATAGTTATGTCCTTTATATAGGTATTATAATTTACAGTAATCCCCCCTATAACACGGTACTCTTATAACGCGTTTTCGTATAACGCGATTTCATGTCCCTCGTATAACACGTATTTTCCCCCATTATTATTATTATTATTACTTGAGGGCCATGTGGGGGCTCAAGCCACCCCGCACTGCGACCTAAAAGATCTTTTGTGCATTAAGCCCTACTTAATTATCCGTCCAGTCAATATTCAAGCTCTTAATGAACCTGATAATACTGCCTAACGGTACGTGATACATACTATCTGGGCTCATTGCTCTCCCTCCTAGATGTTTTAATTATCCGTCCAGCCAATATTCAGGCTCTTAAAGAACCTGATAATACTGCCGACCGGTGTGTGATACATACTATCTGGGCTCATTGCTCTCCCTCCTAGATGTAATAACATTTACTTCTGCTAGAAGAGCGGTAGCATTGGGACTCAAGGACATCGAGAGGGCAGACCCACTCCCGTATATTCCTATCCATGCCTCGTCTACCGTTTTGATTTTACTCTTGCGAGTTGCAGGGACATACTATCTGGGCTCATTGCTCTCCCTCCTAGATGTTTACTGTTGGAAGTACTTCTACACGCGATACATATTATCTGGGCTCATTGCTCTCCCTCCTAAATGTTTACTGTAGGAAGTACTTCTACACGCGTTACATACTATCTGGGCTCATTGCTCTCCCTCCTAGATGTAATAACATTTACTTCTGCTAGAAAAGCGGTAGCATTGGGACTCAAGGACTATGAGAGGGCAGACCCACTCCCGTGTATTCCTTCCCGTGCCTCGTCTACCGTTTTGATTTAACTCTTGCGAGTTGCTGGGAATAAAAAAGTCGCCTGTAGGTCACCCAGGTTTACTACAGGAAGGCTAAATAAATCTGGAGGGTGCCTGGTATCCAGAGTCCGCATATATAGACTGATTAACCTATCAGCCATTCATCCATCGGCATATGCTGTTCCACCTTAGATTAGGGATTTTTTGTCAAGGTTTTCTCCTTTAGCGTCGTACTTTAGCCTGTCACCAAAGGCCACATTCAGCCTAATGGTTACAGTTACCGGTGGTTGCCACGAGGAGGCAGTACGTACACCTGCGCCTACTAGAAGTTTACGGAGCCCCTTCCAATAGACGCCAAACCACCTATTTTCCCCCATATAACGCGGGAATTTCCCACGTTATATTTCTGTACTGTGAAATTTGTAATAATTTCCCGTATATGTACTGATCCCTAAATTAAAATGAATATCACTAGTAAATATGTATAGATACATACATTATTATTTATTCTTTTTTGTGAGAATCTTTGAAAACAAATTTAAAAAAAAAAGAGAACAAAGTTTCACGTAAACAATTGCATGTAATTTATTTGAAATTAACTGTTTTTTAGTTACATATATGTATGTATAAGTTTTTCTTTCTAAATGTTTTTAGTTTGATTTTAATAAAATGCACATATTTCGTTCATAACATAGTTTTTCCTTAATATTCGATTTAAAGCCCCTTAAACAAAAAAGTTAAACGTAAATCGTTTGTACATAACGCGTTAAGGTTGATTTATACTATCCTTTCAGCGCAGCGCAGTATCGTTCAGTATCATGCATCGAGTATTTATACTATACGCGCGTTTCAGCTCATACATTTGGTTCGTATTTTCTCGCTGGATGTTTCGTGTTTATTCGACGTGTTTACAATTACAACACAAGATAAAAAGTAAAAACTTTAATAATTTAAACAATTTTAACTTATAAATCTTTATAAATATCTTAAAAAAGCAAAACCTCGTTTTGATATAAATCATATTTCATTCATCATACATCACATGCTAACAACCGAACTGAGTGTTCAGTGTAGAGTTGTAGTCTAAATAATTTCTGAAAATACATAAATACATTAATAATATAATACAAAACATGAAGAGATACAAAAAAAAATGTAATCGTTTTGATTCGTATTTGTTCGAAGCAGTTTCGCTTCCGCGCGTTTCTTACAAACATTCTTTTTTACAATGTCTGTAGGATTCGGAACGCTAAGGAAAGGAAACGAAACGATAGTATAAATACTCTTATAGTAAAAACATGTAACAATGTTTTTTTGTAGGAAACGAAACGATACTGCGCTGCGCTGAAAGGATAGTATAAATCAACCTTTATACGGGGTCCTACGAGCGCGTTGTACGAGCATTCTCGTACAACGCGTTTTCCTATAACGCGGAACGAATCTACCGTGTGATAGGGGGGAACTGTATTTGCTTAATATGAAACTTCATTTATTTTAATTTTAGCGGCGCATCGAACGACGTGTTTAGGGGGTAACAAATTTTGAAGACAACATGAATCTTAGGTAGAGATGGCATTACTAGTAATTGAACGTATCGCAATAAACAACTCAATTAAATATTAAAGCGAATATAATATTAATATTAAACGAAATAAAAAAAATAAAATCTCGGTTGAAAGGTAGGGAACTATTTTATGTACATACAATTTTTTGCCTTTTTTTTCATTTTCTTTGTTCAACGGTTAGTGGTGCCATCTCTACCCAACGCACAGGTACTAGCATTTTAACGCACCCCAACAAGCAGATGTTTGCTTCAAGCTTTACTATGAGAATTATGACCAATTTCCCTTATATGTATTACATATTAACGATTGGAGCATCACGGATTCCACCTAGTGGAAATTTTTTAAACTGAGCTACCTGATAATTTGGCGTTCGAAATTGTTGAAAACAATTCCAATTTTGAACTGTAAACACAATTTTCACTTACCGGATTGCTAATAATTGTAACTAATTTCAATTTTGGACTATAAAAACAATTTTTAATTACCGCATTGCTAAATTTTCTTTCGTCGCATTTGTGACAATAACAAATAAGATAGGAAATTTACTGAAACATTTCAACCAATTCCAAATTGCTTTGGAAAACCAGAATAGGGCCACAGTTCTCATAAATCGAAATTTTTGTGATTTATGTGAAATTATTTGTACGATAATTGAATTTTCTAATTAGAATATAAAAGTTGACGGAGAGCAAAGGCTCGAAACTGGTCCTTTAAATAAAACTAATAAAAATACACTATTTATTAACTTTATTCACTTTTATTGATTTCGAAATAAATAACATGGTAATAACAATTTTAATCTTTAATTTTACTTAAAAAAAATATTTTCAAAATAATCTTCAATCTTTGGTTAGTCTATTTAAATTATTATGCAAAAGTATTTTAAATATTTAGTTGCAAGAATATAATATAAGTTTTAGTGTATTTTATAATATTATTGATAAATTATTATCATTTAATTAGGTATATTTATTTAATAAAATAATGAAATTAAGAATTATGTGATAAATTAAAATGAAAATCATTAAATTACAATTGGTTAATAATTATAGTTTTTATAAAAAATTATTTAATTAGTTAGTTACATATATATTATATACCTAATTGCTTATTCGTATTTTGGAAATCTAAATTGTTGCTATATTATCTTCTTGTTAGGTAATGTAATTTAACAAAGTGTAAGAAGTTGTTATTATACAAACTTGATTATATCGAATGAGTAATAATTAATATCAATTTAAAATGGTTTTATTTACACTTTAAATTTTTTTTTTCTGAAATCCATTTTATCGGTTGCAAAATTATTATTTAACATAAAAATAATTATCAAACAAAAAATTTAATAAACAACTTAACAACTGCTTCCAGTTTAAAATAATTAGCATTATTATTATATCAGAATTCTGTTTCCAGACAAATTGATTCATTACCATAAGACCATGCTAATTCTTCACCAAATTTATCAATATGAGCTAAATTTTTAAATTTAAATAAAATTGGATTGTCAACATAGGCTTCACATTTATAACACCATACAGATAGGTCACTAAAACTTAAAGTTAGTGGATGATCAGACTCTATATGATGAAACAACATATGTTCCATAATATAGCGCCCACAATAGATTTTGAAGCATTCTAAACATATCCAATTTTCTAAGGTTGATTCACAAGTTTCGCATGGTTGTTTTGTATCTATTGCTAAATAAATAAAAAATAAAGTAAAGAAGTTTTAATAAAACAATTACATTTTAGTGTGGAGAATATTTTTAATGTTTAGTTACTCCTTACTGTTAGGTATATTATTTAATTTTAGAGATGATAAATGAGGACAAGATTTAAGAGGTACAACAGCAAACATTTCTTCATTTTTTAATGCCTAAAATTAATGAAATAAAAGCTTATTCAAAATTGGTTAAAATCACTTAAATAATTTGTTATTCTTTCAAAACAAAGAATATTATAACAAGACTAATGCCGTCTTACTTTGGTAAAAGTTATTCCTATCCGGATAGGAATGAAATTTTGCCCAAAGTAAGAACAATTCTTCTTCAGAATAATTTTTTGTTTTACTTTCAACAGTTGGTACCAAGCTCTAAAATATAATTTATTATTTAGAATTTTAACAAATATAAAATAGTGATGACAAAGTAAATAATTAACAAAATTTAAAATTCTGATTTATTGAAAAATTGATAATTGTTATTTAATACCAACTCATAAAACTAAATATTATGTAATATATGTACTCTAGTGGTAAACACTACAACTACGAGAAGAAGCGAATTTTGCTATTCCAACTTCTCAGCGGAATGAATCTTTTCATTCCGGAATGAAAATACACGGCATTCTTGTTGTAAAATTGCCAAAGTAAGACTACATAAATTAACGCATGATATTCCGCCACTAGGGTAATTATTCTGGGAGTTAAAATTGTATGCTATATTATTATTGTTTTTTATTGGGAGTGTGCATTAATTTAAAGGTTTTTTAAATAAAAATATCTAAATATTAGGCTCGATTCTGCCTTCCAAAATTGTATGGTATGTTGTCTTTTTAATACAAATTTAAATATGACAAAATTCATTAAAAAATTTTTAAAATTTTTTATTTATTTTATTAAATAATTTATAATTAATTTTTTATAATTTTATTTATTTTATTCAGTTGCAATTTTACTACCACCGAGTAAACATTTAAAATAATTTACTTATTACTTGTGTGAAAAGTTGAATCAGCAGTTTTAAATTTTTTTTTTTATTTTTAAAAAAAAATTTTGTGATGTGAAAAGTAAGTGAAATCGTGATGTTCAATTCTCCGCCTCAAGTAAAAAAGGCTGGGTTAAATCAGCAGACAGAGATGTCCGCAAGCGATTTGCCACCGAACGTCACGACCTCAATTATTAATAAAATTGGAAATGTGCAGCATAGTCCAAAGCGACAACAAATTTTAAATGCTCAAAAAATTGCTTTACCAGGCAATTTAAATCAAAATGAACTAGAAATTAATTTAAATAACTTTGGTGTGTTGAACCATAAAGAAAATAAAAGTGCATCGTCGACAAATATTGACGATAATATAAACAATGGAAGTGCATTGACAACAAATGAAAAAAAAATGAACAGTGATGTAGGTCAGTGTTTAGTGCAAACGGGAATTGACCGGTATATTACTGTCCGATCAAAGCGAAGGAGAAGCCCTAGATCAGCGGCCAGTGCAAGCGCGAACAAATTCACTAAGTTAGCTTCCGTTGAATTAACACATGGCAATAGGTATTCTTGCTTGGTTGTTGAAGATCCGCCGCCCGAAAAAACTCCAAAAATTGAGAAGCCGCCACCAATCTATTTGAGGGAAGAATCAAATAGAGAACTTGCAAAAACCATCGAGTTTATTACGGAAGGTGCATTTTATATTTCCGTTATCAAAAGAGGAGATATAAAAGAAACAAAAGTTCAACCGCTCAATATTGATGCTTACAGAGCGTTAATCAAGCATTTTGATCAAGTTGGTAAACATTACTACACGTACCAACTAAAGAGCCAAAAAGGATTAGTTGTAGTTTTGAAAGGAATAGAGAGCTACGTAGATGCAAACGAAATTCAAGCTGCTCTCGCTGAGAAAGGTTTCCAATGTAAATCTATTACCAATATTATTAATCGGGAGAAGGCGCCGCAGCCATTGTTCCGCCTGGAATTAGAACCAGATAATAAAAAGGTCAAAGGCAAACATGCAATATATGACCTAAAATATCTACTGCACAGAAGGGTTACCATCGAAGAACCCAGGAAAAGAAATGGGCCGGTACAGTGTGTTAAGTGCCAAGAATATGGACACACTAGAGCATATTGCACTTTGAACGATGTTTGTGTTATATGTGGTGAACTCCATAACGCAAAGGTTTGCAATAAAGCCAAAACGGAAGCATCAGTGAGAAAATGCAGCAACTGCAATGGAAATCATACAGCTAATTATAGAGGGTGCCCAATTTATCTTGAATTGAAAAGAAGAATCAATCCAAAGCAGCGAGCTGAACAACGAATGCTTAATCTCCATTCTTCAGCTAAAAAACAAGCACGCCCAGAAATCGTAAACCCAAATGCTCAAACTGGAAATCAGTACGCAACTGTCAACGGTAGTGTGCACCAAGGGGTTTCATACGCAAGTGTTCTTAAAGGTACGGCTCCTAAAGTGCAAGCAAGTGAAGAGGGAAACATCTCAAAAGCTTTAAACAAATTGACTAATATGATGCAAAGCCTCATGGCGATGATGGAGAGAACCATGGATCTAATGATGCAGAATATGAACACGCTGATGCAGATAGTCGTAAAAAGTCAAAAATGACCATCATCAAAATAGCTATATGGAATGCAAACGGCCTAGCACAACATAAAGCGGAGGTTCAAGCATTCCTCACTGAGCACAATATTGACATAATGTTAATATCCGAAACACGCTTCACCAAAAATAGCTATTTCAAAATTAATGGGTACTCTATTTATGACACCAAGCACCCAGATGGGAAAGCACATGGAGGCACTGCTGTATTGATTAAAAGAAGATTAAAGCACTATGAGCTGACGAAATATGAGAAAGAACATATACAATCAACGAGCATCTGTCTTCAGGAGTGGTCTGGAAACTGTGTCATATCGGCAGTGTACTGTCCTCCAAAACATGCTATAAAAAAACTCCAGTTCTTGGATTATTTCAGCCAGCTGGGGAATAAATTTCTTGCGGGAGGTGATTACAACGCCAAACATACTCATTGGGGCTCCAGATTAACATCGCCGAAAGGCAAACAACTTTATCAAGCAATAGAGGAACAGTCCCTGGATTATTTATCTGCCGGTAATCCAACTTACTGGCCGACGGATAAAAAGAAAATTCCTGATTTAATCGACTTTTGTGTAACTAAGGGCATTCCACGTACATATGCTAAGGCCACCGATTGTTATGATCTGTCTTCTGATCACTCACCGGTAATAGTAACAGTGAGTACCGATGTCTTAAGGAACGAAACACCCAACCGTCTTACAAACAAGCAAACTAATTGGGATCAATATAGGAGGCTAGTCGAACAAAATTGCCTACTTAATATTCCTCTGACCACACCAGCTGATATTGATGCGGCGGCTGAAAATTTAAAAGACATCATGGCATTATCAGCTGAAAGGGCTACACCTGTCATAAGTAGTTCCGAAAAAGTTAATAAGCTGTCACATAATATACAGGAACTAATCCAGGAAAAACGGAAAATTCGCCGGCTATGGCAGCAAACAAAATCACCGTTATTGAAATGGAAATTAAATCGAGCTATCAAGGCCTTAAGATTTGCTTTGCGGGAAGAAGAAAACCAGAGCGTCCAGAACTATTTAAGTGATCTCTCGGCAACCGAAAGGACAGATTACTCTTTGTGGAAGGCAACAAAATATTTAAAAAGGCCAACAAATTCGAATCCACCGATTAGACTACCAACTGGAAATTGGGCGAGAAGTGATGAAGAAAAAGCCAATGCTTTTGCTGATCATCTAACAACAGTATTCACACCACACGAAGAAGATAATAATTTCGTGCTACCCCAGCAAATGGATGATGGTTTATCCTACAAACCTATAAAGTATAATTGGAAGAAAGTTAAGAATACAATTAAAAATTGCATAAGCCCGAAAAAGGCACCAGGACATGATCTCATTACTGGAAAAATGATAAGGGAATTGCCAGACAAATGCATAAAACTAATAACATTCATATTCAACGCGATCATGCGAACCAGTTATATTCCTCAAAAATGGAAAATATCTTTGATCACAATGATACATAAGCCTGGAAAAAATGAAACGCAGATCTCATCATATCGCCCAATAAGCATGCTGCCCACAATATCAAAGCTATTTGAAAAAATGTTACTAACAAAATTGAAACCAATATTGGAAGAACGGCGCGTTATACCAGACCATCAATTTGGGTTCCGAAACCAACATGGTACCACAGAGCAAATTCACAGAATTGTAAACGCAATCAAAATCACCTTCGAGGAAAAGAAATATTGTTCTGCTGCTTTCTTGGATATAGCACAAGCATTTGATAAAGTTTGGCACGATGGGCTAATATACAAAATTAAAGAGCTTCTACCGAAGAAATTTCACTCAATTTTGGGAAACTACCTTATTCAAAGGCAATACATGGTCAAACAAAATGGCGCAACTACTTGCTTAAATGATATTAATGCAGGTGTCCCGCAAGGCAGCGTTCTAGGGCCAATATTATACTTGTTGTACACAGCCGATTTACCTGTAACCAACAAAGCAACAATATCAACATTTGCCGATGATACGGCCATCCTGGTGTCACACAATAATCCCGAAATTGCCTCAAAGGAGTTACAGAATCATTTAAACAAAATCGCGGACTGGCTAAAGACATGGCGAATAAAAGTGAACGAAAACAAATCAACTCACATCACATTCACGCTGAACAAACGCACTTGCCCACCAGTGAAATTAAACAATAAAAATATTCCTCAACAAACGAAGGTCAAATACTTAGGTTTGCACCTGGATAGAAGGTTAACGTGGAAAACCCATATTGAAACTAAGCGCAACCAAATAAAAATGACATTTTCGAAAATGTATTGGCTGATGGGAAGGAAATCTCAGTTATCATTAGCCAATAAAGTTTTACTGTACAAAGCGATAATCAAACCCATATGGACATATGGTATTCAGTTATGGGGATCCACCAGCGCTTCAAACAGAGCGCTCCTGCAACGAACACAAGCGAAAATACTTCGAAGTATTACTAATGCTCCGTGGTACATTCGAAATAGTAATATACATGATGACCTTGGGATTAAAACCATTAAAGAAACAATTAAAGAATTCAGTTCTAAATATTATTCAAAACTAGAAGCGCATCCCAACGAATTGGCCAGGGATATATTAAAACAGCCACGATTTAGGCGACTGAAAAGAACAGATCCACTCGGACTGATGAACCTGTGAACCTGTAAATTTATTAAATGTTGATGTTATACATATGTATGTATAAGTATAATCTAAATTAATTAAATTGTGAGCACCAACAATAAGTATTAACATTGGTTAAGACTTAAAATATGTAATAATTTTAGCTTAAGATTTGATTACTTCTTGTTAGTTTCTTATGTAGAAAGATTCAAGAATAAAGCCATTGGCAGCATTTAAAAAAAAAAAAAAAAAAAAAATTTATTTTATTTTTCTTCCTTATAGTGAAAAAATGTCCTTGTTTTCAAAATAATTCATTCATATAGGAAAGGATCCTACAAAAACAAATTTAAATAGGAAGCGAGGAAACAAAATAACATAACATGAATTTTAACATTTCAGAATCGGGCCCATTGTTCATCGCTAGCCACTACTTTTTCCCATCTTTTTGGTACTATAGATTCCACATCGAAAAACTATACATCTTTAAATATTATCCACCAAATATTGTCACATGTCACTCAACATGTTTTGCAAGTTCCAACATGTAATACTTCAGCAAGTTCTTTTTCCGTCTGAATCTCCATCGAGTAAGCTTCCTTCCACTTGCTCATCTTCAAACTTTTTCGGCCTGTCGGAACGTTCTTTACTTTTGTATCAAAATAATCTTTTTTATAACGTTGAACCAGTACTCATATGTTGAAATCGATGGAGCATAATCACCATAAGCTTGCAAATTGCGTTTTGATATCACAAAGCCACAACATGATGATTTGACATGAAGTTAGCAACGATATTACACGATGCGGTATAGTACTACTTACGCCATCTCTTGAAAATCCCTTACAATTAACGCATACTCATAAACATAAATTCAAGTAGAAAACGGGGAAATAAAATAACATAACACGGATCGTATGGTGCCAAGACCAAATGTGTAGTCTGCTTTAAAATTGAGTAAACACCTAGAAAAAACTACAGTTAATTATTTACGCGCTCAGTTAATAGTGAAATACCACTCTCAATAGATCTTTAGGTAGTAATTTAAATATATCTAATAATAGGAAATACATATCCTGACATCACCTTATCTATACTGACATCACCTTGGTGACTAATAGTACTATGCACTTAGTGAAAGTGTGTCGTCTGAAGCCTCTTTCTCAAATCATAGGCAAATTACATATGTAAAAGTGCAGATGATACCGAAACCATTACAGACATTCAGAATGTCAAAAAGACGAATTGGGCGGGCTACAGGAATAGTTTCAAAGATGGTTTTGAGGGCATAAGTTAAGACTTTCGATCTGTAGAAGATCTATTACGCGGTTGATTAGACAATGAGCACAGAAAAAATAATATATACAGAAGAAAACCTACGAACGAAATATAAATAAGTTTTTTTCTGGGGTTATGATGTTGAAATGGGGTTACGATACCAAAAACCAAACTAGAAAATTGAAATTAATTTTACGATTTAAAAATTACTCTCTTCTCTCTGTCTCTTAATATGCATTTGGGTGAGTAAATGTGTATGGCTTGGTTGAGTTTATTCGTATTTTTTATTAGTTTTAAATAAATAAATATGAATGAATGTACTCATACAAAATTTTGTATTGATTAAAATTTTTAATTCAAATCAAATACATTATTTATTTATTTATTGTTGTGAATACGATATGAACTATGAAGCAATTTGTTGGGTAGATCTTTTAAATACATATGAATATGTATTCGAGTAAAAAAATGTCCGCTATTTGTATAGAAAATAAAAACAATCAACGAAGCAACTACTGATTTTTAATCTACATATCGAATCAGGCCAAAGACTCCAAAATGCATATCTTGTTATGAACTTTTATATTAATTGGGAAAAAATGATGGGATAAATTTATTCATTCCATGTAGCACAGCGTCAGTGAAATTGGAAACGGTGTCGTCTACGTTTTTGTTATAAAAACCATAGCGTTCCCTTCTCATATGGAAAATATTTATGGTAAGAACCATCAAAATTGGCTTTGTTAAAATGTCATAGACGCATGTCATGATTTAGATATTATTTATGGCGAGAATTGATGTTACCAACCAGAATTTTGTATTTCACTTACAAATTATATTTGCTAGAGTTTGCTTCGCATTATTATTTCTATTTCGTTATTTTTTCCGATGTATGTACATACATGCCATACAAAAAACAAAATTACATGTACACACACATACACACCACTATGCATACGGAAGGATTTTTATACACTAAAATAAATGATATTCGTTCGTTTCGCTTTCGACCTTCAAAACAAAATATAAAGAGAAATGAGAAAAGATCGTGATGAATAATGAATAGCAACCATTACACCATCAATATTAATGTCATTACCAGTAATGTCAATACCTGCATCAATACTACTTTAATATTTTTTAACCTTACACAATCATTATTAATGACAGTAATTCCATCATTACTAAGCTTTTATTACTGCTAGTAGAAGCTTTTTTTCTTAAATTTTATATGGATCCTAAAGAAAAAGCGTGTATTGTATCTGTATCCTCTAATACATAAAACATATCATCCATGTTGATGAATTTTTACTATTTATTTACAATTTAATAATTATTACTTTTTTTATATATTTATTAAAAAAAATATAATTACGTAGATAAGCTCAAATGTATGTAATATTCAATAGTAATGACACACAGTAATGACGCGAACCCTACACTATCATTAATAATGACAGTATCCCCACCACACATCAATAATGATGTCTTGAAATCAAAAAATCCAGATTTTCATCATTACCGACCATCATTCGTCATTACTTCAAGTTACACGATCAATATTAATGTCATTATCAGAAAGTAATGACATTATTATTGTCCGTGTAATGGTTGCTGAGAATGATTTTAAATTGTTGTTTTTGTAAAAACACAAATTGGAAAAAATGAAAAATGTGCATTCGTAGGTTTACTTCTGTATATATTATTTTTTCTGTGCAATGAGGGTAATAATACGGAAGGCAAAACATAGTTCCTGGAAGGCCTTTCTGTGAAAGCCTAAATGAAATACCAAGCATTGCCAGAGTGATGAAAGCTTTGCCAAGAGTGCACCAGATAATTAGTCCTCTCTGCGAAACAGTGATGGTACAAAAACTAAAACGTTTAGGGAAACTTTGAATTTTCTTATGAGGATGCACTTTGAGATTGCACACTTAGGAAAGGAGAATTTAAGGAAAGCAGAATTTAAGGAAGGAATGAATTTGCAAAGAAAATGACCACGATGGAGAGAGTGGATTGGGCATTAACGTCCTTCAACCCATATACATAAATCGCCTGAATCTGGTGAATTATGTCCGGTACTTCGTCAAGAATGGAGAGAAACAATAAAAATACCCTTATCTAAATAAAATGTTTGCAGCTAGCCTAAACTATGGCTATGTTCCTCGGTAATGCTGTAAAGGTAAAAATAGTGTTTATACCAAAAGGTTTAAGGGGACGTACCACCTTCAAATTTTCAAAAAATCGAAATTTTTTTTATGATAGAATATGTTAGAATGAACGTTTAAGAACATGATTTTAACATGAAAATCTCAAAAAAAAAATTATTTATATTTTTATTTTATTTATTGCGAAGGGCGCCAAAGTCGTCTTTTTTACGATTTTGGTCTACTTCGCTGTACCGCTACACCGACTTTCTCTTAGTAACACCTGCTTATATATACAATAAATGCATATATATCTGTGGCATTTCAGAAAAACCACGTGGCATTTCAGAAAAACTACGTGGCATTTCAGAAAAACCACTTATCTCTATATGAAACTCATATAGAGATAAGTGGTTTTTCTGAATCGCCACAGAATAATATAATACGTTATTCTCTCACATAACAGCTGTAAAAGTAGAGGGGAAGTTTTTGAGACGAAGGTATATTGTACGGTGCAGGCATCGCAGATTAAATGTTGGTACGGTTTATTACAAAAAAAAAAAAAATTTTAACTTTAAACGCGATTATCTCGAAATGACGTTTTTCAAGTTGGCGTGCAAGATTGAGAAAAAACTACTTATCCAATCGTTCTAAAATTTTAACACGTTGATCTACATATATTTCTGCTCAGAATGAACTACGGAAGGAATAATCGGCTTTCAATTTTTTGAGTTACAACTAATTGGGGGGGGGGGGGGGGACAAAAAAGCTGCATTTTCGAAAAAATGTCGCCATTTTTTTATTTTTCAACCAATTTTTTTTTTTTTAGTTCATTCCAAGGGTGATTTAATGCCGAATAAAACCCCGTTTTTTTTTTCTCAGACGTTTCTGAGAGCAGTTTGATGCACGCCAAAAAAATTTTTTTTTTATACTTTCAGTTCAATAAAATGTCAATGGAAAGTTTCATTAAGATATCTCTTTTTATTCCATTAAAAAAAAATCTTTGAAAAACTTTTTGTTTTTCAATTTTGAAGGTGGTACGTCCCCTTAAGATCGATGAAGCAAAGTAATACCGACCTATAAGCCTCTTATGTTTTATGATTAAGGTGATTGATAAACTGGTCGAACAATACATCAGACTGGAGATGCTACTAGCCTTCCTACTCAGCAAAATGCAATTCTTCACCAGAAAGTCAAATACATACAATAACACGGTACTACATAAAATTGTAAAAACTATTGAGCAATGATTGGCCACGAAGGAGATTGCTCTTGATGCTTTTATGGACAAAGAAGTTACCTATGGTAATGCTTCTTAGGAATCAATGACAAGATCCATACGATGTAGAATGATGGACAACAGAATCATCAAACGGATCAAACACATGTTGGTAAGTGGAGAAATTTCTACTAATGAAATGAAACCTATGAAATAGGTTCCACTAAAGGTTGAACACAAGAAGGAGTACTGTCACCTGTGTTATTGTCGCTACCGTCTAACTAAACGAAGCCGATCTATAGGGACATTTAGGGATCCTGAGAGGGACTGGCCATCTAGGGGGAGATGAACAGTTCCAATGGTCAAATGTTGCCCTTGATGGGCTTCATAAATACATATATAACACATCCCAGCAAAGGAGGACTGGAACAACAATACCAGATGACGCAACCATCTTCCAGGCTGAGGTCTTCGCTATTATAACAGAAATAACATTCGGAAATTAAAAAGGCTTGGGAAGCTATTCCAAAATTACGACAATCAAGAAGGTTCCAGAATTTTGATAGCGAAAAGGGCTAAAGAAGCTCAAGGGCTAAGTAGGAGGGTTCTACTAATCCTATGCGAAGCACTAACAAGATACATTCCTTGCTGATACCACCTCAAGAAGATGTTTAAGGTGGTAGATGACACAAGCAGGTCCTACTCTGAAGAGGACAACGGGTGTAGTATACCAGTATGTGTACCAACCAAAGAATTACTAAAACCTATTAAAGAGGTGAAAGTTCTTTGAGTTCAAGAAACAAGGTACACAACATAGTCCAGTCATTGACGGTAAAAATAGGTTATTACCTCCGAATTCTTACGGACAATACCGACTTTCGTGAAATTTTGACAGTAAGCAGGGAGTAACTCGAGGAACAAAAATTATATAGTGCCAACGCGTGCTTTTACCTTGGGGGTGGATGCCACCCCTTCTAAGAGGTGAAAATTAGTACACTAAAAATAACCACAGAAATCGATAGAGGGATGAATTATAAGCAAAAAATATTGTATGAAGTTTTTTCGATAAATCAATATTTTTCGAGTTATTCACGATTGAAAATGTTGATTTTCCATATAAAAAATGCATGTTTGAGAGCAATCCGAAAATTCACCGAAAACGCGATTGTTTTTTTAACGATATTCCTTAATTTTAAAGATATCTAAATGTTCCAAAAGCCATTTTGTAGGGAATTTCAAGGGCTACAAGACCTGTAAGGTTAAACTGCCTTAAAGCCTTCGTTTTTGAGATTTTTGAGTTTTAAGGGTTCGGGGAAGGTGGTCCCCGCACTCAAATGGGAACCTAAAACGATGATATCTCAATTAATTTTTATCCTAGAAAAATAAAAAAATAACGAAATTTTCTGCAAGAAAACCCTTAATTTTTGTGCTTTCGCATTTTGTACGTATCTTCGTTAGTTTTTGAGTTATTGTGAAAAAAAGAATTTGTTTTAAAAAATTTGAAAAATCATTTCAAGATTGAATCAAACTTTTTTTCAAATCTAGACATTCTAAACCACTCAAACTTCTAGAACCTATTGTTAGTACCTAAATCAAGTACATTGTAAATGGATTAAATTAAATGGATTACGTTTAATTTCAATTCTTGCGGTTCACCCATTCGTTTCATTGCTGATTTTTTCTCCGAAAAACGAGATCACCATTTTATTTTTATCATAACTCTGTAAGTTGTTATGCTTATGACTTCTACTAAAGTTAATTTTAAAGGTGTTTTGAAGTACTTGAAAAATCATTTAACTAGCTTTTTCAAAATTTTATCGTTTTTCCGTTATTTAGGCCCGATTGTATGAACGAGGATAAATGATTAATTCTCTGATTTAGCGTAGTTTGCCTTGTATGAAACAATGCAAACTACGCTAAATCAGAGGATTAATCATTTATCCTCGTTCATAAAATCGGGCCTTAATGTTGAAAGGTTTGAATTCAGTTTTCGACGATCAAACAGCCACTTTCAACGAGCCAGAACTCAGTTCGTATTGCATCTAAAGAAATAAAAATAAACCAATCAATTTGTTATTTTGTAAGCTTTATTTTGGTGCTAAAGATTTTTTTATGAACCGCAAGGTTTTCGAGTTTGTGACGCATAGTGTGGTCACCTTCTGTTTAAAATCAACTATGTTCGCTGCGCGCGATAAGTGGCCTCATCTGTTTAACACTACCTGTTGGCTTTGTGCTGAGTATAAATTCTCCTACAATCCCCCATACATATAACTTCTGCTGACATCATCTTTTGTTGATGATGGCGGAAAGAAAACAACTGGTAGGGGGATGAATTTTCAAATCGTTGGTCAGTCAAGTTTTAAGTTTGGTGCAGTATAAACAAGAGCTATAAAATATGTATATATAGCTAGTTCAAATTAAATTTTTAATATTATTAGTGATCTTAATAATATTGTATTGTTAATAATTATTATGTTATCTATTTTGATGGTTTTAATTAAAAATTAATTGAAAGACTTTGAACATAATTTAACGTGAATTTTTTTTGTGAACGGTTCGCTATTTTAATTAATCACAAGAAAAAAAAAAATACATGTGTGTTGTGATTAAGAATTTTGTGAAACAATTCGAACGGTGCTAAAAGACAGTTTTTTTATGGCATATTCTGTTCGTTTGATATAGTTTTCTTTTTATTAACTACTATCTATTGATAGCAAGATCGTATATATAGCACTGTGTAAATCTCATAAAACTATCATATTAATAAAAGAAACTATTGTAAATAAATATGACAAAATAAATGTTAATATTATTAAATTATAAAAAAAAAAAATTGCTGGTGAACGTTATTTTTATTTGCACCTAAACCATCCTGTTCGTACAGAATTATTTTGGTTCCGTTTTTTTTGTGGCGTGATTTTTTTTCCGTTTGGTCCATCAATGATAAAGACTAATAGTGTTTTGTTCTTCTTGTTCCTATGCTAATGGATCATAAACATTGATAAAAATATATATAAACAGTGAAAATAAAAACAAAAATATAAAATAAACTAGTGAATGAACGTACGCAAGTTACGAAAACGCTATCATCAATAAATGTCATAATATATAAACGCATAAATACATATAATAAAATCACCTAAAAACCAGTGAATTCAAGTATCAATGAAATTATATCACAACCAAATATAAATGATATTGATGAATGGATGTGGCATATATTGAAACCGTCAGTAAACAAGTATACGGTTCCATGCCCGTGTTAAATTATGTAATTGAATGAAAAATTACTGTTGTTGAATTCTGGGGTGCACGAGTGATTGCAGTACGTCGTTAAGCAGTACCACGATGACATCATATGTGTATTCATTATCGAGTTAATGAATATTTTGTAAACCGCAAGTTTTTGTTTATATTATTATTATTATTTACTTATTGTTATTATTATTATAAATTTTTTTTTCAATTTTTATTTCCTTCTTTTGACTATTATATTATTGTGTTCCCTTACGGATATAAATTATAACCTCAGAATATGCTTTTCTTAGAATAATTTAGTTGAGCTATAGTTAGTTTTTTTTGTTCTTAAATTTATTCATTTGGTATTGTGAACATGTATTTTTTTCTACGGGCGAAACAAATAATGGCTGAATAATTATTTTTGTATTATGGGAATGGAACCGAAGTAGTACAGTTGAAGTAGGAATGGCGTGATCTTAGTTTAATTTTTTTTTATTGTTTTATGTAGCGGTTAAATCAAGATTGCTGTAGCCTTGGAATACTCACGACCGTACCGACGAGATATAGCCGGCAAAGAACACAACCGCACCAAGGTCTACAAAACTGCAGCAATATCTGATAACAGACTCATCGGGTCTGTTACAGTGGCGCCCAATCTAATGGTTAAATACGGTTTTAAAATTTAACAGATATGGTATACATAAGTAAAATATTTTTTTTTTGTTGAAGTGCAAGAATTTCTCTAATAATTAAATTTCGATGACAGTCAGTGTATTCTGCCGTTGGTATTGAATTTTTAATGTTTGTCGGGATTTAGTTTTGGTAACTTCGAGGTACAAATACACTATTCTGTGCGTAAGCATATTGATTATAGTTATATTGTGCTTGGAAGGGCAAAGCTTGGAATACCCACGACCGTACCGACGAGATATAGCCGGCAAAGAACACAACCGCACCAAGGTCTACAAAACTGCAGCAATATCTGATAACAGACTCATCGGGTCTGTTACAAGTTATTCGTGAAAAATCGCTCTAAAACATGAATTTTTTATATGAAAAATCAACATTTTCAATCGCGAATAACTCGAAAAATATTGATTTATCGAAAAAACTTCATATGATATTTTTTGCTTAGAATTCATGCCTTTATTGATTTCTGTGGTTATTTTGAGTGTACTAATTTCCACCCTCTAGAAGGGGTGGCATCCGCCCTCAAGATAAAAGCACACATTAGCACTATATAACTTTTGTTCCTTGAGCTATTCCCTACTCACTGTCAAAATTTCACGAAAATCGGTATTGTCCGTAAGAATTCAGAGCAAAAAACCGTCAATGACTGGACTAACAATAGTTTTTTGAGATTTGAGGTTAGTTGTCAGAAGAAATTTTGTTTGGTTTGTTAAAAAAGGATTTATAAAATGGAAACTATAAAATTTTGTGATTGCAAAGTCGTATTATATTTATAAAACAGTTAGTTGTTATTATTGTTAGGTACAAATTTTAAATAATAAACAAATATTTAAAAAAAAAAATTAAAAACACAATTTATATTTAAAAACACTAAGATTTTTTATTTATAATTATGTATATAACGAATAAAAAGTTTTCATTACGTGATATACAAATTTCTAGTTAAGATGACTAGTTTTGTCGCAATATAGATCTTGAAGAGTGAACATCTTTATTGAGCTGGTGGTCCCGGGTACTGCGTAATATACGTAAAAGGCCCGTTATATCGTGTACAAAAGCGAGGGTATCACAAATAACAGCTCAATAAAATAGATAGTGGTGCTGGGTACTGCATTTTTAATGTCTAAGGCCCATATATCCGTGCTAGTCGGTGGTATCACAAAGTGCGATTCAGTGTATGATATATAAGATTTAGGGCGTCCATTTCTTCTAGAAGTTTTGGATTAACCCGCTTGAAAGTAAAGTGTTGGGTCATATACAGCTATTATTGCTAGTAGACCTGAGCAAATGAAAAAAACAACAACAACAACAACAACAACAACAACAACGATGACTAGTTTCGGATAATTCATCCTTCTTCAGTTCTAGACTTTTTACTACTGATGGAAAAATCATTAATTTAATATTAAAATTTAAAAATTAAAAATTTTTTTTTCAAAAATTTCGTCGCGTACTGTTAATAATTATATCGTTTGTTTTTGTATTTAATTTATCATTAAGTAGTAGTGGATCATTACGCTGTGTGTGTGTATTTCCATTTTCTCAATCCGATCCATTTTACTGCCTTTTACCATACTCAATCCGATCCATTTTACTGCCTTTTACCACGCAACATACACGTAATAACAAATATTAGATCAAATTATGCACAACATTTAGCAAGTGAGAGACATACATACACAGACATCACTAATAATTTATAGGTATTGCATAGAACGGTAAAAGGCAGTAAAATGGATCGGACTGAGGAAATGGAAATATACACAGGCACCGTAATGTTCCACTACTACTTAATGATAAATGAGGGACTTTCCCAAAATCGATTTTAGTTCATTTGTCCCCACGCTTGGGCAGCGCTGACTACACTTTTTTTTTTTTTACATGCAAAAATAAGTAAAATCATGTTTACAAATACAAGTTTCTTGTCTAAACTAGTGGATGTCCCCCTACTTTTTTTTTATGATTAATAAAATTCAGAATGTTGCGATTAATAATAAATATCAAATTTTAAAATTAATTTAGTCGAAATTAATAATTTATACTGGCTTTACACCGTAGATAGTATAATAGCAAAATAGTATAATACTATTTTACTATCTACCGTAGTCGGTTTTACACCGCATAAAATATTCATAAAAAACAGAAAATTATAACAAAATAATGAAAAAGAATAATTTCAAAATACACAAAAACACAAATACACAAACAAAATCCACTGTCAAAATTTTCCTTCTACAATAAAATAAAATAAAATATAATAGGTATTAAAATTTGATAGCTATCAAATCAAAATATTATATTTTATTTTAGCTATTATACTATCAAAACATCGGTTTTACACCGGATACCAAAATAGTATTATACTATTTTGCTATTATACTATCTACGGTGTAAAGCCAGTATTAATGAAAAATTCAACCACATGTTTTACCATATAAAACTCCATACGAAATATTTTAGCCGCCAGTCAGCAAGCGTTGAAATTCTATTTGGGAAAATCCCTAATTTAAACACAAAAACAAATAAAATATACGATATAATTATTGTACGCGGCGAAATTTTTTAACAAAATTATTTTTAAATTAATGATTTTTCCATCAGTAGTAAAAAGTTAGGAACCAAAAAGGATAAATTATCCGAAACAGCATAGGGCTTCCGTGCAGTTTAGTAAAATTAACTAAACCAGAGTTTTTGTCAGTTATTTTACCCCTTCAACGATTATTTTACATAATTTATAAGAATTTTCAAATAAAAATTAGCAAATGTCATGTAGAGGGTTTTCAAAAGCCCACTATAACTTTTATTTTAGTATAAATTATTCATACTAAATTTGCACAGAATCCTATACACAGGTCTATAAGACCTTTTTCCCTAAAAAATTTGACAAGTAAGATCGGCGATCCGTAGGTGGTCCAAACTAAAAATTAATGTTGTAGAAAAATAATAATTAATGAACTATATTTCGGGAAACAACTTCACAATTCCCCAAAAGCGTTTCTAAAGTTAAATTTAATGTAAAATTTAATTAATTTGGTTAAACACTGAAAACAAGATTCCAATATTATGCAACACCTACAGATATTTTTAACGATTCACTTTGTTTGACAACTAAGGAAAAAGGTCTATACTGGTATTCTTAACAAGAAATTTGTATATCACGTAATGAAAACTTTTTATTCGTTTATTTATGTATATTCAATGTGTTTCGTCGGCAAGTGACCGACCGGAAAATTCGGAATACATATTTATGTAAAATTATCGCAAAAAATCCTATAAAGTGGTGGTCTAACTGTAAAACTTTGCAAGTTATTACGTTTTCAATTTTTTGAGTAATGTTGGTGACCCCTTTTCACATTTTTCATCATATCTCCTAAGTTATGGATGGGGTCGATCTTAATTCTGTTTGCGGTTTTTGCAAGCTTATTAGTCACTTTATTGGTTAATTTGCACACTTAGCCAAGTTTTTTAAAGAATGTAATAAATTAAAAAGGGCCAGACATCAGCGACTTAAAAAAAAGATCCTTTAGATCTAGCTGTCTAATTCAAAGTAATTAATAGGCTTATTTTATATAGAGTATAAAAAATATTAATGCAACATTCAGAGTGTTCCTTATGTAAATATAATTGATCCAACAAGTAATTCCTACACTTTCGCGGACATGACGGCAAATGCCGTCACAAAAATAAACTTTCGGTTAGGACATGACGGTATATACCGTCATACCGTTTTGTGATCGTCGAAACGAAAAAAAATATTGAACAAAACAAAATTACGAAAAAAGTTCTACACAAGGGTCCAAATTAAAATTGCAATACATTTTGCTAGGACATAAAAGTGTTATTTTTTTGACTGTGCTAACTGTCATGTCCCGAAGCAACTTATTTTCGATGACGGTATATACCGTCATGTCCTAAACGAAAGTTTTTTTTTTTTGACGGCATTATTGCCGTCATGTCCTCGAAAGTGTTAAATTTAAAACAATCAATATTAATGAATTATCTATTTAATACTATAAAAACTATGAATTCGAAAAATGATCTAAATTTTAAAGAATATAATTATAGATATGTAGTTTTCAAATTATTAGTGAAGATTTACTTGATATATGATAGAAAATAAGTCATAGATACACATAGATCAAGTAAATGAAATGAAATATCTTGGTGTAATTATAGACAAGCAGTTAAATTTTAAAAGCAATTTGGATTATGTTTGTAAAAAATTGTTAAGAAAATCAATTTTTTTAAATCTGTTAGGAAAAATATATCAATTTTGACTTCAAAACCACATTTTGAGTATTGTTCTTCAATTTTATTTTTAAATAATAAAGAAATGATGGAGAGATTACAGAAGTTACCAAATATAGTGATGTGCTAAATCGATTTTTTTTGTTCTGTTTTGTTTATTTTATCATATGATTTTTACCAAATAAGATCGATTTAACCCATCACAACAAAATAAGGCAATGCGGTATATTCTCAAAGTTAATAAATATACTTCAAGTGAGCTTATGTTAGAAACATTAGATTGGATAAACGTAGAAAAATTAATTCACATAAATGTTTTGAATTTTAATTTATAAATTGAAAAATAACATGTTGCCGAAATACTTTACACAAGATTTGACATATGTGAATGAAGTTCAAAATTATAGCTTGAGAAATGACTCAGACTTTAGATTGAAATTCTACAGAAATGAAAAAACTAAAAACATGTTAATGCATAAAGGCCTAACTTTATTTAATTCTTTGCCTGTAAACTTAAAAAATGAAAGAAATTTTTTTAAACTTATCTGTAGAAAAATATTGGTATTAAATACTAAATAAAAAATAATATTAAGAACAACCATAGATTAAGTCTTAATCAAACGTTTGTATATAATATTAATTAGTTTGTAAAATTTGATTACATCTCGTTGGTTTCCTAGATAGGAAAGATTAAAAAATAAAGCCTCAGGCAGTTAAAAAAAAAAATTAAAAATACCTTCATATACATATAATAATCTTTATGAAATTATTTTTAATAAACCTAGCTTAAAATTCCTGTAAAAAGAATTAACATTAATCATCAATTAAAAGTTTTTAAAGTACTGTAGTTTTCCAAAGTGTTTACTCGCTTTTGAAACCGGTAGTAAATTATAACCTTTGCTGCGCTTATACACTAAAACATCATTTAATATTTAAGCGATCATAAAGCTTTATAAATCATCGTTTAAAATCTTCAGTTCAAAAATATTTTTCATTTTTTAATAAACCATCACCATAAATCCTTTAAATAAATTACAAAGTGAGCACAAATTCGAATAATAACTAAACTTTACAAATATTTCACAAGTATTATAAACTTACCTGTGCATGTTCCGCTAAGTAATCAACTAAAGTTTGTGTTTTTTCTGTGGGCTTCGATGAACCTGGTTGCTGATTATTACCACCTGCATTTGATTGGTCTATTGGTGAAGAATCGTTTTCTTTAGCATCAGCATCATAGGGGATATTTGAACTTAACGTCAATTGTTCCATTAGACTAGTTGCAAAATCACAAGATACTTTAGACTTTTTGTTACTATCATTTGAAAAATCTGGCAGTTTGTTATTAAATTTCAGTGATTTCCAGTATTTTTGTTGGACGGACAAAACATTTTTAATTGTTTCAATAGAACTTGTATTTAAGCCGGACTTGTTACTATACTCTAGTGATGGTAAAGGATCACCCAAAAGTGCTTTGGTACACATAGTCATTGCATAAGAAATCGATGAGGTGTTATATCCACCTTCAAGGCAAACAATTATACGGCCATTGGCTAATGATGACAACCAATGTGTAAAATAACCATAAGCTTCTGGAGTAACTTTATATCCTCCTAACGGATCGCCAATTGCTGCATCAAATCCCGCTGAAACTAATACTAATTCAGGATTATATTCATATGCGATTGGCAGCACAATGTTAAGAAATGCTGAAACATATTCCATATCACCCATGGTTCGCTAAAATTATATAAAATTTATGTTTATCTAACTTATACTATTAAACCTGTAATTTTACTTTATTCCATGGTATATTGACATTGTATCCTTTTCCTTTTCCGTCACCTACAACAGTGTAATCAGCGTCAGTTGTTGATGGAAAAAATGTTCCATGATCATATCGATGCAATGAAATATACAAAACGTTGGGGTCCTTTTCAAAAATGTGTTGAATTCCATTTCCATGATGAATATCCCAATCAACAATTAGAACTCTTTTTAATCCATGTTCACGAATTGCATATTTTGCAGCGATCGCAACATTATTAAATATACAGAAACCATGGGGCTTATCAGATTCCGCGTGATGCCCCGGAGGCCGAATAATGCAAACCCCATTACGGGACTTGCCAGTTAAAACTTCGTCGATAACATTCAATATCGATCCAGCGGCATGTGAAGCACATTTAAAGGACGATTTATGTAGATAAATTGAATTAAACGTGTCACTTATATCTTTCAATTGTTCTTTTTCAACCGCTTTTCGAATAAAATCTACGTGTTGGAATGAATGCGCTAGACACAATTCATCAATAGTAGCCTCGCGGCCTGGAATTAATTTCATGCGAGAGAGTAATGAATATTCGGTAAATCGTTGATATATTTCTTTAATACGGTTCGGGCGTTCAGGGTAAGATTCTTCGAAACAATTTTGATGTTCCAACATTATTTCATCATAAACAAAACAAGTACGATTAACAGGAAACGATAACTTGGTACCTGAGAATATAAAATTATATTACAATCCAAAACTATCTTACTGTTGCTTAAAGTATCATACTCATTTTTAAATGATTCAAGCGCTCCTCAACTCTAATAAGAAATTCGCCATTTTGTAATGGATAGCAATCTCTAGTCATGTACTTTTCGGGGATTGGTGGCCCACCTATAAAAATTTGGCTCACTATATGTAAATTTGGTTGAGGATTTATATTGTTCAAATCTTCTAAATTATATGTATCCTGCATTTGTAAACAATGCCAATAAGGTTTATGAACGTAAATGCAATTTAA
Source organism: Tipula helvola (assembly GCA_963556165.1). Classification (NCBI taxonomy): domain Eukaryota; kingdom Metazoa; phylum Arthropoda; class Insecta; order Diptera; family Tipulidae; genus Tipula; species Tipula helvola. Next base: position 234,542,801 of record OY744483.1, read on the forward strand.
TATGGATTCTTGTATACTACAAAAAACATAATTAATAATATAAGAAGTTCGTATATTCAAGAAATAAAATACCTGTCACTGGGCGATTCTAATGGCTCCATCAGAGGACAAGGATCTCCAAGCAAAGTTTTCAAAGTAATAGCCGCACTTTCTGCTAAAGAATTTAAGCAATAACCTCCTTCTAAAACAACAGCTACTTTACCATTTGCAAGAGGCAATAATGGTGAAACTAGATGAGCGTAGCAAGCCGGCGTTATCTCCATCTCACCCTAAACAAATAAAATTAATCAAAATTATCATCAAAGTTAATCGGAAGTGGTAAAAATAAAAAATATAAAAATAGCTTCTAAGATGTGACGAAGGTAACAACATTTGCAGACATAATCATTATGGGAAAATAAACAAATATTTTACTAAAAAGAATTTGGAAATACCTTCTCGTCACCCAGTGCTGAATCATAGCCAGCAGATACAATAACTAAATCAGGGCAAAACTAAAAAAAAAATACAAAATATTTATTAATAAAAATAGAAACGCACCTCTGGACATCCAAATGCAGCATCATAACCAGCCGATATTAATACTAATTCTGGTTGAAACTGTTGAGAAATTTTATGAAATTATTTTTATTATGATAAATGAATATGAAATAAAAAAATATAATAAATTTGTAAGCAGTGTGTTTAGAAAGTTTCTCAATATGCCTCGTTCGTAAAAGAAAATCGTCTATTCAACACCACAATTTTTTAACGTAAGACCACAGAATAATAAACAACGTGGCACTATTCTGGTTTTCCCGGGGAATTGGGAAATGATTTATTGTGACTAGTTTTAGTGTATTTTGGTATCAATTTTTTTCAAAGCATACTGTGGTGATTGGCATTTTATTCCAATTTTGGGAAAAAATGATTTCATTTTCATACTACTTTTTTTTTTTTTTTTTTTCGCTGGCGCTACATCCCATGGAGGGATTTGGCCGCTTTATTTTTGAAGTTTCGTAATCATTTTTACAACGGATAATGAGTGATTAGTTCATTGATTGAGTTTTCATACTACTGCCTACTGTGTAATTCCCAACAAAATTTTTAGGGAAAATAAACAACAAAATTGCTTTGAAATGAAATCATTTTTTTCCAAAATTGGAATAAAATGCCAATCACTACAGTATGCTTTGAAAAAAAAATGATACCAAAATACACTAAAACAAGTCACAATAAATAATTTCCCAATTCCCCGGGAAAACCAGAATAGTGCCACAGAAGGGACATTGCGTGGGCCAAGAAATTTTTTCTCTTACTCTTGAGCAACAGCTTTACATTGAAAATCTTACCTTTGCCAAAATAAGGTCAAAGAAATGAGTCCACGTTTCTCCATATAAAAACCGCGTTATGTCGCTTGTAAGACTGCGTCTATGTGATCGGTTTAATAGCGGTACTAAGCGGTATTTTGTTGAGAAAAATTTAAGCCAATTTGGTTTTGATTTATTTTTTGTCCTATTCTCTCCTATATACTACTAGCCCTAATACATATACAGTCATATGTTCGGACACTAAATATTTGTCTTGTGTTATACACTAGTTATTTTAATTTGACTATGAACGCCGATAGAAGATTAATCCTCGGATTAATCGTCGTTTGCGTTTTACCAACGACGATAAACAAGAAAATGAATCAGCGGATTTTTTTTATCCTCTATTTTATCTTCTGTTTTTGGTGTATAAATCAGAGGATAAAAAAACTGTTGCTGTCAATTTTAATTCAAATACTGCGAATTATTTAATAATTTAATTTAATAAAATACATAATTTACGCCTTAAACCAACCAAATAAATTAAAATAAATCTGGAAAAAAATCATAATTTTCTGAAATTATTATTAGCAAAATGGATTTAAATCGGACAATGAGTGCAGACGAAATACAATAGAAAAAAACTTTTAAAAAAATAAACAGGCAGTTAAGATGACCCAACCCGAAGTAAATCGTAGAGAGTTGGGAACTACTCATGGACAAGTGGGTAAAATGACTTATGCTCAAGTAACGATGAGTAACGGAAATCCAGGGAAAACTGGTCAAAATGACGAAATAAGTCAAACACTTAAATTAATTTTAAGCAGGCTCAATACATTTGATGAGCGATTACAGAAATTAGAATACAGCACTAAGGGAGCCATCCCTAAACAGAAAAATGGCAGGTGATCTTAGAATCTTATGTTGGAATGCCAATGGACTTTTGCAACATCAACAAGAATTGCAAGTGGTCCTGGACACAGAAAAATCGATGTATGTCTCATCACGGAAACACATTTCACTAGACAAACAATCATTAAATTTAAAAATTATCATATATATCATACCATTCATCCGGAAAACACTGCTAAAGGAGGTAGTGCGGTTATAATCAGAAATAGTATCCACCACTATGAAGAGTTAACTCTTCAATATGAAACAGAAGAAATACAAGCAACTGCTGTTAACGTCAAAACCAAAAATGGTTCTATTTGTATTGCTGGTGTGTACTGCCCACCGAAGCACTCGTTGAAAGAAAAGGATTATCTCGAGTTCCTCAGTAAATTAGGAAAACGGTTTATACTTGGAGGAGACTTTAATGCCAAAAATGTCCACTGGGGCTCCAGATTAACAACAACTAAGGGTAAAGAACTCCTAAAAGCCATTAGGAAATGCAGTTGTGAAGCTCTCTCAACTGGAAAACCAACTTACTGGCCTACTGATCCAAATAAAGTACCAGATCTGATTGATTTTTTTATAATAAAGAAGATATCTGTAAATTATATACAAGTAGATGAAAGCCACAACCTAAACTCTGATCATGATCATTCACCGATATTTTTAACGTTAAGTGAAAAAATTATTCCGAAAGAAAGGAACCCTTTTCTAGTAAATAATCACACTAATTGGGAATGCTTTAGACTATCGCTAGAAGAAAAAATTAACTTAATGGTTCCATTAAAGACCGAGGAGCAATTAGACAAAGAAGTTCACAAATTTGTAGACGATATACAGCAATCAGCTTGGGAAAATACCCCTGAGGTTAAAAAGAAAATCAAGGGAAACAACTACCCTTTGGAAATTAGGGAACTCCTAGCAGAAAAAAGAAGAGCGAGAAGAGTATGGCAACAAACAAGGGCCCCTCAAGATAAAACTAATTTGAACAATCTCACTCAACAATTAAGAAGAGAAATCAAAGAATTGAAAAATGAATCAGTCAGCAACTATTTAAGAAAATTAACTAATGATAGCAGTACTGATTATTCTCTTTGGAAAGCAACCAAAAGAATTAAAAGACCAATAATACAGAACCCTCCAATAAGAGTAGCAGGTGATAAATGGGCTAGGAATAATGAAGACAAAGCTCGAGAATTTGCTGAACATCTTGAAAAAATATTCCAGCCACATCAAGATGAAACATTAGAAGCCGAGATAATATCTGAACAAGCTGTGCAAGAAAGTAAAGAAATCCTACCGACAACACCAAAAGAAGTCGCGTGTGAGATAAAAACTAATATGAATATGAAAAAAGCTCCTGGCTACGATCTTATTACAGCAGAAATCTTAAAAGAACTGCCAAGGAAAGCTCTGGTAAAGCTCACCAATCTTATAAATGCAGCATTTAGAATCAAATATGTACCAAGCTTGTGGAAAATTGCAGAAGTAATCATGATCCCAAAACCTGGGAAACCACCACACATAACCTCATCTTATAGGCCAATTTCGCTATTGCCAGTCATGTCCAAACTCTTTGAGAAGCTTCTGGTAAAAAGGTTAAATCCGATAATCGAGAGTAAAAACTTAATCCCAAATCATCAGTTCGGTTTTCGTAACCAACACTCAACAATTGATCAAGTTCACCGAATAACCAGTATAATTGAGAAAGCACTAGAGGAGAAAAAAATCTGTTCAGCAATATTTCTAGACGTTGCCCAAGCATTTGATAGAGTGTGGCATGAAGGACTTAACCATAAATTAAGAAATCTTCTACCAATCCAATTTGCTAATATACTGGAATCTTACTTAAAAGATAGATTCTTCAGGATTAAGTTAGATGACACTTTCTCTGAATTGAAAGAAATCAACGCAGGAGTTCCACAGGGCAGTGTATTAGGGCCGGTTTTATACCTAATATACACTTATGATCTTCCTGCATTAGAAAACAATACAGTGGCGACTTTTGCAGATGATACGGCGATCTTAGCTGTTGGCACAAGCAACGAAGAGTCAACACAAAAGTTACAAACAGCAATAACTAAAATTTATAAATGGACAAAAAGTTGGCGAATAAAACTAAATGAAACTAAATCAGTTCACATCAACTTTACAAACAGGCGATTCGAACATATCCCGATTACCATAAATCAAGAAATAGTACCGTATGCGAGCACAGCTAAGTATCTCGGCATGACCCTGGATGCTAAACTGCGATGGAAAGCACATGTCAAGAAGAAAAGTGAAGAACTAAGAATTAAATACAGAAAGATGTATTGGCTGATGGGAAGGAACTCTTCTTTATCAACATACAACAAGCTGCTACTTTATAAGCAAATATTGAAACCCGTTTGGACGTATGGTATTCAACTTTGGGGTTGTACCAAACAGAGCAACGTAAATATCATCCAAAGATTTCAGAATATGGTATTAAGGAACATCGTTGATGCACCTTGGTATGTCAGGAACAATGATCTCCATAGGGACCTTAAAGTGGACCTCATCGTAAATGAAATTCAGGAGAAAGCGCGGAGACATGAAGAGAGGCTCCGGCATCATGTGAACATTGAGGCAACTCAGCTTCTAAGCAACACGAATTTAATACGTAGACTTAAAAGAACCAAACCTTTTGAGTTGGTGTAATTGTTAGCTTAAACAGCATTGTGCTGTGTAAAGCCCACTACAAAGATGTGGTTTAATTCAATTTACCAGACTCTATGGAACGCCAATGGGAAGAAGCCATAGATTAATATTAAGTTAGTAAATTAAGTCAGAAACAAATTGCTCATTAGTCCAGGAGACTAGATTGTAATAACATTAAATAAATAAATAAAATTTATTTTAACAAAAAAAAAAAAAAAAAAATAAACGTGAAAAAAAAATGTTGACTAGGTACGAGAGCGGAGTGAGAAATCCTTTTAGCACGATACACTTAGTCCAACGTTTTTCTAATTTTTCGATCCCTTCCGAATAATACGATTTCTCCAACCCTTCAAAATAGGCTTTAAGGCCTTCAAACAAGGCTTTAAGGGGCTTCAAATAAGGCTACCCTTCATCCACAGTTATGAAACGACGCAAAAACTCCTTTAAACTCCTTTTTATTTCGCTTAAACATCGCCAAACCTGCCTCTGAAGTTGTCACACGTGTGCGTTCTTGGTCGATTGTAAGCAAACGCGGCACCCAGCGCGCGGATAGCTTTTTCATATTCAAATGTTCGTGTAATATATTGCGCACACGTTCATCTGAGATGCCTACTATCTCAACTATCTCGCGCACTTTCACTCTGCGGTCTTGCAATACCGTATCATGGATTTTGTCAACCATCTTTGGTGTGGTGACTTCATTTGGGCGTCCTGAACCTTCGGCATCAGTTGTGCTTGTACGACCACAACAAAAATCAGTAAACCACTTGTGAATCATTTTAATCGATGGTGAAGAGTCCCCATAATATTTATCAAGCTTTGTTTTGGTTTGCGAAATGGTTTTTCCAATTAACACACGAAATTCACTTTTTTCCATGTTTGCAAAAAACAATGAGTTGTCTGTTTTCGGCTGTCAAAAGTAACTGAACTAAATGACAGATCTGTCTGAAAATTTTAATTTGGTATTGCCAAGAAGAGTATTATGGACTACTGAAGACTGAAAACAATTATATTTAGCGATGAATCAAGATTTGAGGTTAGTGTATGTGATCATCGAAAAAGAGTTATCACAACAAAAAACAAAGCATTCCACAAAGACTGCCTAAAACGAACAATTAAAGTGACAAAAGTGCACAATAATGGATATTATTCACAGTAATGGATATTATTCATAATAACGAACAATTAAGTTCCCAGCAGGTGAAATGGTTTGGGGGAATATATCTGCAAATGGTGTAGGCAAGTTACATTTCATTGAAGGTACCGTCAATGCTCAAAAATACCAGACAATTCTTGAAAATAACTTGTTGCATTCCATACCGACCTTATCGCCTGAAGGAAATTTTGAAGCATCATGCCATTCGGCAAAAACTACTAAAAAATGGCTGCAAGATCATAATATTCCTCTTCTTTATTGGCCCGCATGCAGTCCTAATTTGAATATTCATAAAATGAAGCAAGAACTGAGGAATCACCCACAGAGAAATATTACTGATTTGCGGCAAAAGTTACAGGCTATTTGGGATTGTTTTACCGATGAACAATGCGAAGCTCTTGATAAAACTATGTCTGCTCGTATAAAAGCAGTTATTAAGGCTAAAGGTGAAGTAACGTCTTACTAAAGCATAGTGTCCGAATATTTATGTATCAGCAAAGTTTGACGATAATGGGCGTGTTTTTTTTAATGTCGGAGAAATAAGAGAGGACAGATAGATAATACATCCGAGAAATTCGATGAATATTTTCTCTGATGTATCCGAGAAAAATAAATGATAGTTTTGTTAGCGTCGCAGAAATTAAACGTCAAATTAAAGATTGCCAAATAAATATTATCGTGTTCTTTTTATTTAAAATAAATGTCTGTCAAACAACAATCTGAACTTTCTTTCAGAGAAAAAAGATTCAAGCCGCATACTTCAAAAAAAATTCAGTAACTTTTATGGTAATTTCGCAACAGAAGAACTTGACGGACATAAAATTTTCTCAACTTTTCGGTAATTTTTTTCCCCTCCATACCAACTTAAAAAAAACATAAATCTTTTTTTCATACGAGAAAAAAAAATTATGTTTTTTAAGTTGGTATGGAGGGGAAAAAAGTTTACAAATTATATGAGAAAATTTTATGTCCGTCAAGTTCTTCTGTTGCGAAATTACCATAAAAGTTACTGAATTTTTTTTGAAGTATGCGGCTTCAATTTTAAAATTATCCGAGCGTAGAAAAAAACGACACAGAGAAATACATTTTTCCTCGGATACTAAAAAAAAAACGCGTATCTGTATTTTGACAGTTAAATTATTTCTCAGATTAATTCGACATGTTGAGTAGGTTAATCTACTAGCTCCGTAACCTTCTAGTAGGATACGCATCAATGTAAAGTTTATTGGTTTTAGATGAAAAATAATTAGTGTCCGAACATACATATATGTGTTGTCTTGTGACTAACAACTTGGGTATGTTTTTTTTTTTAATGCGAAATAACCAGAGAAATAATTTAACTGTCAAAATACAGATATGCGTTTTTTTTTTTAAGTTTTTTTAAGTTTCGAATACAATCTTTTTTCTCTGACAAAAAGTTCGGATTGTTGTTTAAAAGCAGTGCGCTTTTTGATAAATGCAAACATCACGACTGTTGTGCATTTAGGAAAAACATAACATTTTTTTAACAAATAAAACGACATTTTTACGACAGTAAAAAAACTGTCATTTATTTTTTATCGGATCCATCAGAGAAAATATTTATCGGATTTCTTCGATATAATATCTATTTGTTCTCTCTTATTTCTCCGACATTAAAAAAAAACACGCCCCGTCAAAAAAAAAAAAATAAATAATTACTAACAAAATTTAACTATCGATTGCATAGGTGGCTGAAACCGGGTCGAGTTTATAATGCTAACATTCCTTTCCTATCTTTCGGTCTTGTTATACTTATGTAAGGTGGTGTACGATGGATCTGGCATATCCGGGAATCTTGCTGAGGCTTGGTCGTACATCCGTATCAATCAATCAATCAATCAAAAGCAAAAAATCAATCTTTTCAACATCATTTTGGTTTGACGACACTGTTATTTAACGAATCTTTAAATAAAATTAATCTGGCATACTCACGTTATCAAACGGTAAGTATTCAAAAGACAATTATGGTTGAAAAAATTGAAATATTTATCTTGTTTTATAGCAATGATATCGTACAGTCAAAAATAATGATAATGATAAATACTCATGGTTTGTGTGTATTTTATGTAGTGTATGTAGTATAAAATTAATTTTTTCATTAATAAATGAAAGCCGATATCTTAAGATAACGTAGTGACGGGAAAATCATAATTTTTTGAAGCGAAATTTTTAGGGTGATGAATGCAGAAGTTTTATCACAAGAACAAAAATTGCATTTAAAAATAAATTTTAGCATTAATTATAAACATTACATTTCCGTCACTACATCATCTTAATGTGAAATCAGCCTAATACGAACTAATACTTATTACTTACTTCCATAGCCACCGGCATTAAAATTTGCTGAAATATAGCTAAATAATCAGCATTTGTCATTCCTGTTTTATTTAGAGGAATATTAAAATTGTATCCCTTCCCATTTCCGTCACCAATATAATCATAATCAGACTCTCTTAAATGTGGCCAAAATTTACCATGTTCAAAACGGTGAATAGAAAAGTATAAGACCCTTGGATCGTTATAAAACATTCTCTGTACACCTTGACCGTGATGCACATCATAATCTACAATTAGAATCCGGTTTACATTCAATCGGTCCAACGCTAATTTAGCTGCAATAGCAACATTATTAAAAAAACAATATCCATTGTATTCTGCTTTCATTGCATGATGACCGGGTGGTCGTATTATAGCCATCCCATTCTGACATTTTCCGGCAACTATATTTTCAACTAATTCAATTGTACTGCCACATGCTAATAAAGTTAAATAAAATGTTTTCGGATGAATATAAATCGCGTCATATCTAGAACTTAAATCTTCCAATTCGGCAACATTATAGTTTTCACAAGCTTGTTTTAATAATTCAAATTGTTCTTCAGTATGTTGCGCTAATATTTCGTCTTTGGTTGCTGTTCTTGGAATTAATTTATGACAGCGATCTAAGAGGTCTAATTCTTTAACTCTATTCATTACATTGGTAAAACGTTCAGGACATTCTGGATAATTTTTATCCCACAAACAAAAATGTTCTGCCATGCGTTCATCGTATATGATACCAGTTTTCCCACGAACATAGCCTATTGACTCCATTGCCTGTTGGAAAAGAGATAAAAATAATTGAAAATAAATTAAACATCTCATTTATATTATTTTAGTTAATAAAGATTGTGATAATATATTTAAGAATTATTTAAATAAAAATTAGGATCGAAGATGAGTAGTAGTGGCTATCTATTTTGGAGAATTATCATAATAAATACAGAACGTCTTGGTGCGGAATAACTGACTTCCCCAGTGGAAAAAAGCGCACAGTTTTTAAACATTTATTTATTTTGTTTACTGTAAGGCTACAGTAAGCCGACTTTTATAACAAGAAATAGACAGGAGGTATTAGATATTACACTTGTCTCAAACTTTTTGACGACTAGTCTATTAAACTGGAAAGTGCCGGAAGACCACTCCTTTTCTGATCATTGTTATCTTCAATTTGAAATGGACTTGGTTTCTCTAAACAGCCCTTTCTACAGGAACAGGAGGAAAACCGACTGGGATATCTTCAGAACTTTTCTGGGTAATTCACTACCAGTGCCGGTGCCTAAACCTCCAAAAACTACGGTAGAACTTGATGGCTTAGTGGACGAACTGTCCAGCGCTTTTAACGAAGCGGTACTGGGGTCTTGTCCTCTTAGTAGGCCTAGGGGTAAATCTCGGCCACCTTGGTGGTGAAAGGAGATTCAACAAATACGTCAGCGATGCAAAAGACTCTTTAAAATAGCAAGGAAAACAAAAGCCGCTGTAGACTGGGACTCCCATAAGGAAGTCCTCAAAATTTACAAATATCAACTAAGAAGTGCAAAGAACAAATCTTGGAGACTATACTGTGGCAAAATTCAGGAGTCTTCAGAGATTTCCAGGCTGCGTAAAGTACTATCTACTAGCCCTTCCATCCCAAGCTTTCTTCAAAGGCCGGATGGAGCATGGACCACAAATAGTATGGAATCGCTGGAACTACTATTGGAGACTCACTTTCCTGTTGTTCCGAATCTGCACCTGCTATATCAGCAGGTAATAGGGCCAGTAGCCTCGTAGGCCAAATTATTAGCAGAAGACAGATTCGGTGGGCGATTAGCAGCTTTAAACCATATAAGTCGCCAGGACCTGATGGTATTATCCCTGCGGATATACAAAAAACTACGAATCTAACCATTTCCAGGTTAGAGGTAATTTTTAGAGGCAGCCTAGAACTATGTCACATTCCCAGTAAATGGACGGAGGTGAAGGTTGTTTTCATATCTAAGGCGGGAAAATGCCCACACTGCAGTCCCAAAGACCTTAGACCGATTAGCTTGTCTTCTTTCCTTTTCAAAATACTGGAAAGACAAATAGAAGCTCATATTAGAGGCACGATTGTGCCGGCAAAGCTGTCTACATCTCAACATGCCTATTGCAAGGGGAGATCTGTAGAAACTGCTCTTCATTCTCTTACATATTTTATTGAAAAATCTTTCGAATATGGAGACTACGCGATGGTAACCTTTTTGGACATTGAGGGAGCCTTTAACAACTCGGCACTTTCGAATCTAGGAGAGGATGAATCTCTCAAGGACTGGATAGATCAAATGCTTTAGAGGCAGGATCATAAATGCCAGTCTGGGGAAATCCTCCGCCAGAAGATTTGCAAGCAGAGGCACGCCGCAGGGTGGCGTACTGTCCCCCCTGCTTTGGAACTTGGTCATAAATGATCTGTTGCTGAGACTGGAGGATAGCGGTTTCAAGGTGGTTGCCTATGCGGATGACGTCGCTATTGGTGTCCGTGAAAAATATCCCGGGACACTTAGTGAGCTTTCAAAATGCTCTGGGCATTCTTTCATTATGGGCCAATGGTTGTGGGCTGAATGTGAACCCACACAAAACCGAATTGGTTCTCTTCTCCAGGAAATATAAAATTCCTCATGTCTATCCTCCCACTTTAAATGGGTTCCACTTGGCTATTATAGATGAAGCAAAGTTTTTGGGTCTCGTTTTGGACAGTAAATTAAACTGGAAACCTAATATTATGGAAAGAGTAAAGAAAGCTACGGTAGCGCTATACTCTTGCAAAAATGCCATTGGGAAAGGTTGGGGCTAGAGCCCCACATGGTCCTTTGGCTATACACAGCAGTAGTTAGACCCATTCTTCTGTATGGGGTAACAGTCTGGTGGCCTGCTCTGGACAAAACTGTCAACCTAAAGTTGCTGACAAAAGTTCAGAGAACAATCTCTCTGTGGATCAGTGGTGCACTGAGGAGCACATCCACTCAGGCACTGGAGACTCTGCTATTTCTGACTCCTCTAGATATCTTGGGAAAACAGTGAGCAGCTTGCACTGCCATACGACTGAAATCCACGTTAATGTGGACCTGCAATAATACAGGGCACTCATCTATACTTAGTAACAAAGGGTTTCCCAAGACCACCGACTATACTGTCCCGTCACTATCTTTTGATAGGAAGTTCCGGACTATTATCCTATCCAGAGAGGACTTAATGTTGGATGCAGTTTCGGAACCAGGAGTTTTAAACTTTTTCACTGATGGTTCAAAACGGGACGGAAGAGTAGGGGCTGGAGTGCTCTGCGAGGAACTTATGTTAAACCTCTCCTTCTGTCTCCCTGACTACTGTAGCATTTTTCAAGATGAAGTAACTGCGATAAAGGAAGTCGTGAACTGGTTGACGTATAACGTAATATCGACTTGTGATATTCGCATATATACGGACAGCCAGGCTACCATTAAACCGCTTCAATCACACCTTCTCACGTCGAAAGTAATCCAGAACTGCCTCTCATCTGTTAACGAGATGACAGATCAGTTCAACATCCATATCATATGGGTGCCAGGACATTTCGTTAGTACGAGGAAAATAAAAGCCGATGAACTGGCTCGACGTGGTACAACGGACCACATCTCAAACAGCAAAAAGGATATTGAAATGCCTCTTGCGGTATGTAAACTGCTGCTTCAGGAGGAAGCTAGTAAGTTGACGAATGACAGATGGTCAAATAGTACCTCATGCGTAATAACTCGGCAGGTCTGGCTAAAGTTGAACTCGGCGAGATCCAAACAGCTGATCTCACTTCAGTGGAGTAAAATCAGTGTGGTTGTTGGAGTGATTACAGGACACTGTCTCATAGGCAGACATGCGAGTAGACTTGGTTTCTTCTCACATGACTACTGTCGTAGTTGCGAGGACGAAGAGGAGGAAGAGACAGTACTTCATCTTCTTTGCACCTGTCCTCGTCTGGCACGAAACAGACTGAATTTTCTAGGGGCCCCCCTTTTCAACGACCTGACGGGGCTCAGCAGGATGGACGTCAGGAGTATCCTGCACTTCATAGCAAGCTCAAAGTGGTTTCAATGAGTTGGGGGAAAATTGTTAAATTGTGGTACGGCTACGGACCTTTTTGTGTCTATGCCTGGTCCTAGTAGACCGCCACCCAAACCTAACCTAACCTCAGGCTACCCAAAACAATCAGAAAACAGTTATTAAGCCAAAATTCGGAGTTTGCATTCAAATTTGCGTTAACTGTAGGCGGTTTATAGCTATTTATTGGAAAAAGTGATTTTTTGATTGAAAACTGTGGTAGGTTCTATTACTATTTTCGATGTTCGCTAGAGTTCATTAGGTCAATTCCCGTTTAACGAGATGGAATGGAATGTTCGATTTAATTATTATCTTTAGTAATCTCATTCGACAAATTTATATTCTAGGTCTCTCAGAGATTTTATTTTTAGCACTGCTATTTTCTCCGTAAAAAGCCTCTAGGCATTGTAAGCGAATTGTAAGCTCAGTGGGCGTACTATTCGTTTGGAACACCTGCCTACGCGTAATATTTGAGAAAAATAAGATTTTCTAAGACCATGCTGCGAATTGGTTCAAAAGTTAAATATTTTAACTGTGGTTAAACTGTGGTTTAACCGGTTTTCTGTGTGAAATCAGTTAAAATGTTAAAATTATCGGAGACGGGAGGCTAATTGTGCGCAGAAAACCAGGAGAATGCCTTAGCGATGTTTGCATTCAATAAATCTGAAGGATTAATGGTTTAGGGCTGCTTTAGTAATAGTGGCTTGGAAGAAATTGCTTTTGTTTATCCAAATGACAATAAAGAAGTGTACCTGAATGTTCTTGAAATTCACCTGAAGCCATCAGTTATGCAGCTGTTTGCTGAAACTGAGAGCTTCATATTCCAACAATGCGCCAGCACATCGGGCAAACATGGTAACTGTAATTTTTTTTTTGAATATTGAACAGTTCTAAATAATAATATCTATAAAATCTAGGTCAAAAATATTGACAAATGTTGCTAACTTAGATTTTATTTATCTTTATAAGCGATTGAGTAATTAAATAACAACAGTATTTACACATGCAATGTGAAATGTTGTTATGCAATGGCCCCCTTATAGCCCAGATATGAAACCTATTGAAAATATTTGGACTATTATGAAGAAGCAAGTTCGACAAAATAATCCTGAACACTAGATGAATTATGGAGCAAATTCAGCTGGCTTGGAACAGTATAAAGATGGTGTCATTGGAAATTTGATTGGTCCAATGAATAAGAGGTGTTCAGCAGTGATTAGAAAAAATCGTGGTCATAGAAAATATTAAATTTCTAGAACTATGTTTAACACGTAACAGGTTTTTAATATGGTTTTATTTTATCTCAAAAATTTACCCGCGTGGTAAAATAAAATATATACATTAAAAAAAAAAAAATTGATACGTAACAGTATATTATTGCTAAAAACATTATATCAGGGTGTATGGCTAATTATTAATCAGTTCACACAGCGCCACAATCATAATCATTTTTTTTTGTTTTATCGCATTATAAAAATTCTACCGCGACAAAAATATTCTCACTTGACGTTCGAATCCATTGTGTATTGACATAAATTTTGTTTTGACATAAGTGCTACTTAGGGTCTGCTCGAATACTGTGGTAATTATTTTCTCATTGTAGTTTTTGACACTTCAAAGGTAAAATATTCTCCTTCTCTCATCTATTCAGATATTTGCAAAAATAAAAAATGGGAAATTGTAGCTAATCCTATCATCCACATAAAAATACTGGCACTCGCAGCACTAAGGATTGTGTTTATTTTGACAAAGCTACGCCATGTTGTTTGCATTATATTGTGTTATTCCAAAAGTACTACATGAGGAAAAGTGCGAATACATTTTATCCATATATAAAAATGAGACGGACACACTAAAACTTTCTTTTCTTTCAAAATGCTACTACGATCTTTTAAATGTTGAGCAACTTTTACGAAAAATGATAAACAGGTTCATTTTTCGATTTTTCAATTCTTCTTCGCTAAAAAAGTTGTGGATTGCAGTAAGTAGTGTTAAATAACACATTTTTAATATGCATCTTCATAATGGAAGGAAATAAAAATAAAATTAATACTTTTATCGTACATATTCTGTCTTTTAAAATAGAGCAACAGGTTAAATGTAAATCAGCTACTAGTTTCCTATTTTATGATAGATGTACTAAAAATTGACTTTGGTATGCGTCCATGCTAAAATACAAACTTTTAATTTGTGTCTTTACTCATAAAAGGGAAAATCTGTAGTCTCGATAGCATATCTGGATAAAAAGTAAGATTTTCATGTACAATTAATAAGTTATGTAATTCAAGGAAATTAATTAGAAACGATAACTGTTGAATAAAATGTTATTCTTGATTAAAATAAACTGAATCAATTGCAGTTTAACCACAAGAATAGAGAACATCTGGATGCGATCTATTGAGATCTATCGAGACTTATAAAAAAACACGGCTACTATATAACAAAGGGTTTTCCAAGACACCGACTACACTGTCCCCTCACTATTTTTTGATACAAAGTTCCGGAGCAGGATCCCATCCAGAGAGGACTGGATAATGGATGCTGTTTTGGAACCAAGAGTTTTAAAATTTTTCACGGATGGTTCAAAACGGGATGCAAAAGTCGGTCAAATTTATGTTAAACCTCTCCTTGTCTCTCCGACTTTGAAGCATTTTTCAAGCTGCGATAAAGGAAGTCGTGGTCTTGTTGCGGTATAATGTAACATCGACTTGTGATATTCGCATATATACGGACAGTCAGGCTGCCATTCTCTTAACGAGATGACAGATCAGTTTAACATCCATATTATATGAGTGCCAGTGCCAGGACATTTCATTACTACAGAGAATATAAAAGCAGAAGACCTGGCTCGACGTGGTACAACGGACCACTTTTCAAAAAGCAAAAGGGATATTGAAATGCCTCTTCGTTATGCAAACTGCCGCTTCAGGAAGAAGCTAGTAAGTTGACGAATGGCAGATGGTGAACTAATGCCTCATAAGAGCGTAATAACTCGGCAGGTCTGGCCAAAGTTGGACGAGACCTCACTTCAGCGGAGTCAGATCAGTGTGGTTGTTGGAGTGATTACGGGGAACTGTCTAATAATTTGATTATGTGTGTAAATAATACAAATATACTTCTACGTGGGTGGTTTGGCGTCTATTGGAAGGGGCTCCGTAACCTTCCAGTAGGCCCAAGTGTACGTACTGCCTCCTCGCGGCACCACTGGTAACTGAAACCATTAGGCAGAATATGGTCTTTTGGAACAGGCTAAAATACGGCGCTAAAGGAGAAAACCTTGACAAAAAACCCTAATCTAAGATGGAACAGCATATACCGAAGAATGAATGGCTGATAGATTAATTAGTTTATATATGCGGACTCTGGATACCAGGCACCCTCCAGTTTTATTTAGCCTTCCTGTAGCAAAGCTGGATGACCTACTGGCGACTTTTTTAATCCCAGCAACTCGCAAGAGTTAAATCAAAATGGTAGACGAGGCACGGGAAGGAATACACGGGAGTGGGTCTGCCCTCTCGAAGTCCTTGAGTCCCAATGCTACCGTTTTTCTAGCAGAAGTAAATGTTATTACATCTAGGAGAAAGAGCAATGAGCCCAGATAGTATGTAACGCGTGTAGAGGTACTTCCTACAGTGAACATCAGGGAGGGAGAGCAATGAGCCCAGATAGTATGTATCGCGTGTAGAAGAACTTCCAACAGTAAACATCTAGGAGGGAGAGCAATGAGCCCAGATAAGTATGTCCCAGCAACTCGCAAGAGTAAAATCAAAACGGTAGACGAGGCACGGATAGGAATATACGGGAGTGGGTCTGCCCTCTCGAAGTCCTTGAGTCCCAATGCTACCGTTTTACTAGCAGAAGTAAATGTTATTACATCTAGGAGGGAGAGCAATGAGCCCAGATAGTATGTAACGCGTGTAGAGGTACTTCCTACAGTGAACATCTAGGAGGGAGAGCAATGAGCCCAGATAAGTATGTCCCAGCAACTCGCAAGAGTAAAATCAAAACGGTAGACGAGGCACGGATAGGAATATACGGAAGTGGGTCTGCTCTCTCGAAGTCCTTGAGACCCAATGCTACCGATGTTCTAGCAGAAGTAAATGTTATTACATCTAGGAGAAAGAGCAATGAGCCCAGATAGTATGTAACGCGTGTAGAGGTACTTCCTACAGTGAACATCTGGGAGGGAGAGCAATGAGCCCAGATAGTATGTATCGCGTGTAGAAGAACTTCCAACAGTAAACATCTAGGAGGGAGAGCAATGAGCCCAGATAAGTATGTCCCAGCAACTCGCAAGAGTAAAATCAAAACGGTAGGCGAGGCACGGATAGGAATATACGGGAGTGGGTCTGCCCTCTCGAAGTCCTTGAGTCCCAATGCTACCGTTTTACTAGCAGAAGTAAATGTTATTACATCTAGGAGGGAGAGCAATGAGCCCAGATAGTATGTAACGCGTGTAGAGGTACTTCCTACAGTGAACATCTAGGAGGGAGAGCAATGAGCCCAAATAGTATGTATCGCGTGTAGAAGAACTTCCAACAGTAAACATCTAGGAGGAAGAGCAATGAGCCCAGATAAGTATGTCCCAGCAACTCGCAAGAGTAAAATCAAAACGGTAGACGAGGCACGGATAGGAATATACGGAAGTGGGTCTGCTCTCTCGAAGTCCTTGAGACCCAATGCTACCGATGTTCTAGCAGAAGTAAATATTATTACATCTAGGAGGGAGAGCAATGAGCCCAGATAGTATGTAACACGTGTAAAAGTATTTCCTACAGTAGACATCTAGGAGGGAGAGCAATGAGCCCAGATAGTATGTATCACGTACCGGTCGACAGTATTATCAGGTTCATTAAGAGCCTGAATATTGGCTGAACGGATAATTAAGTAGGGTTGATGCACAAAAGATCTTTTAGGTCGCAGTGCGAGGTGGCTTAACGCCCACATGGCCCTCAAGTAATAATAATAATATTTCTACGTGTTATTCATAAAAAATAATTTAACAAATTTGCTTACACAGGAATAGAGCTGTGTGAATGTGATGAAGAAAAAATTGTAAGTGAATTTGGTTGTATTAGTATAATTCGCTAATACAAATATACAAAATATTCATCGAGGAAAACATTACAATGAGAGAATACAAATTATGACGAAAAAAAAACGTATTAGAGTATTAATTTTTTTAAATATCATAACAAGATGTAACATAGAAACGAACATTCTGTACATTACATTCTGTATATAAAATGAAAATTGTGGTACAATCAGTCGTATCCGCGACCTGATAAGAAGGATTGATTTTTTCATAATCATAAACTCATCAGTTCGAAACTGGATTAAATTTTATTTATTTATTTATTTTTATTTATTTCATTACAAAAATTATAACTATATCACATATACATATAATTACGAAAAAAAAAAAAAATGAAATAAATAAGGAAGTGCCTTTTGACCCACAAGGTCAGTAGCAGGCATCCCATTAGCTAATAATAATAAAATACAATAATTGGAAAAATAATAGTTAAAAAAATACTACACAATCAACCATACGATGTAAATAATCATATAACAAAAAATAATTTAAGCAATTTAAAAAGATTTGTTATAAAAAAAATCAAAAAAAAAAAAATCAGTTTTAAATTATTGAACCCCTCATTTCACAACATCATTCCCTATTCATGCAAAAACTTACCTCTCCTCAAATAACTAGCATACAAAATTATAAGTGAAAAATTAAATAATGATTCTAAACAAAAAATCAATATTACTAAATTGGACTAGCCAAACTTTCAAACTTGCCAGGAATTTAGATTTAGAGTTCAAGCTACGGATATCAATCGGAAGTTTATTAAAAATGGTTAGAGCAGTTACTAAAAAATAATTATAATTTTGGAACGCTTCTAAAACGCATGACATTTTTACGCAGTAAATAACTGTAAATTCGCTTACAATCTTTCAGAAATATTAACTTTAAAATAAATTAGTTTTATTTTATTCCGAAAGATAGTGCTTTCTCTATAGATCCGAAAGAGGCAGCACGATCAAAGAAAAAGTACAGAGTTTTCCGAAAGAGGCAGCACAGTCAAAAAAGCAGTACATAGCGTTTGCCACTAGATGTCACTACAGAATCAAAAAATATTTCAAATGGAGATAGACAAAATCAATTTAATTATCACGCATAATCACTTTTATTACACGAAAATATTTTTGTTTATGTTTACAAAATTCACATATAAAAATGTCATACAATTTTTGACAACAAACGGCTCAGTGGTTAAATCTGTGGCGTTTGGATCGGGAGGTACCTGGTTCGAATCCCGATAGGGGCGGGATGCAAAAGGGATTTTTCATCATCTGATCCGATCGGTGATGACGATGAACACAACTATGACCCCCTGTTGAGAGTGCAGAATCCATGGGCAACCCACCTTTCATATGAGCACTATAGACACAGACTGGCATGAAGCAATGCAATGTGCAGGTGGTTTATACAAAACGGGTCTATAGCCGTACGTCCTCGATTTGGCAACTACTGCGTAAAGTAGGACGGTAAAAGTTAATTGCGAAAGAGTTGGGAGTGCCTTGAGCCCCAGAAAAGATTGCATAGAATAAAATGAAAAAAAAAAAAATATTTAGACACCTAGTGGCATTATGTAAAAGTTGCTTGTGTTTTCGGAGTTTTCCGAAAGATGGTAGCTCTTGCGGTTGTAGAAAATTTGACATTTAAACATGATCTATTGACCTTTTTCCTCATCTGTCAAATACAGATTATTTGAAACGTCAAACGAGCGCGTAGGACAAGATAAAGTGAAAAGTGTATCAATTTGAAGTAAAAAAGTATTAAATTAGCGAGTATTAGTAATTTTGAAGGTTTTTAATTTATTAATTAAACAAAACAATTATAATTATAACATTTTACATCATAATAAATAAAATATTTTAATAGATAAGTGTTATATTTTGTGAAAATGCCACTAACGTGTAGTGTATTTAAGTGCCAAATGAAAGCAGATAAACACGATGGAATACACTTTTATAGGTTTCCTGTTATTCCAAAAAGGTGCACAAAATACAAAACTCTGGCTGAGGAACGCCAGCGAGCTTGGGTGAAGGCAATTAATCGGAAAGATTTAAAAAAAACAGCCTTAAGATACTCTACATTTCATATCCGGAAAATCTGCTAAAAGCCTAAATTAGATGATATTTTAAACCCTGACTGGATTCCAACTCAACATTTGGGTTATAAGAAAAATCAACAACCTCTACATCCAGATATGAGCGAATGAAGAAGTTATGAGCGAATGAAGAACCGATTATAGCTATTTCCAAAAAAATTAATGAAAACATGTATTTCGATTATATGGTGAAAATATCTTGCGCAGTTTTCAATTTGAACTCACCAATTTTAGGAGATAATGAATAAAAGACAATACATTATAAATAAGATTATTTAATATAAAACTAAAATTGTATAAAATCACATAATAAATTCATTTAATCAGTTAATTCATAATCAGAAATAAATTTGTATAAAATCACATATGTGTACAGTTAATTCTCATTTTATCACATGAATCAATAAAATGCGCTTGTATACTTCATGCAAAGCAAATAATACGGCCCTAATCTGGGAACAACACTCTCCTAATCCTGCCACACAAGTGCAGTGTCCGTTGTGAATGAAGCCCGTAACGTCATGATGGGTCCATACTTTTAATGGTGGTAAATTTAGTGACTGATAATGAAGTACCTGCTCAAAAAAGTTTTAACATTATTAATTTAAAATATGTAATTTTTTTAAAGAATTTACTTTGCCAAACACAATGTGTGCATTTTGGTGCTTTTTACCGGTTAAATATTGGACCCAACCGCTTTTATATACAATAGTTTGTAGGCCTCTAACGACTTGAACGCTTTTAATTCGTTGGACGTGTAATATGACTTCTTATTTCCCAGATACTGGAATATTTCGAAAAACGTCACATTTGTTTGCAGATTTTGCTCATCAAGCTTCATCAAGTATGGGTCACTCTTGAATCCTGAAATTTTCACCTCGTACCGCTGTCTCTCAGGTCCCGAAAGGCTCATGGCATATTTAGATAATACCGAGATCCTCTTGTTATCATCCATTTCTAGAAATTTACAAAAAATTATTCAAAACATATAAATTTGTTATAAGAACATAACCTAACACTTTTAAAAAAACACTCTTTTCTACTTACTTTTCAAGAAATTTTTATAAATTTCTATTAATTTTTAATTCTAATAAAGTTTAGAAATAAATCAGTGTAAAATAAATTAAAAATCACACTAATTAATTAAAAAATACAAAAAATTCCACAGCTCAAAATTATACTTTGTCCTACACGTTCACAAAACACCAAATTTTATCTGTCAAAAATTTTGGAGGAAAAAGGTCAATTGACGATTGGAGTATCACGGGTGCCACGTAGCGGATAATTTTTCAACTGAGGCTACAGATTTTTTCGTGTTGATTGTGTGTTTTGACTTGGTTTAGATTTTTTTTTCTTATAATTTAGGTTGGTTTTCGTAAATAATTTGGTCTTGCATAATCTAGACGTTAATTCGATTTTTGTCACATTTTTTTTTAATTTTATGAAACCAGTTCAATTTAGATTATTACCGCGAGAGACGTTTTCTCTACTTTTACAATCGTCAATATTTCCAATCGTAAATTAAGGGCAGTAGTTTACATTTTCCAACAATGATGATTTTTTTTATAGATCTTCGATTATTTTGTCATATTACAATTTGCTTTTTTTGTATTTTTTATTAAGTTTTTTATTAAAAATGCCCACAAAAAGCACAAGCCAAGCGCAAAAATTAATATTTTGAATTGCTATTGTATTGACGATTGGAGCATCACGGATTCCACCTAGTTGAAAATTTTTTAAACTGAGCTAGCTGATAATTTGACGTTCGAAATTATTGTAAACAATTCCAATTTTGAACTGTAAATACAATTTTCACTTACCAGATTACTAATAATTGCAAATAATTCCAATTTTGGACTATAAAAACATTTTAAATTACCGCAATGCTAAATTTTCTTTCGTCGCATTTGTGACAAATGTCATTTTATCAGATGAATCATTTAAACTTTTTTCCTCGAGAGGCGCTTTCTCTACTTTTACAGTCGTAAATAGGTTTATATTCAAATTTCATCATCTTTTTCGGTTTGTTCGTTTCTGAACTTAACATTGTGACAATGTTTAACGGATTTTCATATATTTTGAAATATTTAACTTAAAACCCGGAACGAAACGAATATTGTTTGCCTCGGCCTTTAACTGTAGAAACATCACCCCATTATGTTTTCAATTAACTTCAAATTTTGTAAACATAATTTTGTAAATAGATGCTGGTTTTTCACATTTATCGTCAACATAAAAAAATCGTCGGTGCCGTTTTTGAGAACATGTAGTTTGCAGTTTCCTCTTTCACTACAACCCCTTTTATTTTAGAGTGTAAGAACTCAAAAGTTAATACAAACTGTTTATTAATAAAACCTGTCTATGTGCAATATTTCGACGTATATGTACTACATATCAATATTTGTGGGAACAACAAAAATAAAAAAATTCATAACTGGAACAACGGAACGATGGACACGACATTTTATAAATCATAATTTTGGAGTTCTGGTTATCTAAATTCGTCGAGAAATGTGAAAATCAGGAACACAATTTCTTTGGCGATTACAATACTTATCCCAACATAATAAATTCATTATGGGGAAAGCAAAAAAGATTTATTAAATGTTGAATCATTACGTAACCAGTGATTCAATAAGAATTATAGGAAGGAGGTAAATGTATAAGATTATATCACCCCTTATAATTTAACGAGTAATTTCTGTCAAATCATTTCTATTTTGAATTTAATTTTTATGGAATCTCAAAATACGAAATTTTACTCAACCACACAACTTTTAGCATCAATCAAATATAGTTAATTAAGCTTACCGTTTGATAGATATCCTTTAAAATAACGTTATCACAATCTTTATTATTCAATTTTTGTCGCCCTCGTTTTTTTGCTTCTATTAGGGCTGTATTTCTTTTCTCATCAACTTGTTTTTTCATAGAACGAGTCTGTATTTTAGCTTTTTGCGCTCCGTGACGTGTGACTGCTGGTGAATTCTGGAAAATATTTGATAAGAAATTATTTAAGTAAACAGCTCATTCATTGTGTATAAGATAAATATAAAGAATTTATTATCATGCTTTTCTGAAAAAAATAATATATTATGTTTGTACATAAATGATAAGATTAATTTATTTTGATGTTTACGTTTTATAATGAAAATAAAAACACCTATAATCTACGTTGTTGTGATATTTCTTAGTTATTTGCCCTGTTATTCGGCATTCAATAAAGGAAAAAAAGAATAAAACTTTTAACGTGTTACGTCTTACATTTCGGTATAAAGGACGTTCCAAATTTAAAGGGAAAATTTTCGGGAAGTGATCGACCATAAAAAAACTAAGCTCCAAACCCATGTAATGTTTTTCTCAGTATGGCTTAGTTTTCCAGAAAACGTCAAAATAAACAAATAAACGCATTTTACTGATACCCTGTTAAACATTATCACCGTTATCCTACATGAGCTGCAATAAATAAATTTAAGATTTACTTTTGCAGTAATTTAAGAGCCTCTAAAATGTAATAATAGGTTTTATTTGTTTCGCTCGTTTTCAAATAAACAGTAAAATCAACAGTCATACTCATAACCATCACTTTTTGGCAGTTTTTTTTAAATTTGTTTTAAAATGTATATTGCTCGAAATGTTGAATATCTTCTCGCAAACATATTTGTTAAACGTAATAAACAGATTAATTAAAACTTAAACAAAAGTTCTAATGCACCGTCTGCTCGGTAAGGAAACAGAGTTTTAAGGTAAGTACGTTTTCGATTTGTTTCTGTTTACTTGGAAATAAGCAACGAGAAAAAAATATTAAGAGCTATTTTGTTGCTGTTGAAATTTTCAACAATTGTTTGATTGGGAGTGTTTGACCAAGCTATAAACAAGACCCCAGAGATGGCCGGGCCTCACCGAACACCCTGTTAAGGGGATTTAGGTAGGTTTAATTAGTAATGCTAGAAATTGACCCGGTTACAGACACGGTTATAGCCAATAGTTAGTAACACAATGACAACACTTTTTTAATCTAATTTTATGGTTTATTAAAAATTAAAACTGCATTCTGAAATAACATTTATTAGTTTGCTCAGTTCTGACCACTTCTGGAAAGCCTAATCGTAATTTATTTAAATTTAACTTAAAGCTTATAAAACAGTAGCTAGAGGCCACCTAACATAATAAATATAAAATATAATTAGTATCAGATACTTATGGTATTCAAATAATTTCCACCTCACTGCCAGACTCACTGTCGCAACTTAGAACTACTTACAATTTAGCTCAAATTACTATTATAAATATAGAATTTTCGCAAACCTGCCTCTAAAAGAGTGTACTATCACATGGTCGCGAAAATAATGTCGCCTGTTCGAACATAAATAAAACAGTTAATTATGATTTAAAAAAAAGCATATTTATCTCATTGTTTGTATACAGATTCAACTTTAAAAAAAAATACATTTTATAATTCTAATGTGAACTCCGGTAAAACTCCCGCACTTTTTTCGAAACTCTCCGCATTAAAGTCTGCACACAACTTTCAGTCATTTGTTTTTGGGTCGACATCCACATTTTGGAGAATTCTTCTATAGTTCTAGTCATTTTACCTTTCTTCCGTAAAAATCCTTTTATTTTCGCCCAATATGTTTCAATTGGGCGAAGTTGTGGACAATTTGGTGGGTTGTGACTTTTAGGTACGACTCGAATATTGTTACTTTCATAAAAGTTCATCGCCTTACCAGAATAGTGTATTGTAGCCAAGTATGGCCAAAACAGCACTGGTCCTTCGTGCTTTCGAATGAAAGGAAGAATTCTTGTTTTCAGGCAATTTGCAGTGTAAGAATCCCCATTCATTGTACCCTGTGTAAAGTATGGCCGGGTCCTTTTTCCACAAGTACAGATTCCTTGCCAAACCATGACTTTCTTTGAGAATTTTTCGACGCCAATTGTACATTTTTTTTCATGGATGCTCCGCCCTTTCATCTTAGTGTAATACTAAGGGCCAGGAATTTGTTTTGTATCAAGCTTCATATAGCTTTCGTCATCCATTAATATGCATCCTTTGAAATTTGTTAGATACTCATTATATAACTTTCTGGCCCTTATTTTTGCTGTTTTTTGTTGTTTCTCGTCACGAAGAGGTATTTTTTTCTTCTTTCTGGTTTCTAGATTTCGATTTTTTTTTATTTTTATAACCGTACTTTTACAAACACCAACTTTTTTTGCAACTTCATTGGCCGATAGTGACGGATTATTCGTATAAAGACGAACAACTTTATTGGCAGCCATTTTGTTCATCACACCACTCGGACGACCAGATCTCGGTTTTTGATTAACGGTGCCTTCCTTACGAAATCTTTTCAAGCATCTTTGGACTGTTCTTATACTTGTATCACAAATTTTTGCAAGTTTTTTTGTGCTCAATGTGGAATCACTAGCGAATTGTACTAAAATTTTTTTGCGCACATCTTCCCTTGTCGGTGTCATTTTGATAACTAATGAATAACTACGATGCAACTTATAATGCGTTTAAAACAATAAATAACGAGTATAAAAAACAAAACACAAAAGGAAAAGGACTACTATATCAAAAGTTACAACTATACGAAAAGGCGACATTATTTTCACGACCATGTGATAGTTTGATCTGCGACGGACGTTGCCCTGTAATGAATTATAGTTAGCGATACCAGTAGCTAAAATTAAAATGATACGACGGTATTAGTTTCTAAAGAATGCAGTCCGAGCTGTTGTGCTTGTAAATTAAGAACAAACAAGAATCAAGACAAAACCATTTCTAAACTACATATCCATTGGATATTTTAAATTTCTATAAGCTGAATCGCGTTTCTCGGGTGTCTGTTGCGATTCACTCATCACGATGTGCTGAAAACGAATTTTAATGAAAAGTTCTGTCACTAAAGAAAATCATAGTGAACCTTATTGAAGGGAGTGTTCTGAGCTCGGAAAAGTTGAAAATTAAGGAAAATCATAGTGAACCTTATTGAAGGGAGTGTCCTGAGCTCGGAACAGTTGAAAGTAAAATCATTGGAAGTACCGTTTTTTTTTGCGGCAATTTTAAAATTTAAATAAATTTCACAATATGAATGCTTCTTTTATTAGGCTATTGTCTATGTCGAAAAAAACAGGGGTAAAAGGAACTAATTCGTTAAAGGTATTTTATTGTTTCATATGTTGGATGGTATCCGAACAATGATAAATCCACAAAGTGCTATTAAATTTAGGCTTGGACTTTTGAGAACTGAGTAAATTAGAGTAAATTTGGACACCTTATATCATAGTTTTTTAACTATAACTCAAAAACTATGCATTTTTAGTAGGTACACATTATACGAGTTTTTGTAGAGAATTAAATTTCCTACCGAAATGACACTTTAAAATGTCAAAAAACTTTTGTTTTAAACAAATTAAGTCAAAAAAACTAAAACCAAATAAAACAAAAAACCGAAAAATTTCAATTTTTTGTTTTTTTTTTAAGTTTTTGTGTAGAACTCTTTTCTGAGTGGGTTTAGGTATAGGCATTTGTTCACAAAAAAGAAAGCTGACGTAATTCCCGTCAAAATGGTGTCCGTCAAAAGTATTTCTGATTAACGATGGCTGAGATAGAGACATTCAAAGTTACCAACTACCACCTTTATACCATGTGATTTTAATTTTTTCATGCAAAATTTTTTTAATTCAACACAAAAATTATTTCCGGTTTATCAATGAAATACCTTTATCATTATCATAAATGTACGGAAAATAATTTTTGTATTGAATAAAAAAAATTTTGCATGAAAAAATTAAAATCACATGGTATAAAGGTGGTAGTTGGTAACTTTAAATGACTGTATCTCAGCCAACGTTAATCAGAAATACTTTTGATGGACACCGTTTTGACGGGAATTACGTCAGCTTTCTTTTTTGTGAACAAATGCATATACCTAAACCCACTCAGAAAAAAGTTCGACACAAAAACTTAGAAAAAAAAAACAAAAAATTGAAATTTTTCGGTTTTTTGTTTTATTTGGTTTTAGTTTTTTTGACTTATTTTGTTTAAAACAAAAGTTTTTGGACTTTTTATAGTGTCATTTCGGTAGGAAATTTGATTCTCTACCTACTAAAAATGCATAGTTTTTGAGTTATAGTTAAAAAACTATAAGGTGTCCAAATTTACTCTAATTTACTCAGTTCTCAAAAGTCCAAGCCTAAATTTAATAGCACTTTATGGATTTATCATTGTACCATCCAACATATGAAACAATAAAATACCTTTAAAGAATTAGTTGCTTATTGAATGACATAGACAATAGCCTATACATATACGTCGTTTTTCATTTAGAAGTTTGAGATTTGTCTGTATTATCAATTAATATGATTTTTTCGGATTTTTATAGAGAAAATATATTATTTTTAATAGCATTCCCATTATTACGACTTGTCGGTCAATAAAATAAAGAGGCTCTCTTCCCACAATACATCTACCAAAAAAAAAAAAGGAAAAATTCACCCACCCCCCCCCTCCCCCCCCCCTCCCCTATGATTTGAAAAAAGTATAAAAAAACGACTTTTTAGGTTGTTTTATTAAACTACCGCTACATTACAAATATTAATGAAAAAACTAATGTTGCCAGGTCATTTTAATGTTAGATGCAGTTTAATGTACTCCTAATAGTCCTGTATTATTTTCCCCCCTTCATGGGATGTAGCGCCAGCGGAAGAAAGAAGAAGATGTAAATAATCATATAACAAAAAATAATTTAAGCAATTTAAAAAGATTTGTTATAAAAAAAATCAAAAAAAAAAAAAATCAATTTTAAATTATTGAACCCCTCATTTCAAAGACAACATCATTCCCTATTCATGCAAAAACTTACCTCTCCTCAAATAACTAGCATACAAATTATAAGTGAAAAATTAAATAATGATTCTAAACAAAAAATCAATATTACTAAATTGGACTAGCCAAACTTTCAAACTTGCCAGGAATTTAGATTTAGAATTCAAGCTACGGATATCAATCGGAAGTTTATTAAAAATGGTTGGAGCAGTTACTAAAAAATAATTATAAAAATGCGTTTTGGAAAATTTTGGAACGCTTCTGAAATATTCTGATACTTAGTTTTAACGAAATTTCAAATAACTTATCGAAATTTGTACGAAATTATGTTGGATCGCGAGTTTAGTATGAAAAATTGTACCTACCGCCATTATAATATATATATATATATATAAGTTATTTGGGTAATGTCAAAAACCTAGCACTGGATAAGATATTGGTTCAATATGGGCATATTATAGGGTAACAATATATTTTTTATATTAATTTTTTTAAAGTAAAATGGAAAATAACAATTTAAATGTGTATAGGTAAATGGATATCATCAGTGTAGTGTTTAGTGGATACATGTTTATGACATGAAATATTTTTTTTTTTTTTTTTTTTTTTCAATTTATTTTATTACGACTGAGACTGCGCTCATCTAGCAATTTTTCTTTCAAATACAAATTTTTATATATCTAGTAAAATTCACGTTTGTTGGGGTGTAACCCACTGGTTAGTCCCATAATCAATTAAACCTATTTACTAATTTTAGTTTGGTAAGTTCACTAGGTCAAGTGGCCTCGTTCTTTGGAGTCTTCTGTCAACGACAGGGTTATCTATCATATGGCGAATATAGGGGTTTCCATGTTCCTGGAGCCTTATTTCGTGTTTTGCGGCATGCATTTTTATTTCTTCTTTGATGTATTCCATCCGTAGGTCCCTGTGAAGGTCTTCATTTCTTGCGTACCACGGAGCATTGACGATGCTACGAAGAACCTTGTTTTGAAACGTTTGTATCATTTTGGCGTTTGTTTACTTGGTACATCCCCAGAGTTGTACACCGTAGGTCCATATCGGCTTCAAAATTTGCCGATATAGCAGCAGCTTATTGTGAATTGTAAGCTCAGAGCCTCTACCTATGAGCCAATACATTTTTCTGAATTTTATATTAAGTTCTTCTTTTTTCTTTTTGACATGCTCTCTTCACTTGAACTTGGCATCGAGCGTCATGCCAAGGTATTTAGCTGTATTTGCATATGGCATGTGTCGCGAGTTAATTTTTATAGGTAGATGGTAAGCCTTTTGGTAAGTAAAGTTAATATGCGTGGATTTTGTATCATTAAGTTTGATTCCCCAACGCTTTGTCCAGTTACAAACCGCATTGGTCATCCTCTGGAGTTTGCTCGTTGCATCAGCGACATTATTTCCAACTGCCATAATTTCTGTGTCATCTGCAAAGGTGGCTATGGTTCCTTCATTTGTGGTTGGTATGTCCCTTGTATATAGTAAATACAGGATTGGTCCTAAGACACTCCCCTGCGGAACACCGGCAGAGATTTTCTTTAGCTCAGAGTATTCATCCTCATATTTCACTCGAATGTGTCTATTGGATAAATAAGATCTTAGTATGGCATAGAATTGTCTCGGTAGATCTCTATGCAGCTTGTATTCCAGACCACTGTGCCAGACTTTATAGAATGCTTGCGCGGCGTCCAGGAATATGCTTGAGCATACTTTTTTACGTTCTAACGTTCTTTCAGTTATGTTGGTGATTCTATGGACCTGTTCAATTGTAGAATGCTTTTCTCTGAATCCAAATTGATGTGGAGGATATAGTTGTTGACATGAAATATGAATGAAATTTAAATGGTTCTTATAAAGCTTTAAATTCTTGCCATGTTTTTACCAAATTTTCAATTTGTGCATCGCATCATATGTACAAAATTATTCAATTTGTCTAGTTATTAGTTCCCAACCGGTCTTACAGAGTGGCTAGCCGACATGTCAGATTTTCTGTAAGAAAAAACTTTCGTCAAATTCTGTCTGTAAGGTTTCTTACTGACTCGCTGTTCCAGCCTTAAGTCATATGAGTTCAATTTTGGTATTATGGTTCTCGCTTTTATTTTGGCGAGAGTCGTGCGCTGCTGATGTTTTTGGTGTTGTTAATTATGATAATTTCCATTCGTTTTAAAGTTGGCAGCCCAGTAAAGTAATTTTACGTTTTTCGACGTATGTCAACAGTTTTTTTGTACACATTTATATTTATTGTGATTAATTTTGTAATTTTATGAGAATTATAGCTGATTTACATTCAACGACATTCGACGTCTGCAAAAAAGATGAAACACAACATAGGAAAAATTACAAAGATAAAAAGAGAAAAAATAATCATCTGCTTAAAAAAGTCAATTGAAACCCGAGAAACAAACCCAAAAGTCGTCATCTGCTTTTTTTTGCAGATGTCGAGTTTCATCTTTTTTCTGTAAAATCGTCGATGCGTGAATAAATAACTATAATAAGTTTACATAAACAAGAAAATCAATCATTTGTATTAGTTTATGATATTTTTTGTTTAAATTTATTTTTTAATGTGTAAAGAAAACGATTTTTTGATTTGACATCTGCATCTGCAAAAATCTTTGAATGTAAATCAGTCTTTAATTACCCTCTTTTCCGTTATAAGACGCGGCTTCTTAGACAAAAAAAAGTTTTTTCTTTTTTACTAAAAACAGGCTTAATTAAGGGATACGGCTTATTATAAGTGTGCGGCTAGTTATAAGTTCCCAAAAAGTTTTAAAAAATTATTTCAAATATTGAATGAAAAATCGTAAAACATGGAAACCGCAAGAGAAATTCACCATGTTTCTTTCCTTGTTTACTATTTTTTAGGCTTAATAAAGGTGTGTGCGGCTTATAAAAGAGTGCGGCTAATTAAAGGTTTCCAAAAAGTTTTTAAAAAATATTTAGTCAAGAAGCCGCGGCTTATTAGCGGGGTGCGTCTCATAACGGAAAAGGAGTAGATATTTAATCGGTTAAAAAATTGTTAATAAATAGTGCAACGAGGCAAATGCAATGTGGGTTTATTTTTCTGTGACGAATGAAGCTGGAGGGAACAAAAGTGTTTGAAAACTTATATATGTATTTTGTTGTTAATATGCACAGTAAAAATATTTTAAAATAGAAAACCATATAATACCAAAATTTGATTTAGGTGACTTGAAGTCGCCAAGTGACTCTTAGGTGAGAACCATAATAGGAGCATTAGCTGAAAACATGAATTTGTTTTCCGAATGTTAGACAAAAAAATCGGAAAATGATGAAATTTGGTTTCCAGTTTTTTTTTCATCATTTTCCGATTTTTATTGATCAACTTTCATAGTAAAACTTATAATAAGTCGAACATTATTGCTGAAAAAGTCGGTGATGAAAGGCGTGTTAATTTCAGCTGAATTAACGGATGTAGTAGCTACATCTAAAACCCTTGACAGACTAGGATTAGCTAAGCGCGCTTAGTGATTTTTTCGAGATTAGCTGTAATGTGTCAAGTTGAAGATTAGCTAATCTCGTTTTATTTGAGGATTAGTGACTAATCGAGATTAGTCCCTAATTAGTAAGTTTGAAAATTTTGAAGTTTATCTCGTTGTATTGGGTTTCAACATTGCTGAAAGTGTAAGCGGCGTGAGTTTATGATAGATATTATAAACTCAATGACATATCAAACAATTTGTGCTGAATAAATTTTGAGTTTATGTTTATAAAAAGAAAACTAGTGTATTTTAATGTATAAATCTTAGAAATATTGAATTTAAAAAAAAAGCCGAAAGAATCTTATTGATTTAATACAGATAACCAGCTTCTCTTTCTATTGAATTAAAAAACGAGTCCAGCTAATTTACTAGTTATATTTGAGCGAATCACCATCATAGTATTTTACTACTCTGCCTAGGAAACTAATCTCTAGTCTGTCAACGCAATTGGATTTGTGGTGGATTAGCTAATCTTGTTTCACTAATCGCGCTTATACCTTTGAAAGACTAGGGATTAGCTAAGCGCGATTAGTGATTTTTTCGAGATTAGCTGTAGTGTGTCAAGTTGAAGATTAGCTAATCTCGTTTTATTTGAGGATTAATGACTAATCGAGATTAGTGCACTAATCTTTGAAAATTTTGAAGTTTATCTCGTTATATTGGGTTTCAACATTGCTGAAAGTGTTAGCGGCGTGAGCTTATGATAGAAGTTATAAAATCAATGACATCTTAAACAATTTGTGCTGAATACATTTTGAGGTTATGTTTATAAAAGGAAAAACTAGTATGTTTTAATGTATAAATCTTAGAAATATTGAATTAAAAAACGAGTCCAGCTAATTTACTACATAGTTATATTTGAGCGAATCACCATCATAGTGTTTTACTTATCTGCCTAGGAAACTAAACCCTAGTCTGTCAATGCAATTGGATTTGTCCTACTCTTGTTTCACAAATCGCGCTTAGCTAATCCCTAGTCTGTCAAGGGTATAAGCAAATCCTTAGTCTGTCAAGGGTATAAAGTAACTGAAGTGAAGAGACTGTTCGATTCGCAACTCTTCACATATCCAAAGTATTTTTACTTAAGACTTTTTCGTCAAAAAACCTAGAATAAGTCTTAACTTAATTAAGACTTTTTCTAGGTTTGAACACAGAAAAAAGAATGTAAACAGAATTGAAAACACAAACAAAAAATCAAAAAAAATATTTTTTCCGCGAAATTCCTTTGCCCTCTATGAAATGGCTTGTAACTTCAAAAAACAAAAAGTTTAAAGAAACTTTAGAAAATAGGTATGCTACCAAACCATTTTTGGATGGTTTGTGTCTTCGATTTTTTTTTTTTAAATATTTTTAATTTTCTCTGTTCTTTGTGGACCTGTTTAATAATTCACACGGTGCGGTGTAGTGCATTCAGTTTTCCTTGTCTACTTTGATTTATTTTCTAGTGGTGAAATAAAGAAAAAAACGTACACTGCACCGCACCATGCGAATTATCAAACAGACCCTGTATATACATAGTACATACGTACTTACGAATTTACAATATTTTTTCGAAATAAAACCGAATGCAAGGAAATAAAACAAATTGTATTTTGATTAGTAAGCTGAAGGGGTAGCGAATTAAAAAAGGCTGAATTAAAAAAAGTGTTCATTAATGAAATAAAAAAAGCGAATTTTGTATGAAAAAGGAATACTTTTTTATTTCAGAAAAAAATGAATTAAAAAAAGTAACAGGTGTTCATACAAATTCATACAAAAAACACCATTTTTAATTCATGTAGCCTAAGCTGAACGCATTTGTGTTTAGTAGGCTTGCAATAATGTGTACATTTATGTATTTTTAATTCATTGTTTAGTTTGGAAAAAAGATAAATAAAATACAAAAAAATTGAAAATTAAAATGTAAAATTAAAATTATCCACAGTGTTAAATAATTTATTTAATTATAAATTGCTTAATTGCACAAAATTCTTAATTTTCGATCATGAGATCTTGAAGGATTTTTTTTTCTCATCTTTGATTTTCTGCAATTGTCATGTACAATGTTTACGAATCAAGACCAGAAGCAAAAACTTAAGGGCAGATTCTTTGTGTTCTGTGCAGCTGCCTGTAAACCATTCACCAAATTTTTTATGACTGTTAGTAGCAGTTATACATTTTTCGTAAATTGATTTTAAAAGTTTCTTCTTGTGCATGTTCAATTTAAAATGTGTTGCAAAAATTTCTACATGTGTATGTGACAGCTCAAAGAAAAAATCATTTGGATTTTTTAAATATAGTTCTTCGGACGGATTTAAAAAATTCTTACATTTTAGTAAATATTCAGAAGGCAAAGATAAATTTTCCTCTGGTTTAGTCATTAATTCTTTACAAGATTGGCAGTGAGACTTTTTTAGTAGCTTAAAGATGACGTACCCAACAAAATATCTTAAAGAAGATAAATCTATTTCCAGATTGTGATTTATAAAGCTGTGAACAAACGCAATTTCGTTAAAATCGGACTCTGAATAATCGTCTATATTGTTTTCTAGTTCCTGGCTGCCATTAACATGGTCACAAGATAAAGTGTTTGTATTAGAATTTTCAACGGTCGACTTTAAAATATTTGAATCTAAAATATATGAACAATTATCGGTTTCGTAATTGACACAAGCGAATGAAAAATAAATTTATTAGAGATGATTTTCGCAATTATAAAATTAAACTCGTATACGGAAGGATTGAAATATTACCCCCTTTAGATCGAATCTGGGAAAATAAATTTTCGACGGCGTCTGTTTGCAGTTTCGAAGTTAAAATTTACGACACATCCAAAGTTGATTCATATAATTGGTTTAGCATTTGTATAATACCCAATATACTTTGACGAAGTCCATCTATACAATAAATTTTATTTGTGCTCTCTACATGTAGAAGTTTTAAGTATTCAGATACATCTTTTAATATTGTAAATGGCACATTATCTGGTTCCAAAGTCAGTCCGAAATTAGCCTTATTTGGAGAAAACTACATCTACTATTTGAGCCGTTTATTTTGAAAGTGGGGCAAGTCCACATTTTGTTGAAACGAGAAAATGAAGGAATAGAGAAACAATAAATCTAAAAATATACGGGATTTTGAATTTTTTTATTTTTCGAATAAGTATTAGGAATTATTATTTTTTATTTTGACTATAAATTGTTCACCGTTAGAAAGATTATACTTTTATTTGTCTATTGTTACCATTAACTTAAATTTTTTGAAAAATGGACTTGCACCACTTTCAAAATTAATGGCTCATTTAGTGAATCAAATAGTTGATTCATTTTTTCTAAAAATATTGCGGTAGCTGAAGCACTTTCTATAACTTTTTTTGTTTTTAAATTTGTTTAAATGTGCAAAAGTCTTAATGCCACTTGAACAGCTATGGCTTAAAATTTGCGTAGCCAAACTAACGCGTATTTTCTTAAATGTTGAGGGATAAACATGTCTTGATGTAAGCTTTGGACAGACCCGTGTTACTGATTGACTATCCATTTGATATTAATTCAATAATGACGTCCCAAGATACTAAGCCATTGGGTGTTGTGATGTCGTAATTAATCATAGTGTTGCGAATTGATTTGAATAGGTGAGGTATGTCGTATAACGCATATACATATTTTTTTGTTATCAAATATAAGATATGGGTTTTCCGGCTCCACTCCTAGTTTTTTATAAGCGTTGCGGTTGTTTGCACCCCGATCACTTACGACTGCCCAAAGATTGATACCTAATTTTTGTATGATCTGTATATTTTTCAAAATTAGATATTTTAATTTATGACCTGAAATCGGACTATCTGTTGTTACGTAGCTAATTATGAATTTGTCAGCACTAAACAGACCTCTGGCCATAAATAAACAAATGTACTTTGCTGGAACTGGTAATCTGTCGCCTTCACCAAAATCAACTAGTCCTACTATTTCATCGGTAACTGAACTGTATTTTAAATCTTGCCTAATCTTAATTTCGTCAAATAAAAGAACATGTTGTTGTAAATATTCTGGCATATCCTTGATTTTTAATGCAATTTGTTTTAGTAATTCAATATTGAAACCTGGTTGCAATTGATTTAAAATACGCCAGTTGTTAATCGATCTTGTAGTTGGTAAAGGAAGTTCCAATGAATTGCGTAGAAATTCGTAAGCTGCATGAGACCTAAACTCAATACTTTAAACCAAGTTTCGTTGTGCATTTGTATATTTCGTATTTTTACTTCGTTTTTCTAGCAACACTTTAAAAAAATTCTTTTGTATTTTCATTAATATGACTTAAATCATCAATGTGAGATGAAATAGTTTTTTGTCTTAAAAATTTATATTTCTTTGTAATTTGATTTTTGATTTTTTGTGTTGAAGTAAAAACCCTAATTTATTTTTTAGAATTTTAGTTTGCGTTTCCAACGATATACACTTTTTGTTTAATTCCGTATTTTTCCGTCTGTAATATAATGTATTTTTTTCATTTTTAAGACAACTGTCACAATTAATTTGATTTTGATCTTCGTAAAAATTATATGGAGTAATTGTTTTCATTTCTTTGTTAAAAGTTGATAACGGTTGCCTTTTTCCTTTAGCACAGAGATAAGTTCGGAGAGCTTTTTAAACACCATCATGCAAAATTGTTGGGCATACATTAGTTTCTGTAGCAGTAACAGTGCTACGAGTACTGCTTAATATTTGAAAATTATCTGTAACAGGGTGTTTTTTATCAGTCTCAGAATAAACCTTTATATTCGCGATTGAAACTTTGGACTGAACACATAAATTGTTTAAAAATAATGTTGGGATAGCGTTTGTGGATAAGTACCTTTTTCTTAAATATGTATTTTGTTTCAAAATGTAACTCACATAAATTTTTTTTCTTTTTACTAAAATTAGAAATATCTACATTACATTTCTGAGCCCAAATTCCTAAACGAACAGGGTTATTCACCGGAAAACTAAATAATCGACGGTTTTCATCACTCCTTTTACTTCTGTCACAAACCAAGCACTTTCCACCAAAGTTACAACTTGTTTTATTCATTTTATAATTAACTTCCTTTCGATGATTCACAAAATATTAATCCAAAATTCAATTAATAGTAAACGAACATATATTTTCCACAATATTTATATTTATGTATCGCTTATTTAGTGTAATATTGACTTAGCGTCTGAACCAATGATTTATAAAACGGCAATATTTCAATTATTTCGTTGTTACAACAAATTACCGATATTTCCTTAAAAACACTTTAGTTGTTTTCTACAATACAAAACAAAACGAATATAATTTTTAAAAAAATATTTGAAAAATACAGTTACCTATGAAGATAAACAAAAAAAGAATCACAGAAAAGAGAATATAAAAATCTTTACTCTCAAGTTAAAGTGACTTAAATCGATTTAAGTCAAAAGAAATTTTAGTCCACATTTGACACTATATTTCAATTATTTAAATATTACTCCGACTCCGATGTGTCAATCTTTAAAAAAAAATGTGCAAGCTAGATGAAATTATTAAGAGATATCTCTTGTAACGTTTATCCCATCGTTAAATGATTATTAAACTAACCTCCTAAAAAATTAGCAAATTTGAAATAAGTCACTTTTCCTTGAGAGTAAAGAAATATAGACATACGTATATTTCTTTACTCTAGATTATTCTTTACTATAGACATATGTATGTATATAGGTAGCTAAATTCGTTTTTGTTGAATTTTGTTTTAAATGTATGTAAATGCATTTCATTTTGTGCATTTCAAGGTTTTGTTTTTGTTTTCGCCGGTCATATAAAAAAAATGTTTTGGAAAGCTTTCCTCAAATAGTTATATATCTTCCACACAGATGAGCCTAGTAGTCCAAATGGATGTTGGCTCAAAAAAGCGTATACGTGAATGTTTCGTCTTGTTTTCAATTCTGTTTGTATTCTTTTTGCTGTGGTTTGAGTTAGGACTTATTCTAAAAAGTCGTATGACACTTGTCGCGAAAAGTCTTAACTGGACTAAACTCAATATTATAAAAATGTATAAATGTGTGCGTGTGTAAATGTCAAAAATAAAATGGGCGCGAAAATGTTTGTGTATGTATGTATGTGTGTGTCAACGTCAGCAAAATTTCGTGGGTAAATTAAACATTTAAAATGAAACAAAATTAAAAATTATTATCCGAATTATTTTTATTATTATTATTATCCGAAATAACTTAAAAATATTCACAAATCACAGTAAATTGTATATTGGCTTCGGAATCTAGTTAAAATTTAACTTAATTTGGCTACAATAAACCAAAACTTATAATTGAGTGATAAAATAATAGATTTTGATTGCACTGGTCCTGTTTAATGCTGCATTGAGTTTCGATAAGTTCATCTAATACTGAAATAAAAAATTATAATAATTTATTACAATTTATATCCGAAATAGCATTATTTTCTAATTAATTAACTTTTACCTTCAAGTTCAGAAAATATATACATAAAAATACAAAAATATACCCGAGCGTTCACAAAAAAATTATTATTAAAACACAATATGGCGTCTAGCGTCCAATTCACAAGTAAAATATCAAAATCGTTTATCTTAAAAAAATCAATATCACATAGCATATGCACACAACAATTTAAAAAGTAGATTTTCTATATATATATGTATATCAAAACCTTCTACAATTCTCTCTTGAGAAAGCCCAACTAAATGTATACTAAGACATCGTATGTATATATGGTTATGATCTCAACTGGAAATAGTAGTGATAAAAAACGAAAAAAATTGAATTTTTTTTATATGGTTTTTCGTAGCGACCAATACACTAACCAGTATATATTTTTAAATATGTGTAAGAGTTAAAAATTGTTAAACAGTTAAAAATTGAGCAACTGAATTAACTGAAGAGGTATTTTGGTCGCATCTCTGATGAATTTTTTGTTTTTTTATTTGTTATTTTTTTGACATTTTGAATTTGGTTTATGCCGTAAGTGTTGTGATCGGTAATTATAAATTATTTAAAAAATTATTATTAATTATTATAATTATAATAATTAATATAATTATAATTATTATTAATTATTATTATTATTATAATAATTATAATTATTATTAATTATTATTAATAAAAATTATTTAAAACCTATAAGTAAAACAAATTTTACAAAATATTGTTTGTATATTTTGTTTTTGACATTTATCTGAAGTGAAGAGTGTCAATCGAACAGTTTCTCCTCTTCAGTAACTTAATTAAGTGAATAGTAACTCAATTATCTGAAGTGCCCAAGTATTAATATTACATATTAATATTATTATATTAATATCATTATTCGAAATAAAATCTCTTAAATCTAATATTTAAATTATAATATAAATAATAAATATTAAATGGGTTACTGTTCCTGTTTAATGCTGCATTGGTTTTCGTTAAGTTCATCTAATACTGAAATAAAAAATTATAACAATTTATTACTATTTATATCCGAAATAGCATAATTTTTTAATTAATTAACTTTTACCTTCAAGTTCAGTGAAATTTTCTTTATCGCTATTTACGTAATAAATACAATCAATTTTACCAAAACCACAGAAACAAAACTTATTAAAAAAACACAATATGGCGTCTAGCGCCCAATTCACAAAATAAAATATTAAAATGTCGTTTATTAAAAAATCACTACCTCTATCACACTATCACACAGCATATGCACACAACAATTTAAAAAGTAGATTTTCTATATATGTATATACACAGCACTATACAAGGTGTCCGGGTTTGGGATGCTGATCCGTCAAGGTGTGAATCCTTGGTTCATTCTGAGAAAAAAATCGTATGGGGAGGGGTGGGTTCAATTTTTAATATCCTTTGAGATACAGGGTGTTTAAAAAATTTGGTTCAGAAAAAAGGACACTCAAATATTAAACTGTAACTTCCAAAATATTTATCGGAGAGCAACCGACTTAGCCTTATTTGACTGGTAATTGCATAGGCTATTATTAAGATCTAGGTGGTTATCTTGCATGAGCATCCGTTTGAGAGCTATGATGCTTTAAAGTAAAAAAAAAAATATTTTTTTTTATAAAATTGAGTTTTTCTCAAAAAAAACCGTTATAATTTTTTATTTTTTTATTTAATTTTAATTCGCCAAGATCTCCCCTACAATCTCCCAATACAAAGGTTGAGCCTAGGAGTTATAAAAGGTGCTCAAATTGCACTCTTTTTGATTGAATATCGGCTAATATTCATTTAAGTATACCTTTGGTTATTTCATTTCTTGGTAATTCTTTCCTTATCTAGTGTGCTGCTCTGTGAATTCGTTGTATGAGTTCTACTTTTGTTTCAATTTTTTGGAGTATACAAGCGCCTTCATTGTTCCCCATACATAAAAATCAAAAAAGAAACGAGGAAGTGTTGCGTAGCAATGCATGCAGGTGTAGACTTTAGTATGAAAATGTTTAATTTTTGTTTTTCAACATTTAAACAAAGGAAGTGATAATCGCCTACTGTTTTAGTGATCAAAAAAAAAATTGTTACAATATTAACACTTCAACATCTCTTAATTAGATTGAGAATAATCGATATACGTAAAAAACTATGGTACGTCGGTACAAATAATGTATTGGGAGATTGTAGGGGAGATCTTGGCGAATTAAACTTAAATAAAAAAATTATAAGTTTTTTTTGAGAAAAACTCAATTTTATAAAAAAAAAATATTTTTTTTTTACTTTAAAGTATCATAGCTCTCAAACGGATACTGATGCAAGATAACCACCTAGATCTTAATAATAGCCTATATAATTACCAGTCAAATAAGACTAAGTCGGTTGCTCTCCGATAAATATTTTGGAAGTTACAGTTTAATATTTGAGTGTACTTTTTTTCTGAACCAAATTTTTTAAACACCCTGTATCTCAAAGGATATCAAAAATGGACCCCCCTCCCATACGATTTGTTTCTCAGAATGAACCAAGGAATCACCCCTTGACGTATCAGCATCCCAAACCCCGACACCCTGTATATACGACAAGAACATATGAAGTTAACTTCGATTTTTTCATCACAAAACTTAGGAAAAACTTATTGCTCAATTTGAGTTAGGTTTTGTTATACTTGGGACAGAACTCAAAATTGAGCTACTATATTTTCCTTTGGATTTTCACAAAATATCCGAAACTCAACAGAACTCGAATACATTACAAATACAATATAGTATTGGACTGTGTATGTATACATTTTATATATACAATTTTTTTTTGTTTATTACGTAGTTTATCAATTCGTTTTTGTGTCTTGTCGATATTTTGCGTCGTGTGATTAGTGCTTAGTGAAGATCAGTGCAGCGATTTTGGTCGCAAAATGAGGATTGAGGATTGAGAATTTTGTATACGTACACAACGTATAATATACATTTTGCTATTGTGTGCCGTAAAATATTTTTTATTGTATTAGTGTATTTTCTCGTGCGTTTCCTCGTTGTAAGTATCAAAAATAAACGAACCGGGTGAATCGGTTCAAATTTTTGGTGCTTACGCTCGCCTTGAGTTATTTTTCCCTTTCTTCTGACATGGGGAATTCATAAATATTTTTGTGTCTATTGTTGTCTATTGTTGTGTATTGAATGGTAAGTTTCATAAAAAAAAATTATACCTAATAACAAT
Organism: Tipula helvola; assembly: GCA_963556165.1. Taxonomy (NCBI): domain Eukaryota; kingdom Metazoa; phylum Arthropoda; class Insecta; order Diptera; family Tipulidae; genus Tipula; species Tipula helvola. The sequence continues at coordinate 234,583,422 of OY744483.1, forward strand.
TTAGGTATAATTTAATTGGCTCCTTAAATTAAGTTAAGTTTATAAATTCTTCGTCGGCAACATTCGTTATGTTTTTTTAATATTTTTATTTTATTTTGGAATTCATTGATTTTTTTAGCTATGAGTGCGAGTATATAAGAATATAATAAACTGTGCCATTTTAATAATTGCACTCTACCGTCCCCTTCTAAAAAAATTATCGTGATCGTAAATAAAAAGCAAAAACAAAAAACAATATAAATAAATGATATTTAATTTTTACATTCTTCTTATTAAATTTACATTACATTTCGCTTTTTTATTTGCTATGTATATGCTAGAATAAAATTTCTCCATCCTCGGACATAACATTGTATAGGAGCAACCGACCATCATGAGTTGCAACACAATACTAAACCAAATAAACAAAATCATTTTGTTTTCTAACTTTTTTGTTTTTTTTTGTTTAATATTTTTTATTTTGAGTCTATCGCTTCGTAATATTTTTATTTTTTTTTTTATTTCGAAATTTGTTGTTCTATCTCAGTCTCCTCAGTATTTAATACATCAATCGTTCTCTTCTGACCTTATTCCTCTTATTTGTATCATGTTATCCGTATTACTCGCGTCATTTTATCTCTCTTATTTGCATCATATTAAACGAAAAATTGAAAGAAAAAATGCATATTCAACACCAATACAATTTACCAATACTATTGCCTTCCGGTAATCCTCAAATGAATCCTCATTTTGCGACCAAAATCGCTGTACAGGAGTCAGTAAAACAATTGGTAATTATAACAAATTTTATGAAATTTCCATTTTAATTTTATTTCATTTTTCAGAAATCAATAATAATGAGTTTAAGTGCAAAACATTTCAACGTTACAAATATTTTGAGAGGTAAATTTTGTCGCACAAATTTAATACATAATTAATATTTAATAATTTTAGATTGTAGGTACTTTGGAGAAATTTCCAAATGCAACACAAGCAGAGTTCAAACAGATATCTACTAAATATTTGTATTATTTAAAAGATATGCGAAGAAAATAAAAAATTACGAAGAATAAAAATACAAAAATATAAATTTGGTTTGATTAATGACTTATTTGATTTACAGGACAAATTTCGAGCTTGACATTTACCCACACACACACATTAAAAAATATTCCCGCCAATATTATTTCTACATACACACATGTATATAACTTTTACATAGTGAGTTCTGTGAGTTACCAATACTTGCGACACGGTAGCATATGTTTTTTTATAATAATTCATAACTGAAACAAAGGTAAACCCAGAACTGAGTTATGGATATACACTCCCGAGCAACTGAATCGACTAAAACCTTAAGCGCTCACATAAGGGCGATTTTTGTTAGAACGGTCAAACCGATTTTCATGACAATATTTTTTTGAAAGCCTGATATTTTTGCTTTAAAATGACACTATTTTTATGAAAATTGGTTTAGTACTTTTTTTTGTAATGAATTTTGAATGAAAACGCAACCAAAATTGATGATTAAGCAAAAAATATTGGGGGTGTTTAAAATTAAATTACAACAAAAAACTCAAGCAAACTAAAAATAATTTTATTGGTTAATAATAAATATGGCCCCCCTTGCGTCTACAATGGTTCGCATGCGGTTCCCCATTGACCTTATTAAGGTTTTGACAAATACTTGGGGGATCGCACCCCACTCCTCCTCTAACGTAATCTTCAGGTCACTGATGTTAGATGGTACCGGATTTCTAGCTCGGACCCTCCGTTTTAGTAAGTCCCATAAATGCTCAATTGGATTCATGTCTGGACTGAGTGCTGGCCACCTCATCGTCTCGAGTCCGACCTCATCCAAGAACTGTCGAGTGGTTCGAGCTGTGTGACACCGGGCATTGACATGCATCAATATGAAATCTTCCCCTATATATCCTGCATAGGGCACTACATGATCCAAGAGAATGCCCTCGATATATCGTTCAGCGGTCAGACTTCCTTCACGGCCTCCACCAGGTACGAAAAAAAGATCTGTTTTTCCCTCAAACGATATGCCAGCCCACACCATACACGAACCGCCGCCGTATGAGACTGTTTCAGCAAAACAGCACTGCGAAAATCGCTCTCCTGGACGCCGGTAGACCCGGTCTCTCATATCACTACCATGGATACATATTCTGCACTCGTCAGTAAATAGAACGGACGTCCATTGCTTGATGTTCCAATTGCTCCTGCTGCACATCGACGCCAGTGAGATGGCGATTTCGCAGTGAAGTTATGACGATAAATCGATCGTCCCTCTCTGATGTACACCGAAACCGGCTGGTTTGTGGTCTTCGATTGAAGGTACCAGTTTCCTGAAACCTTCTGAATACTCTTGAGACAGCAGATTGGCTCATGTTAAGCTGACGAGCGGCTTCTTGTTGATTGCGTCCTTCTTGCAATAAAGCAACAACTTGTGCGGATTTTTCTGGAGTGGTATCCATGATTTTAAGGAAACAATGAATTAAACTGGTAGAGATTTGTTTAGGTCAACGTCTGACTCATAAATGACGACAAATATCGGTCAACGGGGCATTATACAGGAGATTGCATCACGCCAATTGTTTTCACCGAATCATCGCATTTTGCTAAGACTCCTTTAATTTGAAAAGTACTGTATGGATTTTAATGATAAAGGTATCCTTGAAAAGATAAAATACTAGGCTGTCAAAAGAAGGTTTTTTTCGAAAATCGATCCAGCCATTTTAAAAAAATATGCGTTTTGATGGTCTAGTCGATTCAGTTGCTCGGGAGTGTATGTACTACGAAATATTATAAAATAGTTGGATTTAAAAATAATTGGGTGAAGAGTTATACTCTTCAATTGAAACGAACACGCCTCTAATCAGCTTTGTTATGTACTTGGGAAGAGACAAAAAGCCAACGTGTTTTTTTATTTTATAGCAAATTTGCTATTAAATAAAAAATTTAAAAAAACGTTGTCTTTACACTTATATGGGGCATCAGACTATTACTAAAGATACTTACATGTTAAACCGAAAGTGATCTGACTGAAAACGTCTGAGTTAAATTCAACATGTAAACGGTGACTTGGCTGAAAGTTATCTGAAAGTAGTGTTCGGTCAACTTAAATTTGGTTGGTTGAGTCAGTTTGTATATTGAGTTAAACATGTAAACTTTAATTTAGTTGAACTGACAGATTTTTTCTTACAGGCAAAAGGTTTTATACATTTTCGAAGTGATTTTTATATTATTTTAAATAATTTAAATATAATTTTAGAACAAAGTGACATTTAACCCCTTAAGGACCAGGCCCGAGATATCTCGGGACATACTATATGGTTCAAAAAGACCGTACCCGAGATAACTCGGGCGGTCACATATTGTAGTTCCATTATGTATTTGCCCTTAATAACTTGTGAAAATAATATGTATCATTTTTTACATTTATTTGAATTAGAAAACAACAAATTTATTTATAAAAATAATTTTTTTTTTTTAAACAGACTTTTTTGTTTGTTCCTAATATGTCAAAATATTAGTTCTAATTATTAAAAAAAAAATTGATTTTTTTGGTGTATATATTTGAAAAAAATTCGGTCCTTAAGGGGTTAAAATGTCAATTCAGATCAAATAAAAAAATCCCATGTAACCACCAGCACCAACCCAAAGTTTCAGTCAGATCACTTTCAGTCATAACTCATGTCGTTTTCGATTCACCAAAAAAAACTGATCTCGAGCAAAAAAAACTGAACTGGTCAATTTTTGACTATGAGGAGTTCAGTAATTTTTGCTCGAGATCAGATTTTTTTTGGTGAATCGAAAACGACATCAGTCAATCACTTTTGGATTTAACATGTATCTTTAGTATATATTTTTCTGTGTTCGTTTTTTTGACCGTCAGTCAATTTTGCTCAACCAGGCTTCAGATTATTTTTCGTTTTTTTCTTATTTTATTTGGTAACATGAATTTTGAATTTTCACAAGTGACCTCCAGGTCCTCCACTTCACCATAAACACTCTATTTTGAGCGTAGAAGCTCATTCATAATGCCTGTATTCCATGGGAAAAATTGACTGACAGTCAAAAAAAACGAAAAGAGAAAAATAATTTGATGCCCCATACAAGAGACAAAGCCAACGTGTTTCTTATTTTATAGCAAAATTGTTTTTCTATAAAATAAAAAACAAAAAAAAGCGTTGTCTTTGTCTCTTATATGGAGTATCAGATAATTTTTCTCTTTTCGATTTTTTTGACTGTCAGTCAATTTATCCCATTGAATACAGGCATTATAGTGCATTAAGGTCGCTGCACGAGTATGGATATAAATCCGTACAATCTGAATCCGGTCATTCATCCAATGAAATTACCCCAAATATTGTCATGTGACCGAAAAAAATATTCCCCTATTTCTCCTCTCGAGTTAAAATTATTTCAACATTAAGCAAAATATCCGCAGAAAACCAACATAACCATACCAAAAAATATATATTAGGAGCTATTTTTCCCCAATTTTTTTTTTATTTGCTTATTTCTGACTTTTCGACTTTTAAAAAAATTTGTTATTTTATTATTATTGAAATTTTCATTTATGTATTTGTTATTATTGAAACTAAAAGCAAAGAGAAGTTGATAAAATTTATTTAGCAAAAGTTCAAATAAGTTACTAACTTCGTTCGGACTCAGATTGTATGGATTTATATCCATACTGCATACTCGTGCAGCGGCCTTCAATGCAAGAGGTGGCAACGTAATTTTATTTAAAAAAAAAATTGTTTATTTTAGCCAAGATTACTTCTAAGATGGTATGTGTATTCATAATGGCTTTCCGATTCTGCTTGTATGTTAATTAATACTCTGTATTTTTATTTATTGAGGGCACCCAGTTGAAAGATCTTGACCGGTTGACTCTACTGGAATACAAACGACATTCAATATGTTTCTGTTTGGAGTTATGTTGAACGCTTTGCATCACGTCATGTTCTTCAAGTCACAAATTAGAATTTAAAAAAAAAAAAAAAAAAAACTTTTTTTTTACTGGGAGTTCATTTTTCGGCTATATGAATTTAAAAAGGCTGAATAAAGGGAATTAAAAATGGTGATTTTTGAATGAATTTGTACACCTGTTACTTTTTTAATTCTTTTTTTCTGAAATAAAAAAGTATTCCTTTTTCAAACAAAATTCGCATTTTTCATTTCATTAATGAACACTTTTTTTAATTCGGTACCCCAATTTTTCTCATGGAATACAGGCTTAAGTAGGTAAAATCTATTTTTAAATTAGAAATTGATTTATTAAACTTACCATTATGGAAATATAATCCAGTAACTGCTATTGAAAATAATTAAAAACTTATTTGTTGGTAATTTATGTTTTTAAAAATATGTGTTGCTTATCCAAATGGATAAAAATGTATTTGAATGTCATGAAATGGAGCAAACATAAAACTTTCTCAGTAATTCAAGAATGATTTTGAGGTGTAAATACTTTAATAAAGAAAACTCCTACATGAGTAACGTGACACAATTTTTAACCTACACCTATAATGTTTGATTGTTTGCACTTGGAAGTAAACAAAAAACTAAAAACTATATAAGTACCACAATCTTTTTCTAACACATACTTCTAATAATTTAATAATTTTATTGTATTTATTGTTTAAACACTGGTGTCTAAAAAACTTTTAGTTAGTTTTTTTAATGTAGGTCTGAGGTATTTGAAATCATCTACCTAGTAATTTTGTTTCTAAATAAGCACGTATCTTTACAAAAATATTGATTCACTTGATAGAATTATTAGAAATAAATTCTGTAACTAGAGATACATTACTATAAATAATAAAGCTACTGTTCTTTAATTATTTAGATGCGAAAAACAAACAAATTTAACAAAAATAAACATATGAAACTACGATTGACATTTCAATTGATGAGGATATACAAATTATTCGAAATCGAATTTTTTCGTTTTCGTAGTGGAATTCGTGTACGCTGTAGAGTGAAACAGTTAAAGGTTCTATCACACCGAACGTCGGCTGCGTCATAATTTAAAGCATCAAACAGATAAGCGGCGCTAATTAACCCTCTCAAACGCCTTGTACAATATATTGTACATCAAATTTCATCGCTTCGACCAACCGTAATTTTTAATTTTTGTCTCATTACTCTTGTGCGATCGTTCTCTTATGTATTTATGTTCACACTACAGTTTTATGAGCATTGCCATATCATAGCAGTGCATAATTGTGCTACGTATTTTATTTTTGGAAGAAAGTCAATTTTAAATGGCGTTTGAAAGGGTTAATACATGGATTTCCATAAGAGCGAACAGATAGAGCGGCACTAAACTCGCAAAGTTTCTATTCTTTGAAGCGGTGAATGACATTTAGATTTGTTGTAAATTTAAATTTGGTAGTAATAAATCATTAAACAAATATTTTTTTATGGAATTATTTTGTTGGTAAAACCCAAGCAACATTTTTCATAAATGTAAATGTCAAATTAGCGGCGCCTATCATTGTATATGCTGCGAGTCGAGTCGAGTTTAATCCTAGTTTAACTCTCACTATATACGGAGTCGAGTTAAACTCGACTCGACCTAATAATTTGCCGAGCCGAGTTAAAGTCTACTCTAAAAATGCACTATATAGGCAGAGTAGAGTAGAGTTAAAAAAACAACAACAAAATTAATGCAAAATTCGTACACACCATTTTATTTATTTATTTCAGATTATGTTATTGAAGAATGAAAGCGATATACAAAAAATATATTTAAATATAATAAACAATTTTCTTTTTAATTTTTTCAATCAAATTCGATGTTTTATTTTAAATCTCTTGTTTATTAAGATTTTAATTAATTAATTTGCGTAAATATTTTTTTTTTCAGGATTTGAAAATTACAATTTTTTCGACAAAATATCACTGGAAAAATTAAAACCACATAATATGGTGATCAACAAAAAGAATAATCAATCTGATAATCATCTGAAATGATTTTTTGTTAAATTTTTTTTTCGTTTATTTTAACTCGGTTTCAATCCTATTTGAACTCTGCATATTTTTAACTCTGCAGTATATACACCAAGAGTTGGTTAGAAAATAACTCGACAGAGTTAAACTAGGAATAAACTCGACTCGACTCGCAGCATATACAATATGTATGTGGTTGCAAAAAATCATAAAGACAAAGAGAAGCTTAGCTAGGCGTAGAGCGCCGCTTATCTGTTTGATGCTTAAATATGTTGCTTATGTAAAGAGGATTTTATACGATACTACATGTTGGACGACATGTTCGACAAGACGGAAAGTTCCATCGTGTAAAAGCTAAAAACTACGGTCTAATGGACATGTCCGATGAAAATCAAATTTATTTGATTTTTTGACGGTTTGTCTGGTATGTTGGACCATGTAAACGAATGTATGTCGGACTTGGTAAATTTTGTCAACAATTTTTTTTAGGCATGTTCACATCGCAGGCCATAATTAAAAACAAACAAGTTTTTATAAACATTTTTAGTAATGGCATTTTTAATAATGGATTATAAAAGCTGCAACCAATGCGGCAGTCATCGTTCGGGCATTTGATTTTTTCCCTTGTTCACATGTTTACTGTTTGATAAATAATGAATAATGAAGTCTATCCAACATGTTATTCAGTGTAAAAGCAAATCAAAATTTACCGTTAATTTGCCATCGTACTTTGTCTTACGACATGTAGTATCGTATAAAACCCCCTTAAGATGCCCGTATGCCAATTAGAGATTTTCCCAAATAGAATTCCAAGGCTTGCTGACTGGCGGCTAAAATATTTCGTATGTAGTTTTATATGGTCAAACATGTGTTTGAATGTTTCATTAAATTATTAATTTCAACTAAATTAATTTTAAAATTTGATATTTATTATTAATCGCAACATACTGAATTTATTAATCATAAAAAAAAAGTAGGGGGACATCTACTAATTTAAACAAGAAACTTGTATTTGTAAACATGATTTTACTTATTTTTGCATGTAAAAAAAAAATGTAATCAGCGCTGCCCAAGCGTGGGGACAAATGAACTAAAATCGATTTTGGGAAAATCCCTCATAGACTTCAGGGGTGAGATGTTGTAACTATCACGTTTTCCGCTTCGATGCATTTTCGATAGAATAACTGTACTCCTTTGTTGAAAATATAAAATTTTAAAACAATTTAGTTCTAAAGTGCCGTTATTCTATCGAAAATGCATCGAAGCGAAAAACGTGATGGTTACAACATCTCACCCCAGGTTTTTTAACACGCAGTCTAGAAAAGTTAGTTTTTTTTTATCTCTTTAGTAACTTTAATGACCAATGTACCAATTTTGGTTTTTTGCTCTTGCTTTATTTTGATTTTGTTTTTCTTTTTAGCGCATTTTTGGCGTTTCGTGAAAATATTTTCATTTAAATTTGTTTCTTGGCATTATATTCTGTATATATTTCTTTGGAGCAAAAGCAAAAAAAAAACAGAATTGGTCTATTGGTCATTAAAGTTACTAAAAAGATAAAAAAAAACTAACTTTTAGTGTAGACTGCGTGTTAAAAACCCTGAAGTCTATCGGCATACGGGCGCCTTCAGAACCCAACATGTTTATTTTACTCTTTGACTATATATTTTTAAATGGACTACTAGTTGCTTACTTCATATGCGATCCAACATACAGTGGCGGTCAAGAGGCAAATCGTGATGAATTCGCTAACTAAAAAGTTCGTTACCATTTAATTTATTAAGAATAATCGAAAAATCGACAATAAGATTAAATTTTATAAAAGAAAACATCATTAAAATTTGTATTGTCCCATAAAATGAATATATTTCGTCAATTTTCCTCTCAAATAGTGTTTATGTTCATTTAAAGTGAATTGTTTACCTATATGGTATAAATTAACTTTTATTTACATTTGAATAATTAATCTAATTAAAAAATACTTATGGTTTTCTAGAAAATCACAATCCATTACATGGTTTTCGAAAGATCGAAAAATCAAATTCAAATTTAGCTGTTTAAAGGTACTTAAAATAATTCTAATCTTAATCTACTAATAATTGTTTGCACTATTTCGCAAATTTGCACAGTGTCTTGTCTAGGGTAACGTAAATACCCTCTACTTTTTATTTTTATAAATGACGAGGCATGCGGTTCGCATTTATTAAATAAATTGACAAATGTTTCACAATTCAATTTTTTTTTAATTTTGCGTTCTACAAATCCTGCGACATAAATAACGGGCTCTTTTAAAGAAGAGTCTAACAAGCTTAAAGGTACAAAATTTATATCTAAATTTTCATCTAAATCACAATTATCAGGTAATGTTATTCTCCTAGAGGAAACTGTTAATATATTTGTTTCCTCTTGTGCTAAACAATTCGCTTCAGCTGAAGATTTTACCTCATTATGTATGAGTAATTTCTTGTAGGCTGAAGCGAATTGTGTAGCATTGGGATTGCTATTATATACTCCCATGGGCCTTATCCATGAGAAAAAAATTTCGAGATGGTCCTGGGAAAATTTATAAGTTACCAAATATTTCATTTTTTTTTTCTAGAACATATTCAAAAAAATTTGTGTAAAAATATTTTTAAAATTTTGCATCGCTATTACCAATCCTAAAAGCCCAGTCTTATGTCGTGAATATATAACTAATTGACTATTTTCAAATTTCAATTTTTGTATATAGTAATTAATTGAATCATCAGTCAATCAGCATCAATCAGCATTGGTTCGCTCGGATGTGTGCTACCTGAAACTACACTCCCGAGCAACTGAATCGACTAGATCATCAAAACGCATATTTTTTAAAATGGCTGGATCGATTCTCGAAAAACAACCTTCTTTCGACAGCCTAGTATTTTATCTTTTCAAGGATACCTTTATCATTAAAATTCATACAGTACTTTTCAAATTAAAGCAGTCTTAGCAAAATGCGATGTTTCGGTGAAAACAATTGGCGTGATGCAATCTCCTGTATAATGCCACGTTGACCGATATTTGTCGTCACTTATGAGTCAGACGTTGACCTGAACAAATCTCTACCAGTTTAATTCATTGTTTCCTTAAAATCATGGATACCACTCCAGAAAAATCCGCACAAGTTGTTGCTTTATTGCAAGAAGGACGCAATCAAGAAGAAGTCGCTCGTCAGCTTAGCATGAGCCAATCTGCTGTCTCAAGAGTATTCAGAAGGTTTCAGGAAACTGGTACCTTCAATCGAAGACCACAAACCAGCCGGTTTCGATGTACATCAGAGAGGGACGATCGATTTATCGTCCTAACTTCACTGCGAAATCGCCATCTCACGGGCGTCGATGTGCAGCAGGAGCTAAGACAAGTTCGAGATGTAGCTGTTAGTCAATGGACAGTAAGAAGACGCTTAAAGGAAGCCAACCTCACTCCAAGACGGCCCGCTAGAGGCCCAAAATTGACAACACGCCACCGCAAACAGCGATTCGAATTTGCTCGCGAACACATCAATTGGAACATCGAGCAATGGACGTCCGTTCTATTTACTGACGAGTGCAGAATATGTCTCCATGGTAGTGATATGAGAAACCGGGTCTACCGGCGTCCAGGAGAGCGATTTTCGCAGTGCTGTTTTGCTGAAACAGTCTCATATGGCGGCGGTTCGGGTATGGTGTGGGCTGGCATATCGTTTGAAGGAAAAACAGATCTTGTTTTCGTACCTGGTGGAGGCCGTGAAGGAGGTCTGACCGCTGAACGATATGTAGTGCCCTATGCAGGATATATAGGGGAAGATTTCATATTGATGCATGTCAATGCCCGGTGTCACACAGCTCGAACCACTCGACAGTTCTTGGACGAGGTCGGACTCGAGACGATGAGGTGGCCAGCACTCAGTCCAGACATGAATCCAATTGAGCATTTATGGGACTTACTAAAACGGAGGGTCCGAGATAGAAATCCGGTACCATCTAACATCAGTGACCTGAAGATTGCGTTAGAGGAGGAGTAGGGTGCGATCCCCCAAGTATTTGTCAAAACCTTAATAAGGTCAATGGGGAACCGCATGCGAACCATTGTAGACGCAAGGGGGGGCCATACTTATTATTAACCAATAAAATTATTTTTGGTTTGCTTGAGTTTTTTGTTGTAATTTAATTTTAAACACCCCCAATATTTTTTGCTTAATCATCAATTTTGGTTGCGTTTTCATTCAAAATTCATTAGAAAAGAAAGTACTAAACCAATTTTCATAAAAATAGTGTCATTTTAAAGCAAAAATATCAGGCTTTCAAAAAAATAATGTCTTATGAAAATCGGTTTGACCGTTCTAACAAAAATCGCCCTTATGTGAGCGCTTAAGGTTTTAGTCGATTCAGTTGCTCGGGAGTGTATATTAACATCTAATGTGGTTAAAGGAAACCTAGGAAACCGTGATTTATCAGGCCTTAATATCTTACTGTCAGGCCTGAAATATAAATGTATACATACATTTAGACATTTAGAAAAATACATTTAACCAAAACGTTTTCGACACTTACATATCTTTATTTCCGGGGAAAATGGAAGGTATAGCGTTTTTATTTAGCCATTTAGCCTTCTGACGAATCCACCAGGTAAATATTTAAAGCAATCTGCGGTAAAATGCTTCGAACATATCTTGGCGGTGACAGGATGATTAAAAATGCTCGGTTGATTATTTAATATACTTAAATATAACCGTAATCCATTCCTGATATAAAAACTGTTTTCGATCGCTCACTTTTAAGCTGAAAATTAATTTTTAACCATAAGACGTTAAATATTTGAAATTATAAGCAGTTGCAAGCACTGAATATTAAAATAAACATTTATTTTTGTACTCACAGATGCAAAGAAACAGTCTTATCTTTCAATGGCAAACTGGTATCACAACCAACTACGACACACTTTCTCCCCATTTTCAGTAAAAATGAAAGAAACCTTGGAAAAGTGTTGTGCAAAAATCACAATTATGATACCCCAAATCAAATTAAATTGAATTTAAAACTTATAAAACGGTAACAAAATATAAAACTTTAAACACAAGTTGTTAACACACGAAAAGGCACCAAAAAATTAAATATAAATATATTGATGTTGACAACTTTGACAATTCTTTTGTTTTCGTATTTGCCGCAATTTGCCTCTTGACCGCTAGTCCAATATTGGATTAGCAGTCCATTCTAATTCTATTGTCTAAGATTTTACTTAACATGTTGCCAACAGTTGGCGGACCTAAAAGCGCCCAATATAATTTTAGAACAAAGTGACATTTAAAATGTCAATTCAGATTATTCGAGAACTAGAGCCAAAGGGGGCCAAACGTCAAAAAAAAAAAAAATTCACATATAGCTCAGTGATTTTGTTTCTTTATTTGTGTTTTTAAAATAAGATTTTATTAAAGTAAAAAAAATGTGTGGTGTACCAAAGTTCAGTACTTATTGTGACAAAGTACGCACACATTATAAACGCACCTTTTCTATTGAACAAATTTAATTGATCTGAAATAAACAAAATTATATTATTATAATATACATTTGAACGTAAATAAAGTAGGTTTTACGTATTAAATTATTGTAAAATAAAAATAGTTTATCAATAATACTTCCATTACACCATTTACCAAAGCATTTTGACATATGACCCCCTTTGGCTCAGAGCTATTGTAGCGCCTCTTGCGGCGCTTTAAAGGCGAGTAATAAATAGTAGAGATGTCATTTTGGATTTCGCGTTTTATTAAATTGATATTTATGTGCTTTTGTGGCGGTGCTATACATTTCTTAATTATTATTTTTTGTTCTAAACATATGTTTGATGTATATTTCAACTATAGATAATTGTGTTTTTTTATTCGGCATTTGATCACAGGTAAATATTGCATGATTATGATATTGAAATCATTTTGAGATTATACTTGTAATTATTTATTTATTCCAGAAAAACATTAGAACGTTTTGCAGGTGCAAGCATAGACGCGGAGGATAGAAATATGAAAACAAACAAATAATTTTATTTTGTATAATTTTGTTGAAGCCTATACATATTTAAACATTTAAAATTACAGTATAACAATTAACTTAAATTTAATGTGATGTCAATTTCTAAATCCTCAACGATTCTAATTTTTTTATAAATATTTAAAGCGAATTAATAAAATTGTTTATATTACTAATCAACATTTATGATTTTTTATTTATTTTAATTTCAAAACTATTTTTATAAAATATTCGTTTAAATGAATATAGTGCGTAATAAAATTACTTCGCCCAGCGTTTCGGTTTCACTTTTCTATATTATTTTCATTATAAATTTATACAAAAACCAAAACCAACACTAATGTACAACAAGCCTGATTCCGTGATGAAGTACACAGATCCCCTCTTACATTTAATCGCTTATACTTGAAAGTGTTGGTGCAAAAATTCCTTTGTTTTCTTGTATCGACAATTTGTATGTTTATTTTTACTCATTTATATAGTGTATCCGATCACCAATACTTTCATGTATAAGCGAAAAATAAATTTATAATATTGGTGGTAGTCAGGCTTGTAATTGTTGTTGGTTTTGCAAAAACCCTTCGCTTTTGTGCCACAAACAGTACATTATTGAAGAGAATGCGAAGAAAAATGCAAACAGCAATGTAAATTACTTCGCCTTCATTTTACTTTTCATATAACAGGCGCGATAAAAACGTTGCGTTTTTGCTTCGCCTGGGCGTTACGCTTGCGAAGAGTTTCATATAAGAATGTCTTCGCTTGCATTACGTTAGCGTTTCGCCATGTTTGGAGGGTAACCTAAAGTTTCAGTCAGATCACTTTGCCCGTCTCATGAAATAAATCGACGAGCGAGACACAACATGACGGAGTTAAAAATTCGTGATCTCGACATCTAGTACAACGTTTCTTATTTTTTGTTTTTGCAAAAAATAAGTTTTTAGCTCTTTATGTTGATAATTATTTGCTTCTGCGCATTGAAAACTCCGTAGCAACTAATAGTTATCAACATAAAGAGCTAAAAACTTATTTTTTGCAAAAACAAAAAATTAGAAAAGTTGTACTAGATGTCGAGATCACGAATTTTTAACTCCGTCATGTTGTGTCTCGCTCGTCGATTTATTTCGTGAGACGGGCGATGATTTACATATAGGTATAAACAGAACAAGAGCGTCGACGACGAGCGATGACACCGGTCAAATTAAAATACAGAGAAACTATACGATGCTAACAGAACCAATGTCGCTGGCGACGACGATAATATCGCCGAACTTTTTTTAGAATCTATTTCTATTTTAACGCCGGCGGTACAAAGTTGGCAACTGTTTTTTTTATATTTTTAAGTAGGCTATACATAGCTGTCATATTATTAACCATTTTTTTCGATAAATTTTTATTTATTTTGCAACATTTTGATGTCATTATATAAAATACAAATATTTAGGTTTTTTAGGCGCATTAGGTTTTTATTCAACAGAAATGCAGCATCACCCACAAAATAAAACGAAAAATCAATACCCACCAACGTCTACTTGGCAATATTAAATTATAATATTCATATGCCAAAAACACAAGATTTAGGTTATGTCGTTTGTTGTTATTTTTTTATCGCCATGCGCGGACGCTCTTGTTATGTTAACTACAGCGATATACGTCGACGCTCGTCGTTGTCGCTCTTGTTCTGTTTATACCTTATGCGACGTGCGACGTGTGACAAGTGGAAATAAACGTGATGCTTTTTTGACAACAATTTACATTTGTAACGAGTTCCGCCACGGACACTTTATAAAATTTTTTATATTTTATTTTTTTCTTCAAAAAAGCTTCGTCAAAGCCTACTATTTCGTTTTATACATACAGAAAATTTGTATGTGTTTGTGCGACCGTGACGGAAAAGATAAAATTCATGATAAACCAATTAAAGTAGGTATGATCAAGCGCATGTATTGCTATCTCTTTCACTAAAAAAATTCTGTCATTCGGTGCTCTTTTCTTGCTATACTTTTTTTTATAATCACTAGTTCATAGCAAACAAAATAAATCGAATTGTTTTGCGGTGATAGTTTTTGTGAAAACAACGAAGCCTTGTGATTTTATCGCACCGAATGACGAGATGCGCAAGAAAAGACGAATTTGAAACAGCTGTCAATCATACCTATTAAATTAGTTTATCATGGATAAAATTAAACCATCTCTCGACGTGTGGCGTGTGACGAATGTTAAAATATTCGTCTCTGATTGGCTAGAAGCTCCCGTCACACGTCGCACGTCGCATATGTAAATCAACCTTCAGTCATAACTCAGTCAATCACTTTTGGGTTTTGTATCTTTAGTATATATGCTTGATTTTCAAAATTTTAATTTTTCAATTTAACATCTACTCAGTTTCTAATTGTTATTCTTCAGTAATCTTGATTATTTATACCGTCGTAGAAATTAATGTTAGCGTAATCAGATCACTTTCCAGTTGTACTTGTATGAGCCACCACGATTCGTATTATACTACAGAGTGGTACCACAGAATAATAAACAACCAGAACGGACAATACGTGGACCAAGAAATGTTTGCTCTTACCTTATATTTTACATGTTAATTTTGAATTTTCAACCACTGAACGATAATTTAATACCGAAAATCTTACCTTCGATAAACCAAGGTCAAAAAAATGAGTCCACTTTTCTCCATATAACAACCGCATTATGTCGCTTCTAGGTATTCTGTGGTGGTACTAATAACGAAATTGTATCTCAAGATAAAACAAAATCAACAACTTGTGTATGTTGCTTTATCACCAGTAACGAGTCTCGAAGGTTCACCGGCTGGAGCTCGTATGTATTAACAAAGGCGTCTCATTAATAACACTCCAGCACCAGAACCTCCCATAACGAAGACCATGTTAATAATCCTAATTCTAATGCTCCATCCAGTTGGAGAGATTTTCAGCGGGCTTTTTAAACATTTAAGTAAAATTCACAAAGTCACTTTGTAACCAAAGCTCGTTTTCGGCCACCAGGAATTTTATGTGGGATTTGCTTGCCGCGAGGGGGGTTCATTGGTCGAAAACCATAACTCGGCATTGGTTATTTATTGTAACTCCTGGGAAAATAAAAAAAAATATCTCATACTTGAACCGCTCATGGGCTCATTCACATCACTAATAAACTGGTCAGCTAACACAACATATCTCTAATCGAAGATATCATTGAATCCAAAATTTTTTTGTTTTTTGCTTTTAATTTACAAAGTTTGAATAACCATAATTTATAGCCAAAGAAAATATCACCAAATTCAGAAATTTTAAATAATGTGAAAATTTAAGAAAAATTTAAAAGAAAAATACACCAATAAAATAAATTTTATTAAAGTAAACTCAAAAGGTAACCTTAGCGGTGGAATTTGCTGTCCTCCCGGTAGTCTCTTGTAGATGCTGCGCCCGTTATTTTAATTATACCACTTGGTTGGTGGTTCTGAATGATACGGTATTCCCTTGCGTAGTTGCATACACGACTTTAACCCCAAAGAGCAAGTATGTATTGTGATAGGAATTTTTTGATCACGGTTTTTCAAGATTTCGGAATTCAAACATTAAGATTTATGTTTTTTTTTTTTTTTAAATACCAAATTTCTGTTTTTATTTCTCCAAAAAATTTTTTATCTTTTATTTTTATTTCATGTAATTTAGTTCAGTACGCACAAATTAACAAACGGTAAAAAAATTTGTTTTTTTATTATTAAGGTTTCTGATTTAGGATTATCATAACATTGATTCACAACTCAACAGAAAAATTAGCACCTTCATACACATATGATTATCTAGGCTCAGTTAATTATTATTTAGTTTTTATAATTCTTATCAATATTAATTTTATTTTATGATAATCCAATATAACTTATTAATTACGTTTTCTTTTTTTTTTCAAATAGTTTATAAACTAACCATTATATCAAACTTAATAAATTAAGAAAAAAAAAATTAATTTAGTCACTTATCGTATGATACATATTTATACCAAATATATTTAGACCAAATATCTTGGTCAGCAAGATGATTCTGAAGTCCAACGTTCATGTTGTAGCGAAGCATTCTTAAGATGTCCGAATCCGGAATCGGAATTCGGAATCGAAGAGTCAGGGAGAGAATTTCGTTGTAAAATTCGATGAAAGATTCACCTGTTCTTTATTTGCGAGCATCAATTAGCCTACGAATATCGTCATCCGTACGACGATCTTGAAATCGATCGATAATTGCAGATTTAAGTTGACCCCAGGAAGAATTCGGATTACGCTCAATGTAGCACCAATACCAATTAGAGGCAGATCCCTTCAACAATACACTAAATTGGTCTCTTATTACGTGTTCCGATACTTGGTATGTACGAGCTAAGTGTTCTACTTTAAAGAGAAATCTCTCTACTGGTACGCCATCAGTTGAACCATCAAACTCAATTTTCCAATTCGATAATTGAAGTTTCCGATCATACGACGCGAACGATGAAATTGGTTGCGTAGCAAGGACAGGAATTGGTTGTTGTTGTCCGTAAGGTTGGGTTTGAATATTGGAATTTGGACACGAAAAAGGTAATGTGTTATTATAACCAGATTGTGGAACCGAAAAATATTGTGGAATCGGATTTTGATGAGCGTTTGGAAATGAACTAGTGGCCAAATTTAAATTTTGCATAGCTGAATTTATCTGCTGCATTGTATCCATATTCTGTGATATTTGCTCATTGATTACAGCAGGTTTATTGTCTACAAAGCTTACGGTATTTCTTGAATTTTTTGAAAATGTTGATTCACAGTCCGAAAGTTCGTCCTCCGAAGACGATAATTCCTCTAGTACCTGTTTACTACTTGCTTTAACCAACCTAATCGTTTCGTTTAATGAAACATTCTCAGTCACCAATTCAATAATGTGTTTTTCTAAAATTCGCCCTTCTTGTAAAGCATCTCTACAATTACTTTTATAACGCCTTGTAACTACTAATAAGCGTTCCAATCTTTGTATCACATGCCAAATCCTAGTCAACGCCTCATGGAAATATTTCGGATTCGCTTCTTTTTCTTAAATGTTGCCTTACCACCACGGAGAGACACGTCACCGGCTAGCTCTGTTCGGTGAGGTCATTTTTGGTCGTTGGGTATTTTCTCTCTCGGTTGTTGTATTATATAAACAATTTGTCCCGGTGCGAAATTAATAGGACGCGTTCGAAGATTATAATGTTTAGAATATTTTTGATAGGCCGTTTTCAGATTTTTAACTACAGTGGAATGCAATATGGAAAGTCTGTCCGTGTGTGGTAAAACTTCTACATCGTCACCTAGGGAATGCATGTCTCGCAATATTTCATATGATTTGCCGTTTGTGATCATATGATAACCGAATAACAAAAAGAATGGCGAGTATTCAATTGTTTGGTGGATTGCAGTGCGTAGAGCGCAAGCAATTTCAGGTAAGGCCTTATCCCAGGTTCTGTGTTCAGTTCCAACATACGCTCTAACAGCCGCCACAACCAATCTATTCACGCGCTCTGACGCGTTTGCTTGAGGTGAGTATACTGCTGTTTTACTGTGTACGATGTTGAACTCGCTCAATAGGTCTTGAAATGCTTTACTGAGAAACTGCGGTCCATTATCTGTTTGCACTTGCTTGGGTACCCCAAATACTAGGAATACTTCATTTCTTACGTAATTTATTATCTTATTTGTCGTGCTTGAACTTAGCGGTTTTAGTAGTACGAATTTTGTGAACTGGTCTAATATCACCGAAATATATGTGTTACCCAATTTGGATCGTGGGTAAGGTCCCATGAATGAGATCAATATAGACATGTTCCCAAGGCCTGGTGGCGAATACGGTATCACCCAAAGGAGGCTTCGAGATACAATTAGTACTTTTGGTAGTTTTACATATCTCGCAAGTTTTTACAAAATCGTATACCTGTTTTCGTATTCCGGACCAGTAAAAATGTTGTCGCAATCGGGTTAACGTTTTCAAAATACAACCGTGGGCAGCAAGAGGCGCGCTATGAAACTGTTGGATGAGATGTTCCGTCATACTTTGTGGAATCCATAATTTCCAGTTTGAGAGATCGGTTAAGGAAGGATCCACATTCGTGCCGATTTTTATATAAATACGGTCGGACAATATCTTAAACGCGGGGTATTTATCAGGACATTCCAGGATTTGTCTTCGAAGCCTAACATATTCCACATCATTGAACGAAACTGATGAGAGATCCACTGTCGTATGCAAGTCTGATATGACTGAGTCACAAAACATCCTAGACAAGGAGTCGGACACTACATTTTCCGATCCACGCTGATGTTCGATATTAAAATCATAAGCTTGAAGCTTGAGACTCTAGCGAGCCAGTATGCCATTTAGATTGTTCTGTGCCATTAGCCATTTAAGACTAGAATGGTCGGTTATTATTGTAAAATGGTAACCTTCGATATAGGGACGAAATTTGCTTACGCTTAACACCGCGACTAAGCATTCGAGTTCCGTAGTGCTATAGTTGCCCTGGGCTTGATTAAGCTTCTTAGACATGAAAGCAATCGGTCTTTCATTTCCTTCGGAATCCTTTTGGAATAACACACTCCCGACTCCTGATTTGGAAGCGTCACACCTAATCCAGAAGGGTTTCGAATAATCCGGGTTTACAAGTAACGGAGCCGTAGTCAACAAATATTTAAGTTTCGAACCAGTTTGATTTGATTATTGAATTTGACTGCTAAATCTACAAAACCTATAATTTTATTTTTGGACCCGTCTGCGGTGGATACTTCAGCAACGATGGACTTATATTTAGCATTGATTTTATTGAGGAACTCTAAAGCACCGTGTCCTAATATGCTCAGCGAGGCGCCACTATCCATTAAGCCACGAATCTGAATGCCATTGATTTCGATGAGTGCATAAGGTCGGATATCATTCTCACTCCCGATGATAGTTTCTGCAACGAACAAAAGAACGCCGTGCTTTCCAATATTCAAGTGTCCTATTGTTTGCTTGTATCCGATTAATTTGAGATGGAGTTTTAATTAATGGTAGTTTTGGGATTCGTTGGTGGGTACTGCTGAATTGTTCTTTACTGGTAAGGCAGTCGTTGTCTGTGGTCGGGACATAATTTTTACCGGTAGTGGCATACCCGATCTTTCACTCCCGGATGGTAGTTTTCCGCAACACGCTGACAATGGGTGCAGTGAGGTTTAACAAAAGGAGTAACAAAATACTCCTTGAGGTGGTAAATCGCAGTCCTGATAGCGATGTTCTGGCCTCCGACAATTCCAACAAACTAAATTTTGTTTGGGGTTGGTTAGGTTAGTTTGATTTATATTCGCCGACTTGCGTGGTTGATTCGAAATCGAATCTATGTAGTAACCGTGTTCTTCGTTTAATGCTTGTGGATCATGTACCATACCATAATATTGATATGCTGGGTATAAATCCCCAGAATTCCTTGGTATTGGCACCGTTAGTTCATCGACAAATCGGACTCTACGTTCGGGTGGTGATCTATCTCTTCGTTTCCTCTCCCATAATCGCTCATATCGGTGTCCAATGATTCTTAAGTCCTCAACAGAACCTATTGCCAAATGAAGAGTCATCTGCTGAAGATCAACAGATCTAATTCGGGAAATTTACGGATTAGGCGATTATTCAAACTTTCAACCTCGAGTATGAAATCACTTAAAGACTCATTGTCCTCCCGGTAGTCTCTTGTAGATACTGCGCCCGTCATTTTAATTATACCACTTGGTTGGTGGTTCTGGATGATACGGTATTCCCTTGCGTAGTTGCATACACGACTTTAACCCCAAAGAGCAAGTATGTATTGTGATAGGAATTTTTTGATCACGGTTTTTCAAGATTTCGGAATTCAAACATTAAGATTTATGTTTTTTTTTTTTTCTTTAAATACCAAATTTCTGTTTTTATTTCTCCAAAAATTTCTTTATCTTTTATTTTTATTTCATGTTAGTTCGGTACGCACAAATTAACAAACGGCAAAAAAAAATTCCTTTTTTATTATTAAGGTTTCTGATTTAGGATTATTATAACATTGATTCACAACTCAACAGAAAAATTAGCACCTTCATACACATATGAGTATCTAGGCTCAGTTAATTATTATTTAGTTTTTATAATTCTTATCAATATTAATTTTATTTTATGATAATCCAATATAACTTATTAATTACGTTTTCTTTTTTTTTTTCAAATAGTTTATAAACTAACCATTATATCAAACTTAATAAATTAAGAAAAAAAAATTAATTTAGTCACTTATCGTATGATACATATGTTTTTTCGACATTTTTATTTTCTTTTTGCTTATTTTATTAACTAACGTTTCTTTTTATTATTTCAAATTTTTTTTTTTTTCAATTATTAAAAGCAAGCTTGAAAATTCTGGACTAACTGAGTAATGATATTTTTTTCAACCCGACTCGTAAAAAAAATTAATTATTTTTTGAAGGGGAAAGCTTAACCAGTTGTTTGTTTTTTTTTTCATTTTTTTCAAGCACCGCTTATCAAATAAAATCAAACAAGGTGATCCATCATATCGTTACAACTTCCCCCGTACGTAACAACACAGCCCCAGGTTACGTAACAACCAGTGTTGCAAAACGAAAAAAAAAAATCATAACGTTATACATTTCGTTTTTATAACATTATGTTTATTTTTTCGTTAGGTTATTTCGTTACGCAACAGAAAAAGATTTTATTTCGTTACGTTATAACGTTATAATTGCGTTATTTTAAAATTTAGATCAGAATTTAGATTTCAGATTGCCAGTATCAGTTCCAGGAATTAAAGGTTCATTTTCACATAATTTGCATTTACTTTTATCTTTTTCATCACAAACTGTTGGTGACTATTCTGCTGTGGATATTATTTTTTTTTAATTTTTGTTTTTATCGATAAAAAAACAATCAAATAAAATATTAAAACTATTATTTATAGCACCGGGTGCCGCCCCGATGGCACAATGGTTAGTTAGCGTGCTTGCTGTAAGCTCCGGAGGTCCCTGATTCGATTCCCGGTGGGTGATGAAACAATCACGGCTGGTTAATGCAGGATCAATGAATTAGTCACTCATTATCCGTTAAAAAAATGATTTTATCTTGAAGCGGCCAAATCCCTCTATGAGGTGCGTAGCGTTAGCGGAAAAAAAATTATTTATGGTTTGGTTAGTTTCTTCGAACTAAACGGCAAATAAACAGATTATGAAAAGGAAAAAAATAAAATCCTCCATCAGGCGTTAATCAATTTTACACTTTACAATTTTGTCATGATCTCATCAATTGGACTCAAATAAAAAAATTGCACTAAAATTTAAATACATTTTCAGATGTTACGACACTCATTTCTAGATGGCACTTTTTTAAGAAAAATTTCATAAAAGTCCGTACAAAAAATTCTATGTATGTATTTAAAAAAAAAAAATCGGAAAACGAAAATGTTTTTTACGTTATCGTTACGTTTAACGTTATTGTAACGCAATTTAATTTATATAATGTTATAAAACGTAATTATGATAAATAACGCTATTTTATTTCTATTGCGTTACGTTTCGTGTAATGTTTTGCAACACTGGTAACAACATATCCCATCGGCGATATATGCCCGATATATGGTACATTTCAGTTTCTTATTAAAAATAAGTTAATTTCAGTAGTTGTATATGTATCGCAGATATAATCAAGTACATACATCGAAGACATAATCAAGTTCACATATTTGGTTATCGCTCCATATTCTATCTCCATTGGACTATCATCTTTTATAGACTTCGGAAGCTGATGAACCACTTAAAAATTTCCAACGAGACAAATACATTTTCCACATGAACTCAAAGGCACACATCAATATGGTCTTTCAGAGGAAATTAGAAAAGTTACGAGTCTATTGTGTATGTGAATCTTATTTTAACTGCCATAAAAGCTAATTGCGTCGATTATACCGAATAGTCCATTGAGAGATTCAGTTATGAATATGTATTTTATCTATTATGCTTACTAGAAAAAAAATTTAGTAAATAAAAGGTCATTTCTTGTTCCTTCCCAGCGAACTGTATACATATGCACACACGACATGTTTACACATCACCCACCTTGAGTTGAGAGTACTAATTGGACTCACTCTTCCCATTTTTTTTTTGTATTTTAGCGATTAGCTTTTGTGTCGGTTATGAGGTATTACTCAATTCTCAGTGTTTATAAATACAATGTAGGTACGTGCGAAATAATTTTGGATTTTTATAATTTAGAGAAAATTGGCTTGTGGTGTTAAAACCAGGGTTGTGGAGTCGGAGTCGGGAGTTTGTCAAGTTTTAATCGATTTTTGCAGGAGTCGGAGTCGGATCGGACAAAATTGAGCCGACTCCGACTCCAAAAAACAAAAATAAACACTAATTCGTTGTATAACTTCATGCATGCGTAGAAATTATTTTGTTGTATATGAATGTATATAAAAACTATAACAGAAATGAGAAAACGTTACAATAAAATAGAAAGAAATAGAAAACTATTGCGCAGGGAATTAACATTTTTATATATAATAGATGATGTTCTACTCAAATATGTATTAACGTTAATACATAGTTTGCAATCCTCTGACACTTTGTTCCTTTCTCTCTATATTGTTTTAAATTTTATTTTGCGATAGAGCGAAATGAGAAAGAACACTTCAGATGTAATTATATTTCTGTTGAATTTGAATGGTGATGAAATTTTTAATCTAACCTGAGCAAGAAACAACAAATTTTCGCTATTAATTGCAGCTATTCTAACAAATTTTCGTTACTTCTGTAGGAGTCGGAGTCGGAGTCGACTTGTAAATATTTACCGGAGTCGGAGTCGGGTATTTTTTCCCCGACTCCACAACCCTGGTTAAAACACTCACGCCGCAACTTTGTTATACTGGCTTTGGGTATCTTTATGTATTTTACATATGCTAAAATTTATGAAACTAATAAGGATTTATGTAAAAAATACGATAATAAAACTCGTTTGGAATTTAAATCCACCATTTTATGAACAATCATTCTATGTACCTAAATTTTAATATTTATTGAAAATGTGTAAATTCTGTTAAATTTTTTTCTCGGCATCCCGAATAATTTCGTCTAACACCTTTTCTAGCTCATTTGTTGCTTTTGAAAGTTCTATATTGTCACTGTACGAATCTGTAAAGATTATAAACAAAAAGTATTACATTAAATAAACATATTAAAAACAACGAGCATTCAAAAGTGGCTTACCATCAACAATATCTTTAACTTTATTCAACAAAAATTTAAAGCTACTCATTTGAGACTCAATATTATATGAATCCGATTGACCCCGAATGTTTGAATTTTTAGTTTGGATAAACGAATTTCTATTAGCATACCACATACTGAGATCACGTATGGAGAAATCCGATCTATTTTCCTCAACATATGATTTATTGATTTCCGCACCATAAACTAAAATACATAAAAGTATAGTTAGAGTTAAAGTAAGGTTCAAACACAATGGTGTCCGTTCCGCTCCGCTATCCGCTGTTTTCACCCGAAGCTATCTTTTAGAATTAAGAATGGAAGCTTATTGTTAACCTTAACCCTTGTGTCAACACGAAAATAAAATGACTTCTCACCAACACGTTCAACCCTGGTGTGTATGAATTTAATAAAAAGTTTTGCATCAAAGCCGGATAAACATTAAATATAGAAACGATATCATAATGAAAATGTCATTTAACTTTATTAGAAAAAAAATTTCATTCAGTTACAAAAAATCAAAAACACACCCGGGTATGTCGTGTTGACAGAAGGGTTAATATACCTAAATTTAAAAATGTTGGAGTAATGGAAGATTACTCCGGTTCAACGTTAGAGCTGGAGCAGATAACAAAGGTACGGAACGGTACACTATAGAATGTGTTTGAGCCTTTACTTCAGATAATAATAAGCGTGAAACAACCAAAGCAGCTAGCACCAGATTTAAATACAAAGATTATTTGCTTTGCCGTAATAATTAAAAGCCTTAGTTAGAGCAAAAATATAAGCATTTTTCATACAAAATACAGAAATATTATAATTTTAAGTAGAAAAACTTTCTAAAAAAAGGATATGTGTTAGAATATTTTTGAAAGTTTTATGAAAAATGCTTATATTATTGCTCAAATTATGGATTTTCATCATTGCATAAGCAAATCCCACATCAATCATCACATCTAGTTACATATTTAAAGCTGTTGCTCGCTGCCGCTGTTTATTGTGTTTCGTACTTAAAACTAGAAAGTTACATACTTGATTTAGACAATGTACTCAATTGATGTGGGGCTTTCATTGCCATTTTATTTGGTAATCTTAACGGTGTACTAGAATGTGGCAATATAAAGGCCATTGTGTGAGTTTGAAGAAGTTTTAGTTGATCTATTTGTTCGTTTATACATTTTATGTGATCCTCAATCGTTTGTGGAGTTAAATTATCAAAATTTAAATAATTTGCTATCTTCTTATTTTCATCCATTAACTTTTGAATAATTGACGTTATCTTACCACATGTCGATTGATTTCGTTTATGAATAATTGATCCTGATATTGGGTCGAAATCGTGTAATGTATTAGATGTCATCGATTTTAATTCCATTTCATGATTTTCGTTTGTGTTCGATTCGGTTAAGGTTGTTAATGGGTAAAGAGAATTTGATTGCGGTGTCATTGTTGACGATGAAAATGTAAAAATGTTACATAATTTTGAAATAAATGATATGATCTGATTTGATTTTTCCTTTGTTGTTGATATTTCAAACATACGGTGAGATATATTATGATTTTTTGTGGTGAAGCCAGATGAAAAGCATTTTAAACACAATGAATAATTTTTGCATCGTTGGCACTTAAATCGCAATCCTTGAATTGGGCGTATATTACAGCAAATACATTTTATGTTTTCATGTGAAATACTGTCTGATTCTTTAATACGAAATGCTAAATGTATAACATTTGAATAAGGTTCTAAATAATTTTTACTACTTTTCCATAAACTAATAAACTGATAATCATTTAGCCCAACTATTCCGGGTGAATTTTCAAATGACATTCGCACTATTTTAACAATAGAACTAAAATCAAAATCAGTTTCTTGTAAATAATTTAAAATTTTTGTTATAATTTTAAGCATAGTATCAAAGCGTATACGAGAAACACATCGATTATGGTCAGCAAGTAATTTAAATATTTCTAATGTAATTTCTTCAAATGACGGTATATAACACAATAATACAAGCGTTAATTTTAATTCTAATAGTGATATTGATAAATTGCGATTCCTAGAAAAACAATTTTATTAGATTTCAAATTTTTAAAATTTGTCTGATAGATTAGGTTCAATATGAAAATGTTCGGCTTGGTAAATCAGAAAAATAAAGAAGCTAATCACTCATAATACATCTACATACTAGCAAAAGTAGAAATATCATTCCACTCCCCCCCCCCCCCCCCCGCACCCGTACTTTAACCCAAGAGTTATACTAATGTATCTATTCTTCTAAAATGATATATGTACCACCAAAATATGTATTGGGAATGTCATTACAATTAATATATTTGTGCATAAAAAGAAAAAGCTGAAACTTTTCATATTGTACCTAATCAATCAGACAAATTTTAACTTCATAGGTTTCAACCATTAGTTCAAAGGTTCAAACCTGTCTACTTACGGATCAAAAATATTCCAGTAAAAATTGGCTAGTATAGAACAAGGCTTTTGTAGATTAGTTGATTCTTGTTTAGTAATGTACTTTAGTTTTTCTGCTGCATAGAAAATATCAAAAATAACAGATATTAATTTTGATGGTTTGACGGTTGGTGAAGAATCCGATTCAATCATACGGTGATGATCAAGGATGGATTTTACCATTGGATAAGGTAAATTTTCAGCTGAAAAAATGATTATTTATGTTGGTAACAATAATCTAGCACTATATTTTTAATTTGAAAATAAACTTACTCAATAACATTTTTTTCAATAAGTGTATCTTTTGTGCACAACGATATAAGGAATATTTCGAACATTTGTAAGTCTCATTTATGAAGTGGAGAAATTTCGTCAAATCCGGATCTTCTTTTTGCAATTTCCCGGTAATTTTATCGAAATAATATATGTAACCCACATTATCCTCTCGATATTCAACATTATTATTCTTTAAATCTTTCATTGTTAATTATTAAACGCAAATTAAAATAGAAATAATTTATCACAGCATGCCAACAACATAAATTTTGAATGGCAGTTGATTCATTTTGTTTACAAGCAAAGACATTAATGTGGTTTTCCAGTTGCAACAAAAAACAGACTCCGAGTTGAAAACGAGCGAAAAAATGACAGGTTTTTGACATTTAACTGGATACCAAAGAGATAAAAGCTGTAGAGGAGAAATAAGTAAACGTCAAGTGTAAGCAAATCGGAGGGAAAAAGAGAAAGAGTAAAATAGAACAGTGCTGAGATGTTCTAACATCATTTTTTTCGATGTTCGATAGTGTTCATGCCTCTTTTTTCCTGAATAAAATTGTACACTATTTCAATTTTTAAGTTAAGCGCTGGTTATATAGACGAAAACGAAACGAAAAAGAAACGGAACGAAACGAAAGACGGAGGAGATATGGTTATGTAGACGAATTGACGAATTCGTTTCTGACGTTTGGAAATTTGATTATACATACATATTTTATTTCAAGAATTTACTGTCGTGCAATTATAAAATTATTCAAATAAAATAAGTTTTGAAAAATAATTGACACCGACTTTTATTTATATTAGTATTATGCTTTCTTTTGCTGCGTTTTTTTATTCGCTCCCGATAGTTGCTATGCGGAGCAGTCAATTTTCAACACCCAAATTTAAATTTGACGTGCTATTTAGTGGTGAATTGCATTTATTTAACGACAAAATATAATTTTTAATTCAATTCATAAGTGAAAACGTGAAATAAAAAATATTTAGCTCTACCTATTTATATGGAGCCGCTATCCGGAGCTATTTTCATATGACGGCTCTCGATAGCAGCTCCGGATAGCGAATAAAAAACGCACTATTTATTGCGGTCTCATCATTAGGCGTTTTCGGAAATAGACCATGGGTAAATTCGCAGTAAATTTCGACTATTAAATTACACTATAATGGTCTAATTTAAAGGTCTAAATTTACTGTGAATTTACTCAACGTCTATTTCCGAACACGCCTATTGTAGAATATGTACATATGTGCTATTCCATTTTTTTCACATCGATAAAGAAAACTTGGGTGATAAAAAATTAAAAAGTGATGAATGTATGTAGAAATATGATGTTTTGTGCGTGAATGCTGAGATCGTAATAGGAAAAGCGTAATTTTAAAGGCGAAATAGTATACAATTTTATTCTGGAAAAAAGAGACATGTGTTACGGCCAGCGTAAGAAGCAGCAAGCAACGGATATTTATATTAAAATTTGAATTCATTATAATTTGTTTGTATTGTTAACGTAGGAATAATATATTATTTGAATTAATACGCTTTATTAATTTATGTAACTAAAATGGTGACACTAGCAATGTGAATGTGGGTTAAATGTCAAAACAAAACTTTTTTCTAAGAAATAGGCGTGTAACATTTTATGGCCAAATTAATTAATGATTTTATTATAATTTTATTTATCAAAAGTTTAATTCACAAGCTTTTTCGGCGTATAATTTTTAATAATTTGAGAGCTTAATCCACATTCACAGCGGTAGTGACATCTACTTTTGCTTAACGCCATAAAGCGTATTGTAACGTATTATTATACCTATTACTATAAAGAACGCGCTCCGTATATTAGACCGATTGGTATAAACCGAACTCATGATGAAAACGTACGTATGAGGTATAATAGCGATGCCACATGGAGATATCTGTGGTATTAAACAAAAAGTGGGTAACTGCAAAACCCTAAATGTTGGGAAATCGCATTTAAAGTTGGCAGATATAATTTTTTAAATTTAAAGGTTTTTCATATTTAATTTTATGGATTATGAATTTTAATCACAATATATTAACATTTCTTATAAATATAATTAATTAATACAGTATAGAAATCTAAACCCACTTTTTATTTTATAAAAAACCAAGATACCCTCTTTTACTTTTCAAAATATTTTTTTACAAAAACGGGATGTCTTAAGATAATCAGTTTTTACGTAAGCACTTCCAATAATTTCGTTTTGGTTATCTGCACAAAACCCTTTTTTGACAAAAAAAAAATCATCAGCAGAACGATTTTTGTGTATCGTAATCAACATGAAACCAAAAACATTTAGTTTTTATATATAGTTTAATAACTTTTTATAATTAAAACTAAAGAAAATTTAACTAATTCAATATATTATTTCTATTTGGGACAATTTAAACGGGCATACAAGAAAAAAATTTTGGCGACAAACATTAGCATCAAAAATAATAAATTGGCATCACAAATAATATTTTGGCACCACATATGAAAAAACAAACAAATATTTTTGAAGGACATTATTAAATACTGTGGCGACAAACATTGACATCAAAACTAATAAATTGGCAACAAATATAATATTTTGGAACAGAAAAAAATAATTTTTAGTAGTAAAAAAAAAAAAAAATCGAGACAAAAAATTAAATTTAATCGATACAAATTATTTAATATTTGATGGGGGATCGATATAAAATATTGCAGTGTCATTAATAGATTCTATATAATCCGCTCCTACGTGCGGCACGCAGTGCGACATGTTTGCTTATCCTGGCTCCTACGTCCCTCGAAGTTTAAATCCAAAGCCCCTAGGAGGGCTCAGCGGGGGGAGCGAAGCGACCTCCCGCGTGCCCGTGAGAGTTACCGAAGCCGTTAGCCTCTACAATTCTAAGTTAAATTAGGGATCTCCATTTTCCAGAATATTTTAAAACTAATTTAATTTTTTTAATTTTTAATTTATTTATTTATAACTTTGTTGCCAGTTAATTATTTTTGTCGCCCAAAATGTTTATTTCGATGCCAAAAAATTATTTTTGTGTACCCTTCCAATAGTGCCAAAAAATTATAAATGTTGCCAAATTATTATTATGATGCCAAGAAATTTTTGTTTGTTGCTCATTAATTTGTGCCGTTTTATTATTTTTTTGTATCTCAAATATTAATTTTTTGTGTGCCGGTTTATTGCCAGCCTTTCTATTTTGGCACCGCAAAATACAAGTAACTTCATTGATGAAAACTTAAAAACGTAATAATAAAAGAAAAATCGCAATTGACAATAATTATACTATTACAAGAGCCAAGAATACCATTGTCCAATTGCTGTCCCACCTTACTGTTTTTCACATAATAAACGTCAAATATTGAAGTCGGAAATACAAACAATGATCGAACAAGGTTAATGCCTCAATTCCATTGTGAAAAATTGACTGAGCTGACTTCAGTTGGAAAAAGACAAAAAAAAAAATAATCCAGCAGAGTGACAAAGACAAAGTATGTTGTTATTGTTTTTTTTATAGCAAAATTTGATTGACACATTTTGACAGCAAACAAAAACATAACCAACAATTATTAAACAAAATTAGGTATTAGTGTAAATTCTATTATTTTCACGTTTCAAAATAATCTAAAAAATTAATTATCATTATTACCCACATCAGAATTATTTTTTTCGAAGATTATCCATCATAAAATACAAAATTAAAAAAATCATTCCCGTAACAATGCCACACAATTGTTTATTAGTATTTTGACAGCAAACAAACACATAACCTACAATTAATTAACAAATTAAGTATTATGTGTTAATTCAATTATTTCAAGTTTCAAAATTATCTAAAAAATTAATTATTATTATTACTCATATCAGAATTATTTTTTTCGAACATTATCCATCATAAAATACAAAATTAAAAAAATCTTTCCCATAACAATGCCACACTATTATTTTATATGTTTTAACAGCAAACAACAACATAACCTAGAATTAATTAACAAATTAAGTATTATGTGTTAATTCAATTATTTCTAGTCTCAAAATTATCTAAAAAATTAATTATTATTATTACTCATATCAGAATTATTTTTTTTCGAATAGTTTCGTCTTAAAACACAAAATTAAAAAAAATCTTTCCCATAAAAGTGCCATACTATTAAAATTAATAATGTGTGCGAGAAATATTTTTCATCGGTACACAATATTTATGTCCTTGTATTAGTTGGACTGCCATAAAATATTCTCGATTTGAACTTTTTTTAAATTTTGATATCAGTCCACTAACACAGACACACCTTTTTTGTAAGTAAAAATTTTGACTGACTCCGTTGGGCATCTCGTTCACGCAATCACCGATTTTATATTTTTATCTCAAGTTATTTTGACTGACAAACTTTGTTTCACAATGGAATTGAGGCTTAATAACACTACCCTGCAAAATTTTAAAAATTTGGTGCCCTTGGACAATGAATAGTTGTTTCCGAAGTAATTTTTCACGCTGAATCCGATTTTATAGTACAAGTCTTCTTCTTTAAAATGCCTTTGAGTTTGCTCAAATATGTTTTTTTTTTCGCCGAGATATCGCATTTTCAAAATTGCATGTACGTGAATTTGTCGGTATACTGTATAATAGTAATATACACTACCTTTTATACCTACGGCAGTGATGGAAAATGGATTTTTTGAATTGTACTGAAATTTGAAATGATATTGTACTAAATTGAGTTGAATTGTACTTAATTTTTTTAATGTTTTTTTATATAAAAGTAGTACCCAAAAATTGTAACTGCCGTTAAAAATTCAGCTGCCGCATGGTTTTTACTGCAAATCGAAAAAAATACAATGTACCTAAAATTCCATCACTGACGGTATAAAATTTTCGTATACCGAAAAATTCACGAACATGCAATTTTGAAAATGCGATATCTCGGCGAAAAAAAACATATTTGAGCAAACTCAAAGGCATTTGAAAGAAGAAGACTTGTACCACAGATAAGAATAGACAGATGTGGATCTTGTATGGGCCATATTTACATTCTAAATTTCAATACCAAATCCCAATCTAATCCTTTTAGAGCAGGACGTATATATAATAAAACAAAATTTTGTTTGAAGTTGGTTTATGTTTGCTTTGATATAATCAAAATAGCCATTCGTAAAAAAAGATAAGAAGAGACAGAAATGTACGTCCTGCTCTAAAAGGATTGGATTGGAATTTGGTATTGAAATTTTGGAATGTAAATATAGCCTATACAAGATCCACATCTGTCTCTTGTACTATAAGATCCCATACATGGACTTTTGAAGAAAAAAAAAATCGCGGTGCTAGATAACCTCAAATATGTCAAAAAACAGTATTTTTTGAAATTTTAGGTTAGAATATCTCATAAACCTGACGTGATATAGCAATTCTGAGCCCATATTCGGATTCAGCGTGAAAAATTACTTTGGAAACAACTATTCATTGTCCAGGGGCAAAGTTTGCAGGGTAGTGTAATTATTCTTCTTCATAATCAGTGTCGTTTTTGTAAATAAACTTGGGTGCAAAAAATTCGCACATTGATAAATTTTCACCAAAATTTCAAAAATATCAAAAAATGGAGGCGAAGACAGAACTTGTGTTCATCTTCGGAGCGAAAACTGGCCGTCGACCAAGAGGATTTACTTCTCAACGGTACAATGAGGAACTACTCGAGGACTACGTCGTACGTTTTGCCGGTTTTATTGGTGAAAACTTCGTGTTAATGCGAGATCACATACGGCTGGTATAGTTTACCAGTACCTTCAAGAGGTGGATGTGCCTGTTATTGAGTGGCCAGCTCGAAGCCTGGACCTCAATCCCATCGAACATTTATGGGACGAGCTGAAAAAAAGGGTTCGAGCCAGAGATGTTGTTTCAACAGGCGATCGCAGAGGAATGGGAGGCGATATCTCAAGATTTGGCGAAAACTTTAGTGAAATCGCTGAAACATCGAATGGAAGCTGCCATTCAGGCTAGGGGAGGGAATACTTCTGATTAATAAAAATGTTTTTTTGCTGATTTCCACGTTTTAATTCGATTTTTACCACTAATTTTCATGCTGATAAATGTACAAAAAACGTGTACTTCAGATGTTGACCCCAAAAATCACTTTGTTGACACGGTATAAGTACAAAAATGGTACCACTGGATATGTGTTGAAATAGACTTTGAATCTGCAATTAAGAAAATTAAACAAACAATGGATTTTTTGATATTTTTGAAATTTTGTTGAAAATTAATCAATGTGCGAATTTTTTGCATCCAAGTGTAGTAATTTTTAAGTTTTCCTTGACATGTTTTATAAAAATGATGAATAAATCTTGTGGTATAAACTCTAGTAGATCAAGCAAATCTTGTTTTTTCTCTGTCAAGATAGGATTGCAGCAAACATTTGACGACGGATTCATTTGCCACAATTTGCATAGCAAGAGTGATTTATTGGTGCTGCGCTTGCTAACCAATCGGAAAACGTCGGAATTGCTTTTATGGCTTGTTTGGTAGTTTTATTGGGTTTAATTAGCTTTATTGGGTTTTTTATAAACTGTTTTTAAGAGCCCGGCAAAATCGTAAAAATCTGGGGTCTAACTATGCAATTCGACGATAATTCTCGACGGCTATCGTTTTGTATTAGAAAATACAATAACTATTGTTTTCTTTTTTCTTCCTGCACCTTCTAATATAAAACGATCGCCGTGGAAAATAGTCGTCGAATTGCATAGTTAGACCCCAGATTTTTACGATTTTGCCGGGCTCTTAAAAACAGTTTATAAAAAACCCAATAAAGCTAATTAAACCCAATAAAACTACCAAACAAGCCATAAAAGCAATTCCGACGTTTTCCGATTGGTTAGCAAGCGCAGCACCAATAAATCACTCTTGCTATGCAAATTGTGGCAAATGAATCCGTCGTCAAATGTTTGCTGCAATCCTATCTTGACAGAGAAAAAACAAGATTTGCTTGATCTACTAGAGTTTATACCACAAGATTTATTCATCATTTTTATAAAACATGTCAAGGAAAACTTAAAAATTACTACACTTGGATGCAAAAAATTCGCACATTGATTAATTTTCAACAAAATTTCAAAAATATCAAAAAATCCATTGTTTGTTTAATTTTCTTAATTGCAGATTCAAAGTCTATTTCAACACATATCCAGTGGTACCATTTTTGTACTTATACCGTGTCAACAAAGTGATTTTTGGGGTCAACATCTGAAGTACACGTTTTTTGTACATTTATCAGCATGAAAATTAGTGGTAAAAATCGAATTAAAACGTGGAAATCAGCAAAAAAACATTTTTATTAATCAGAAGTATTCCCTCCCCTAGCCTGAATGGCAGCTTCCATTCGATGTTTCAGCGATTTCACTAAAGTTTTAGGCTGCATTTAGGCTGCGTACCAATAGTCTAGTAAATTGCTCTTTTACCTATTTTTTAACAGTGTACGGGGTAAATTGAAATACTGTACTAAAAAGTTGGGTAAAATAGGAGAAACAAATAAATGACGTTGTTGTTAACTTTATGACGTTTTAGTGATTTTTGTTAAAATTTCCGTGTTTTTCATTATAAATAAATACGTACTCAAAGCTAATAAAATAAATTTTATTTTTATTTTACGAAATAAAAATATTAAAAAATATTTGACGTTAATTCCTTTTGCACCTAGCCGCCAGCGATTTTAATCCTCCGAACCATAATTTGTGTCCATCAAACCATTTTTACTTCTAGAGAATTGGTACGCCAATTGAGGTAAATATGTACTAAAATTGAAATTTACTGTACTAAATGATTTACCCGACTATTGGTACGCAGCCTTAGTTGAAAAAAAATCTGCTTTTTAAAAATTGGCACTGAATTTCATTTGGACATTATGTTGTCTAAAACCACGGCTCCAATCGTCAATACCGTAGCCCCCAAATATATTCTCATTTTCGTTAATGCAGTTGACACTTTACAGGAAAATAAAAATCATTTTACACATACATCGAAAATTAATGTAATGCAAAAATATGTACATGTGAAAATCAGCACTGTTGCAAATAAATTATAATATCTATCAAGGCGCCCGTATGCCGATAGACTTCAGGTTTTTTAACACGCAGTCTACACTAAAAGTTAGTTTTTTTTAATTTTTTTAGTAACTTTAATGACCAATGTACCAATTTTGTTTTTTTTTTGCTTTTGCTCCAAAGAAATATACACAGAATATAATGCCAATAAACAAATTTAAATGAAAATATTTTCACGAAACGCCAAAAATGCGCTAAAAAAAAAACAAAATCAAAATAAAGCAAGACCAAAAAACCAAAATTGGTACATTGGTCATTAAAGTTACTAACTTTTAGTGTAGACTGCGTGTTAAAAAACCTGTAGTCTATCGGCATACGTGCGCCTTAAGGGAAATTAGTCATAATTCTCATAGTAAAGCGAGAACCATAGTTAGAATAAGAAAAATAAAAAAAATAACTTAAGAGAGCGAGAAAGGGGATTTGTGTGCATTTGACCATACTTGAAATAAAAAACTTAAAAATTGTTTCGATGGGTTCGTTAAATTTTAGCCGTCACTTAAAAAACTTAAAACGAGCGAAATTTTTCGTGTAAACTTAAGAAAAATAAAAAAAAAGACAAAAAGCAACAACAAACAAAAAATAATTTTTGACGTGAACAAAAGCTTGTCTGCTTGTAATAATTTATTTTCTTAATTTAATAAGTTTTAAATAAAAATAAATCAAAAATACAATTTATAAATTAATCAAATAGATCATATAAGAACTAAATTTACCAATTCATATATTATTACAAATCTAACACTAAAATACCGCAAATATTATAAATTAAAGTCGCAAAAAAATTAAATTAATCTACCAAACTATCTGATCCTATCTTTAAATTAATAATCCTAAGTAATTCTAGTATTTTAATTTATAAATTAACTTATTAACTATTTATCCAAAAACCCAAACATAAGCTATAAAAAATTGAATATAAGAATTAAACTTTAACTAAAAATAACTGAATTTGAAAAAACTATATACATTTTTACTAAGTATCCTATCTATCGTTATTAATAAAATCTAAACTTTTAATTAATCTAATTAATTTTCCACAAAAATAAACAAAAAATCACAAAAATAAAATCGCTGTAAACTTAAGAACTTAAGCAAACTATGGTCGAACTGTCAAAATGAAATAAAAAAAATTAGGTTTCGTTCAGTTTCTTATTTTTTCTATTTTTTTTATTCCAAGTATGGTTAGGCCTTAAAGCTTGAAGCAAACATCTGCTTGTTGGGTGCGTTAAAATGCTAGTACCAGTGCCTTGGGTAGAAATGGCACCTCTAACCGTTGAACAAAGAAAATGAAAAAAAAAGTCAAAAAATTTGTATTTGCACATAAAATTGTTCCCTACCTTTCAACCGAGATTTTATTTTTTTATTTCGTTTAATATTAATATTATATTCGCTTTAATATTTAATTGAGTTGTTTATTGGGATTCGTTCAATTACTAGTAATGCCATCTCTACCTAAGATTCATGTTGTCTTCAAAATTTGCTAGCGATTACCCTTATAGGTTATTATAATTTATTTGCACTGTACTGCGATTTTGTTGTGTACATGGGAGTATGGGAGTAAATAACCGGAACGTAAAAGTATTTGCAATTGTTGATGTGTTAGTGCACATGCTATTTTTCTGTTTGTCTTTTATTTCAGATCGGCGGGAGAATTAGTTTTAAAATAATAAGTGTATTGCTTTGGTAAAAAAGGATTAGATTTAGGTTTGGATTTAAAATTTCAGAAAGCAACCCGCAAAGATTTATTTTTGAATTTAATTTTTGTTTGATGTGTTTCATATGAAGCAAATTCTAGTGGTAGGTATTGAAACTAAAAATAGGATTTGATTTAAGTAAATTCAACAAATAATTGGATTTAGCTGAATCTTTTTTGGATTTATTTAATGCAATTGTTGTTGTATTTTTTTGTAAATTTACCAAAGCAATACACTTATTAGTAATTTAGATTAAATATTAGATTTTTAAAATTTTAATAGAAAATAATCAATAGCTGTCAAAAGCTAAAATTCCGCCGAATTATTTATAAATATACACACTATTAATTAATATATATATATATATATATATATATATATATATATATATATATATATATATATATATATATATATATATATATATATATATATATATATTTATCTAGAGTGAACGCTTTGAAATAATAGAACAATTTAACAGTACAAATTAAATGTGAAATATTATATTGTTTGTGGTGTAGTGGTAACGCACTGGACTAGAGCAGCGAAGGTCTTGGGTTCGATTGTTGTCCAATTTAATTTTTTTTTATTTTTATTATATATTTTTTTATATTATTTATTTTTTTATTTATTACTTTTTTAGACACAAAATTACATAGAATCAATGGCAAAATTAAAACAGAATGGTATAAAAAGGATATAGCGTCTAATACATTATTAAATTTCTTATCAGTTCATCCGTACCAAATGAAAAGGAATGTAGCCTTTTCATTTATTAAAAGATCGATATATCTCACTGATAAGGAATTTAGAAATAATGTACTACAAAAAATAAAAACCATTCTGATAAAAAATAATTATCCAGTAAAATTAATTAAAAATCTTATTACGAAAACTTTATATACATATTCGAAGAGACGAAGACAAAATAACGACCAAATTAAATATGGAATATTACCATACGTACCCCATTTAACAGAAAAAATTACCAAAACTTTAAAAAACGATTCGGGAAATCTATTGATCGCAAACAAAATTATAAGTAAAATGTCTGATACCTACACTAAATTAAAAGATAAAATACCGACGGATCAAAAAAATGCATTAATCTACAAAGTTATGTGTAAAAACTGTGACGCATGTTATGTTGGCGAAACGGGCAAAACAAAAAATGAGCGAATGATTCAACATAAAAGAGATGTTGCACATATTAACAGGCAAAGAAATACTCAACCGTCCACGTATAGATCAGCTCTTGTAAAACATGTAAACGAAAGGAAACACGAGTTCGATATCGATAATGCAATCACCTTGGAGTATGAACCCAAGAAAAACAAAAGGTTATTTAAGGAAGCATGCCATATCTGGTTGGCGAAAAATCCAGTAAATTACAAAGTGGACACAAATAAATTACAATCTGTCTATATTGATATTATAAAAAACCACACATAATACAATCAAAATTTTCATTCAGAAATCTATGTAGTTTTTTAAATTATTACGTCACAATGTTTTTATTTTGAACTTTGGTCAGCTATTTTTTGAACTTTCGTAAATAAATATTGGGTCAAGGACAACAAATAAATTATTAAATTG
This sequence comes from Tipula helvola, assembly GCA_963556165.1. NCBI lineage: Eukaryota > Metazoa > Arthropoda > Insecta > Diptera > Tipulidae > Tipula > Tipula helvola. Next base: position 234,621,804 of record OY744483.1, read on the forward strand.
GTAGCCTTTGGGGAAAAAATTTGAATC